>CAJVRI010001175.1:1860000-2517500 GCA_911649635.1 Poeciliopsis gracilis | reverse complement strand
TTTATGGGATTTGCTCTTTCGAAAGCTGCATAAATGCCTTTATTAATCACTTACTGAAGAAGAGGAATATGCCGGGCTAAGTGAGGAAGTTTCCCTAAACGTGACTTAAAAAGTACTTTTGCTAATCCTAAATTATTAGATTGTGTTGCGAAGTATCCCTCGCTCTTATGTGACAAAGGCTTTTGTTAGACTAACACAAAGCAGTGGATAATTGTCAAGTGAATGTGAAACCAAACATTTTTCTTTTTTCCAAAAGAAAAATCTCAAAAGTGTGGTGTGCATTTGTATTCAACCTTCTTTGTCCCAATGGTGAAAATGACAGAAATCTACCATTTATTTTGCCATTGAACATTCAAAACAGAACAGCGTCCCTGAATACATCATTCATCCGGTGAAACACAGTGGTGGCAGCATCATGCTGTGTTGATGCTCTTCTTCAGCAAGGATAGGGATGCCAGAGGTGTTCAAGGTAGCCAGGGTAACCCAAGAGGAAAGCTTTTTAGGAACTGCAGAAGAGTTGGGACAGGCCTTCTAGCATGCTAACGACTCTTAGCATAGAGCTAAAGCCACAATAGGATACTTTAGATCAAAAATCAATTAAAAAAGAGACGTGATCCGAGATGCGCGAAGCTGATTACGAGAATCCTCCAAAGACTTGAGTCAGTAATCAGATTCTTATTTAAAAAAAAATGTCAGAAAGCCTGTGTCATTTCCCTTCCACTTTGTCCTGTAAGCCGAATCCGAGCGTAAAACAGTGACGTTTGTGGGTGTGATGTGACAGAAGGTTTAAAAAAAATAAATAAATAAAAGATTCGTTTTTCACAGTCTTAAAACGTGATTGATAAACTTGTTCAAATCATAAAAAACTTTGCAACGACCACTATTCCCTCCAACGCTATTTGTAGTTTTCCCGAGGTGTCGCCAACACGACCCCAGCTAGCCGCCTGCTAGCATCCGCGGCCCCCGAACCACCTGCAGTGGTTCGGGGGCCGACTGCATTACAAGAAGTCAATAACGGGCACTTTCTCAGAGAACAAAGATGAAGCGACTCCTACAATGCTTTGCTGGGAAACCCAACACTGTCCTACTATATATAGCGGGGCTTTTCGCACTGTGCGCATGACTGCTTGTGTTGAGTCACATGATTCAAGATATATGGGTGGATAGACACGCTCACACACACACACACACACACACTCACACACACACACACACTCACACACACACACACACACACACACACACACGGGCTGATGGCGTGGAGGAGGTGAGGGAATGCGGTGAGGTTTATTGAGTTGAGTGTGACGTTTCTCTTCCCGTGACCAGACTCTCATTTGCTCTGTCTCCCCAAGCGTCTCGGCCTCCGTCTCAGCCCAAACCACATGCTAATCAGCTCTCCGCGCCGTCCGTTTGATCTCCACCAGGCGCTTTTCTGATGCATCCCGCTCAATGGATAATCACCGCGCAAATCACCGATAAAACTCAGCCACGTTGCTGTCGCATCCATCTAAAAGTGTTCATCTAAGAAGGAGGAAGAAACACGCAGAGTACATTCAACGTTTTATAATGCGTACCTTTTTGTCCATGTAGGCAGAGGATAAATAGTACAAATACTTATATTTGGGTATAATACAAAAAAACAAAAACAAAAACAAAAAAAACAGCAGAGTCAGCGTGAGCAGGGGTTCAATTGGTGACCAAGTAAAGTGAACATATGACCCACAGGTTAGGTAGTAACTACATCTCAAACAAACCATGACATACAAACACTGTTGCTTCTGTTCTGTGTGGTTTCATGTTTTTCACAGCTTCTAATATCTGATGGACTGGGCCGCTGTCCACACTCAGGGTTCTGTTGGACTCTGTGCAGAATTTGCTAAACATGTTATGACGAAAATTAATGGCAAGAAAGAATTTTTCTTTTTCTCGGATGACAGGAATTATAAATGTTTCACTTTTTAAAATGTAAAATAAACAGAACTACAGCTTCGCCACATGGTCCACCTGTTCCACCACCCTCAATTTGTTTTTGTCTTTTTTCAATCTGACTACAAATTCTGAGGTTTCAGACGATTCTAGTTTGTACTTGAAGTCGTGAGCTCTCTGGGGCCCCCTGCTGGCTCGGAGGTGGCATGTCTTGGGCTGATTACAGGTGTCTGACCCACAGCTATCTTTATCCTGAGTGTTCAGGATTAAAACCAAACGTTGCGCCTAAACGCATAGACGTTTCTTGTGAAACAAAATCCTTCTCAGTGGAAGACAACAAGCAGGAATCACGAGCTTAAAGATTCAACAAGTTTTAATACAAACAGGTTTGCTTCTCTTTCTGAGCTCCTTTAATTACCCCAGCACAACTGTTTCTTTGTCAATGATGCTGACGATGCAAACTGTGCTTGCGGTCGCCACAGCTGAGACAAACACTGAAAGTGGCTCAAGAATTCGAGATGAGGAAGAGATCTCATCCGGCAGCACAAGCTTATGCCATCCTAGTGCAAAACGTGTACGTTTCTTCATATTTTAAATAAAGGCATCTTCAGGCATGTACTCAAGTCTATAAAGTCAACTTCATTGTGGAGGTTTGTCCTGTTTCAGCTATGCTAATATATCCCTTTGTGCCTCCCAGGCCCCGCGGTACCACTTGGCCGTTGGTTAATGCTAGCAATAGCATGCTAACATATCCAGGACAATGACTGAGCAAAATCTGTAGGCTTCCTCCTGTTTCACATATAGGCATCCTCAGGCACATATTCAATCAATGAATTCCACTTTATTTTAAAAATTTTGTATAGTTTTAACTGCTCTGACATGCTTTTGTGCTTCCCGGGCCTTCTGTACCGTTCAGCTAACGCTTAATACTAGCGTTAGCATCTAACGCTAGAGTCCAACGCTAGTATTGCTAATGTGTCGATTGGCTCACTAAACGAGACCAGAAAGTGCTAATTTAAAGCTATAAATATTTATTTGGGAATGTCAATTTTTAAGGTGCTGCTGAAGTTTTCCCCATAGAGCAAAATTAAGAGAAATAGATGTCCTATTGAAAGTTTTTCTAAAAGAAAAGTGTGGGTGAAAAGTTGAAGTTGAAACTTGTTGCACATAAATACACCTATTCTTTTATAATATGGTTAAAAAGATGTTCAGAGTTGATCAATCGAGCCAACATATTGACACTTCCTGGGCTAAATTCAGAAGTTGACCTGAGTGGCCAAAGTCGTGTTGGGAGAGTTAGGAGATGGTGAGATTACAGGCAGTTTCTTGCTAACCTTGTATTAAAACAACTTCCCTTGTGGCTGAGTGGCAGCTCAAATGTGAACCATTAAGCCATTAGCGACAGAGTATGAAATATGAATCAACCAAGAGGCGCTGCTGTCCAGAAATTGCTCAGTGGTTTTGTTCTAACTCTTGGACAAGTTCTTGAGTGATACATCTGGAGCCTCAAGGGCTCCTGATGAGCAGGTCGGTGCTTGTCAGCGAACGAGTGCAAGGGAGCGTTTCCCATGCGAATGTTGAGATGTGTAATTAAATTGTCTAAAATCCCTTTAAGGATAAAGGTACAAGAAGTCCGTTTCCCTCTTTAGTCCATTTGTGTTATTCCATTCCCAGGATCCGCTGAAAAGACAGAAAGTCCAGAGTTTATATGAACATGGATGAATATATGTGACTGATTGATGCTTTTTGGTTTCCAACTTCAGCAAAGGTCATCCCAGTATAAAACCACAGTGTTTTTCCATTCAGCAGCGTGTTTGTGTCTATGTCCTGTGGACGCTTCCCCCCTTCAGTGTCTGCCTCCAGATTACAGACTCTGTGAAAATACAAGAGTCTGAATTTCAGTTTTCCCCCATTAAGTACACAGTCTAGCTCCCCTCCACAGACGCTTCATCTGCAGGTGGAAATTTTAAATTAGGTCTTGGAAAAGTTCAAAAAAAGGAAACTTGTCCTTACATAGTTTTTTTTGCAGTGTATTTATCCCCCACTTGGGTCCTCAAGCAGGAGTACAAATGAGCTGCGGCGTTTGCGTCAGCTCCCACTCCTCAGGGGTCGGGTGTGTTGACGTTCGGCAGGGTGGAGACGCGGCGGCGTCTTAATGGACCAGCGCCGTGCTGCTTTTCTGCAGATGAGCCGGTTTGACAGGAATGGGTGGTTTTTTGCAGGCGGGTGGTTTGCTGCAGGCGGGAGGTTTGCTGCAGGCATCGTCCGCAAACGCCTTGTTGAGATGAGCCACGCGACCTTCGCTTTCTGACGTCTCTCTGCACCGCTGAGTTTCTGAAGAAAAAAAAAAAAAGGAGAGAAAGAGAAAGATCAGAAGAGTTCCAGGAATTATTCCTCTGTTGGTTTTGACTATGAGAAATTTCAGTTACGGTAGATGAGTTAGAACTGAGCAGAATAGTCATAACCAGGGTAAAGTTCAAATTACAATAAACCTCAATGTTTTCATAGGGTTTTTATGCAATGGGCCAACATAAAGCCTTGCATAATTGTAAAGAGGAAGAAAATGACGTATGGTTTTCTATATCTTTAGCAAATAAAAATCAGCAAAGGGTGGCTAGGCTTTGTATTTAAGGTGCTCATTCTTTTTGGCAAAAATCACTCAACCCTAACCCTAAATCACTCAAACTGACTGGCACAATTTTCCAGCCTTGCAACTGAATTTCATTTAGATTTTGGTCTAGACTTTAATTTGATATTCTACTGTAACTCTGGCCATGTGTTTAGGGTCCTGTTGGAAGGTGAACCTTCACTCCAGCGTCAATACTTTAGTAGCCTCTAAACCAAAGACCAGTATAACCATGGTCCTCCACAACTTAATCATCCGTAGCCTCATTAGCTTAAGCCTGGTAGCAACCAGTCCCTTGTTCTACGCTTTGCTTCGTAAAGAGCATCTGGGATATGGAATATTGAGAAACATCATTTCCTGGAGACGTGGCCTCTGATAAAGTTTTAAATATTACCTAATTGCTAATGTTTGGTCGGGCTATGAAGCTTACCAGAAATTGCCTGGCCTACAAACAACCCTCCTCCTCCGAGAGAGATGTGCCGATCCAAACGAGGCGGCTGTTTGTGTTAATTCAATATTTTGAAGTGTGACCAACACGAACTGAACGCCATTGTTCGCTTCCTCCGCTGTCATTGCTAAAACTACAGGCAGACTACAGCTTAGTGGCGGCACACTTCAACATCTGCTCGCTCATTGGCCCGGTAGAAAAACTACAAGAGGAATCCAAATGAATGGGAAAAAGCCTAGATGACCAGGCAGCCTTAGCTGTCACTCAGGTTCCATATCGCCCTTCTAATGACCTAATTATTTAATATGGTTACTTTAATGGGTTTCTTCTTGGGTTGACCTGTATTTAAATCAATGAATGTCTCACTGTTGGAATGGGGTGTTCAGGATGATGTGAAAGTGTGAATTTCCTTCTTTCACATTGTTTGAGTGACTAGTGGCACGCTTCCTACATATAACTTTAGTTTTCATTTTGCCGTGTTTTCATCCACACACATTCACTGTGTATTGTGGCAACTTTATATGGCCTTCTTTTTGCTACTCTTCCTCCTTCTGAGGACTAGAAGTGGTTGCCTTGTCAACAGATTCTCCCACCTGAGCACTGGATCTTTCCAGTGACAAGGTATTTGGCAATGGGATACCTTGACGTTTGTAGCGACAAATGTGAAAATGTATGTACACTTTAGCGAGGCGCTGCATAATTCAGCTCCTATAGTCAGGAATCGTCCTTCTCTCACCTCCGTCCTGTGAAGTGACTCTCTCTGCTTCTGACTGGCGGCTTCGTAGCAACAGGCTTCTACGAAAATGTGGCCTGTAGACGAGGTTCAGCTCAACGTCGTCGTCTTCGTCGGGGTCCTTCGGGTCCTCGTCGGTGCTGCAGTCCGCCACCTCCTCCTCAGATGACTGGTTGATTGGTGAACGTGGATCCTCCTGCGTGTGATTGAGGATATGCTGATCAGAATCCAACGCGTTGGCCGTTTTTTTTTTTTTTGTATTCTAAAACCCGCCTCCCACATACAAACTCACACGGAGGGGGACTCACATTAACATCTGTGAGAGGGAGCTTGGCGTCGTTTTTGATGCTGAGCTGCTGGGCATCACTTCCTGGCAGCAGGTCCACCGTCTGGATGCAGTTCCTGTTATCACTGAGGAGTCTGTAAGAGAAAGATATCCATTGTTGTTTCTGGAGACCTCCCAGCTTCTGGATAAATATTTTGACCTCAGCATCGCAAAACGGATAATATTACAACTGTTAGCTTCGAATCATGCTATTTTAGAAAGGAATATTTTTTATTGTTTTACATTTTTACTGTCCTATATGTTTATAGATGACCATTTCTACCTGTTCATGTGGTTCTGCAGAACCTTGGAGGACCTAAATTCATCCACCTCTCCGATTACAGTCACGCTCACGTCGCCGTCCCGACTGAGGAGCCAGCTCACTTGTTTGCTGGAAGCTATAGAGACAAACGGACACGAACAAAAATGTAAAAAGTGCTTCATTTGTTTGTTTTCTACCTAAACCTGTTTTCTGCCTGAAGCAGACCTCTCAATGGCTGATTTCAGCCAGCAGGTGGTGCTGTCGCACAAGGATAAATCCAGTGAAGCAGAGTACGACAATACATTGTTTGGTCATCTGGGTGTTATTACGTATTTAGCTGGATTATTCCTTCAGTTTCCTAATACAACATGGAAAACACAACATAACTGAACATAAAATAAGATGTTCTTTCACAGCTATTCTAAGTAAATAAACTTTATAGATAAAGTTTATTTCAGTCACACCCAGGAAAAACAATAACGTCCAATTTTTCCTTTATAGTGACACAGTGTTTAAAAATAAGCCACCCATCACAATGAGCAACAGCCCAGGTGTTTTCCATGACTCCACGGACGAAGTTCAAACAACCTGCCGTGACGTCACAGAAGGTGTGTGTGTGTGTGTGTGTGTGTGTGTGTGTGTGTGTGTGTGTGTGTGTGTGTGTGTGTGTGTGTGGTGGAGGGGGGGGGGCGTGGCTTCAGACATTCAAACCCAGAACGTCGCGCTGCGCCTTCTGCCAGCTGAAACCACATGGAGCGATATGTTATCATCAGGGACACATAAGCGACGGTCACATGAGCCCTGAACGCGGACTTCCAACAAAGGAGGCCGTGTTTCTCTCACCGGCGAGCACC
Organism: Poeciliopsis gracilis; assembly: GCA_911649635.1. Classification (NCBI taxonomy): domain Eukaryota; kingdom Metazoa; phylum Chordata; class Actinopteri; order Cyprinodontiformes; family Poeciliidae; genus Poeciliopsis; species Poeciliopsis gracilis. The sequence goes on along the minus strand of CAJVRI010001175.1, from coordinate 2,510,326 downwards.
GCCGCGCACAAGGGGCCATTGTGTGACGTCACTACCGGCATAAGTCCGGGTGTTCGCGTCTCCGTGTTCGCAGCTGCGGTCATGTTACCGAGTTAAATCAGTCAGATGGGGAGACAGAGAGGCCGTTTCCACTGCAGCCTCTGTTACTATCAGCAGGAAAAATGGAGCCATAGGGCCATACTGAGGAAAAATAAAGAAATTACCTGAATAAACTCGTATATATACCAGAACAAATGGCAAAAAATATACTACTTTAAATCTCAACGACTTCATTCTCATACGAGTTTATTCCCGTATTAATTAGTCTTTATTCTCATACGACTTCCTCGTGGTATTATTACTTTATTTTCAAAGTATTCTCACTTTGTTCTCGTATTTATTTTCCGGACAGTTTGGTATTTTCATTCGTTACTTAGCAGAGAGATTGTAAAGTATCCAAAGTAATCTCGAACCTGTCAAATAATCTCACCTCGATGAACAAAAGCGCTCCTCTGAAAGAACACCGAACCCGCAGCGAGGCACGGCGGTGGCAGCATCATGATCCCAGACGCAACCATTAACAGCTCTAAATATCAGTTTGACCCCAATTTATCAAATATCTAGTAAAAAGCAGAAGATGGAGGGAAATGTAGATTTTGGTTTTTTCTCCCCACAAATTCATAACAGAAAAATACATTTCTGGACTTGTTGAAATGAAGGTCAGGATTAAAGTTCATTTTAAATAACCTGAGGGACGATGGGTAAGGGAGTGACATCGCAACATGATTTATTTGGAGAATTTCTTCTGGGTAGAGAATACTGAAATCAAATCCTTCCTGCAGAATTTTGTCATTCGTTAAATTTGTATGGGACGAAGATCCCATTAAATGTGATTAAAGTTATTCAATTATTTATCAAGGTTACATTTTTTAAAACACAAAAACATCTTAGAATCTGTATATTTGGTGACGGGAATAGGTTTAGCGGTGTCGTAGTGCGACATTGATAAGCCTAAGCGAACACGCTGAAGCCCGTCAGTAAAGATGTCTAAGTGGAGCATATTTTCAGCAATGCTAACACGCACACACACACACACACACACACACACACACACACACACACACACACACACACACACACACACACACACACACACACACACACACACACACTCAGTCTCCTCTCAGGTGACATAGCAGAGATTGGGTAAACAAAGATGGTAACGTGATATGCGGTCTAAAGCGTGGCGACTCCCGAAACCACAGGGTTTACTCAATCTTCTTCAGCTTTCAGCCCACACAGCAATTGGGCTGCTGGAGACAGAGGCTTTCAGTTACACACACACACACACACACACTGTAAGTACACTCCCTTTGTGCAGCTGAACCAGTTAAGGTGACAGCGTCTTTGTAAGATAGATCAGCACTTCTAATGAAGGAGGGCTGGGTTTGATGACTAAAACACAAGCTGAAAAAAACCAAACACTTAATTTGATTGGTGACATTAGAGACACAACTCCTGCTTCATTACTTATGCACACTTTGAGTTTAGAAGATTACAGAATTAATTATTTGTAAAATGGCTTACAAGTGCCGTCTTCACAACACACACCTGTAGATTGTTTGTTGCACCCAAATATTATAAATAGCTGGAGGAATTATAAAAACAGCTTTTTTGTTGTCAGTAGTTACCCTCTGAACCCTAAAAGGTCTTGAATAGTAACTAACTTTTAAGTTAAATTGATGTATTTTCCAGCCATTTTCAGCCCTTTTGCTAACGGTGGCTAATCATTGCAGAGTGGGATCTTATAACTTAGCTTTAGCTTAGACTGGAAAACTGAACAACAGCTGACAAAACATTGTTATTCAGACCAAACTAAGAACTAAACTAACTACAAGTACATATAATAAGTTCAGCAATCTGTTTTCAAAGTCAACACAGATTGACTTTTAGCTAGCTTAAAAAAGTATGAAAGATTTTATTAGCTCCTCTCAGACAAAAAGCAATGCAAAAAAAAATTTTTTTTGGAAATTTATACCAAATCCAACTTTTATAAAGACATTTGCAACATTTTACTACTGTTTTGATAACGTATTTTGGAACCGAATCGAATGCGTTTTGATAGAAGGCAGCGAACATTTAGAATAAATCCCGCCGTCCGTACGTATGTAACTGCAGCTGGTGTACCTTCGTATGAGGCACTGGCCCATGCTAATACATTGAATTCAATAATTGAAGTGTTTTGTCATAAAGTGACTTTGTAAACATATTGTTTGAAGTATAACATGATCCATTGAAGGCATTCTTTAACGCAAGGACTGATCAGTTTAGTGAAAACACGAGGCTTCAAAAGAGCATTTATTTAGACGCCAACATTATTATTAGTGCTGTATGCGGTGGATTGGTAATTATTTAACCTTCCGTTACAACTACATCTGTCATGCATGTCAAAATGTTTAGTTTGGGGTCATGATAAGCAGACACGGGGTCAATTGAAGTGCCTGATCTAAATGAAACGGTTGCTTTCCTGAGTTTAAGAGAAAGAGTCCCATCTGTTGCTTTAAATTAGCGCCAACTTCTCCTGCCAAACGGAGGCCTCAATCACAAAAACACACCCAGCAAAAAATGCTGCTCCTCCTGTTGGTGCCTCATCCTTTTTGTATTACTGCGAATAACTCTTGTTCAGTATGGCTTACAGTAATTAAATCATGAGCTCTCCCCCTGCCAGTCTAACCGGTATGACGTAAGGAGCGCTGTGAGCTCCATACCTTTCTTGGGCTTCGCGTTCCTGTAGGTCCTTCCTTCTCGCTCTTCCTTCTCCTCGCGCGCTCTCCAGCGCCGTACCTGCTCCTCTCTCATCTTCAGAAACAGAACCTTCTTCTGCTCCTCGCTGAGGGCCTCCAGCACCTCAGGGTCCACCCACATCTCCTTGAGGATCTGAGCCAGCATCTTGTCTCTCTGTCTGTCCTGCAGCCGCTTCTCCCTGAGCTCGAGTTCCCTCGGATCGGGGGAGGAGGAGGAGGAGGAGGATGAGGAAGCAGAAGCGGTCTCCTTGGTCAGTTGTGTTTCTCTGGACGTGGAAGTGAGGAGTGTCCGGGTCGGTTTTTGGCCGGCAAGACTTGTTGCCTTTGCTGTGAATGTTGGAGAGACAGAGAGATTAGACTGGCTGCATTGTTCAGTCCCTCTCCATTCAATTGTGTTTTGGCTGGCAAGACACAATGGGACCCAAGCAAATAATGCCCCCTCTGCCACACAAGTGTATGTGTGTGTGTGTATGTGTGTGTGTGTGCATAGCGGGGAATGCTGCTGGGTTTCTAAACACTGAAAGGCAAACAGGGGCAGGTTCAGTATGTCAACACACTCACAGGGTGGGGTGCTAATGACTCCACATTATCTGTGAGTAACAGACACTGAGACGAAAACCCTGTTCAATAATTTATTTCAACAGACAAGCTTGTTTTTTTGTTTTTTGCACCTTATCGACTCACGTGACGCCGGCGCTCTATACCAGTCAGGATTGTCCACAAGTTCAAAAAAAGAAAAAAAAAAAATCCAGGAATTGCCCTTGACCTCTTTCTCGCTCTGTGTGTGTGTGTGTGTGTGTGTGTGTGTGTGTGTGTGTGTGTGTGTGTGTGTGTGTGTGTGTGTGTGTGTGTGTGTGTGTGTGTGTGTGTGTGTGTGTGTGTCTCAATAAAAGCAGTCTCGGTCTTGTACGCACTTTTGAAAAATACCCAACCAAAGAGCCAATAGGGTTTGAGTCTGTGGTAACTTTTAACCAATCCACACCTGTAGAGGAGGCCGGGGGCAATATAGTTTCATAGTAAGAAAAAAATAAAATAAAATAAAAGATGAAAAAATGGAGGGCTTATGATGAATTTGCACATTTGTTTAAATGGGCAAAAAGTAAATAATAATAAAAAAAAGTTGAATTTCTTCTGTGTAGAAACTCCCCATTTGCTGTGTCTGAAAGTCTTCAGTGGAGCAGTTTGCCTCTCTAATACCTCATATCCACATTTTGCGCACACACACTTTGAAATTTCATCGCGTTCTGCCTCCATTTTACCCCCATAAACAAATCATTCCAATCCCATATACTAAAACCAATCCGCATCAGGTTTTTGATGAATTGTGGCAATAAATAGTCATAAAAGTCTCCCAGTCTAACACGTAATTAAATTTATTATACATCATTTTCAGTAAACTTTGCATTACACCCTCTTTCCATTGATTATGGCTCCGATCCCGGGTCGGCCACTGTTAACTCTCATGAAATACGACAGATTACGATCAAACCGAAACATGCCACTTCCTATTTACTGGAGTCATATCATCATATTTCAGAACAGCAGACTAGAGGTCGAATGTGGGAAAGCGATCGTAAATCACTGGTTGTCGAAGCTGATCCAGATCTATTAACTCGAACGTGGGCGGTGTGAAACGTCCCGCTGCAGAAAGGTGTTGGCTGTGAAACACTAAAAGCTATTAAAATTATACATTTCCCAACTGTTCAGAGCATTTCTGTGCACTGCCATCCAGCTGGCTTATACATTTCACTCAACCATTACAATAAAATAAGCATTTTAAGCATACATGTCTGTAAAAGTCTGCACAACATGGTAAGAAAAATAGCAATAACTAAACATCATAACATTTAAACAGCTGTAATAATTCAATTATTTCAGCAGTAGACTAAAACTAGCTTGCAAGTAACTTTTAAACAAGATATAGGAGCTTGTTTTAAACAAATAATTCCTGAAAATGAAAGGGAAAGTACTAATTTTAAGTTAAATAATCAGCGAGTGGAACAAGACATTTTCCAGTATTATAAGTTCAAAAGTTTAGTTCCACTGTCTATTTTCACATTTAGCTAATATCTTGCTAATAAGTTATTTGTAAGTTAGTTGCCTTATTTAACAGCATACAAATCAAATTCCTTCGACTTCTAGCTTAAATTTAGCATTTAAGCTGAAACATCCACCTGTGGCTCAGAGCCCACATGCTAATTAGGGGTTTCTTTATATCTCTTTTCTTTTTCTCCTGCCTCTCTCGCCTCTCGCTTGGAGGGGACAGAAGAGAAAGAAAGCCGGGGGAGAAGAAGAAGGGAAGGAGGGAGGTGAGTGTGCGCTGCATACAGAGGGGATAAACTTTGAAAAGTCCCTCAGTGTGAGCTAACAGTGGCCGTTTGAGAGCGACGGAGAGGCGCGCGAGGCGGGCGGCAAATGAGCTCGGACGGACCGTGGAGACGCCATGACACCACAAAAGAGACCGGGCCGAGAGACAGAGAGAGACAGAGAGAGAGAGAGAGAGAGAGAGAGAGAGAGAGACAGAGAGAGAGACAGAGAGAGAGAGAGAGAGAGAGAGAGCGAGCGAGCGGACTTACTCAGCGTCTGCCAGTCGGTAGCATCTCCTCGCTCCGCTCTGATTGCCGGCGCTTCTCTCGGGCTGGGATTAGACGGGTGTGTGTGACGTGAGAGAGCACGCCTCTCTTTCTGAGCGTGTGTGGAAAGCTGAAGTTTTCTGGGCTGCATTTGTACTCACCGGGAGTGGGACGGACTGGCAGTCATCTTTTCTTCCTCCTCCTCTCTCCTTCCCACATCTCCAGCTCACGGCGCTCCGCTGTTACACTTTATCAGTCACATTCACTTTAGTGTCTTTTTGGAAAAGTGTACTTTTGCGAGTCATTTTTAGAACTATCTTTATTATCCTTTTTTGTTTTTTTAATTTTTTATTTTTTTTACCTTTGACTAAAAAAGTTTAAAAATAAATTGTCCAAGAAATGTCAATTTCTTGGACATAATGAAGTGTCGCTACTCTTATTTGAGTAAAATTGTTTCCTGCAGTCTTTGTTAGTTTTATGGGTTTATTATTTAAAAGCAGTTATTTGGAATAATGTGTTTTTTGTCTAATGTTATCATTTTTTATTTAATATATATATTTATTTTCAAAATACAGCATACACAGATCATATACAAGAGTATGAAGCATATATATATACACTTAACATGTAGGAAAAATAAAAACATACAATAACTAAACATATAATAAAAATAAAAAAGAGTAAGTCTAAATAACCCATTCCATTGCAGTTCCACTGTTATCATTTTGTAAGTATTTTTACTTTGGCCCCTTGAAATACAAACATTCTTATGTCATTTTTAAATACTAAGGAGCCTTTTCACCAAATACTTCTCTATTCCCACTTGAGTAATTTCTTGGACAGCTACGTTTCACTTTTTCCTTGAGTGAAAAATATGCTGAAGTTGTGCTGCTCTTACTTGAGTACAGTTGTTGGGTACGCTACTCATCTTTGAGTGCTGCCCAGAAAAAAAAAGATCAGGAGATAAGAAGGGTCAAAAATGGCACATTACCCGCTGTAAAACACTTGTTTTATTGCTACTAATGTTTTCATGTGTCACACAGGACAAAAAATGCAATCAGCCACAGGGCCAGTAACTTTTCTCCCTGTAGAATCAGAGCAGATTCACTTCTTATTATTTCAAATCACTTTTCCTTGACTTCCTTCGCTGTCTTCCTCCAGGGAAATCCTGCCAGATTCAAAGACCGCCGATCACAACAACACATGCGCAGGAAGGAAGCGTGGCCGCTTATCCTTTGGGATTTTTTTTTCCCGTCAACAGGTTGTTGACACGGTTCTGGTACCGGCGGCGGCCATTGTTTCGGGTTTGCTCTGCTGCTGCCAGGTCTGACAAGCCGAAGTGGACGGCGTAAATATCGGCCGCATACCTGAGAGTGATTAAAGCTATTCATAGCAGGACGGAGACGTCACATGGTCATAGCCAAGATGGTTGCAGCAATCTGTCATTCAGTGTGTGACACAGATTGCATAACTGCAGGGAATTATATTTTTGTTCCTGACAAAAATAGCCTGAAAAGTGCCAGTGAATAGTTTCAAGCCATCATATAGTGGTACAAACTACCATCTCCCTTCAGTTTAGTGTAGCAGACACAACAAGCACTTAATCTGAAGGAAAAATAAATCTGAAAATACAAGTTATTTGAAGCTTCAAACATGAAGATAAACACACAAGTTTTCTTGTGGCTCCCATTCTGAAGAGTGCCCAAAGTAATTGGGTCTTGGTGTCATGTCATATTCAAACTTGAGGAAAACAGGAAGCATTTTAAAGCATCTCTGCTTTAAAATGCAGAGATGCACCAATCATGTTTTCTTGCCAATTTCTGCCTTTCTCTGATCTCTAAAATGCAACAAGTGATGCATTTACTGACCAAAAGCAGTGGGAGTTTTCAGCAACCTTTCTCTTATAATAAATATCAGAAGATGTGTCTTATGGACTGGATAAGAAAACAAAAACAACTAATACGAACGTATCTTTTATTGCCTAGTGTATCAAAAAAAAAAAAATTGACATTTCCTAAAAATTCTGACTTAAGCGATCGTGAATACACACATTTGTTTATACAAACATATTTATTTCCAGTTATATTTGAATTACATCTTTTTACTGATCCAAATAAACTAGATTTATTGAACCAAACTCTATTGTGGATCGTCAAAGTTTGGACTTCGTTCAGTTTGATTTAATGCAACTGGGGTGAGAGATCACTTTATTCCAAGTCTCATGCAAATCTTTACCAAATGTCTAGATAAATGTAGAGGATGTTATGTTACAAAATATTATAAAGATGCTAATTTTCCAGCTGCCCACATAAGTACATTTCAATTTGCCCACACAAATAAATCAAACAAAAAGAAAAAAAAAAAAGTTTCATTTAAATACATTTTCAACGTTGTATTAATAACACTTATTTCTAGATTAGAGATTAGAGTGGGGTAAAGGAGAGAGGTCACCAGGATCATTCGCTCTGAACCTCCGATATGTTTGACATTTCGCAAAATGAAACCAAGCAGCTGCCGCCGGTAGATACCACAGAGTCTCCACCAAAACCAGTGTTTTCACTGATACCAGACACCTGTTTGTTTACTGCTCAGTCCGCCTCTAAGGGGGTCAGGGGGTCGAGAACCTGGAGGTCAGGTCACAGATCCAGGACTGCAGGAAGCTGTTGCTTCTACTGAATAACACTGATGTGTTATGTTTTTATTTATTTATTTATCTGTATTCACACAGATCAGGCCTACTACAGCGAGAATTTTAATACTCTTCTATTAGGCGAGCCTTTAAAACTTTCTGTGATTTTATTGATGAAATGCCACCAAAGTGAGGTCATGCTTCTTTGGGGATTTTTATTTTTGCAACTTTCTTCCTCGAGCGTTGACCTTTTTTTCCCAGCACAAAGACGTCACCTCCCGCAGGTCACGTTCACTGAGAGCTAAAAGTGCTAATGACGAACAGACAACCGGGAAATGTTTTCCACGGAGCTGCTTTTGTTCAGCCTCTTACCTTTCCGACACGCCGGTACCAGTGGCACACCTTGGAAAAGTACCGCCGCCGCCTGAAGTCAGTTGAAAGGAGAACAAAAAAAAAAAACAATTAAGTGCTGCGCCAACAGCGCCCTCTGCTGGAGACGACTAGGTAGCAGGTTGTTCTGACGTGATCTGTTTGCTTTAAGCTGCTTCTAAAAAACAAAACAATCGCATCTTTGCATTATTTATGTGAGCTTAAACCTTAAAAATTAAACTTTTATTTTTATGAATTACCAGGGACTTATTATATTGAATAGTAAACTCCTGTTCACCTGTCACGATAAAAGCAAAATGTATTTTCCTGCAGCTGCACTTTGTGACAGTAAAGCAATTATCTGAACATCATTTTTCAGATGGCTATTAGAACTTGTATTTAAAAGAAATCATAAATTAGCTTCTGGTATTATTCTTGTAGGATTTTGGTCCATTTTTATTGGCTGAGATGATGTCGTTTGTTTGAAGCTGTTGGTTTTACACACTTTTAGCATGTGTAAAATGCTACTCATTTTCAAAAGAGTTGCATAATGCTTTCACCGTGCTTAGCAGTTGGGTAAATTTTCTTTCTTTTAATATCCTCACTATAACTCCTTCAAATGTATTTCTGGACACTGCAGCTGATCAGTCTCCTCTAACCATGATAATTTCCTTCTGAATGCATTTGAGGAACGTTGGAAACTTGGTTTTTATACTTGATTCAAGCTTTTTGTTCTGTAATCCTTCTAACCCATCAAATTAGATGTGATGCTATTACATGCATGAAAGCCTTAATTAAAGCTTGTTCCTCCCAGTCATCTGCTTGACCCACATCATCCATTAGCATTTTATTTTTGTCCTTTTGTACTAGTTAAAGGGCCAGTACTATGTAAAATTGACTTTCTGAGCTTCACATCATTTCATAATCTTATTCCCTTATCAAGGAGGAATGTTGATTTGATTCTTTAATGAATTATTTGAGAGGTCCTTGAATCTGTGTGGCAACAACTCAGCTGTGCAGAACGCCCGGGTTGACCTAGCTCCGCCTTCGAGGACGAAGCTCCTCCTCAGAGATGCAGTTTCCGAGTTTCCGCCTCACAGAGCAGCTCTAACCCAGGGCTCCTCCACTCAGCTCCTTCAAACTAGCTAGCAGCAATCAGCAAACAGTTAGTGGAACCATGCAACTTCATTATAGGAGCATGGTTCCACTTCTCAGAGCAAAATGGAAGCCGGAGTTTAAGAAAGAGCAGGAGCTTTTTAAAGAGACAGAGGCCCCATTTCAAGAGGCTAAATTACAAAGCCAAATATCTTTTAAGTCATATTTGATATTTGTAGCATTTTCATAACAACTGGAGGTGATGTAGTTATTCGACTGTGCTATAAAATGTCACTACATGCCTGGAAAACACAAAACACTGTCCTTTTAATGTCAAAGCAGGATTAAGCAGGGCATATTGTTACTCCTCTCCAGGCTTACCAGGCGCAGATTCTCTACTAAACCTAATGGGAGCGGCGAGGCCATGACAAACAATCTGCAGGGCTTTTTGTTCTTTTCTTTTTAACCAGACTGCTAACAGGTAAATCAGGTGAGATTTTTTATTTATTTTTTTTTAAAACCTGTTTTTACAGCGTGATTTATGTAAAAAACAAAACACACACACACACATGGAATGAAAAACATCGCTGTGACCTTTCACCCCGGTAAGATTGAACATTCACTTTTCTGCGAGAAAGCACCGCTGAGACCGACCCCGCGCATACTAACGCTCTCGTTACAGGATGCAAATCTCACGTTTTTTTTCATCCACGACAAGTCGCATCCAACGAGTCTCCGGTGACATCAGCGGAACACGCAAAGCATTCCCTGTTAACCTCGGCGTGAACGGCGGGCGCCAAGTTACTGCAGACCAGGATCACGGCCAGCCTGATCCTCCACGGCGAGCAGCGACCTTTTATTCCCCTGCTCTCTCTCTCTCTTGCTCTCTCGCCCCTCAGCTTCCTCATGTTTAATGCATGTGCTGTAACACAGCCGGCTTTATGAAAAGGACAAGCATTTGTACACACACGAGAGATGGACGCGGTTAAACGGAGCATAAAGAAATATCCAGAAAGGATCCGCGGCCAGGATAAACAGAGTCGAGCCAAGTTCTCCATCATTTAACACCCTGCCACGATGGCGTGTTTTCAGAACATCTCGGGTGTGACGAGTTGCAGGCGGCGTTTCATGTAGATATTTACTGAACGACTGATTTCTACGCATGTTCCTGTATTTAAGAGGAGAAAAATGATGTGCGGATCCGTCGTTTGGTATAAGAATCCGCTTCGATTTGATGGATTTTGTAAATCCCACTGTTTGTGAATGCACCACCAGTCTAGAGCAAACTTCCAGAAAACTACAAACCTGCTGAAACACTGATTTCCTTTAAATCTAAGACTTTACCCCCCTCTTGTTTAGAGTTGCCTTTGGTATGTAATACAGCTTATTGCTTGTAAGTTAGTGTGTTTTTTTTCCTTCTTCTTTTTTCCTAGTTAAGATATTTGCGCTTAAAAACTGGACCAAAAATACTTGGTGAGATTTTGTGTGTTTTTGCAGTGCGGATGGAAATTTGCACTCATCCGCCACTAAAGCTGTTCAGATGATGTGCTTGCGCGTGCCAAAGTGACAGCGATCCAAAAACCTGATGCCAGCCGTAGAGGAGGACTTCACCATCTGACGTATTCAGACATGCTCTGCCCAAAATCAGAGAACGCACGAGCGCACAAAAAAAACCCACCCCGACACTGCAAAAGCACAAACTCTTACCGAGAATCTTCGCTCTGATTTCAGGTCCAAATATCTTGTAAAGCTTGAGATGAGACGAAATTGACTTTGAAGTAACTTTTCAGCAAGATGTAAAAGATTAAGTCAATAATTTTTGAGTATTTGTATAAAAAAGTGACGATTCCTTAAAACTCGAGCCTGTTAATAAACAAGCTGATGTCCTGAAAGTTTTCGGCTCTTTGGGTGAAGCTTGTTTTTGTGGGCTCCTTGTTTACAGCCTGGCGCGCGGCAGCAGCGGCGGCAGCAACGGCGGCAGCAGCAGCGGCGGCGGCAGCAGCGGCGGCGGCAGTAGCAGCGGCAGCAGCAGCGGTGGGGGCGGCGGCGACGACAGCAGCCCGCTTCACCCTCAATGTGCTGACCAGCAGGCCCGGCAGATTCCCAATCTGCACAAACACAGACACATGACACATTTTGCCACCATGTCGTCAAGGTCACATGCGTTTTCTTTTTCTCCCCTGTCTCTCCCCCACACACACACACAGATGCAGCGTTTCTCTAAGCAGGAGCTGAAAGCGCTTCTAGGTTTCTGTCCTGACTCTGGCGACTGCGTCTCCCGGTGGATCTGTCAGCTTTTTCATGCTTATAATGATCCAAACGAAAGGCGCGCTCGTATGGCAGTGTGTGTGTGTGTGTGTGTGTGTGTGTGTGTGTGTGTGTGTGTGTGTGTGTGTGTGTGTGTGTGTGTGTTTCACACATCACCAGTGCTGACATCCTGCCCCCCACCCCTCCCTCACGGGGGGCAATGAATGCTGATGAGGTATAGTGGGAGGCGATGGAGTCGGACACAAAGGCAGCTAAATGACGATGTCCATCGTGGAGGTGGGCTCGACGTTTCACTTCTTTTTCTTCCCTTTGAAGCCGTTGCATAAATCTTATTGAACAAGGCCATCATGCCATCACCAGCTACTGAATGGCTGCTAAACACACACACACACACACACACACACACACACACACACACACACACACACACACACACACACACACACACACACACACACACACCCCACTTTTCCCCAGGAGAGTACTTCTGAAAACACAGCAATGCTCCTGTCAATTGTTTTGTGACATTCACAAACACGTTGTTATCCTAATAGACCTGTTTTATCTTGAAGTCTTCTTTTGGACAGAAAGAAATGCCTGCAGCAGACCCTCCACGTCTTTTGTGGCTTGTTCTGCTGCATCAGTCAGGCTGGGGCCCGGGCCGTTTGGGGGCCGTTTGGGGGCCGTTTGGCAGCACCCTGGGCTCTCTGGTTGTTTCAGCGTTGGCAGTCGTCCAGGGAGGCAGGTACACAGAGTGGGGCTTTATACTGAAGTGGAAGCAAAAAAAAAATAATGAATTTGTTTGGTCATTTTCCCACAAAATTCATCTCTCATATTTTGCATTCGCAAATTCCCCCCGTTGAGTCAATGCAGCACCAATCTGATGTAAATATCGACATCTATCCCGATATCGAAAACAATTCTATATAAGGTATTGGTGATGATGAGCACAAGTCTATTCAGTCTGATTATTTATTTTACATTAGAGTCCCAAACTTCACTTTCTGAACCATTTGAAGGAAGATTTGTTGCGGTTTATTTTTTACATTTGAACAGTCAACTTATTGTTTTTGTCAGTTTCAGTTTCTTTATCATTTGTTTTACTTTGGTTCTTACACTCCTGATTGCACTGACTGGACAAATGAATGTCCTTTTTACATGTTTAACCAAACCTGTGAAGCTATTGGTGTTAAAGTGGGACGTACTGGTGCAGAGATATCAAATACATTTGTCATCTAGTATATTTATGTTTGTGTTCAAAACAGGAAACATTTTAAGTCTCTTCAGTAAAGTATCGGAAGGGAAATTAAAAAAATCTATTGCTATTTGTTTTGAAACCAAAAAAGAGTTTTCTTGGATTCCTGGAGACTTTAAACACAAATCATCTTCAAGCACATCGTGGCTTCTGCGAAAACAAGAAACAACTTCGAAGAGAAGCAACTTCTAAGCGTGCTGTCACGAGGCTCTGGGTTGGAAACGGCTCTTTTTGCTTCTGTTTATGTTCCGCACTTAAATGCATGTGGACACTTTTTGCTTTCATCGTGTATTAAAGACGCGTCCTTTATAGACACTCGGACTGTTATGGCTGTGAAGTTCGGGGATGAAAATCACATATACATATGCTCTCTGTAATCTGTGTGTGTGTGTGTGTGTGTGTGTGCGTGTGTGTGTGTGTGTCTGTGTGTGTGTGTGTGTGTGTGTGTGTGTGTGCTCCCCCAGCTGTCCCATTGAGCTCCCCGTCGCTCAGCCTGCAGACACTGAGGGAACTGGAGCTGTAAACTCTGCTGATCAATACTTGTTTGGAGGATTTCTCTGTTTGAATCCACTCAGCTGTGCAGCACCGTCTCTGTGTGTGTGTGTGTGTGTGTGTGTGTGTGTGTGTGTGTGTGTGTGTGTGTGTGTTGGGGTGTGTGTGTGTGTGTGTGTGTGTGGATTTCAGAGCCTGATTAAGAGCCCATGAGAGAGCACCGTTTGTATCTGTATCTTTTTAATGAGGTTTGCATATAAGCATGTGCAGAGGAATTCTAGCTGTGGGATGAAGCTTACACACACACACACACACACACACACACACACACACACACACACACACACACACACACACACACACACACACACACACACACACACACACACAGAGAGAGAGAGAGAGCCAGGAGTCTGGAGGTATAGAAGCGAAACACACACTCTCAGTCTCGTCTGCCACCTCCCCCTTGCTTATTATTACTTCACTATATTGATTTATGTCCTCCAAAACCTACATTCAATTTTTTATGAACAAACACACACACAGACCTCACACGACTGTAAAATTACACACACACACATAAAAAACAAAAAAAAAACCAAGATGCATGCATCCGACGCTTCCATATGCATATTCTGCCAGTGCACATTAACGTACTTATGTGCACCATTACAGGATACCACCCCTCTTCCCGACGAAGCAGAACACAAGCTGTTTGCTTTTCTTCTTCTTCTTTTTTTTTTTTTTTCCCCCTCATCCACCGGTTACCTCCTCCTCCTCCTCCTCCTCCTCTTCCTTCCTCCATTGTCACATCAGGGATTTGCAGCGTTCCCAACACGTTGCCCCCATCAGGGCCCCGGCAGATGTCACTTAGCCGCAGACGCATCTCTTCATTTCGCCGCGTATCCATCCTCCTGCCTCTCCTGGGACGCAGACAGGGTGGAGGAGGAGGTGGGAGGTGGGGGTGGAGAGGCAGCAGCGGCTGCGTATGTGGGAGCGTCTGACTAATAGGAAAAAAAAAATAGGAAAAAGGGGGATGGGAGTTGGAAGGTTAATGAATTAGTAATTAGGATTGACATTGCATCTTCAATGGGTTTCCAATAAAACTGCTGGTCAGTCTGAACTCCCTTTGTCATCTTCAGATGGCTGCGCTCCTCCTCCTCCTCCTCTTCTTCATCTTTCTCCTTGGATACCCCCCCCACCCCCCCCCCCCCCCCTCCACACACACACACACACACACACACACACACACACACACACACACACACACCCCCACACACACACACACACACACACACACACACACACACACACACACACACACACACACACATTCATTACCTGTGCTCCTGGGCAAACCTTGCCTCTCTAACCTTCAAAAAAACACACCCAACCTTTTCTTTTGTTCTGCTGTACTTCTATCTTTCTCCTCACCTTTCTCATCTTCTCTCCGTATTTGTTTTCACTCGCTCCCTTCTTCTTCTTCTTCTTCTTCTTCTTCTTCTGCGTCCTTCTATCGATCTCCTCGGCCCACGCGCGCCTTGCATTAGACCTAGTCAATGCTGCGCATTTGAGGAGGGTTGATAAGAAAGCGTATACCAGAAAGTCTTCAGCGGGGGAGAAAAGACTCACAGGGTTCAGAATCTCCTGGCTCTGGTTCCACTTAGACTGTAAATACGCAATTCATTCCCGACGTCACGCAAAAGAACAAAGAAGAAATCCTGAACTGTAACGTGGAAGCCTTGTTACGTGTGATTTCAGCAGCCAGGACGTTTACAGACATGCAGTATAAGTAGCGTTGTGGTCAAGAAGATCACCGACTGCGAGACGAAGGCCACTTTTTCAGGCCGAGACCGAGTCAACATGCTAGGTAATGTTAGCTTTTACACCAGACCAGACATCAACGAGCGACACGAGACGAAAACTAGTGCCTGAAAATATACCAAATAAACTGTACACCGGTAGCTAACTTTAGATAATATTGATTAGGATTAGGATTATCCTAATCCTAACTGCCTCTGTACAGCCGGGTACTTTTAATTTCCCTGTGGGATCAATAAATTTTAATTTATATATATATTTTTTAGTTGAACTTCTTGATGTTGATAAAATAGTAGTAGATATTGGCAGATTATTTCACTTATAACAAGACATTTCCCCCTTGTTCTAAGGGAAACTATTGTTCTAATTAAAACTGTTGTTTTAATTATTTACTTAAAACAAGCTCATAAATCTCATGAAAGTTACTGGTAAGTTACTTTTGTCTTATTGCAAGTGTACTAAGACATTTACACCAAAAACTAGATCCGAGGAAACTCGGTGAGATTTTGTGCTTTTGCAGTGCGTCCTTTGTTCCAAACTACTCTGGCGTTACTCTGGTTTGAATGTGTCGGGCTGTCATCTGGACGGAAGGCGAAGCTCTGCATCCCCACACCATGATGCTGCCACCACCATGTTTCACAGTGAAGATGGTGGAGAAACTGTGGAGAAAAACTCCGTAACTATTCTGTAGCTATGGAGTCATAACTACGGAATATCCCGCATGAGCTGCTCACGGCACTTTTGAGCGTTTTTATTTGTCCGGTTTTATTCTTCTTGCACTCGTTTGCATTGTTTATGGCGTGATAAACCTTCACAGTAAACTCTGCAGAGTTGAATCAACACTATGCTGAGTCTGCATGGTCTTCATCAGAATTGGTGTTCACTTCATTCTTTTCAGAGTTATTTCAACAAGGATTTGAGTCGTTTCAACACTTGAAAAAGTTAAAACTACTCAGACTATTGTTGAAATAACTGTGACTGCAAATTAATGCCAATTCTGAAAGGGACCAAATGGACTCGGCTTTGTGTTGATTTAACTCTGCAGGATTTGTTGGGCTGGAATAGTCGAAAGGGTCCGAGTTATTTTTGGAAACCGCTGCATCCGAGCCCTTTCTATATTTGGGAAAAGGCGCGAAGGATGAAGGTGTCGCGACAGCCTGGTTTTGTCGAGAAAACAGGGTACAGGCAGCGATGTTCGGGACATGCTGACAGGCAGCATTGCAGCGCTAAGATTTTTGACATTCTGTTTGAAACGGCGCCCGGTCTGACAACATAGCTGCTTCATTCCAGCATCAAAGCCAAATGCCTTCCTGACAGCTCATTTACAGACCCCGCTCGCGCACAACACCATCACTTTCTCCACGTAGACGAAAACTCTGATGCTCGGCCGATACTCGCTCCGTTGCGTTCCGCTGAGAATGTCACATGAGGACTTGGGTTTATCTTTGTTCTCCAGCCCACATGAGTGATTGTGTTCGTTAAGTGATTTAATCGGCGACGGTTCTCCTTTGAAATCGGCTCCACATGCAGAGACGGAACATTGGCAGCAGCTTTGCTGGGAGTGGGAACTGGAGATGGACGACAAAGATTGATAATCAGAAACAAATACGGCGCGTGTTTGATCTGCTGCCGCGTTTTATGCTTGGATTCTTGGTGCTCAGTCGGGGCCTTTAGAGTCAGAAATTAGACCCCGACCAAGTAGCTTAAAGGACTGATGGGTCGCCATGACGAGTTCACGCGAAGGCTGACCGGCTTTTCTGTCCACGCCAAGAAAGTCGCACAGCCTTAGGGTGATGTGCCCACGTTGTTTATTTTTCCACACACATTCCACACAAGCCAGGAAGTTATTCTGCGACAGCAGCAACGTCTTCCGCGTGGCTGCAGTTTCTCGTACACGACCTTGTAGCAAACAGGAAAGGTGACATCGTCTGAATTTGTTTTTATGAGCTATTTTTGTATCCATCTTACGTAACAGAAAATTTCCTATAGTTAAAAAAAACAAACAATAATGTGCTATTGTTAGTGTGCTATGACATAAGTAAAATCTGTTCATCTTTTTGGCTGGAATACATTCAGAAAGACTCTCGATTGAGAGGGTCAATGAAAACTGCTGGGATATGCTGAGTCAGGACTTCTCCATGTCGAAATGCAAACAAATCTCAAAGAGCCAAAAAGCCTTTAACGAAATAAATGGCATACGTGAACCAAACACAAGGAACAGCGTAGTTTCCAGTGTCATGTTCTGTGTTTTTCTGTTGTGTTTATTTGAGTTTTCTGTGTCCTGAGTCTCCTCGTTGTCCTGTCTTCCCCTTGATTGCCCCCAGGTGTGTCTTGTTCCCATGATTACCCTCAGTGTATTTAGTCCCTCCTGTGTCCTTTGTTCCTCGTCGGGTCCTTGTCGTAAGTTGTCATTGCTGCACGTAGTCTGTTTCACCGCTTGTATGACCAGTTGCTACCGGTGCTGAGCCCTGGCTTCCGCTCAACCGTGCTGCCTGGCCGCGGACTGTTGTTGTCGATTTTTGGACTATTTTGTAAATAAATATCTCACTATTCACTTTACCTGGGCCTCCAGCGTCTGCCTCACCACCTCCAATCACCACCACTACCTGACAGAAGGACCCGACCACAAGTAAGGTGAGGCTCGCTGCATCATGGACCCAGAGGAGACTTTGTTATGGGACACGGTCGAGGACTATCTGGCGGAGGTGGAAGGCCCGTTTTCCGCTCCCCGGCGTTTGGGCATGGCCACCCGCCTTCTGATAATGCTGGACACGTGGATCCCGCGACTTCCAGGCCTGGGGCTGGTGGAGTTGCAACAGGAGGCAGAGTGGCAGTTCCAGACGGCAGCCGCCGTGCTGAGGGGCAGCCCTCTGCCTCCCAAGCCGGACTTCAGCTCCACCAGCCCGGCTCTCGCCGCTCCAGCCGGCTCTCCAGTCGCCGCTCCAGCCGGCTCTCCTGTCGCCGCTCCAGCCGGCTCTCCTGTCGCCGCTCCGGCCTCCGTGGACCCTGCTCCCCGTGCTCTGCCGGATTCCGCTCCGGCCTCCGTGGACCCTGCTCCCCGTGCTCTGCCGGATTCCGCTCCGGCCGCCCCTGCTCCTCTCGTGCCCCCTAGTGCTCCTCTCGTGCCCCCTAGTGCTCCTCTCGTGCCCCCTAGCCGTCCTCCAGAGCCCCCTAGCCGTCCTCCAGAGCCCCCTAGCCGTCCTCCAGAGTCCCCTAGCCGTCCTCCAGAGTCCCCTAGCCGTCCTCCAGAGTCCCCTAGCCGTCCTCCAGAGTCCCCTAGCTTTCCTTGGCGCCGTGGGCGCCCTCCTGACCTCCTCCGTGGGGCCTTCTTCTGGCGTCATGGACGCCCACCGGACCTCCCTCGACGCCTCCGCCCACTTGGTGGGTAGCTTTTTGTTTATTTTTGGACCCTTGGACTCCTTTTGTGTTCCCGCCCACCTTTTGTGGGTAGTTTTCTGTTTTTCTGGACTCTGGCCCTCCTACCGTCGCCCCTCCACTCACCCTGGTTTTGTTCTGTGTTTTTCCTTTGGGGCGTCTGGTAGCCGCCCCTTGAAGGGGGGGTACTGTCATGTTCTGTGTTTTTCTGTTGTGTTTATTTGAGTTTTTCTGTGTCCTGAGTCTCCTCGTTGTCCTGTCTTCCCCTTGATTGCCCCCAGGTGTGTCTTGTTCCCATGATTACCCTCAGTGTATTTAGTCCCTCCTGTGTCCTTTGTTCCTCGTCGGGTCCTTGTCGTAAGTTGTCATTGCTGCACGTAGTCTGTTTCACCGCTTGTATGACCAGTTGCTACCGGTGCTGAGCCCTGGCTTCCGCTCAACCGTGCTGCCTGGCCGCGGACTGTTGTTGTCGATTTTTGGACTATTTTGTAAATAAATATCTCACTATTCACTTTACCTGGGCCTCCAGCGTCTGCCTCACCACCTCCAATCACCACCACTTCCTGACATCCAGAGTGTTTCCCAAAAAATACTGTGTGTATTTTATTTATTTTTTTTTTTTATTTGGAAGGGTAGCTCTTTCCAAAACAGCTGAATTTCACTTTCTTGTCGACATGGGGGAAAGTTTTGATAGCCTCACACTCACAGTCGTCGCTGAACAGCTGGAGAAAGGGCTTCATTTAAGGAAAAATTGTTGTCTTTTATTGTTTGGAAACCGCCTTTCCATTTCTACATCTAATCGTGCGGTCGCAGTGCCGACGACATTTAAACAGGCCTGAGAAAAGGAAACCATCTAATGGAAACCGAAAGCTTGGATTTGGTTTGAATTGTTTTACAGTTTATGCTCTAAGAGAGTCGCATCTTTACGGGGGTCATTCAGAGATACAAAGCTGAAAATGAGTCATGCAGGCTTCATCGACAGCTGCAAAGGTCATGTTTTCCTTCACAGATACAATTCCTGTTCAAACCAACTCCAGCATGACCAGTGCAACATCCAGGACTTTAGACCTTGGACAGCTCTTGATGACTGCCAGTAAATCATCTGATTTTTTTTTTTTTTTCCTCATTGTTTTGTTAAAAAAAAAAAAAAAACACCAGTTAATTTTTTCTTGACGTGTTAAACTCTGGTGAAGCAAATGACTTTAATCCGTCAGAGGACAAGGTGAAACACTTTCATGTTTTTGATCGCGGAGTGACAGACAGACAGACAGACAGACAGACACGTGTGTAAACACCACCGATGGCGGGTCGCTAATCTGCCCCTCGAAACGCGTCCCGCTCTGACCGCGCGAGGAGTGACGGCGCTGCTCCCCGTGGAGGCGCGTTTCCATTTTTTCCGAGCTGCCACTCAAACACGCCGAGGCTCCGCGGAGAGGAGGGGACGGTGGGAGGACGCTCCCGTAGCCATTCGTCGGTTCCGCCGAGGAGCCGCGCTCCGCCGCCCGGACCGCCCGCACGCGCCCCCCTCACCCCCCTTCCCCCCTCCCGCCTGCCAGCCAGCCGGAGCGGAGCGGAGGCGCGAGACTCACACCGCGAGCGTCCGTCATTCGGCGGCGGACGTGAACGAGGAGGAGGAGGAGGTGGAGGAGGAGGGGGCCGAGCGGAGGAAAAAGAGCCCGTCTGTCAGAGTTATTACCCGGTGTGCATGTGAAGAAGCAGACGAGGAGTCCCTCATCTCCAGCCCCTGACAGGACGCGCTTTCCCGGTGAGTGAGGACAGTTTATCAGCAGCCGCGGCGGCTCTCTGTGTCTCTGTTAACCGGTGGTTTAGGATGTAGCCTGTTTTTATTTTAAACGCCCCCCACCACCACCTCTAAAAGTCTTCATGGAGGCTCGGTTTTTTTTTGCCATCCCCGCGTTTCCTTTTTCTCTCACCAAACACAGCAGCAGCTTTCAGCTCTGAAAGGACGGAAATGTTTGGAGCTAATGAAATGTAGCCTGGAAGATACGCACCGCGCGGGCCGTGGGATTTTTTTCTTCTTCTTCTTCTTCTTCTTTTTTTTAATTTTTTATTTATTTTGTCGAGATGTGTGTGAATGTGCGCTTTCTCCCACCCCGTAAAACCCCCCCGGAGAAGAGAAGAAGGGGAAGAAAAGCGTTTCCTCTCCGCTTTTAGGAGGACAAGTCGCTCTTGAAACACGACCAAGGTCTATTTTAGAGGAGAGACACCGGCCTCAATTGAGCTTTAGCAGTGTCTCCCAGCCATCCCGTTGTCATGGTTACTGGCTCGAGGAGGCTGGGAGAGAACATGGCTGTCTAGCGCTGTGGTCCCCTTTCTCTCTCTCGCTCTCTCTCTCTCTCTCTCTCTCTCTCTCTCTCTCTCTCTCTCTCTCTCTCTCTCTCTCTCTCTCTCTCTCTCTCTCTCTCTCTCTCTCTCTCTCTCTCTCTCTCTCTCTCTCTCTCACACACACACAGGGAGAGAGCAGGATAATAACCCCAGTCCTGTTTTTAAAAATAGCTTGGGCCAAAAACAACACAATTCTGATTACTTCTCAAACCCAGACCTGGATTTAGGATAGAGGTGGACTTTCAAGTGTCACAATATTTAGTGGTTCTGTTGTGATAATGATTAAAATGAGCTGTTTATTACTTATGTTTTTTTTTTTTTTTTTATGTATCTGTATCGATGTGACTGCATGACACAGCAGTAAAATCCCTGCATATCCTGAAAGACATTCCCATACATGTAAAACACGCCGCTTCAGAACCCCAGTCACATAAAGACATGATTTACATCACTAAGCTGCTCACAGTATAGCTGCATTTAAGGCGTACGTTAATTTGTAGTTCTTTATGCTCTTATTGAACGAACAGTGGACAAAATAGCAAAACTTTCTACTATGACAGGAAGGACAGTTTTTGTTTTTTTTTTAACTTCAGTAATTAGGATTTATGGTGACAATCATGAATCAAGATTCCTATAATCACAGGAAATTTATCACGGCAAATGACACGATGAATCCCGACCCCTAATATCGTAGCTATGGACTGGTCAGGGTTACGTTAAACCATCCTGGGTTCGAAGTTTCAACCGCATGTTGCTCCTCTCCGTTCATCCTGGTTCGAATCTGAATGAAAATTAAGTTTATCACTTAATTAATTCAGTCAAATCAAAGAAAGTTGTTAAAGCACAATTGCAAGGAAACTAATAAATAGTTCCAGCTTGTCAGCCTGTCTGTCGCCTGGACCAGCTCTTCATCCTCATGTTTCGTGGACTTAGAAAAGGCGCTCGACTGCATCCCTCTGGGGCGGCATCCTGTGGGAGATGTTAGTTCAACGGACCTAACTGGGACCGTTGAAAGGTCCCAGTTAGGTCCCTGTACAACCAGTGTCAGAGCTTCACAGCCCAGAGCAGAACAGGATCCATTTTGGCGGCCTTCGGATGGGGTTTCTCCTTTTGTGCAGAAATCAGTTCTGTTGGCTTCAAGAAACCGGGGTCTCCAGTTTTCACTGGAGCAGCTAGCGGCCAAATGTGAAGCAGCCGGGATGAGAATGAGCAACTGGATCAGGGTCTTGAGTTGTAGAAGGGTAGAGGTCCTTGAGAAAAATGGGGCTGGAGATTGGTAGATGGTAGTCGGATTGGTGCAGTGTCTGCAGTGAAGTGAGCGCTGTGTAGCCAATCCTCATGTCTGATCTCATCTATAGTCACGAGCTCTGGGTAGCTCTGGAATGACGTCACAGATACATGTGGGTGGTGTCTGGGCTCTTCCTTCAACAGGATGAGAAGCTCCGTCATGGAGGAGGGACTCAGAGCAGAGCCGATGCTTCTCCACGTCAAGAGGAGCCAGTTAAAGTGGCTCTGCCTCTCTGGTGAGGTGTTCCTGGCACGTCCCACTGGGAGGAGACCCAGGGAAAGACCCAGAGGGAGACCCAGGGAGAGAGGGAGGGAGGGACCATGTTACTCGGCTGGTCTGGGAATGCCTTGGGAGCCCCGGAGGAGTTGGGTCCAAGTGGCTCGGCAGAGGGAGGTCTGGGTCTCTCTACTTGGGCTGTTGCTGCTCCAAATCGATCCTGGGTTAAGTGGAAGATTGCGGAAGAATATCAAAACTACTGAAATAGCACCAATACCACAGAAATGGTTAGATACTTAATTTGCCCACATTTGTTTCAGGTAATTTCATTTTTTTAAACCACTTACCTGATAAAAATTGAACCGTTCCACTTTTCCATGTTCATGTAGTCAGAAATTTGAAAAGATGCACAGCGGGAGTCCAAAACGTCCCGTTTGTGTCGTCGCGTATTCAGACTGAAGCACTGAAAGAGACAGAATGCGAGTGGACAGTTGACCTTGATGGCCTGGAAGTGGCACATTGGGGTGGAGCGGGGCCACTGTTAACGCTCCAATAGGCTCGCAGGGTCAGACGGAGGCTGTGCGCGCTGGTGCTGTGTGGCTGGTTGTAAGCAAAGACCAAAGGAAAACACCCTGGACTACTCCCAAGTTCATTTCTCCTCGCTTTCCTGTCTGAGGCCCACAAGTAGGAAATGATGAAATGCTTTACTTCCCCTCTGCACCTGCACCAGCATTTTTAAAGGTGACTCTATATCTGCACTATGTGTGTGTGTGTGTGTGTGTGTGTGTGTACTCATTTATGTTGCCTATATACACTTACCAACCATCTGAATATTGATGGGTCTTTGAATTGAGCTTTGGTTGAGGTCAGGGTCAGAGTTAGACTATAAGAATCAATGAAAGATGAGCGGGAGTCAATTTATTCAATGAAAAATGACGTGTAAGACTATCAGAAAGTTGATTTTACCTGCCAAGTGAGAGGAAAATGATACATAGTTTTCATATCTGTGTATATAATATTTTTTTACAAACATATCTGAAAAGCATAGCTTGCATTTATGTACAGCGGTAACTGGAGATGAGATGTTTGCAGGAAGCCATTTTGGAGATTGCTTGTTTTCCACCATCATCTAATAAAATAAATGCCCTCAAAAGCGCCACCTGGCATGAAATTAGAGCCACTACATGGCTAATAAATGTCGCTGGAAAAGCGCCACCTGGTGTTTAATAAGTATTGCCACCAAACAGTAATGAACCACCCGGTGCTGCTTAAGAAACACCTGGAGGTGTAGTTTGTAACTCTGCCCTCCAATTTTGACAGCCAATTGGTTTGAACAGCTTTGAAGGACTGATGGTAGTAACGTGCAAAAGTTTTAAACCGTCACAAGTTTATTTTTTGAACTCAGATTGAAAAATTGTCAAGTTTCATCCACAATACATGAAGAAACCAGTTGAATATCCAGATATTCTATTAGATTATGCATACAAGCACAGATTATTGAACAGTAACAATCCGTGCCTTTTGTGACATAAAGAGGACTTTTCTTTTGAAAAACAAAGTTCTTACATCTGCTGTGCTGACTTTTTTCCAATTAAAGTTGAGAAAATAATTACTGCAGCCGCATAACAGCGCTCCTTTTGTGTAATTGAATCTGAGCATAAATCCAATTGTTCCATTAAGTCCTCAGAGGTATTGTCAGGGAACATTAGAGAAACAAACGGCATCATGAAGACCAAGGAACACAGCAGACAGGCCGGGCAGAAAGCTGTGGAGAAGTTTGAAGTTTATAAAACAATATCTCACAGAGCTTGGTTCAATCCATCATCCTGAAATGGAAAGATTATGGCAGAGTCGCAAACCTACCAAGTAGTAGTCATTCACCTGAATGTAGCATTAATCAGAGACGGCTTAGGTAGGAGACTCTCATATGTGTCCCTATTGTCCTGCGGTCCCAGTCTTGAGCTAAACGTCCGTGTCTCGATGCACAAAGCTGGTAGATTCATACCCCTAAAGACTCACAGCTGCGATTGCAGTGAAACGCGTTTCTGCAAGGTCTTAACTCGGAGGAGTCGGATAGGAATGAAAACCACACAGCTGTCAGATGTTTCTTGTCAGAAATTTGGACACCTATGTATCATTTTATTTCCTCTATTTTAGTACCCAAACCCCCCCAAACCACAGAACACATTATTTTTTAGCTGTAACACAACAAAATGTGAAAAACCCAAAGGGGCATGAATGATCCTTTTTGTATCCCTCCACTATAGAGGATACAAAAAGAGAAGCACATTGGAGGTTTTCCTTTGGTGTCTTTAGTATGCAGATCTTATATTACCAATCATGTCACCTGGCGGCTTCATAAATGAATTTTGACAGCTAATTACTTCCTTATAGAAAGTATTTAGAGCATCATCCTGGTGGGTCTGTGGGTTTACAGTGGCTGTTGTAATATTAGTGGCGACTCTCGACCCGATAGACATTCACTGTGGTTGCCTGCATTTTTAACTTCCCCACCAAAACCATGTGGCATTAGGCACTTGTCACTGTTTTACGTTTGCCGGCTGCAAAACACGTTTTTGAAAACGAATATAAAAATGGCGTAATCATCTCGATGTTGGTGAGTGCACCGAAGCACCGGCGTAGTGTTCATCGCACCTTTTGGTTTTGCTGCCATTTAGAAAGAAACTCGGTGAGTCACGCAGCAGAAACAAAAGAACTGCACACAAACGTTTGTGTTTGGACTGACTGTGGGCAGCACTCGGACTGTAATGAGGTCAGACAGGTTGAATGTGGTCAATTGGTGGCGAACACTTACACCCACGAAGAGATACTACAATGATGTTTAGTAAAACTAGACTAGATAGATAGATAGATAGATAGATAGATAGATAGATAGATAGATAGATAGATAGATAGATAGATAGACAGAGATTAAAGATTAAGGAGATTAAATTGTTTTGGAGCAAAACACAATTTTATCAACCATATTTAGGTTGTAATTTCCTGTGACATTTTGCATTGTGTCAATTTTGCTGCTTCTGGATTTGATCCCGTTTGTCTCATTTGCTAAACTCTCTGGGAATCCAGGATAATCCCCATCTACTGCATCACCTGACAGCCAGTAACATCTGACTGCAGCGAACTCCCCACGGTGCCCTGCTTAGAGGCACTATAAACTCGTTCTTTTTATCGGTATAATAAATATTAAGTGGAAAATTCCTGAACAGTTACACAGAAGATGGTCTGTTATCGTCTGTTTTTCATCTGGGAATGGCGTGCTTTCTTTTTGGAGTTACCCTCATTAGACCAAGTGTTGTTGCACTTCCAGGAATCACACTTCATAATCACGGAGTCGTGTGACTGACATCAGCAGCATCTGTCTTGAGCCGTGGGATCGTTTCGTGATATAGTGACTTTTAATAAGGAATGGCTTCATTCGTTCGACTGGATCCACGTCCTCCATTCGGCTCAGATTAAAATTACACACCAGCTTTATTGGTGAAATCCGATCTAGATTCAGAATCGCTGTGTGTTGAAGAGTGCAGTGCACACTCAACTCTTCCATCTAACAAACCGCGTTCTGCACGTCATGCCGACCTCATTATGACGTCTAGCGTCTTAGTTACTACATCGAACATCACAAGTGGGTTAAAGGCAGTGAAAGTCCATCCAAATGTCCAAATAATAAGTGAATGAATGCTATTTAAAGATATTAGACGCTATTTG
Source organism: Poeciliopsis gracilis (assembly GCA_911649635.1). NCBI lineage: Eukaryota > Metazoa > Chordata > Actinopteri > Cyprinodontiformes > Poeciliidae > Poeciliopsis > Poeciliopsis gracilis. Next base: position 2,484,090 of record CAJVRI010001175.1, on the reverse strand, counting down.
GTGTCCAGTGCATTTCTTATTACACATACAGATATTGAGAAGTCTGATTGGAAATCGATATATTGAGCAGTTAGGTATTACCAGATATTTTAAATTCACAATCAATATTCCAACCCTGTTCAGTCAGAATACTGTCTCACTTTGGTCCCACGCAATACACCAACCTGAACATTTAAAAAAAATGCTAACACTTGTAGTAGAAATCATGTATTGTGATGACTAGAAGATTTGAAAACTAGTTTAGCAAAACAATATATAGTGAAATATTTACCACTTTGAACAAAATGAAACAGAACTGGTTTGTTATTTCAGGGGAGCTGTGACCATATGGAGGTTATATTTTGGACTAAGTGAAAATAATGTTGAATTAGATCTTCTTTACATCCATCCATAGTGTTAGCTTTGTTAGACTCTGGATCACTTTGACCCTTTTCCTCAATAATTGGTGCCCTGATATTGTCAGTGTACAATATCATTTATTCCAGTGACGTTTGGTCAGGAGAGGCAAGTGAGGCAGATTCTCACCTGTCATGATGAAAAAATATAATGATAAAATAATTTACATAGCTTTTTTTCACCCTATGGTTTGTGCTGTAAAGTATTTATTTTTTATTTAGCTCAACCAATTCAGATTATAATTTTTTCTTCAAAATCACAGAATTTTCCCATTTTTCCATTCAAATGCTGTGAAGTGAAGCCGCTGAGGCAGCAGAGAGCTGAGACTCACCTGGGACTGATCAACGTCTCTGACTGCCACTCTCTCTGAGAGCATGCTCCTCCCGTCTGTACATCGCCAATGAAATGCTACAAAACATATATGAACTGCTTTTCCATAATTTAGCTTATGTATATGATGTACAGTGTTTTTTGTCACCAACTGTGTGTGTAACGTGATTCGTTTGCTGAGGAGCAAAAAGAACCAGCAGAGAACAGACTGGAGGTGATGCAGGCAGTTCTCCTGCCTCATGGCAGGGGGCGCTCAGGATCCCAGACATTGAGACTCCACCACTGCAGAGTAAGAGACGGGAAGCGCCACACGGAGCTAGCCATGGAGCTAGCCATGGAGCTAGCCATGGAGCTAGCCATGGAGCTAGCCATGGAGCTAGCCATGGAGCTAGCCATGGAGCTAGCCATGGAGCTAGCCACGGAGCTAGCCATTAATAATATCTCCATGTCTAAGTTTTATTGAGGTAACGGCAGCGCGGCTCTGCATGACATGTAAAGGAATAGTATGTTTGCCCTCCAGCTTTGTCCGCATGCGCGAAATTTCCTCATGTAAACAATAACATGCAGGGGGTCTATATTTGTGAATATGATTATGATTAAATCAATGCCTCGCCAGCTCTGAACTTCACCGCACGTCACTGATTTATTCTCTTTTCACTGTCATTTTCTACCCGTACCAGTCACATAACCAAGTATTTAAACAATGGCATAGGAGTTTATTCTTTGTTATTTTATTGCTGATAACAAAATTGCCCCAGGAATTATTGCAGTAAATGACAATATTGTCGTTTCAAGAACAATTTCAAATGCTATATTGGTAATGTCCTAATAATTCAAGTTTGCTCTCTCAAAGACTAATAAAATGTAATTTTATAACAAATACTTAACCCTGGAACTAGAATATATTTAAATTATTCAAAATAAATACAACAACCAAAAACAAGAAATGAAATGGAAATGAAAACCACACACACAGAAACCACAGGTAAAATGTGTTGTGATGGCTCTGTAAGCAAAAATCTCTTTCAAAAAATAATAATCACAAGAATGTAAATTATTAACAGATTTTAATTTATGATGTGATTAATTGATTAATAGCTTGTTGTTTTTGAGTATTTCCATAAATATCGGATATAGATGGTCTCTTAAATCATCAAACCCTGCGTGAAAGTTTACAAAATTCTGGGTTATTATCTGAAAACTGCGTTACACTATATTTTTATTTATTTTGGTTCTAATCACCTTCTGGCTCGACAGATTATGATCCTAATGGGATATTATTTATTGGAGTCACATAACCACATAGTTACAGAAGACTGTGTGTAGATGGTAGAAAATTACTTTAGATGGGAGATTAATCAAAGCAGGTGTGAGATATCCACCTGGTTGTCATGGCAGAAAATGATCGAAACACGTTTTTCTTTCATGCACTATAAACACTAAGACCCTCTTATGTTTTGTCCAAATCAAAATGACCAATATTATATTACTTTAGTCTAAATATTTGAACGCTTTCACATCTTTTTGTGAAAAGAGGGAGATTTGCTCCTCAATGTTTTTTTTGTTGTTGTTTTTTTGTCTTGCTTTGTAATGGCCATTGTGCCTAAATTGACATTAGATTAAATAAACTCTGAAACTCTTCCAGATGAGCTCTGAGATTTTCCCCCGAGCTGCTCTGGTTTCCAAAAGCTTCCAGTTTCATTACTTCTGTAGCGTTGCCTTTCTGCTGCTGCCTGTAGAGACCAGTCATGCTCATCAGCGGGGGATTCTCAGTGGACTGCGGCACGCCGTCTCACAGATCAATAAATTAGAGCACGGTGTGTGTGTGTGTGCGTGTGCGTGTGTGTGCGTGTGTGTGTGTGTGCGTGTGTGTGTGTGTGTGTGCGTGTGCGTGTGTGTGTGTGCGTGTGTGTGTGTGTGTGCGCGTGTGTGTGTGTGCGTGTGTGTGTGTGTGTCTGGGTCTATTCTTGGAGTAGTGTGCACCTCTCTCTCTCTTTCTCTGTGTGTTTCTGTTTCAGGAAAAGCTAAATTGATGGCAGTTTGGCCCTTTGTGCTGCAGCGGGTTTTACATGTTGTGCTGGTGTGTTGTCCACACGATTGGCAGGTGGTCTGATTCCAATTAAAGGAAATTGATAAGGCTTAAGAGCCCTGGCGTTTGGCTGACAAAAGTAGAAGGCACAAAGTCCTTCCTGTCTGGCACACAAAGATGCAGCAAAACCCACACACACACTCCCTCTCGCCATCTCTGGCTGCGTTTTCTACTTCCGTCCATGCGGGATGCCTGCGCACATCTGCGCTCTCGCTCTCATTTCTGCAGCCAGATTTCGTACTTCCTCTCACTTCCACAGCCTTTCTCTCTCTCTCTCTTTATTTTTCTTTTCTTTTTCTTCCCACCCCGTCGGATGAGTCCCATTTAGCTCAATTAGAGCTAAATGGGAGGCTGAGATGGAGATGAGAGAAAGCGGAGTTAGGCTGTGTGAGATAGCAGCAAACCTAATGTGAAACAGATGAAGAGGGCAGAGTGGGAGGAAAACAGGACGCAGGAGACTCAAAGAGGGGGAGAGAGACGGAGACGGAGAATTCCCACTTACCGTGTCTGGTTTCATAACCGGTTCACTGTTTCCATTTATTGCGACGTGTCACTGCTCCGCTTGCGCATATCTGGGAGTCCATTTGACTTGATATTCCTCCCTCAAAAGCAGCAGAAATGGATTCAGGTTGCTGGTGTTCATAACGGGGCCGGGCGATATGACTTGAAGTTTTATCGCGATATTTTTGCTGCTCTGTTGCGATAACAGATAATAGGACAAGTACTATTTGCTACATCTTTTTTGGGTTACTGTGTATCACAGCAACGCTGCTGTTGAAAAACATTTAGGATGTGCTTCTTTAAGACACTTGAAGAAGAGTGATTTATATCGCTCTTTAAATTTATTGCCATTTATTGATGCTTTCACTCAACAAACAGTGGAGAAAATAGTAAATCTGTCAAACCCAGCAATAAGGAGGTTTAAAAATCTTTGATTGGAACTTATCGTGACTACAATAAATCAAAATCCTAGAAATTTATCGCGATAAATGATAAACGATACGATAAATGTCCAGCCCTGGTTCACATGCAGCGAAGCCAAGTTGGGGACGACTTTTGAACACTGAGAACTTGAGGTTGGGATTATGCTGAGCTCATCCTAATGCAGCTTTTGAAGACAGTCAGAAGATACTAATCCATGAATGATTTAGTGCCAGAGACACTTTTAGACTCATTACGCTGAGAGGAACTTTTCTCACTGTGAAAATGCAGTTAGGAACGCCAAAGTGTGACTTGAAAACGAGTGATGCTTCTGCAGACGGGGTCCACTAAAAGCATCTGCTTGCGAGATAAATAAATAAGTAAAAGGAGGAGGCTAATCGCTGATTATGGATTCAGGAAGAATTTGTTTGAGCAATCTGCCAGAGTGTCCTTTGAGATCAGAGCAGCATCATCAGTTTGAGAGAGGGGGGATTAGAGGACACATTAGCAAGACATAAAAGCTCGTAAGTGTGATGACATCTTTATTCTGTATCTCATCCGTGTTTCTTCATCGACGTGACTCCTGAGAAAACGAAGCGTTCCTCTCGAAATGAGGGGGCCGATTTGTTGAATTATTCCAGGCTTCTGCATAATTTGCATCGTCACTTCGCAACTCTGATGAAACATTTAGCGGGCGCCCTTGGCGACCTCGCATTCAAAGCGTTTGCAGGATCAGAGAAGCGAAACCAGCTCACATCCGAGCCCCGGCGTGTCCCGCCGCCGCGTGTTTTGCACTCGGAAATGTTCGAAATGCTCCTGAGAGGCCGCAGCGATTTGTTGGCAGATTTGGGGGGAGTTCGTTCCAGGCGTACCAGATCCCTACCTGCGTCTGCATGCAGCCAGGAAAAAAAGGCTCGGGTCGGCAGTGCATATTTTACTGCAGTTGTGCTCAGAGTCCCTCGCTGCAGATGAGTCAGCAGAGATGAGAGAGGATCAGGCAGATAGAGTTGCTCCGCGGCTCTACTTCACACTGTCAGCGAACTGTTGTAATTACAAACACACTGTTCAGTCAAAGCTCAGACTGCATGTTCCTCGTCTTTACAGAAATAAAAAAAAAAAAAAAAAACACCCACCAGAAGTTTGAGCGTCACTTTTATCTTCACAACATATTGTTGATTTCTAGAGACATGCTGAAGACCAAAAACTGCATCAAAGCTAGGAGAAATTGATCCGATACAAATCTAGATTAGGTATCTGTGTAGAGTCTAATTCAATGTTTTAAACTGAAGAAGTTAACCCATTATGACCAAAGTTATCTCCGCCTGGATATTTTTGCTTATTTTAATTGTACGCAGTGCTTTAAATGTCCTGCGAGTAAATATATTTGCCCGTTTATCCACGAGGACCGGTACTTTCAATCTCTACCAAGTTATTTTTCCAATATACTGTCTATTAAAAGAGTGCCCATGAGAGTTATCAATACATTTGTCATTTAGTGCACTTCTGGCTGTGCGTTTGGAGTCGATTCAGCTGTTTTTCTGTAGCAGATCGGTATCAGGTGATACTAAACCTCAGATATCTGTATCAGACGTGAAGGAAGTGGATCGGTGCGTCCGTAAATTTGAACAACAATCATCGCAGTGTTACCAACTTAGCAACTTTGTCGCCATATCTGTCAACTTTTCAGACAAAAAAAAAAACAAAAAAACCCCCCCGACACCTTCCAAAATCAGATGTAGAAGGTCAGACCTTTTAAAAATCTGTGATTGGCCAGAAAACTGCAGTCGGTGCCTCTGGTCAAACGTTAACTGCGAGGTTTCAGACAACAATTTAGGACATTAGCGCCCTTTATTTATTTATTTTTCTTTAAAAAAGGCAATTGTGTGAGACACACTTTTATGTTTGTGCCAAAGTCCAGCCTTAAATCCAGTGTTTTTTACAGAAGATGCAAGTCAATGTTCACAGATGCTCTGCATCGTGTCTGACAGGAGCTCGCGTTGTTTTTCAAAGAAGAGTGGGAAGCATTCAGTAGCCAGTAGACAGACGCCTCAAAAGACTTTCATCTGCAACTGCAGGGAAATGTTCTACAAAGTATTGCCTGAAGGGTTTTGAATATAAATGGTTCTGCTTTTGACAGGTTTTTATTTGTCAAAAGCAATGTGAAAAGCTTTTTTAGTTTTTCCTCCACTTTGCAGTAATCCACTACTTTATGTTGGTCTGTTCTATGAAAAACTCAACAATATTCGGTGTATTTTATGCTGAAATATTTTTCTAAAGTGTTAAACTGCTGTCATCCACATGGAGCTAAATTGGAGCCATAAAGTTTGTTCAAGATATTAAGAAAAAAACTTGAATCTGAAAAGTAGTTTTGAACATTTTTTTTTCATTTTCATGTTCTTTTTCTTTGTCTCAAACCTTTTTTTAGTTTCAAATCTTTACTTTCAGTTTTTATTTTTTTAAGTTTCAAAATAAATAGTTTGTTTTTTCAGTTTCAAATCTTTATTAAGTTTCTATTTTTTTCATTTTCAATTTATTTATTTTTTTCTTCAGATCTTCATTTTTTTTGTTTCAAAACTTTTTTGTGACTTTCAAATATTTTTTCCAGTCTTAAAACTTTCCTTTTCTTGCGAAAAACTTCATGGCTTCTCTCTTTTTTTCTTTTTTTAGCTCCATGGATCACCTCTGAACGCTCCGAACAGAGACATGCCCTTTATTCGTGTCTTTCTCCTCAGTGCAGTCAACGTCTCTCTCCTCTCTTTCCTGTTTTGCTCCAGCTGGTCTCTGTCTGCAGCCAGAGTGGACTGCTGCGCCGCTCTGAGAAGGGCACCATGACCCAGGAGGGGCAGGCTCTGCCCTCTCCCACCCCGCCTGAGAACACGTCGGAGCCCGACGCGGCCGCAACCACGACCGACCCACCTGCTGAATCGCACAGCGAGGCGGTGGAGGACAGGCCAGACGCCGTGGAGAGGGACAGTACAGAGGAGAGGCAACGAGAAGAGGAGAGCATAAGAAGAGAGGGGGAGGAGGCACAAAGTGAGGGAGAGGGGGGGCGGAAGGAGAAGATGAGCGAGAGGAAGAGGAGTTGAATAAGGAGGAGGAAGGTTCAACTGAAGAACAGCATCATCGGAGCAAAAGAGAAGAAGAAGAAGAAGAAGAAGAAAGGGACAATGAAGACATGCAGCTATCTGCAGAGACGGAGAGAACTAAACCTGAACCGACTGAACGGTCAGTGAATGAAACCATGTGTGTTTAATGAATGATGTTGATTGGTGTTAAATGTTTAGAGTTTATTTGCAAGTACTTGTAATTAAAGGATCATTATTGTGTGAAATCAGCTTTTTTGGAGCTTTGCATCGTCTTGTAACGTTACTCCCTAATATGAAAAGCGCCTGAAGTGTTGCTTTGATTCTTTCATGCATGTTTGAGAAATCATTTAATCTCCATGGCAACCACTCAGCTGCACAAAGCACCTGGTCGGACCGAGCCCCGCCTTTGAGGCGGTTTCCAAACTGAGCTTCCACCTCACAGAGCAGCTCCTCCGCCCGACTCCTGCAGACTAGCCCGCAGCAATTAGCGAGCACCTGGTGGTACGGTGCATCTGCTGAGCTCATCATAGGAGCTACTTCCAGCTACACTTTGTTAAAAGTTCATAGAGGAGCCATGTTGCCTTGACTTCCTGAAGGAGGAGTTTCAGAGAGATAAACTGCCTCTTAAAGAAACAAAAGCCCAATTTCAAGGTGCTAAATTACAAAGTGAAATTTCTTTTTATAGTCATGTTTGAGATATAAATTTTTTTTATAACAACAGAAGGTAACACAGTTACTTGATTGTGCTGTAAAACAGTGTGATGTGCCTGGAAATCACATTACTCTGCCTCTTTATTGTTGCTGTTTCCTCAGAAAGCCTCTTGCGACTGACCTTTTTATTGGAAACATTTTTTCTTCCAGAGGTGTTCTCTGTGTGTTTTCCTCACACATTATAAACCTGAAGTGCTTCACTCACTGTTTCTAACAGACAAGCTCCGGCCATTTGAGCTGAGAAAACAATATATATTAAAAAAAAAAAAAAAAAACGGACTCGGATTATAACCACTTGTCGTCTTGAAAAGACAACAAAGATTAGGAAGCTGTAGAGGAAAGAAAGTGGAATAGGAATTAAACTTTGTTGAATAAATTGGAAATAAACAGGACAGCACACCATCGGCAAAACAGAGTTGAGGCGTGTTTGTGTTGTTTTTGTGTCTTTTATGTGCAATTCTGGTCACATGTTTACATGTTTACATCAGTTTAAATTTCCTCTGAATATTGAAGTTGCAGAGATGCATTTGAAGCTTTTATCTTCAAAACGTTCACAAAACCAAAATTAGTTTGAATTTATTCATAAGGATTTCTTCTCATCCAGACCAAACGAATATAGGATAAACAAAAAAGTATTAAAATCGTCAAAGTTATTCACAGGGTGATTTTGTTTACAGAGACTTTATGATTTATTTGACGTTTTTGTTTCTGGTTTTTTTTTGTTTGTTTGTTTGTTTGTTTATTTATGTTGGATATTTAAAATGTCTTCCCCTGTTAAGTGTGAATTAGAATAGGAAGTTTGTTGCCCTTTGAGAATGTGTTTATGCATTATTATGCCATTAAGTTACATGAATTGTCTCAAACCAATAGTGTTATCGTTTATCCCGATAACTTCTGGGACAACTTATCCTCCAGCAAAATCTGCCAAAATGTGACAGACCTTCTTCTCGCCAGAACTGTAATAAATTTATCTTTCATAAAACAAATTGTGTGCCCAATTCGTGAACAACACAGTAGAATATTATTTTAAATCACAGCAGTAGCCAATCAGATGTTAATTCGGACGGATGACATCGTCATCCATTCGTTTGAAAGTGTGTCAGAATAAAAGAGGTCGTCTCAAGATAGCTAATGATTTTCTTTTTACAGGCTTGAAAACGGTACGAGCGGGAACGATGACGAGGACAGGCTCGGCGAGCAGGACGGCGGAGAAGAGAGGGACGGACGTACCAACCTGGACACTTTCAGCTCCAACTTTGAGACGACTGTAGAGCAGGCCGACACGGAGGTGGAGGAGGAGGAGGAGGAGGAGGACGAAGGAGCCCAGGGAGATGAAGAGGAAACGGAAAACCAGGACACCTTCAGCTCGGCGTTCGAGCAGATCGTAGAGCAGGTTGATGCGCACGAAGGAGAAGAAGAGGAAGAAGAAGAAGAAGAGAGAGAGTCGGAGGAGGAAGAGAAGGAGAAAAACAAGGTGGTGGACAACAAAGATGGCTTCAGCTCCACGTTCGAGCGCATTGTGGAGTCCGCCCTGCTGAGGGGCGGCACGTGCTACAGCAGCCTCGACTCCCTGGACGTGCTGTCGCTCACGGACGAGACGGACAGCTGCGTCAGCTTCGAGGCGCCGCTCACCCCGCTCATCCAGCAGAGGTCCCTGCTGCAGGGGCCCGAGCCCCTGGAGCTGGAGCTGGCCACGGTTCAGGAGCAGGAAGGGGCCGAGCCCGGAGCCGACGGCCTCCATGGCGACGACGCGGCCGGGCAGAGCGCGGCGCGTGCAGGTGGAGCGGGCGGCCCCGCGGGGGGCAGTCCGTTGAGGACGACCATACCAGGCAGCAGGTCGGAGTTCACGCTAAGCCAGGCCGGACGCTGGGCTATTCCCAATGGATACCACTCAGACTCCCAGGGAGCCGGGGAGCGCACTGGAGCCATGCTCAGCTCTGTCAGGTAAGGACAGGGCAGGTTTCACGCTGTCACTTTTACAGATGTGAAGGACGAAGGCTAAAGCTACCCGGTTATATTCAAGAGGTTACATTTGGCTGCTGCAAATCAGGGCTGGGCAGTAAATCTATAACAGTATTTATATATAACACAATAGACTCATTGATCAATATCAATGTATTATCAGCCTGGTGGGCCACCAGGCTTTACTTGCTCCCCCGCCAGGCTGAGCATCATTTGTTTCATTATTGGGTGTTTTTTTTTTTTTTCATTCCACCAGCAAAGGGATGAAGACGAGTTAAAGAGCGTCTTTGGTGAAACAGTTTTAAGCACAAAGGCAGCATAGTATGGTCAGCATGTGAACATATAAGAGACTGAGGTCAGAGGTCGTTTTTATACGCAGGAACTCTTAAGTACTGACTGTCTTTACAGACCTGAACACTAACAGCAAAGTGACAAGTTACAGATAAAGGGCTAAAAAAATTGCACGCACTTTAATTAGGATCAAACAACTGAAGTGCTAATAAAATATATTTATTAGATTTTATTTATTGTTTGCCTTTTCTAAGGCTTCACAATTGAAATTAATCTCTGTGCTCGGTTTTAGCTGACGATATTTATTTATTTATTTTTCATAATGTTGTGGTAAACTCCCAATTTCTGCTTTTTGACCAGCAGATTTGAACCGATTCCAATTTCTCTTGACGAGCTATAATATATGAAGATAAAAGACAGAGAATGGTTGTTCCGGCTCTCCTGCCATGAGTGGCCATTAATTATACATATGAGGAACAGCTGTGGCGTCACTGTCTCAAACCAAAGAGGAAACCTTTCAAATGGTTTGTCGTGTCTTTTATTATTTGCCGTTAGCACAGTTAGCGTGACTAGCATTAATACCTGGAGATTCTTATATTAATTCAGAGATTTCCAAACCCAGCCCAGGATCAATCGATACCGAATGTAGTTTGTTTTTTTTCGTCTCTTAGCGACGTGGTGTGTTCACTGCTCAGTGAAAGATAGGATATATAAATTTCCAGCTGGTTGAGCTGAAAATCAGCTCTCTGTCACCAATAATCAGTGAAATAAAACGCGTTGCCAGGATTAGCGGCTCTACGTTTGTGTGAGTTGTGTCAAAATGATCAGCAGGCAAAGTGTGTCGATCAGAGATGTAGAAAAGTCTCTAGTGCTCCAATAATCTCCAAACTATGGAAAGTTGAGTTGTGTTTTCTGTCTTGAGTGTAAAAGTGTTGCTAATGTTTTATTTTTCTACTTTTTGACAAAAAGAACAATCTCAAGACCATAAGAAAATGATTGTAACGCTCTTCTTTTCTATAAACAAACAAACAAACAAAAAAGAGTCTGACAACAGTGTAATTAACGTGTTGTAACCTTTGACTCAACCAGCAGGTGGCATTAGTAAAGTGAATCCCTGTGAGTGGGTGCTTGGATATTTGCTCTTCTTTTTTTTCTTCTTTTTTTTTGTTGAAAAAAGCAACTAACCTTTCAGTACAGACAGATCAATCTCACTTTTCTTCAAGCAGCTCTTGGATAAAAGAGCTGCCGAAAGCAGTTCTCTTTTCAGTAAGTAAGGAAAATGTAGGTCGACGTCACACATCTTAATATGTTCGGTCTTCCTTCTTCTTTCTATATTCACGGCTGTGCTTTCTGTTGGCAAGTCAGAGTCGTGTATTGGCTCAATTGTGAAAGACTTTTAATAGTTAAGGTTTGAAAGCAGCTTTCTGAAGAAGGGCTTTTTGCATTCGAAAAGAGAGAAGTTGGTGACCAGCTCATCTTTTTATTGTCTATTTAAGCACTTTCCATGAAAGGGCGTTTGCAAAAATCTAAATCGCTGAAGATTTCCTGGATGTAAGTTTAGCGTGCAGGACCTGCAGAGATGCGGTTAAAAAAAAATCGTAATTGAAACCAAAGGTGCTACAATGGCAGGGAGTCTGGAACACTGATCTGAGAATCTGCTGAACCAGCATGGAAGCCATAAGCACGCCGGAGGAAACTACACAACGCAACGAAAGGCCATGACAACATGAAGCATCCGACGAGGAGCAGCAGAGAGAGTGAATGTCAGAATGTTAAATAATGAAGACCAGCTGCACAGGAACACACAGAAAGAGCGATGCAAAAACAAACTGCATAAAACCAAGAGCAGGTTAGCCCAATACAAAAGGGTTAAGGTTGGGAAATGGAGGGAAATGGTAGCTGAAAGCACGAAGCAAAAGTCTCTAAACCGCAGTGTTCTCGGATGATGGAGGAGCCTTACAGAGAGAAAATCTTTTGAACTGGTTTAACGATTTTCCTCTGCGATCGTAAACTCATCCACTCTGAGCATCATTTGCAAAGTCCCCATGGGACTGTGGGAATACAGCAGCAGCTTACATTACTTCCTTACATATAATTACCTTAATAGCCCTAAAAGACTCGAGGAAGATGGCGCAGAGCCACCGGGGGCGGGGGGGGGGGAGGCCCTAACCAGAACCATATGAGCAAAACCTCGCTGCCTCGCTGCGACTTAAGGCCATAGGTCTTCCCAGCTGGCATTTCCACCGTCTCTGACGTCTGTTTTCCTGCACCGCACGGTTCCTGCAGGTCCAAACGGACCGCAACGCCAAACAGTCCCTCCGACGCGATCTGCTCAGCAAACCGTGGGAATTCGCCCGGCGGCTCTGGCCGACTCGAGACGGCGGCTCGGCTCGGCTCGGCTCGGCTCTGCTCTGCTCTGCTCGCGGGCTCTCGTCTCCGTGTCGATCCAGTCCGCAGATGTTGTCCTTTAAGGACGTCCTCGCTTCCTGGCCACCAGCGCCAGCCTCAATGAGCTATTGTTTGTGTCATGACATCATCGTCTTCAGCCTCCCCTCTGCCTGGCGGGGTCTCAGAGCGAATGTGATTATTGGCCATGCCTTGCCAGACATTTGTGCACTTAACTGTGGAGTGGATACATCTGTTTGGCAGTGTTAAAGGGAGAATATTAAAGACACTCAACAGCATCCATTTTCACCAGGCGCATTGATCCCGGTTCTGCTTTGGTCCTTGTGTAGGATTAAATGGGGAGCATTAACAGTTTTTGAGTAAGTCGGGTTTAGTTCTGTTGGTGGCATTTATTAGGAATTTGCGCCTAAGCCTTGTCGCAATAAGCCGTTAATCAATTAATTAACCGCATAGTCAATTAAAATGAGCTGGATGGCTTCCACTGTCATGATTAGTATTTTTTGAAGCCTAATTCTTTGTTTAATCCATTTTATTCATGGTTTGGGTTGCATGTAGTTTTTTATTTCCATGACATTGTCGTGTTTTATTCATTTGGGGTTTTTTAAAATACCCTCCAGAGTTCAGTGTAGAAGATTAAAGTTTATTGGCCTCTGAGAGGGCAAACTTGCATTATTACGCCATGATCAATATATTTCTTGAAAATGGTCTGAACACACCAATATTATCATTTATTGCAATCATTTATTTATCATCCAATGTGTTGCCATGGCAGCACTTTGTGTCTCGTCAATGGATCTGCAATGCATTGACCTCGTTATGAGCTCCGAACCAGGAGTAGAAATCTAATCTCATGATTAGATTCCCATGTTCGGGACCACGATTGGATTCAATTCCAAACCGATTTTTTTTTATTCACGACGATTATTCATAAGGATTCCCGCTTTTATCTATAGGTGTGTAAAGGATCCTCATGCTCTGCTCCAGGCTGCTTAGCAAAGCAGGACGACAAATAGAGGCATTAAGATGTCTTTCCCACTCCCTCGCTGCATTCTTCATTGTGTGTTTACAAAGCAGTCACAGACACAGCGCCACCTGTCTGTGGATGACAGCGTTACAGTTTCCATCCAGAATTCTTTTGCCGTTTGTTGGTCTTGGTGGTTGCTTGGCGAAGAAATTCCTCACCATGTCGGGTCAGTGCTCGGTATTCACGTCGCCTGGCGATACAAAAAACCGGACCGGGTCGTGGAAGCGGACTGGTGGAAGCAAATATCATCATTGACTTTTTCCATCGATTCTGAATCAGAGCAAATGAGAATCGCAATCTTTATGTGAACCGATTTTTGGGGTCACTCTTTCTGTTAAAAGTTGTTTAACTTTGAAGTCTTACTTATTCTTTATCGTCACAGCCTATGATCTCCATCCACATAGTTTTTTGTATTTAAACGGATGCTCTTTACTTGGATTTTCTTGCAAACGGCCGTTATAAGACGTCAGTGATGTTTATTTTTGCACTGTTACAACATTTTCAGCTTTTGCTGACAGTCTCACCTTCCATTCATTTCTCCTCGTGAGATAAAATGGCGCGACGAGGCTCATCTAAAATCACCCACATCCTCCTCTGTTTATCGCATCCCACTGTTTCCCATTTCCCCTCTCAGTGTTTTTCTTCTGCTGCTTCTCATCCTTCTTGCCTCTCCTGCGTTCTTTCCGGCGGCGAGCCACGGTCGCACATCTCGGCTCCCGGAGCGTCACGGACAGCTTGTCTTTTTCACCGCAGGACAGAGCGGCTGTGCGGCAATAGATACAGTGTTTTGCAAAGATATGCGTACCCTTGAGCTTTTCCCCTTTTTATCATGTTGAGCCACAAACATCTACGTGTTGTGTTGGGACTTTATACGATAGGTCAGCAAACAGGAGTGCGTGGTTGTGAAGTGGAAAAGAGTGAAAGTGGTGATAAGTTTGCGTTTTATTTCTTGTCGACCTGCAGAACCTCTAGCAGGTTTTCTTCCCCACAGGATGATGCGCCCACTGCCGTGCTCCACAGTGGGAATGTGGCAGCATCAATAGTTTTTCACCACAAAAAGCACTTTGTGTGAAAAGTCTCGCCTGATCGGGACGCCTTAATGTCCTGTGAGCACACTTGATTAGAGGGAAACTCCAAACATGACGTTTCAGGAGCTACTTCTCATGTAAACGGTGGTAAAAGCGTTACTGAAGGGTTAATAGAGGAGCCATGTTGTGACGGCTTCCTCAAGGCGGAGTTTCAGGAAGAGCAGGAGCTTCTTAAAGAGACAGAGGCCCAATTTCATGTTGTTAAATTAGAATTACAATAGACCTGTTCTAGAATAAAGTTAAAATAATCCAAGAATAAAGTCAAAATATTACAACTTGATTCTCATAATAGTTTTACTTTGCAGTCTTAATGTTATGACCATTCTCATAATTGTATTTTTTGTTTTGTCTCAGTGTGATCCCAGTGCTCCATCATAGATTAATAAATGGTGTAGAGTTTTTCTTTTAAAATCCCAAGAGAAGGAAAAATAGGCTGTAAAACTAACAGATCTGAAAGGCTGTCCTCGTCGGCCGCGGTGACGAACAAACACCAGCCACTGTTCTGGCCGGTGGCCAAACGCAGAAACACAGAAACACAGGCCGCCAATGAATTTGCCGTTTCCTTGAGGAAATTTGACATTTGGTAAAACGTGCGATGACACCGACTGAATATCAATCACACAACAGCTGAAGTGTGTGTTTGCAAGAAACCATTAGCATGCAGCATGAAGCAGTTGGAACAGCATATGTGACTGACGAAGCTGCAGAAACTGTTAGGGAGGGATGATACTTTGTGTTTTGTTTTTTTTTATCAATGCGCCTCCACTTCCCTTTGTGAATGCCTTCAGGATTCTAACCTGGCTTCTTATTTGTACCAATTATACGGAACTTTGCTGCTGACATTAATCATTTACACCCGAAGATGAGCTACGGCTCACACCGTCACATTAAAACACAAAACTTTCCAGGTGTTACTGTTAGCACGCACACAGATAGATACGCGTCTTTCTCGGGTTTGTTCCTGGTGGGTTATTTGCGTTGCGTTGCGTTGCTGCACGCGTTCCTCCCCGCTGCCTCGCGAGGCCCCTCAGATCAGAGCGCCATGCAGGCAAAGCAGATGAAAGCCAGGCGCAGTTGTTTCCATATCAGACGAGCAGCTCTGGCGTGTGGACTAATCTCTTTCATGTACGTGGAGTGAGAAACGCGCATCGGCATAAAAGACTCCCGGGCCGGCCCGGCAGCAGCGCTTACGTAAACAAGGGCTGCGCTTAATTCGCTCACGTCCCGCAGCTTCCTCAACGACACGCATAGGAAACGTCTCTCTCCCTCTCTCTCTCTTTCATGGCATTACTTAGGAAATAAAAACCTCAGCATGGTTCTATAGCTGAGCTGAAACATCCTGCAGATTATCTTTTCCTGGCTCTCTCACCGGCAGCTATATAGACACACACACACACACACACACACACACACACACACACACACACACACACACACACACACACACACACATAGAAAGACGCAAAAAGATGACTACACACTTTTTTTTTTCGCAAAACCATCCAGCAGCACTAAATTTCCTTCCAGCCACTTTCCGCAACGCACACAGTAAGGGACTCATTTCAACGCTGGCAGATTTAGCGGTCTCTATTTATAGCCCGACTCCGTGTTTAATGGCACATCCCACATTCTTACTGTAGCAGCGACTGTTTGGGCTGGCCGAGGTTCTTCCCGCCGCAGCCCGGGACGCCGTTCACTGTAAAAAGGTGGCTGTTTTTTTTTGTTTTGTTTTGTTTTGTTTCGTTTTCCCAGAGGTTAATCTCTGCGAGTCAGACGAGGCTGCTGCTCAGCGTTTCGCCAAACGCAATCCCACACCTGAGCATAATTGGTCTCACTCAGCCAAAAGAGGTCACCATTGTTCATTGTTTGCAGCTAAGTGGTGTTGCTGTGTCTGTACAGGAGCGAGACGGAAAATAGATCCAACACTATGGTGGGAAA
This sequence comes from Poeciliopsis gracilis, assembly GCA_911649635.1. Taxonomy (NCBI): domain Eukaryota; kingdom Metazoa; phylum Chordata; class Actinopteri; order Cyprinodontiformes; family Poeciliidae; genus Poeciliopsis; species Poeciliopsis gracilis. The sequence goes on along the minus strand of CAJVRI010001175.1, from coordinate 2,467,848 downwards.
ACAGGTTTGCAGGTAAACGGGAGAGCTTTCTGTCATTATGAAAGTGAAACTTTTTTGTTGCTTTGATTTTCATGGCAGATACCAGAAAAAGCTCCGATGATTCTTCTTATCGTCTGTGATGCAGAACTGATGTTAAAAGAAACAGAAACAGAAACGAGCAACTTCTGTTCTTAGATAAATTTGCTTTTCTTTAATTAGGGATTCACCGATCCACTTTTTCACTTCTGAGGTTTAGTATTGGATCGATATCGAGACCGATATTGATCCAATTCAGGAAAACAGACCTGAATTGACTTTAAATGTTTCTTCCTTTTTTTTTTAAACAGGGACATAGATGAACTGAATTACAAATTCACTTGCTAACTCTGCCCCAGTAGAGCACACTTAAACACATCAATAGTTTCACAAACATGTAAAAATAACAAATCTTTCATTTTTCTGTCAGTGCAATCAGGACGTCGAATTTGGAGTAAAATAAGAAACAAAGCATAGAATTAGACTGGATAGATCCACCCTTATTGTATGATGCCCAATCTGAAATTTTTTCATTCAGATATTAATATCAAATTGGTTTGTTTCTTATTTTTAAAAAATTGAACAAGACTGTGTAAGGTGAAGGTGAATTAGAGGAACACAGAAATGAACTGAATCAAAGCAGTTCATTTCTGTGTTCCTCTAATTCACCTTCAAGTGTAAGAGTGTAAAAGCTGCAGCAATGTCTGTTATTTATGAGAACATAGTCATAATATTAATGGAATAAAGACACAATGTTACCAGAAGAACATCTTAAACTGGGGAAAAAGCTTAAATAATTATTATTCTCCATTGATTTCATAAAATTACTTCTTCATTCTCCTATTATTGTAACTGTACTCTTGCAATATTTTGACTCTTTTCACATAATTTAAGAAAGACTCTTAGCCTAGCCTCTATAAGTCATCGTAGAGTTGACCTGAATTCAAAGTCCAAATAAACACAAGCTGTAAAACGATCGTCAAACAAGATGCCAGCCCTGCATGCGTTGAAATCAGTCTGAGCTACGGAAACCCAAAGAGACCAAGAATCCCCATGTGGTTTTTTTTTCTCCTTCCGAAATTAAATCCTCACAAACCAAAAATTAGATTTATCACCCAAACCTAATTCCTGCCCTCCGTACTTTGACACACACCACCTACTTGAGGGTTTTTGCAGACCACATCTCTTTTCTTCCTCTTGCATGATTTTAATCTTCAGTTAGCCTTCATGGTTGCTGTGATCACGGATATAATTGCTCTCACATCAAGAAAAGCGCATCACATTGTAGTTTTAGGAACAAATATCAACCCCTGTAAATGACTGGTGTCAATGTACATTTTAGAAAAAGTCTTAATCACAATAAATAGACCAAAAAAGTAAATAGCTACATCAAAAAAAAATAAAAAATTCTTTCAGCACCAATTTAATCCCATATCTGTCTGTTTTCCCTGGAAACAGTGAAGTCTTATCTCCCGTCTGCTGTGAAAATAAGCTGTAGTCGGGCAGGTGTGTAAATTCTTCCGTCTGGTCTATTGTCAGTGAGTGACAAAGAGTCGGTGAGTCACAGCAGACTGACTTGTGACCAGAGCAAAAACCTCCGCATGCTCCTCAGAGGTCGCAGACGGACGATTTGAGACGGACAGAAATCTTATTTTCACAAACTTTCCTGCTTCGTTTATTTATGGTGGCAATTTGCATTCAGTGTGTTCAGACTCTAAGCTGGATTTGTGCTTGAAAATGCCGTGAATCGATGCACCAGCATCACTTCAAGCTAAGAACAGGCCCGCTGATTTCACTTTGTCATTCTGACTGAACTGAAAATGCAGAACGACGTATTCCAAACAAATCATTCTTCTGCAAGGAAACACGAAATCTTACCAAGTATTTTTGGTCTAGTCTCTGGTACAAATACCACAAAATTATGAGAAAGTTTTCAGCAAGATATAAGAGATTAAGTCAATAATTCCTTGATATTCATGAAAAAGCTCTAGCTCCATTTGCAGATTATTTCACTAACAACAAAGGGAAACTGGCTTGTTATAAGTAAATGTATCTGCTGATGGAGCTAGGACCTTTGCATAAGTATTAATGAGTTATTTTCTTAAATAAGCTCATATCTTGCTCAAAAGTTACTTATGATTTAGTTTCGTCTCATTTCGAGTGTGATGAGATATTTGCACTCGACTAAAAATGCTTGGTAAGATTCACATTCGTCTCATTGGGTGGACTGGTACAGAGCTTTGTCCAAAAGTATTGACATAAGTAATGGGATCAAAACATTCTCTGAGAGCAACTGTGATAGAGCAGCAACTCAACAAGCCATGTTTTATTTCTTATTTTTTGTTCAGCATGATGGAGCGTGAGGCAAAGTTAAATGTCTCTGAATATTGGGCCACTGGTCCCTTCAAGAACCTGATCGACATTCAAACAGCCAGTTGTCAAAAAATAACAACAATTGTTGCTTCCTGCAAGCGCTGATAAAGCAAGACAAGTCACCATCAGTCACTATTTGTGCCAGTAGCTTGTATCCGGGATCCAGGTCCAAAAATCGGCACTTTGGACATTTTGTTTGCTGTGTCCTCTCCCACCTGCAGCCCGTTAGCTCATCAGCCCCAGTCTGTTGCCCCAGCGGTCACTCTGCCAGCATTTAAACACCTCTCTCTCTCTCTGTAGGCAGGCTCTGTTTGTTGCTTCCTGTCGCCGCCTTGGTTTTGTAAGTTCATGTTTATCATTCTGTCACTAAATAATTCACAGCCACTCGTTGCCTCTGCCTGCTCTGAATTTGTGTCCATCATCACCGCTTCACACCGAGATTGTTTGATTCTGTAGAAATTAAGACAAACATGGCTGCTTGGACTGAAAAGGTGGCAGAGCTCAGAACCAAACCGCTCTGACGCACTTTGATTAAGAACCAGTCGACTGTATTTCTGGTCATCCTGATGGAACGAGAAGATCTTTTTGTGTGTGTGTGTGTGTGTGTGTGTGTGTGTGCTTTTTGTAAGTTGATGGCTTGAGCTGTGAAGAGAGACTGGAATCGAGTGGAGCAGTTAAGGAAGGCAGGGCTGACTGGGGCAACAGCCCAGGGCAGAGAGTTTTGGGGGGTGGCAAATTTATTATTTTTATTTTGTTGTTTTATACTGTGCATGTTTTACATTGCACCTCATTGATGTCAAGGGATTATTTCACATGTGGTGTTGCTGGATTAAAAAAAATAATTAAATGCGCTCAAATATTTGAAAAAAAAATTATTATTTTTTTAATTTTAGGGGGGGCAACATGTCTGCTAGATGTTTAAAATGTTTTGTTTTTTTGTGATGGGGGGTACCAAAACTGGCTCCAGCTCAAGGGCCCTTATTAATTTAAATCCGGCCCTGTAGGAAGGCACTCAAATAGTCAGCAGTAGTAGCGCGACTGGATGCTATTATTCATCCCCATTACTTATTAATTTGCAGCTTTTTCATCCAAATGCGCCTCCAATCGTGCAGAAAGAGCCAAAGTCGCATCCAGCAGTCGGGACACGCAGAGCTGGTCTGCTGGCCTCTCGTCTCCACATTTCAGCGCAGAGGAAGTTGCGCTGGCCCGGACACACAGGGCCATTGTAAAGCCACCACTAGGAACAGCGCAGTCCGTCAGGAAAAAGTCTGTCCAGCCGGTCGCTCCGCCTCCAACATCCTCTCCTTTGTGAAGAGTCCACGCCAACCAAGAAACTTCAAGGAAACCCTCCGCAGTCCGACCTCACCCCCCTCCTCCCACCCCGCCAGCGCTAACCCTGATCGGCGTTTTTATTTATTTTTTTATTTTTGTGGTTTTTTTTATTTATTTATTTATTTTTAATCCCGGGATCCGGTCGGCGCTCAGCGGATCGTTTTGCAGCTTTGACGTCAAAAGCCCGCAAACCGGCACGACGATGCCCGTTTTCCCGGCCGCTGCAGGATGAGGGGGCCGCTTTCCCCCGCTCACTTCCAGGACCCGCGATGTGGAAGGAGGAATATGATGTTCACTTCGACTTCCTGCTGCAGCTGCTGTGAGTTTCGCCTTAAGATCCGTTTGATGGGTTTATGGTTTGAGGGGAGGCGACATGAGGGGGGGGAAAGAAAAAAATAGGATGCCCCCAAAAAAAGAAAAAAAAAAATGGAAATGAGTCAGTAGTTCTGCTAATATTTCACTGGGATCAGAGTAACCTCTGAATAAACATTTCTAACTTTAACGCAATGATCCTGGTGCATGACTAAGCTGATATTTATTTTGATGAAGAGCCATTTATCCAGTTTTATGACATGAAGGTGTTTATCTCTATTAAATCACTCAAGATTAACTAAAGTAAGTTCAGATGAGCTGCAGGCTGAATCTCCAAACAGAAATCTCTGCATTTGTCGGGTCTTTAGTTAATTATTCTGATAAAAATCATTGCTAATCACATGTTTTTTGGAGCCTCTGGTCCAAGATGCATCACTAATTTATGAACTAGCAAGAATAGTGCTAAAGCGCTCCATAAAATGATCAGATATTCAGTCGTTTGTATTTAAATATTCTTATGAATTCACCACATCTAAATGCTACACCATCAGATTTGACTAGAATCAAAGATCGGTTTATGTGAACACTGCTTAGCAACTCTCTGTGAATCAGTCTGGAGGTGTTGCTTGTTTTGAATGTTGAGGTTCAGTATTGCAGCAGCATTTCCACACCGTCACATCTACAAGCTGCAACATATCGCATAACAAACGCACGCTTGTCGTTTCCCACAATGCTTCTGGTTTCCCTATCAATCATTGCTCACGGAGGAAAAAAAGGAAACCATTTGAATTGCATGACTTGGCCAATTCCCCATTATTCAGGATTATTTCCTCACACCCTCCCAGTCACGCCCACTCACACCTTGCATGGCTTTTCTAGGTACCGGCGGTACTCTGCAGAAGATTAGCATGTGAGTCACAGGCGTGCCTCTTCATGCTCTCGGACTCTGACACAGTCACACGCGCGTGTGCAGACTGAGCGGCGGTAGCTGAGTACGCCTGGCCTCGGGGTCCAGAATTGTGCTTTTTAGATGTACTAATGGCGTCGCTGTGTGCCACTTGGCCTTTGGCAACTCAAAGTGTCTGGGCTCAAAATCTGAGTCTAATTCTTTAATATTGAGTCCAATCGCCATCGTTTTGTGTGTGTGTGTGTGCGTCATGTTTGCCCCATGACTGATATCAGTTTTGAATGATTTATGAGGTCTCTCTGAAGCTTAGGAATTAATATGGTCAGACAAGCGAGAGCAGGGACGGCTCAGCAGTGACCTCTTTTCATCGTGTTTGTGGTTACTCCGGTGATGGGAGTCTGTAGCCGAGGCCCAATGAGTCCAAGGTGTTTCTGTGTCTCTATATGGAGTTTATATGAATTTAAAGGCGAGATAAGCAGCAGCAGTCCCTGCAGGTTTCATGCTGCAGATTGAAGGGACTCGCTCTGTCGGCCTCCGCCCTGCTTCCCGTGTCTAGAGCCTCTCCACTGGGAGCATCGCAGGAAGCGTTTAAGTCCCATCTCCAAAAAAAAAAATCAGATGACTTCAGTGAGTTTTCTTTTTTTTTAATTCAAGCCTCCTGGAAATACCCCACCCCGTCCCCAAGGCTGAGCTCACGCTCCGTTTCTACCGCCTCTATCCGCCATCTCCACACGGTTCGTGCGCCTGATGCTTCGCCACGATAAAGTGGAGGAGTTTACGTGAGGCGGCTCATCGCAATGCAGCTGTTTATGTTCCCTGGAGATGAGCCGATACGATAAATAACTTTTTTTTTTTTTTTAAGTCTGAAGAAGTAAACGGGTAGATGAAGAGCGACACTCGAGCTAAACCTTGCATCAACGTCCAGGCCCTTCATGAAGGTCGTAGGTCAAGTGTCTTAACATATTATTAAACGTTCTGTCCTGTTACAACCACAAACTTTTGTATAGGATGTCAGGATTTTATCTGCGTGTGCACGGAGACGCTCCCCAGTCGAACCGTAACATTTTTGTTGCAATCCAAACGCAAAAAGTTACACCTGTAATTTTTAACTTGCTCTCACTGCGGCGCTTTCTGAAGCCAGGAGCGAAACATTTCCGTATCACCCAATGCCGAGGCGAGAAGGCCGGAGCGCACGGCTGTGGCGCTCATTCTCCATATGGATGGGCGGGTGACGACAAAAACAATGGCGGCTAGCGTTGTGCTGCTGAACCCAATTTCTGATGAATGAATGCGAGACGTGAGCATCTGGTTCATTTGAGACGGGTGGATCAAGACTGTCATTACTTTAGATCACCCTCTCGCTTATGTTTAGAAACTTTGGAGTACTCACTATTTAAACCAAGATACTTTTTATATTATTACGCAGAGAGACTCCTATTCTTCTGACCCAGAAAAGGAATTGGACCAGAGGATTATATTTATCTAGCAACCCTGATCAGGAGTATCTAGTTTATATACCTTGATCAACATTATTAGATCATTTTTCTTTGTTTGCTCTTTCCTTTTGGCTTGTTTGATTTAACTGTTTTTTTTCCAACTCTACATTAAAAAAAAGATTTTTCTGTTAAAGTTTTTGGTTTTGCGAAGTAGTGATTTGGAGGAATACATGTTTCATTTCTATTTGTGGAACATTTTGAAAACAATGCTTTGTTTTCCTGTTTACTCCATAACTAAGCATTTGCTTTGCCACTTGATAGTCCCAGTAAAATGTATAGGCGTATGGAAAAAGTTCAACGTTTGCATTGGCGCATAAACGGAAGAAACGTTCTCTGCCATCTTTATGTTTCTGTTGGCCTTCGGCGGTTGTTCTGCTAGGACAGGCTGCTTGGCGTCAGCTGCTTCCGTGGTAGCCACCTAATCAGCTGGTCTGTCGTGCATTGAATTTGTCACGGTAATGAAATTTGGCTGATGAGATTAAGCAAGGAAAAAAAAAAACCCAAACAAACACAAAAAAAACCATCTGAATCATCCGGTGAGTATGCTGGTAGGCATGCTCTAACAGGAAATGAGGAAACGGCGGTCGGATTAGCGGCGGTGAATAAATCTGTGCCATTTGTCATAAATTGGTCAGCAGATGCCAAAGCGACGCCCGGCTTGCGCTCGCTCCGTGTGGCGTTGACGTTGAAATAAAGCGCCGTCAACACATAAGTGTGTCATCCAGAAGAAGGCTCTTGGGACACAAATCAAGTTGCTCGGTGCAGAAGTAATTCAAATAAAAGCATTTTTCAAACCGGCAATCAAACACAAACACGGTTTATTAAAATGTCCCTGAAAAGCCTCATTCACTTCCCGGTTGACTCAGCAGTGAAGCACTTTGCAGAGTAAAGTGTGTAATGTTCTCTGCCTGCAGCTCAACAGTATTTAGGTAGGTCATAAATAAACAAGCAGGGCACTAATTAATACTTGCACATTGATTCTCTGTTTACTTGACAACAGCGTAACAACTGTGTACAGTACGAGACCGACCCATAAACGGTTATTTGAACTGAGCCGCTTAGCCTCTCTGTGTTTTTAGTTTACAACAGTACGTGGTTTTCGTAATGCGGGACAGGACGTCTGAAACCGTGCCGGTGGCTCGGCTTTCTTTCATGCTTTATTTTCCAGGAGCTTTCGAATGTGTTTGTCGTGTTTAAAACGATCAATAGACCTTTACGTTTAATTAATGGGCGCCATTAAAACCCAGCGGAGCAGAAAATACCTTGCAATGGAGATGTGTTTATGATTCATCCTCATCAATCGCTGGAATGATTATGTTGTCTAAATTATGATTTATGACTCAAAAAAAAAGGCTAGTCATGTTGTTATGCAAGCAAATGTGTTTATTTACAGTTTTCCTGCTGGTTTGTCTTTGTTTTCCCATCTTCAGTGCTTTTACGGGATTGGACGTTTTGCCTTTCACTTTGCCAGACAGTTGGGGGGGAAAAATCACAACATGAACAGCTGAATAGTTCATTTTGACTGAGTTTTACCCTTAAGGACAGTTTCATGGGAGTTGCTGAAGTCAGCATGAGCGTACGTCTTGTTACCACCAATGACTATGAAGCTGCTGCTGTTTTCACCTTGCGGTTCTTGGCACAAACCCGTGTGTGTGTGTGTGTTCCTGCTGTAACGGGAGACTCTCAAAAATCGTAGTTTACAGTTGTTGATTCAGAAACCTGGCTGGCGTCTGACATTCTCAGGAACAGGCAGACTTTACAGGTGTGCAGCTAGCATCACAGCTAAGGTCAAGTGTTAGAATGTCTCCCCTCCAACCTAAGGATGCTTTGCCCCTGGAGGTGAATGGATCTGTGCCCCTGTTGTGTCCCGTGCTTTGTGGCATGCCACCTCCAGTCAACGTCAGCCCAGATCCGGAGGAAAAGGCATAGAACAAATCTGAGAGCCGAGGTAAAAAACAGTTCTCTTTTCATCCCGTTCATTAACTTGAGCTCTTGCATCTGTTTGTGTGCGCGCGTGTTGTCTTTCCCAGCGATGCCGACCTGTCGGACCTGTCGTCTGAGTCGGAGGAGGAGAGTCTGGCGCACAGCAGCACCGACACTCTGGCCAACGGCTGCCGAGTCGACAGCGAGGCCGCCAAGAGGCTGGCCAAGCGCCTGTATCACCTGGACGGCTTCAAGCGCTGCGACGTCGCCAGACACCTGGGCAAAAAGTGAGTCGGTATAACGCATGAACGGACAGCAACCAGAAAACTGAACTCGAGTAAGAGTCGCACTGTTTTTACGCAAGTTAAACAGTAATAGTCCAAGAGATTACTGAAGAGTAAAAAAGCATTTTGCTGCTATAGTACAGAGTGACTGATCAAAACATCAATCCTTTAATATTCAAGAAGTGCATAACCAGATGGACTGAAATATGAAGTTATGAGGAAATGTTGGTACTTTACAGACCAAAATGAAAATAATTCCCATAAGTGACATGATTAGAAAATAATAGAATTGGGCAAAAAAAAGAAAAAAAAATCCCAATACATTTTTTTTTATTCCTTTTATGAAACTTTTAACTTGGTTGTTCTTTATTCAGTGAAGTGACTCAGTTTCATAGAGAATCCAGAAACTTTACTAAAGTAAGAGAACCAATACTTTACATCAGTTAATCAATCAAACTTGATTTGCACAGCAGGTTTCAGTAACAAGTCAGTTCAAAGTGCTTTACATCATAAAAAAACAAGTGCCGTCGGTACACATAAAAATATTACTCAAGTAAATGTTACTAGTTTCTCTCAAATAAATCAAAACTTTCCTTCTGAAAGAGAAACACGTTTTTTGGGGCGTTTGTGTGAAACCCCTGACTTTTTTGTATTTTTTTTTATTTATTTTTTTTATTTTAAAGTGTTTGTATAGGTCGTGACGCACACAATGGCAAAAACTGAACAAACACAAGGGATAAACTAAAATGAAACTATTAAGAAATGATCAAGTCCAGAGGCCTGTGGATCGTAACGGCTCACGATGTTGAAGGGAATACAAAAGAAGCTCCATTTGCAATTTGCCACAAGCCGCGTAGGAAACGCAGCAACATGAAAAGAAGAAAGTGCTCTTGTTGGGTCGGTGAGACTGAAGTTGGGGAAAAAAAAAAACAGCATGCAGTGAAAAACCAGCACTGCACATCAACGGCACAAAAACAAAACTCCTTCCATTCTGACGAGACTTTAACGATCTTAGATTCATGCATTCATTCCAGCCATCATTTCACAGATCGGTACCACATTGTGTTGGTCTGCTCCATGAAATCCCAGTAGAACATGCGCAGAAACTTGTGGTTGCAATGTGGAGAAACTTGAAGAGATTTGAATGTTTTTATAAGAGGCTGCGTCCTTCGCTGCCTGGTGTCACGTTGACCTTCTGATGCTGATTATTTCTCTCTCTCTCTGCAGCAACGAGTTCAGTCAGCTGGTGGCTTCAGAGTACCTGAGTTACTTTGATTTCTCCGGCCTGTCCCTCGACCGGGCCCTGAGGTAACGCTTACTCAGCAAATTTAGTGCCAAATGGGTGACACAGAAGAACTTTACACACACACACACACACTTGAGGAGTTTTAGCTAAAAGATTTTTGCAGACCAAGATTTATTTTTGTTTTTTTTATCCTCAATGCAAAATGTATCCATTTTGTACAAATTTGTCTTTATTACTCTGAATGTGCTTCTTGTTTTAAGAGTCTATAGCGATTGATTACTAAATTAGTTGACAATTGTTTCGGTACTCGAGTAATCACAATTAACCCGATTAATTGTTCCAGCCCTACAGTACATCAGAGGTGATGTAGGGTTTTCAGCTCACGGTAGCAGCGGTCGTAGTTCGCATCCTTCGAATTAGAACAGATCAACATCAGTTCTCATTTCATCGGACTGTTTTTATGTCGCAGAAACTTCTTGAAGGCCTTTCCATTGATGGGGGAAACTCAGGAAAGAGAGCGGGTCCTCGTCCATTTCTCCAGACGCTACTCTCACTGCAACCCACTGACGCCCACCTCTGAAGGTTTGACTCCGCCTGCCTCATTAAATACACTCAGGATTTGCCTCAATTTACTTACAGAGCAACTCGGCTCACTTCGATCCCCCGACATCGACCATCTTCTTCTTCTTCTTCTTTGTCTTTTTGCAGACGGAGCCCACACGTTGACCTGCGCGCTAATGCTGCTCAACACTGATCTACATGGACATGTACGCACCGTCGTCTTCCACGCGTTTTCTGATTTCTAAAGTCTTCTAAACGTGACGCAAACTGTCTGAGACGACTAGCCGTCAGGACGGCAAGTCTTTGACATGTGTTGTCTGCATTTCTTTTCTTTTTTTCTCTACCCGTCTGTCCTTTTTGCTGTTTCATTCTCTCCTCCTCGGCCTACTTTATGACCTGCTTATGTCTCGTCTAACGGAACCGTCTCCTGTGTGCGGCGTGAAAACTGGAGCGCTGTCGGTTCACAGTTTGCCTCTCCTCCGCCCTGCTCTTCGCTTCACTTCCACCCTCACTCGCAGTATTGACTAATATCCTCTCTGTCTTTTCAACTCCCTTTCCTCCTTTCCAAACCCTTCCCCCTGCTAACCAAATCTGGCCCCTGGTCTCTCTCTGCCCCTGCAGGTGGTGAGTATACTTACCAACTAACACTCCCTGTAGACATGCTGCCCTCCTTTTAGCTAAAAAGGCACACCTCACATTTGTTGGCGTGCCACAGTAAACATGTGTGAAAAGCAATGAAATAAGTGCTTTCATTAAATTTTTGTCTTGAAATAAGACAAAACTAACCTGTAAGTCACTTCCCAGCAAAGTATAAGAGCTCAAGTCAATAATTCCTTAGTATCGACAAAAAAAATCACTACTGTTTCATTTATATTTTGGAAAAAAAGTCTCGTAATCATTGAAATAATTTTAGCAAACTCTTTTCTTCCTGGAAACTTACTTGGACGTCTGTTTCGTCTTATTTCAAGCGTTCAAAGATATTAAACTAGAAGCTAAACCAAAAATACTTGATTTATATATATTTTATTTTTTTTGCAGAACAGAAGCTGGTAAACTATGTAGAAACGCATATAAACCTGAGAAAATCCAAACCCAGCACGAGGCAGGGGAAAGGCTCAAACATTACAAAAACGCATATTAGCTGTACTCGCCAAAATAAAACAGGAAGCTGCAAATAAAAAGGCAAAGACGACGATAAATGAAAGAAACGTAGCTACATAATAGAACAAAGTCCGACACGTGACAGAGGACGGTCCACACAGACTGGACTCGGATACGTTTGTACGTTAAATATCCACAGTGAGGACATTGTAGAAGTGGCTGTTGGCGAACCACGTATCCATAGCAACCATTTGATGCCGTCTAGAAAAGAGAGCGGGGATCAAAAACTCATCGATCAGAAGCGAGGACTTCGCTAACCTTCACTGGAGCTTGTGAAATATGGGACGGTGTCGTCCCACTGGTGAATTTCAAGTTTTAACTGAAGAGATTCAAGACTGGTGATTTTTATTTATTGATTTGCTTTCCCCTGCTGCCCCCCCCCACTAAATAAATCTGGTCAAATAAAATGTTTCATTTTCTAAAACAGTCAGATTATACCACAGTTACAACAGATGAATATATTTTTTGCAGACTTTGCATTAAAGTGAAAGTTTAAACTTCATAGCTTACAGCGAATTAGTAGCTTTATTTTTAAATGCCACAAACAACTTGATATCTTATTAATTGCGTTTTACCAGTAAACCAGAGTGCCAGTTATTGTAATAACTAAATACCAAAAACTGAGTTTGAATCCGTTCAAATCTCATAAGTTTCCTTTAAAAACAGTAGAGTTGTTAGCTGAGATTTATTTTTTCCATCATCGGTGTTCAGATAGTTTGAGTGCAGTTGCAAACAGCTCCCTCTCTAATGTTGGACCATAATTACTGCCTCTGCTGTAGGTACCTGCTAGCTGCTAACCTTTTATGACAGCAGATGGGCTGCTGAACTCTAGCAGCGTAACACTGCCCCCCAGTGGGGAAGCTGTGAAACTGCAATCGAGCTAAAGGGAGGAGAAAAAAATGAACCACAGAAAATGCATTATATTTACATTCTCACATGTATTACCACTGATCTGACCCTCATTAAAAAAAAAAAACCTCTTCAAAATACAACTGTTGACTCAAGCTGCTATGTTGCTTTTCCTCAGAACATTGGAAAGAAGATGTCTTGCCAGCAGTTTATTAGTAACCTAGATGGCCTCAACAATGGCAATGACTTCCCTAAAGAATTATTAAAGGTACAATAAGCTTTTATTTCTCTTTATTTATTACCATCTTTCCCACCAGAACTGAAACAAACAGAAGAAAATGGATTTATTTTCCTTCTCTGTGTTGCAGGTCTTGTATAACTCAATAAAGAATGAAAAGCTGGAGTGGGCAGTGTGAGTTCACCTTTTAGAGTATTTTTTTAGAATATGTAAGCTTATTTCTTAATTTTTTGCTTGGTATTTTAATCTCAATGTGTGTGTGTGTGTGTACGCAGTGAGGAGGAGGAGCTCAGGAAGAGTCTGTCAGAATTAGTGGAGGAACAGTGTGAGGGCGGGAGCAAGCGTGTTGCCAGGGTGACAGACGGCAGTAACCCCTTCATCGCCATTCCCGTTCAGCTGAACGCCGTCACCTACAAACACGGGGTGCTGACGCGCAAGAGCGACGCCGACATAGACGGCAAAAGAAGTGAGCGCGCCCACGAACCGACCGGCGAACCGCAGCCGACAAAAGATCTACATGCACTGACCGTTTAGTGGAGCCGATTTTACTCTAGTTTGTTTCTCTTCCAGCTCCGAAGGGGCGGCGGGGCTGGAAAAAGTTCTACGCGGTCCTAAAGGGGATGATCTTATATCTCCAGAAGGTACCAGATCTCTGCCTCTGCTCCGTTGCCATAGAAACACATCCACCACCGCAGCGACAGCCGTGCTGGATGCTGTGAGCTGCTGCGGTGTGTGTGTGTGTTTGTGGTAGAAAATGTGATGAGACAGGGAGGCATGGTGTGTGTATGTCTCCCTCTGCTGGCTGGAAGCCTGCACTGACCACATGTTCAGTTGTTTGACTTCCAAGTAAAGCTGGTGGATTTACTTTACATTAAAAAAAACCTAATTATTAAACAAATTTTTCTCTTTTGTTTTTTAACAGGATGAGTACAAACCTGACAGTGACATTTCCGAGGCGGACCTGAAGAACGCCGTGAGGATTCACCACGCTCTCGCCACTCGTGCCACCGACTACAGCAAGAAGCCCCATGTGCTGAAACTGAAAACCTCAGACTGGAGAGTCTTTCTGCTGCAGGCCCCGTAAGAAACGGCTGGCATGAAACTGAGAAACATCTGCAGGGACTAACGTGTTTATTAATGAATGTTGAGATAATTAACACCAGCTCTGAGGAAAAAGCTTCTAAAGCTGTTGCTGCTGATCAAATGCCAGTCAAGTCATTTTTATTCTCTGCTCTCTGCAGGAGTGAGGAGGAGATGATGTCCTGGATCTTCCGGATCAACCTGGTGGCGGCGCTGTTTTCCGCCCCGGCTTTTCCCGCCGCAATCGGGTCCATGAAGAAATTCTGCCGGCCCATCCTGCCGTCCTCGACCACCAGACTGAACCAGGTACAAAGCGACTCACTGTGTTTGAAACGCAGCTTTCAGGAGCTGATTTCTGAGTCTTGTCTTTCTTTCTTTCTTTCTTTCTTTTTCCGGGCCGGCTCCGGTTGGCGCAGGTGGAGCAGCTGCTGAGTCACGAGAACAAGCTGAAGCAGACGAGTTTGGAGCTGGACGAGCACAGGAAGCTGGAGCCTTCGGCCGACCCGAAGAGCCGCGACTGGGAGGAGTACCGGCTCAAAGAGCACTACCTCACGTACGAGGTAGCGACCTCCTGCGGCGCTCAGCCCTACGTCTGTTTGATCAGCTTCAGCAAACAGGAACCACAGAGATTTGTTATTTGATCAGCGACAATCTGGTTATCTAGAGCGCCTTGAAAAAGTATCGGGTCAACATTCAGTCCTCCTTTAGCAAAGAACTTCAATTAATTTTAGGTCGTAGATCAACACAAAGCGGCACACGACTGTGAAGTGGAAGGAAAATAACGTAATTTTCAAGACCTGGTTTCAGTTGTGTGTATCGTTCAGTTTTAAAAGTTCTTTACGAAATTACATTTATTGGTGCTAGAGAGGGAAGACTTGTATAATGAAGCAGGTATCAATACATCAGTTGAAAATTAAACAATATTATTGTCACTGCAATAATTAATGAGGTAATTTATTTTGTGGCGAAATGCATCATGTTATGACCTTCATGATGCTGGTCTATTCTCTTCACAAACGTCTGCATTCGTCACAGATCAGTCAGTTTGTACTGAGATGAACTTGCACACAGCTTCACTCATTAGCTGACTTCTGAACCCCGGTTAAATTTAGGGTTGTCAGAGTAAACGGGGCTGATTGCAAAGCCGCAACACACTTCAGATTTCTGTATTTTCTAACCGTTTGCATCGTTTTCCTTCCACCCTCTCCTCTCCCCCTGCCCTGTCTCTGAGCAGAGGACCCGCTACGAGACGTACATCAACCTCCTGCGGGCCAAAATCCACTCCGAGACGGACGACCTGGAGAAGATCGAGGCAAGCTTTCTCGGCGGGATGTCGGACGCTAAGCTGGCGGGCCGAGAGTGCCTCCTGCGGAAGACGCGCTCCTCCCCGTCCATCAGCCTGTCCCACGCCGGCCAGAACGGGAAGCTTCCCGGATCCACTGTTTAGTCACTAGCCTGTCGCGTTTCGTGGCTCCTCTGATCCCCCCCCTCCACCTCCCAGCGAACCGCCCCGCTCCCTCCCAGATGTTATTAAACCTGATGAATATCCTGACCTTGAGCAATAGTTGAGGGAAGCTGCTGAACCCTTCGTTCTCTCAGCTCCCGTTGTCGGGGCGATCCTAACTGTGATCTCTGCTTCGAAGCAGCACCGTCAGTATTACTTTTTTTATCATCTCAGAGTCGGGCAGTCGTCTAGTCGAAGTGCCATTAGCTCGGAGAAGAACCGCAAGTGGTTTGAGCAAGTCGGAACCGTCTGGTTTGTGTTTTCGGACCTTGCGCTTCGGTCCTGAAGTGAGTCGGTGGGTGTAGCGAGGCAGGCGCCGTACCGCTGTAGCATTGGACCGTTTTCACTCATCTTGACTCATCCAGGCACGCGTAGCGAATGGACCTACAGTACGAGGAGAGTGTGTAGAGTTAACTCAGAAGGATAAAGTCCCTAATTATCATATTTATTTATTTATTTGACTTTATTTAGCCCAGAGAAGGTTTGTTGTTTCCAGAAGGTATTTTTTTTTTTTATGTCTCTTTGGAGGATGTAAAATGGGTAAAACTGTTCCTAGTGAGCTGCTCCACTACAGAGGTTTAGTGCCTTACTGAAGGGCACTTTGGCTCAGAGAGCTCAAACGACTGCTTAAACTGCCCAAAACTCTTAACACTTGTTTCATATTTTTCACATTTTCAGAAAATTAAAGCGGGTCTCAAGAAGTCCTGATCGGATAGAAAGACCCTCCAAGCTGTTGTCTGTCATCCTCTCACTGCTGCATTTATGTCCCAACTGAACAGAAACGAGTCTGCAACGCTCTCAATTTTTTTTTTTTTTTTTTTTTTAGCATCTTGTCGCATCTCGCAAACTTTGCTGCAGGTCGTCGGGATTGTCTCTGGTAAATCACGACGCGTTTCATGCGTATTTGGGAAGTGAGCGGTAAACGGTGTTCTGAAATCTAATTCTTTCCCCTCGTTTCTTTCTAATCCAGATTAGTCTCATTGATCAGAGATACTCTGACGAGACACTTCAGTCATTCCAACTCATGAATACGCCTTGAAGTAAACTACCAGACTATAACTGTGGTGCTGCGTTCAGGGTCCTCTTTTAGCTAAGTAAAATGTTGTTGGTTTTTTCTTTTGTAGAAACCAAACCATAGATGCAACACTTCAAATTGTTTTTGGGCATATTTATTCCCTCGTTAGAAGAAAGCTATGCTACGTTTGAATATTTTTAGACTCGATTGAGGAAAACGGGGGAAAAATATTTCGTCCGTTCCCAGCAGTAAAAACAAGATGTTGGTGAGTCTGCATTTGAAAACGGTTGCTGTATTCAGCCAAGTTTTGACACGGCAATTAAAAGCAGGAGCTTTTAGAGTACGAGAGGAGGGGCCCTTAGTTACCAAGACGACGGAGGGAAACCAGAAGGCTGATCCATTTGTGTAGCGTCTGACACTTTTGTAACCAGATTTTAATTTAAAAGTGGTGGTTTTGTTCTAATTTATCTCAAACTGTGGTTGCTCAAAATCTGATTAAACAAATTGAAGTTTGTTGCTGTGACGTGACAAAATGTGGAAAAGTTCAAGAGACAGAAACTGTTTGGTTTGGCACTGCGGCAGAATGTTTGAGCAATGCAGGTTATGTTGGTCGTTGTGTGTGAATGTGTTCCAGTTGGGTCATTGAAGCTAAAAGCAGGTGAAGAATTATCATTTTATTTTTTAAATACCCAGGTCTCGTCGTCATACGACGAGCTAATTGGTCGCGTGTGGCCTGGGCGTCTCCAAAGCCTCCTGGCCTTTATCTTTGTGACTGAACATGCACTATAAGCCCCTCAGATCCATCACCTGCCAGAACTTTCTCTGGCCCGTTTCCAGCATCCAACACCGACTGAAGCCGACGTCTCACTTCGGGGAAACGGAAACCGGCCGATTTGTAGAGCGGAGCAGCAGGACTGCTCCGGTTTCGTGTTTCTGAGTCGATAAGCCCGTCGGTATCCGGCAACGTAGCCATCAAAACACGTTTCCTGTCGGTGTGAAGCGACTTCTTGGTCTCTACTAAGAAACTTAAACTAGTCCCTTTTTCCTAGAACAGGCAAAGCAGATCTACGGCTCATGTGTTCTGTTTTTTTTGTTTTTTTTTTCCCCCCCATACCAAGAGATAAAAAGCAACCCAACGGACCTGAATTTCCTGGAAGACGATGACGGTGGTTGGAACAGGAGATGCGCTCGTACATCTGTTTGTGAGCACCTTAATTCACTGAGCCTCAGCTCCCCCAATCACACAAACATGTTTTTTGTTTGTTTTTTTTCCCCCCCCAATATAACTGTTTATGACACAACTGTAGACCAGTACCTTCGGTATCTGCTCACTCGACCCAGATGCGATTCACATTGGAAACGTGCGATCTGGACGCCTCCACCGCTTTGGAGGACCAGGTTTGACTTTAGTCCGGGATCCTCTTTCGGGACTTTGGCTGGACTAACCTGGGTTCTCTTTCAGACTGAGAAACATAAACCGCCGAAGAAGAGCCGTGCTTCCAAAGGAGGAACGACCCGTTTTTAAAGTCGCTTGGATAAACAGAACCGCTTCGTTACAGGGAGACTTCCTTCCCGGGCGTCGTCCGTTTGTCCGGCTGTCGTGCTGACCTTCGATTCCTCGTGTTCTAGGTTCTAGTCTAGGCCTGTGCTGTAAAATAAGGTTGTGACAAAATAAAAAGTGGATGAAAAAAGAAAAAAAAACTTGACAACTTTGGCACGTTGGTGTCAGAATTTGATCTGTCTTTTTTTTTTTTTTTTTTGGTTTCGTTTGTATATTTGAACTTTTTGACAGAATGCGCATACTATGTAAAGGACATATTTACTGAATATTTAGTCTGTGCTTCATAAAGTAAGCTTTTATACAGATGACTGCGGCGTGACTTTATTACCGCCAACACAGAGCAAACCAGATAATTAGATTACTGAAAAATGTTTAGGATTTTTATAATCTGATTTGTTTTATTGTGGAGGAAACAATGTGAGGATTGGTAAGTGGTTGAATCATGGTCACCCACAAAAAAATAATGCATTGCTTAAAAATGACAATATTTTTTTATTTTTGAATTTAATTTTTTTTTTAAATCAACACTAGAATATTTCTTTTGAATTTAAAGCAGCTTGTATTTAAAGCTGCTTGCCAGACATTAAAATATCAAATCCATTCACTTCACTTTGGAAATACTTTTACATAGTCCATACATATAGCAATGAATTTAAAGTATATTCATCCACATTTACTCCCAATTGTAATCAGTTTCCAGAGAATTTGTAATCACTTTCCTCAAAGATTCAAAGGGGTTTATGAGAATATTTTCAGAACTCGATCTCTTTGAAACTGTTACCATATAATAAAATCCATAAAGTCAAAAATAACAGCAGTCCAACATCACTGATCTTCATTTTGTTTTTTATAAAACTAATTTCCACAAAGCAATTCATTTAGCAGTCAGTGCAGAAGAGTAACAGAAAACCAAGCCTGCTGCTGTTTCTGTGTAACTAGATCATTAATCAAACGGAGCGTGGGGTTCAATCAGACGTCACTCATTTTGTGAAAAAATGGTTTGAAACGGGCGCTTTTTATTTTGATTTAATACCTTTAATTTCGCAAATCTAAAGGCTGTAGATAGTCTGTCAGTCTTGAGTGAAAAGGCTCACTCTAAACATTGCTCACTGTATGCTGATTAAAAAGTTAATTGGAGAGAGGAAAACACAGTGAAGTGCAAAGATGACATAAAATGCTTTAAGGTGAAAGTCACAGGGACTTCAAGGCAAATGGAAAACCATCACAGAAGAACCAAAATAGCTGACAGTCGTCTCCATGGTAACCAGGGAAACGCCTGAGTGTTGACCTCCATCACGTAGCAGGGATGATGGTGGCAGCATACATGGACCTTAATCCATTACCAAACCAATGGGCTGACATCAGAGAACCCCACTGAGAGAACCACACGGTGATGGAGAGGACGGTTCAAGTTGCTCTGGTTCTTTCTCAGAGCTGAAATAGTAATAAACGACACTTTTTTTAAAAAAAAAATACTCCTTTAGAAACTCGTTATCCCTTCACAGCTTTAAAATCCGGCTCTTAAAGTTGAAAGAAAGTTTGTCTCCAGAGTTTAGCGAGAAAATAAATAACTAAAGAGAAGATAATAGCAACTGGTGCAAAAAAAAAAAAAACAACCCAAAAACTAATTGTTCCTACACAGTCTACTTAATTTCCGATGTAGCAAACCAGAGATATTCGTTTTGAGACGTATAACTGCCCATTACTCGCTTGCCTAACCTGTCGCCTACATTACCCACAATGCACCGCGCGCTCCAGCCAGTTCGGCGGGGTTGGTTGGCTAGCTAGGTAAGCTAGCTAACTAGCTAGCTAGCTTCTCTGGTTGGCTAGTGTAGCTGGTGCTCTAAGAAGTTATCGACTTGGAAGTAAATTAAGACTTAAATTAAAACTCAGTCTTTCAAGAGTAAGACAAGCTGAAAAAAGTCGCATTTCAATAAGTAATTTGCTTATTGAGTTTGGTGATGAGTTACGTTTGGAATAGTTAGTATAGATCCAGGTGTGAATTAGGCTAAGGCTAATTTCTGGCATCATCTTTAGCATTGTGGGCTAGTCATTTAATAAAAACTAACCGCCCTTGTGTTATGTAATTATGCAAAGTACGATATACATGAACATGTTCTAATAGCTTTCAATAAAACAGAAGCAATAGAGCTACAGCTTTGGAAAAAACATTTTGAGAGAGCACTTAAAATGATCAGTTTCTCTGGTTTTATAGGTGTGTGTTTGAGTAAAATGAACATTGTTCTTTCATTCTAGGAGCTACCGACATGTCTCTGAAATTACGAGCAAGAATTTAGTATTTATTTACAGAAAAAGAAGAAAATGATCAAAATAGTGAGAAAAAAAAATAATTGCAGCGCTTTCAGCCAAAACTTTTGCCTCAACACTTGCTAAATTTCTCAGGTTTTCCAGTAAATATGTTTATTGCATGTACCCTTTTCTCATTCAGTGGTTGATGAGGGATGGTTTCCACATCCACATTCATGTTCCCAGTTCTTCTCCATTGGGAACATGAATCGTTTTCCTTCCAGACGGTTGGAATGGGCTGACGGTGGACGCAGACTGCTCATGCGGCTTTAATTGCTTTTGGTGCACTGACCTGTTGCAGGGAGAAAAGTCCTTTCCTGGATGATGCCGCTCTGTCAATAGTGTGTCTGCTCTCCTGCTGTGGCGACAATGTGCCACCCTTGCCTTTGATTTCCAGGGTGAAAATTAAAAGCACACATGTCCGCAGCACTGTGTTAAACGTGACACTGGAGAGGGGTCAGAGCTGTGAGCTGAGGTCGCCTCAACCAGTCCAACTTAGCTGCACATTGGCAGCGCATTCCCCTTACTAAAGGTGCAGCATCGGCTTGTTTGAGGAGATGTTCGGTTCAAAGGTCGTCGAGCAGTTAATGTCTCACCTGCAGGGGATAAGACTGAGCATCATCTTTTGGTGTGAATGCAAATTGCTTGGAGGCTAACTGTTAGCTGACGTTTACCATCGTAAAGAACTCTGGTCTCGACTACATCAAAATAATAATACCAATACCTAAATATGAACTGTTGACCTGTTGCTATGGGTGCAGTCGGCTGCGTTTACCATAAATCAAGTGATTATTTGCCTGGTAAAAGAAGGCAAGAGGATGTGCGCCACCAATTATTGTCCCACGTTGAAAAGTGTACAGTGAGTAACTGTCTGATTTATGACATGTTGTGAAAATAAAATAAAACATTCTCACTTGAAGTGATTTTCAGACACTTATTCTGTTCTCGGTTTGTTTCACACAGGATGATCACTGGTGGTGCACCACTTCCTCCCTCCATTTATCAGGTAAAATAAAGTTATCAGGTTCATTGTGAATAACCATCCAATGTACACAAGTCAAGTGCTGCGATACACCATCGTGGAAATTTACGCAAAACCACTGCGCGCATTGTTCTATGCTACTTCTTAATGGAGTTAATTGCAAAAAAAAAAAAATGCCACTTGAAATACTCCCACCTTCAGGTGGCAGTATTTCTTACTTCTACGACACTGCTGACACATCCTTACTTGATCTCAAGTTACGGTCTGTGATCGACATGACGAATAAACAAAACTCAAGCTTTTGAAGTTATTTAAAGAATAAAAAAGATTTGGTTTTTGTATTCAGTCTGGTTGATATTTTCTTTCTCATCTTTTTGTGTAAGGGGTTTTAATAAGGAAAAAGAAATTCGCAAACATATCCGCAAATATTTCTAAAGCTACACCTGAGAACCAGTGATTTTGATTGAAAAAATTTTTTAAAAATCATGAAAACAGCCGTGAAATCCTGGTGGGGGGTACACACCAATGTAGACGGACACCAAAAGACGATGCGGCGTTCCCCACCGCAGGTAAGATACTGACTGCATACGATGCTTGGGCGGAAAAGCAACACCGCAAACAGTTTCATGTACACAAAGGCGATTCGTGTGAGAGTGGAGACAGTTGTGCGGAGACGGGGACACGTGGAATGACATTTTATTGCGCGATTAGTCATTTTTCAGACAACAAGGCTCCCAAAAAAACAAAAAAACAAAAACAAAAACAAACATTGAAAACAAACAGCAAATGTACAAAACAGCACACCCCTTCTTTATATTTGCCATCAACAGAAATTTAATAAGGTTGTGAGAGTACATAACAGAAAGTAACGGCGTGTGTGTGTGTGTGTGTGTGTGTGTGTTTGAGAGAGGACGCGAGGTGTGATGACGTTGAGATGAATGGGATGAGCTTGATGTCAAAAGCCAAAGTAAGCACCATCGTCATGTAGTCAGGAAAAGGCCATATTTCAGTAAGAAATATCCTAGAACGGGTGAGGAGAGGTTAAACATGACACAAGAGGGTTGTTATCACAGTTTTCAGACAGTTTTTCTTCTTTTTTTTTTTTTATACCAACTAAAGAAAAAAAATCAGAACAATAATTGGTGTAGCACTACTTTATCATGCAATTTACTTTAGTAAACCTTCTGACACACAGACAAAATATACTTCAGTAAGTAGAACTCAATACATCTCTGTCCAGCAATAGTCACAAAGCCTGTAATTTATACTCTTTAAACGTGAGATCCCTATCAAAAATAATATGCAGATTTTTTTTTTTCTCTTTTTCTTAATATATCTAAAGTGCAAGTATCCGTTTTTATTCAATGCTTTCTGTAAGTATAAAATACAAAGGAAAAAAACAGCAAGATGTTTTTCCTGTTTACATGTTATATTTTCTGAAAGGAGGAGCATCATATATAACAAACCATATATATATATTTATATACACACATACACGCACGCACACGCACACACGCACGCGCTCACGCACGCCACAGATAAAATATTTTTGAAAGATACAACATATTATCTCATATGGGGATGGGTAAAGGGATCAAACGGTGTCATGGGATATGTTCATTGTGCATTGACCCCCCTCGACCCCCTCTTCACCCCCTCCTTCGCCCCCCCCCCCCTGACCCCCCCACACGCACCCGAACGGGGTCTAGTCGTTCCTAACAGGATGGCGACACTCGAAGGAACGTCTCTAACAACTACACACAACAGTCGCCTGTACGGTCTGCAGACATCATGGACCCTACTGCTTTGTGCAAACTGAAGATGTGCTGAATGGACCCAACCCGAACCCGAACCCGACACCCCTTGCACCCCGGCCAGCCCCCCCCTGACTTTGCCACTGACGGGTGTGGACAGAGTGCTTGGCTTCGACGAGAGGTTGCGATTGGCTGTGATTTTTATTCATTTATTTTTCTATTTTGTCTTTTTGACTGTTCACAGGGAACTCCATAAGCATAAAAAACAAAAAAACAAAAAAAAAAACACAACAACAAAGAACATTTAATTATTTTCAGTTTCAATTCACATAACTTTATATTCGGTCCATCTGGTGATGTAATTTTTAAACATCAAATGATTACTCAGTACTTTAGCAGACTTTTTCTTAACCTGACTAATTTCTTGATTGGATACTTTTTACTCTAGTAAAAATACGTTAAAGTAGTGCTTCTCTTACTTGAGTACATCTCTTTGGTACTCTCCCATCCTCTGGTATTTTGATTCTTACAGAAAGACTTAATAAGAAATAAAAGTGGAGCTTACTGCTCAGAATATTTGTCCCAGCTGAATTGGTTCTGCTGGGGGGTTTGTTTTTCTTTCAGCCATCTAACTGGCAGTGCACAGCAACAGGTGTGGGTGGGGGGAGGGGAGTGCCACAGAGCAAAAGACATTCACTCTGGTACTTTCTCTAGGATCGTTTTTCAAGCATCAAAACAATAGCAGCTGGAAAATCTTCCGGGTTGGAAACCGTGAGTTTTTTGGACCCGTCAGCCGGCCCATGCCTGCTTGTGAGGTGTTCTGTTCGGATGCAGGCAACGCGCACCGAAAGCTGGAGCCAACTTTGCAACCTCGACGACAGCCAGCGGGAGGCCGGTCCTTCACTTTTCCTGTTTTTGCTCAACAAGCGCCGCATGTTTCGAGAAAATGAAAAGCTCGTTCGACAGAGAGACGCTGCGGTCGATAAACACGAAAAGGCCTGGAAACGATGCCGCCTGGAGGATAATTAATCAACCCATCTTCCTCATCAATGCTAACAGCTTCAGCGCACACTGAACTTCAGCGCAGAGCCTGACCACTGACACTCAAAAACAGCAGCACACGAAACGCCGGCCTACCATTTTACATCCCCAGAAAAGCCTCTAGTCTGGGCAACAACATGGCTGCAAGGTCACTCTGGGTTTTTGTTTTTTTCCGCTTTGAGACTGTGTGATCTCCCGTGAAATAAGAGACCAGAGTCGATCAGCAGAAAAAAAAAAAAAAAAAAATCCCACGTGCGTCCCCCCCTCCGCCTCCTTTTTGCCGCGTAATCTGAGACAGAGCCGCGACCCAAAAAAAAAAAAGGGGACCGAGTCACATTTCACAACAGGACCGCTCTGCACCAAAAACACAACGTTCCCCCCCGCGGCGCCGGCCCGTAGTCTTTCGGAAGGAAAAAAAGTGCAAGTTTCATAAAGTCTGAGCAGGTTCGGCCTCTCGTTAATGGCTGCCGGGGCGCGGGGGGGTTGGGGGTCAGCAGCGTGTTGCGTGAACCTTGCGGAGAACTAAATTTAATCAAGCTCAGGAGAGAGCGCTTTGGAGGACGAGTGCTGCCACACAACAGAGAGTCTTGACCCTCGGGATGAACTCAGACTGACCTCAGATGTGCTTTGTCGGGCACACAGTCATTGGTGGCTCACGTTCAACAAATACCGGCGTTTTATTAATTTCTTTCTCATTCACAAGCCGGGGTGAGAGAAAAAGGTCCTGCTGGGATCTGCGAGGCGGCTGCTGGTCGGCCCAAAGCAGGGCAGTGCCAGGCTTCGTCGGGCCTTTCACCGTCTCTCTCTCTCTCCATCAGACAAAATGTCTTTACATGAAACAAGGTGGCGTTATCAGAAGTGTCTCTCTCGGATGCCAGAAGGGTGATGAATCAAACACAACTCCGCCTTTTTAAAACGAAAATCGAAGCGGACCCGTCCTGCAGCCGGCGCTTTTTCACTCCGGCCTGTCTGTGTCACGTCTGCGCCGCGGCCACGTGACGGGATCAGCCGAGTTAGCCGCTCTGTGCCGCCTGGCTTTGCATAAACCTGATTTCGATCGAAGCGTTCAATTTTAAGTTATTAAGTCGGACGCAGCACAAAGAGACCGGACCTGGGTAGGAGAGTCTGAAAGCCACGCTCCGACCCTCACCGCAGAAACGACTGGAGACGCCCTCCCTCAAAGCTTTAGCTGGTCCGCTAGCAAAAGTGCATCCGATAATAAAATAAAAGCCAAGGCTGGTTTGAACGTCGCCTGTCCTGCAATCGACCGTTCCCAACAAGCTCTCACTCCAAACACACAGTCCTCCTGGCTGCTAGTGACAAGAGGCCTTGTGCAGTTCGAGACGCCATTCAACATACTTTAGAGACCTCCCAAACACTCAGAGAGCAACAGGAGGCCTCAGCAGGGGGAGGCTGGATGTGTGTTGTCAGCCTCCTCTGGACCCCTGCTTTCAAGAAGCTGCAGAAGTCCAGCGGAGACCAACGCGGAGGGGAGCGGGGGGGGGGGGGGGTCCAACATTGACACGGATTAGGGGCGGTTGTGTGTCTGCGTTGTGTGCATTCGAAGAGGAGTGGTGAGGAGGGGGCGATCTCGTTGGTGGAGAATACATAAAAAACACTAAGCTAGTGTATGCGCACCAAAAATAAAACCCAGACAAGGCAGCCTACCGGTTTTACAGAACGGGAAGGGAAAACGAGACCTTACTACGACGTCTTGTCAGTTTGAGCAGTCTTCACATTTGGGAAATATAACGCAGAAGCATCGACCTCTAACCTCCGTGCTTTCGAACATCTACCGATCACACAGCCTGTACATCTTCTTCTTCTTCTTTTTTTTTTTTTTTTTAAATTCTTCCTCTTAATAGTCTGTACACTTGATACAATGCCACCATTGGCACGTACACGATATTGCACACTAAATATGAAACGTCCCACATCAGCCGGGCGCCTTCTTCTCTTGCTGGGAAGGAGAAACCCGAGACGTTTTTGGACAATGTATACGTGGAGACATGAACTCTGAGGACAGAAGAAAAAAAAACAAAAAAAAAACGAAACAAATTATGCAAAAGTGACATGTTATGAGTGGCGAGGGGTCCCGAGGACCCCGTCAAGGGCTGTAGCACCATGAAAAGATAGATACTGCCTGGGCCCCCCGTTGATGGGCCCCTGCATCCTCTGGACTGCACTCACACGCTCTGCATGGGGCAAACCTCTCAGCTCCTATCTGCTCTCGTCTTCCTTTATTTATTTCTTTTGTCAACCTCATGGTCAACCTCAAAGCCGTCTCTTGGGTCTTTCTCTCCTACGTCTACGCGATGCCACACCACTGGGGGTTTCCTGAGCTCCCTGCTGGCATAATACAGTGAGCACCCCATCAAATTTCATTGGCCCCGGCTCTTTCCAACCACCCACCACCGCATCAGCCCATCCCTCATGTCCCTCTCAGCTGACTTTTGGGATTGCCGTGCTCCACGCGCCGCAGGGGCGAGCAACCTGCAGCCTCCCCAGCCGGTGAGTAGGATATATATGTGGATATATATCTCTGCCTACTGTCAACAACACTCGTAAATAAAAACATACAACGGTCGAGGTCACGGACCATCCATGTGAGAACACGTAAACGAGTGGAGTGTATAAGGCACGGGTCGTAATGACGTCAGAGAGGATGCTGTTGCCTCGCCGCGCGCTGACGCGTCTCACTTTCTTTCTTTCTTTCTTTTTTTTTTGTCTTGTTTGTTTGTTAGTTTTTGTTTTCTGCGTCTTGCGCTCCCACAACTGGACCTTTTAACCTTTTGGTTTTTTTTGTTTTGTTTTTTGCATCCCCCTCCCCTACCCCATCCAGAGGAAAGAGCGACAAAGTAACAAATAAGAGAAGAA
The DNA here is from genome assembly GCA_911649635.1 of Poeciliopsis gracilis. Classification (NCBI taxonomy): domain Eukaryota; kingdom Metazoa; phylum Chordata; class Actinopteri; order Cyprinodontiformes; family Poeciliidae; genus Poeciliopsis; species Poeciliopsis gracilis. Next base: position 2,441,030 of record CAJVRI010001175.1, on the reverse strand, counting down.
GAAGAAGAAGAAAAAGAAAAACGCTACCCACTGAAAACGTGGGTATCTTAATAAGGATTTCTTTTTTACAGCTGATTCACAAAATCATAATTAGTACATCTAAGTTAGCACTTTTCTCCTTTAGGTTTACATGGACATGGTGCAAGAGAGTTGATATTCGATAGAGAAGCTCAGCTTTATCCCGTTTGCTTGAGCCCCTGAAACCCCGAAACCCCGAAACACAAACCCCTGAAACCCCAACCCAAACCCAAACCCCCGACCCACCAAGTGGGCTTTTTAATTCCGTCTCAAACCTTTTCCAGGATTGCATGATAGAAATACTGTCGTTAGCTGACCATGCGTCCGGTCAAATCATCATCTACTCCACCAACTTCTTTACAAAGCATGAGCCTACACACATGCTGACAGGTGTTTACAAGCCTGTGGTGCTTCTTATTCAATAAGAGTGCTTTTTTTTATATATATATTTATTCTGCGTACCTTTTTTTTTTTTCTCTTCATATAAGTAAACTTTACATCTTCTGGTTTCTGATTTTGGTTTCATAAAATCCATTATACATTATATTCTCTTTGTGCTGATGTCAAATATTAATTCAACATGAAGACTGTCGATTCATATAATAGACCTCTGTGGTTTCTTCTTCTTCTTCGTTTTTTTTGTTGTTGTTGTTGTTTTTTTTTTAAACTTTGATTAAATCTTAGCATATATATATATATATCGCAGTTTGAAAACATTTTACTTTTCCAAATAGCTTTTGACGTGTGCAAAATCGGTCATCGATAGCGATAGACTATAAACACTCTGTTCATTGTCGTTTTAAGTCAAGTAGGAAACAGTTCATATCTTACAGTTCGATCCTTGATAGCAGCGGCTTACTGTTACATGGGTGGTAAGTGGGGTGACATCCAGTCAGATGAGCGAGGAGGCAGCGGAGCTGCTGCCATGTCTGTGGAGGTTGTGTGTGTGGGGTGATTCCCTTGGAAAATCTCGATTTGAAAAGTCTCGTGTGTGTGTGTGTGTGTGTGTGTGTGTGTGTGTGTGTGTGTGTGTGTGTGTGTGTGTGTGTGTGTGTGTGTGTGTCCCCTCTCTTTCTCTTTCTCTCACACAGTTCGGATTTCGACTTTGCTTGGTTCACCTCGGCTCCTCTCTAACACCCTCAAGTCAGTCGTCGTCGCCGTCGTCCGCGCCGTGCGGGCCCTCGGGCAGCAGTTCGGAGGCCCGCTTTTCTCGACTCCGCTCCTGGATCTTCCGCATCTCCTCCGCGTACTTGCAGAAGGTGTTGCCGAATTTGGACCACACTTTGCAGGGCACCGTAATGGAGTTCCGGTACGTGGGCTTCACCTCGCTCACCCGCATGAACACGCCGTACTTGTTGGAGCCCACGTCGAAGAAGAAGCGCTTGTTGTCGACCGTGAGCGAGGTGCCCTCCGGGAGCTCCGCCGGCTCCTCGTCCACGCCGTAGTCGTCGATGAGTTTGGCCAGAGCGTCGCGGAACTCGATGAGACCCTGCGCCGGCAGAGCGATGGTCTGGCCTTGCGCACTTCCCAATCCGGGGCCCCGATTAACGGTCTGCCGGATCCTCAGGAACCGCCCCCTCTGGTTCTCTTTCAGATCCATGTAATATTTCCGATTCTCCCGCACCAGGAATTCGCTCTTCAGCGCCCGCCGCGGCTCATCCTGCACCATGTCCGGGTTCGTCGGGCCCAGCTGGGCGTAATGTTCGATAAAGTCCCCGAGGTAGTCGCGGAACTCCACGGCCACGGACATGGAGAGCGTCAGGCGGCTCTTGTTCCCCCCAGCGCCGACCTCGGCTATCTTTAGGAAGCGGCCTTTAACATTCTGCTTCACGTCAAGGTAGAAGCGCTTGTTCTGGATGTCGACGCGCTTGGAGGCGAGCTCCTCGGTGTCGTGCTGCAGCCGAGACATGGCGCCCATCGCGCCCGGGGGCAGCGAGCCGGGGCCTGCGATGGGCCCTCCGTGGTCACTGCCACTGTCTCTGTCCGCCATGATGCTGCCTCCCTGCGTTACCTTCCACCGTCTCCCTCTGCCTGCTGCAACCTCGACTGCCCGTCAAGCCGCTCCGCTGCTCTATCGCGAGACGACAGAAGGGCAGGAAAAATGAAAGTAGCAGGAATCTGTGCTGCGTTCAAGAGACACACGCTGCTTTCGCAACACTTAGCAGACGTTTGAGCTTTTTAATAAAGCCACGTACCGCGGAGGAAAGTTAGCTTCGGTCCAAATCAAGCTGAAACGTCGCAGTAAAAGTACCGCCTGAGGGTTTCGTCACATGGACCGCCTTCGTGTTTTTTTTTTTTGTTTTGTTTTGTTTTGTTTTTGTGTCAGTGTCTGAAATCTTCTCTGTCCTCGTTCTGACCAAAGGCAGAGCAGGAGCGAAGCATCACCTGGCGGCTGCCGGGTGGGCGTTCCAGCACCAAGGACAGCCGGCTGTTCGGGGCGTTCAGCACCGCGGACAGTGAACCCGCGCAGTCTCTCAGCGCAAGCGGCTGGAGAGCGGCATGAACAGGAAATTTGTGAATGAGCGGGTCCGCGTGGGAGTGCGTGGGGAGGTGGGGTGTGGGGCGATGATGAGCTGCGGAACATCATGAATTATTTCACTCGGGTTTATTTTTCCGTCCTGTTCGTCTTCTTCTTCTTCGCTGTATCATTCTCGGCAGCGGCGCAGGTTCCCGCTCTACAACATTCATAAATATGTTTTGTGTTTCATTTGATTTTTTGTTGAATAAACCAAACCTGTTTTTCTTTTAATTTGACATGCGCATTTGCTGCCCCTTTTGGAACCTTGATTTATTTCTCTTTATGCACGTTTTATCAATGAAATTGTTGATATGTTTTGGTAGTTTCTTTTTTTTTTTTTTTCTTCAGTTAGTTAAATATTTCAAGCTTTTGTGATCTTACAGTGTCTATGTACTGAGATGTTTTCAGATTTTTTTTTTTAAGGAAACCTTTATTGTATATTTCTATATTTTGGACCTCATGGTGAGTTTATGACCAAGTTATGTGGATTCAAAACAAGCCCAAATGATCACCAAACACGAAACACTGTCTCCTAGCGACCTTTTATGAAGATGCTTTATTAATTATTATTATTATTATTATGATTATTATTATTATTATTATTATTATTATTATTATTATTATTATTATTATTTATCATCATTCTTCTTCAAGTTTACCACATAAGTTGATTGAGAATAAATTCTCATTTTCCACAATGACCTGGCCATGAAGCAATCAAACAAATTTAATATTTTTTAAAATGTGCTATACAGAACCACCTCTGCTTTTTCTTCTCTTTTCAAAAGAGGCCTAACGTCTTGCTGGTGACTTAGCATCGACAGGGATGCTATTGCTAAGCTAATGCGTTCGTTTTAGGTCGAGCTTTAATTAGCTTCCATTGGAAACACCTTAGCTCCCATTTTTCCTTTTTTTATTTCTCTAACAGACAATCCACGAGTTTCTGTCACCAAACGAACAATTTGAATTTCCAACAGTCGAGGCGTCTGTAACCGTTACTGTAACCCCGGTGACGTGGCAGCAAACTGAAAGGAGGGAGAGCTAGCGTTAGCCTAGCACGCACGGGTGCTAAAGACTTGCGTGAATTGAAGGTCTTTTTATTTGAGGCAACAAATGCTGAGTTAGACTGAAAATATCAGAAGGTATCCAAAAAGAAACAAAGCTAACTTAATTGGTGATTGTTTGGTGGTTATTTTTAAAGCACGATATGTATTGCAATTTTTGAGTTCATATGAGAAGAGATTTGATTTTACAAAAAATTATTTATTTTTTTTCTTGCTTTCACAAAAGAACAACATCCTGTCTTAGGTTATAACAAATATAGTGAAATTGTTTGCAGTTTAGAAAAATCCGACATTCGTTTTCCCCAGAAAAGTCAAATGTGAAATAAAAGTATATTTATTCAAAAATGCGCTGGATGACATGTTTGTTTGTTTTTTCTCGTTATACTGAAATATATGTATTTTTGCAAAAACCACACCGGAAACACAGCAGGGCGTCACTGCTGGCGGGAAACGATGAAGTCGCTACTCAGGTGGGCGGGGCTTGTCGCGCCAACCCCTGAATAAGACGCCAACGTCTCCTCTGATTGGCTGATAGACATGAACGCTAAAATAGGAATATATCTATGTTTAAAACACGAGTTTAATGACGTATGTGAACAAGATTGAGACTTTAATTGAATGTACTATTTAATGGAAACATCTCAATTACAGAATTGTGTTTTCTATTTTATTTCTTTATTTTTATGTACTTGTTTTTGTTTTTTTGTTTTGCATTGTGTTTATTACATTAGCGGAACATAGACAAAGACTTGCTTTCACAGCTTTGCTGATGCTGCTTTAACCCAGACCTGCACACTTCTTTTTCGCCAAACCTTTTCCCTCCACTCAACTTTTCAAGCCCATTTTGGGACACAGAACTTATTAAACCTGAGACACAATCAGATTTATTATCATTATTATTCAACAACAAAAATGCAAACGCTAGTCCTATCTCAATTTCAATCCAGTGACCATGTCTGCAAGATTCACTTTTTCGTATCGAACTATTAAAAATAAACGATCTTTGACGGCGGTCTGATGGAGATCCGCGTGTCTCAGTGACGCGGGAGACGAGAGGCCTGGACTTCAGGTCAACTTTACGAATTCGGACAAACACGAGCGCTGCTGATTGGGTGGCAAAGCGGGGCTTTTTATTAGCGGCACGTGAGGAGCGGAAGCGCTTCGCAGCCGCAGACGGTGACAGCTGTTGCTGTTGCTGTTGCCATCCAGTCCTGTTGAAGGAGTGAACTGCAGTGACTCGCGTATTTTCGGGGCGTGCTCATCTTGTAGAGACACAGAGAGAGAGATGGAGAGAGATGGAGGGGGCTTGAGTGTTTCTGACGGGAACGTAAAGATGAAGTCCTGAAGCCCCTCCGCGCACATCGGGGGGGATCCATTGAGAGAGTTTCGCAGCGTTAGTCATCCTTACAACCATCCGCAGCGCGTGCGTGCGTTGTGTGAGTGTGTGCGTGCGCGCGCGTCTGTTGCGCGCCCTCCTCGTATACCCGTGAGATCCACACAACGGGGGAGGAGGGAGTGAGTGAGGGGGGTTTAAGGGGCCACGGTCGCACGCCGGCGGGGTCCGTGGTGGCGGAGGGCCCGGCGCTTCGCCCGGGTTGTCAGGCTGTTTGCGCAGGACGTGGCGGGCCGACGCCGGTGACAGGGCAGGTGATGTTTGCTCACGTCAGCCGCTCGCGTTTGATGCGGGGCGCAGGGGACGCGGATGGAGGGCGCGCGCTACTGTTGCAACGCCTCACCGGATAACTGCTGCTGCTGCTGCTGCTGCTGCCTCATCCTGTCCGTCTGTCCCCCCCTCCCTACCCCCAACCCCCCATTCACCTCATCACCCCTCCCCTACTCGTTTCTTTCTTTTTTTTTTTATTTATTTTTATTTTTATTCATTTTTTTTTCTTTTAGCTTGTTTTTGGGGCCAACGGAACTCTTTAAGAGCGAAAAGACGCGGGATTATTAGATTTCATTACATTTTTTTTTTCTTCTTTGCATTGATATATATATTTTATTTTTAGGTGCGTGTGCGTGCAGTGCGCATCATTCCTTGTGATTCCCCCTGTACGCGCAAGAGAGGCAATGCGCCCACCCAGGCGATGCTAGCCTATTAGCTGAAGAGAAAGGCAGAGAGAGAGAGAGAGAAGGAGAGAGGGAAAGAGAGAGAGAGAGAAGCACAGAGAGAGAAAGAGGGAGAGAGGTTTCAAGTCCTGGATCTTCTAGAGGAGGCTAATTTACGAGTCTTGTTTTGCCTTTCAGGAAGGGGGGGAAAAAAACCCGGGAGAGATAAGAAGGGGAGGGTGGTCGGTGAAGGAGAATGCAGCAATCACATTTTTAAGCATGCAGAAGCGGGCCGTTTCCGGTTCCTAGGCTCGCCGTATCATCTCCCCCCCATCCGACGCCAAGCAGCAGCAGCCGTATGGGGAAAGCAGAGGCAGACCCAGATGGCATGGACACTTCCACGACGTCTGCCGCTCTGCCCCGCCTGCCCTGCCGGAGCCCGTTCGCTGCCGCTGCTGCCGCCGCCGCCGCCGCCGCCGCCGTCTCTCTCCTCCAGCTCGCTCCGCCGCCCAGCAGCACTGCAGCACAGCACAGGCTGACGGCATGAGGCTGGATCCGGTGCATCTCTCCATGCTGGTCATCGGGGTCTCCTTCGCCTGCTACGCCCCGAGCCTCAACTCCCTCCAGGACCAGGCGTACCGATCGGCCGTGGTCATCGAGGGCGAGGTGCGCTCCTCCCCGGAGAACGTCTCCGCCAGCGAGCCCTACAGCGTGAATGTCAGAGTGCTGGATGTGTGGCCCGTCAACAGCGGCGGCCTCGAGAGGGAGCAGCTCGTGACCGTCGGGGACTTCGGCTCCGAGGCGCCCTGCACCACGGTGGAGAAGGACCACAGGTACATCTTCTTCATGGACCCGACCGCCGAGCCCTTGGTGTTCAAGGCGTCCTACGCCCCCGTGGACGCCAGCGAGCCGGAACTGAAGAAGAATGTGGAGAGAGTGCTGTGCGAGGACTGCGGTAAGTTTAACTCCCCCCACCACCCCACCTCCACCATACACACACCACCACCACCACCACCCACCCGCTTCTCCTCAACCTCAACCTCAACCCCCCCACCCCTCTTTTATACCTGCCAGGCCGGATGAGGGGCCACGGTGATGCCTGGCGTCTGGTCCGCACAAGCGTGTCCGGGGGGGGGGGGGCAGAAGGACGGAGGGGGAGCAGGGGCGGGCAGAAGAGACGCCGAACACCCGAAACCTCCACAAACTCCGGATTTAAAAAAAAAAAAAAAAAATTATTAATTTAATTGAATTGAATTTTATTTTATTTTTGTCCAAACCGCGAATGAGAAATAAGCGCCGGGACGCGCCGGGCAAAAGTTGCAGAGTCCAGTTTCGGTTCCGCGTCCTGTATAGCGCATGCGGAGACGCCGTGTGTCACAGAGTTGGGACCAAGTGTGCCAGAATCACGAGACAAGACGAGCCGTCAGCCTCCTTCCTCTCAACTTTTTTTTTTATTTTATTTATTTTTTTAATTTATTTACGCGGCTGCCCTTTCGTTGCGGCGCCCGCTGTCGGGATCTGGCGCTAAAATGGTGCAAATCCTCCAAGAGCGCGCTGGTGGAGGCAACTTAAACATGACACAAACGCGCCTTTGTTTATTCCCCTTTACATCACAGAGGCTGTAGTACATAATGTCTCATGATTAAATATTTATAAGAGACTCCCAGTATGTAACAGTACGTAGTAGGAGTTTGCGTTCAAACGAGAGATTTAAACTCGATTCTTCTCAAATTTCTCCTATTTTTATTTATTTTTATTTTTTTATTTTTTTTGCTTTTTCAGCTCATCAGCTCAAATAAAAATGTGCATTTGTTAAAAGCACAGTTGGGATGAAAACAGCTGACACCACTCAGTTAAAAAAAAACAAAAAAAACAACAACAACAAAAAAAAAAGAAGGAGAAGAAGAAGAAAAAGCTTTATATTCTCTATATTTAGCATCCAGAATAAACAAGGCTGCTGTCTGGAGGCAGTAATTCCTCACTCAGATGTCTAAACAAAGGAGTGTTTGAAATGACAGTTCCTCCTTCTATTTTTACACCGGCGACCTGCTAAAATTATCAGGCCTTTAATCCGTTTTGACAGCCGCTGTTGTCGTCAGTCTAAATATATTTCCGTGAAGCAGGCAGAAGTTCAGGAGAGGAGCTCTACTCAGCAGATGTGAGCTTCAGCTTTGCCTCTTCTGGGTTTTTTTTTTTCTTTTTCTTACCCCGTGTGAGAGAGTCCCTGCAGCCTGGCTGTGTGAATAATGCATGCTTTTCACCACAGGAGTAACACACACACGCACACACACACACACCCACACACACACACACACACACACACACACACACACACACACACGAAGAAGCAGAGTGACTTAGTGACTTTATCACCATCCTTGGTGGCAACAAGTGGCATCGTTGCAACTTATGGTTTTTATTTTACCTTCTGTATCAAAGTGCGTTTAGGTTGCTGGATAGTAAATGAAATCATTCAATAAAGCCTCAGTTCAAAATAAAGGTTTATTGAAGCACCATTTAAGTTTCGCTTCACCTTTAAAGTCGACCGGAGTTTTCCAGCGCTTTTTAACTGTCATCGCTGTGTGTGTGTACGTGTATATGACATGATGCTTTCAGCCGCACTTTTAGGTTTCCAAAAGTGCAGAGGATGCGGGTGTATTGGAAAGGTGTTGTGGCGGGGGTGGCGGGTCGCATCGGATGGTGGCGCGACAAATGTCGGAATGCTACCTGAGCTGCACAGAGCAGTCATGAATACAACCGCTTTCAGGAAGTCACCAAAGCCCCGCTTCCCTGTTGACCCTTTGACGTCGTTTCACCAGGAGCAGCTCGTGATGTGCAGTTCCACCAGGTGTTTGCTAATCCCTGCTGGCTAGTCTGAAGGAGCTGAGCGGGGGGAGTCATAAGGGAGGGCGGCTCTGTGAAACTCTGAGGAGGAGCTTTGTCCACAGAAGTGGCGCTCGGTCCACCCAGGCGTTCTGCACAGCTGAATGGTTGCCACGAGAGATTAACAATTTTACATGTTACTGCCACTTTGGCTACACATAATTAGGGATCAACATTCAAGTGTGTTCTTCTCCACCAGTTTTATGGTGTAATTTCTGTCATTTCCTGGAATATTTTGACTTGTTGGTCATGGCTGGGGATTTTTTTTTTCCATTGTAGAACTACTCTGATTGGATGAGAGCGATCTGTCTATCGTTCTCCCGTGATGTGGTTCTGTTACATACTCTGCATGCTTTTTGGCCTTCTTGGTGTTCCATACATAGGAGCCTGTGTCAAGACGTACATTTAGTGAGGTAGAAAAGCTCAACGCCACAAACTACGTGTTCGTTTACAAAGATGCGTGTGCGCATTGCAGTTTCAACAAGACTTGCAGATTCTGAGCAAAGCTGCATGGAAAGTGAGGGTGTCAAAGCTCACCTTAACACCCCGTTGGGGTTTGACCACCACGGTCAGCCGGTTTGCAGATGACCTGTGCTTATCTTTAATGCCCTTGCAGAATTAGCAGGCTGTTAAGGCAGGAAAAACTATCCAAAGGCCATTGTAAGAGAACCGCCATCTTGGGTTCATCAACTCTTTATAACGACAATTGAAGGTCTACTTTTTGGGGAGAAGTGCCAGAGAAAGCCTTTCCCGTCCTACTGTCACAAACAGAAACATGTGGAGTTTGCTGAACTCTGTTGTACTTTAACTGGAACAATGCGCTAATTAGGTTACGGTTGAGCTTCTTGGCTCTGACAAAAGTTCAATAGCTTGTTTATGTCTGTCCAAACAGGCTTTTTATAGGCAACCGTTTGTGCTCGGCCAGTCCGTCCCGGTGTAGCCCCCGAAGAGGTTGGAAAGTGGACTTTATAACCAATTTAAATTTAACCTAAACAGAGACGTTTAAAGTCAGTTGGTCCATTTCATTGATGAACATTCTTCTTTTAATCTTTCACTCTTCTGCCACGTTTCCACCTTGTCGTCTCATCTGGGTGGATTCAATGGAATTTCCTAAAAATAAAAACGTGGATTACGTTACAACTAAGAAATATCATATCGATATGGAATTTTGTCACGATATCTTGTGACGACGATAAAACATTGTAACTCTAAAAAAGTCAGCAATAAATTGTGTTTTTTCGATAACTGTGTGACTGTGACTGCACAAGCACAAATATTGTTCCAGAAAAGCATTAAAAACAGGCTTCTTATCATGGCACTCATTTCAATACATGTGATTTATATCACTGAGATGCACAATATCTGCATTTAATTGTTTTTTGTCTTTTTTGTTTTGGGTTTTTTTAGTTTACTGATATTTATAGACGCTCTAGTGGAACCAAAAGTGGAGAAAACGCCAGGAATAACATTTTCAATCACACAACTGAAAACTGCCGTGACAACAATAAATCAAAATGTCTCATCTTGATAGGACTTTTTTTTTTTTTTTTTTTTTGCGATAAATGATAACTGTAAAACAATTTGAGGATCACATGCAGGGTACAACCACAGTTGAAGGAGCTAAAAGTCCAACATATTTCTCAGCAGGGAAAACTATTCAGGAATACCTGGAGTTACTGCTACTTTTATTAACCATCTTGTCAGGTTACTTGAGAAAAACGTTAATTGCTGTTCTTTTATGTCGTCTTCACTACTGGCTCTAATCCTTTCCCTTGTTGTCGTCCTTCTCAGCGGCATCTCTCTCTGTTGCAGCAACTTTTTGTTGAAATAAAATCCTCAGTTGCGTCCGTGGCGTCTGTCGGTGCTGCGCTGAAATCAGATGCGGTACAAACTAATTCCGTCGCTCTGATTTGTTGCCTCTTCCCCCGACTTTTTGGGTTTTCATCCTTTCAGTGCCTCCTCCCTCTCTTTTCCCTCCGTCTCCGCTTCATTTCTTTCCAGAATAATTGTCTCTCCAATAAATTAGCCAGTTTTTAAGGCCTCCTCCGTTCCTATGGAGGACTGATCCTGCCAAAACAGGCACTAAACATCAAAATAAATAAATGGCTTCATAAAGTAATTAATTCATCTGACAAAACACTGCATTTGAAAGATCAAAATAAGAGCTTTCCCTTCGCCTCTTAAAGTTGACCAATAGGAGGGAAGCTGACTCTGCATCCGACCAGGCTCCCTAACCGCCTCCTTCCTCCTTTGCCTCCTGCGAAGAGTCAGAGGAAAGAAAGAAAACATGAGGAAAAGAAAAAAGAAACATGTAAATAATCTTCACTGTGGTCAGAGTGTCTCTAAATTTTAATTTTATAACTATGAAAGGCCAAAACGCATAAAACTGTATTTTGTTCCCAGACCTCCGGCTACGCTAGGCTTTCGCTTGGTTCGCATTTTTACACGTCGCTGTTCACGTAATGAGTTTCCCGTATTACAGAAACTAGATTTTCAGGGAATCCTTTATGTAATGCACTACGGCCGCAATCCCGCCACGAATATCAGGCCCCTGAAATGTAGCAAAGTCGGTCAGCACTGTCCGAATCTCAACAGAGTGTTTTTACAGCTATGGGTGAGATGCAGCAGTAAACGCCGGCAAACACAGCCAATACAAAGTAAGCACTTATTTAAAAGAACACCAGCTGTGGGTATTTTGAGTTTGTTCCACCTTCAAGCTGAAATGATTTGCAGGTCTCTGCGTTCTGCTTACTCCAGCCGAACGCCGGACTGATTTTTCTCGCTAGAGTACGGCTCATCGCGGAGCTCCGGTGCATTCCGACTTCTTTTCTTTCTGATCCGGCGAATGCTAAAGCTACAACTAAAACGCTCGCTTTCTGAAACCATGAAACAATCCCTGACATCCAGAGCGCAATGCAGGTCTCCTCTGATCACGGCTGCTGGCGTGCCGTTTCAGATGCATCGACAGTTTGTTCCTAAAATATCTTTCTCTGATGCCCAAACATGCTCCTGTCACTGACGCCAAATCTAACGCTGCGTCCCTCCCTCCCTCTGTCTCGCTCTCTCTCGTCCTGCTGCAGCCGACTGTGGTTCAGCTTCTGCCTGCCCTTCTGTCAGTCACTCCAACGTGGAGCAGAGGAAGGAGACGGGCGGAGGGGTCTTTAGCTTTAGAACTACAAAGACACGCGGCAGTAACTTTCACTCATAGCGAGGCCTTTGCTACCCCGTCACAGCTGAAGACACAGAGGTCAGGGGTGAATCTACTGTACGTGTGCGTTTCATGGATTCGTCTCAACTCGGGCACAGTATGCGCCGTTGGTCCAGTTTATTCCGAAACGCCGTCCTGATCCATGTACGCCTGTGGGGTTTTAATATCCACTCACTGCAAAAACAGAAACTCTTACCAAGTGTTTTCAGGTCCAGTTTTGTTGTGAAGACATCTCAGCACACCTGAAATAAGACAAAACTGAATCCACTGACTTTTCAGCACAAAATGGGAGCTTGGTTTAAGTCAAGAAGGCTTTCTTAGTGTTGATGAAAAGGTTGTAGCTGTAAGTGAAATCATCTGCCAGTGGAACAAGACATTTTCCCTCTATTACAGCTTATAATAGGAAAAAAATTTTTGTTTATCTGATAAAAATAGATTTCTATTTTAACGACTGGTCTGTGTTGATTACCTAACAGTTGGAAGGGTTTGGGTTAGCAAGGGTCAGGTAACTAGCAGTTGTTGAATTCAACAAGTGTTGTTTTGCCCGCCGTCAAAACAACAAATAAGGGACCTTTTTTTCCCATATTATGACTGATGTTACAGTTTTTTAAATCAATATTAATAACATAAATATACATATAAATATTATTGAACTACTTGTTTTGATTTTGTGCTAGCTCCTGCTAATGGTGTTAGCTTATGTTATTAGTGTTACCGCCTACTAATGGTTTTAGGTTCTGCTAATAGAGTTAGCTAATAGCGCCTGCTAATGGTGTTAGCGCCTGCTAATGGTGTTTCTGCAGTGTTCAAGATTTCATGTTATCAACCAAAATTATTGGTTTTGCAGAATTCTGAGGATTTTCTTTCTTTTTTCCCCCCATACATTTAAAAACCTAAAAAAAATCAATTGGGGTAAAGTTTATAAAATCTTCATACGTCTAGAGATTAAAATTTTGTCCGGTTTTTCTCAGCAAATCACCTCAAGCTTTGTAAGTTTATATGGGAAGTATCTTTGAAAACCAGTTTCCCAGTTCTGGCAGATCTCTGGACGAACGAACACATGTATATGTTTTGACCTGAGCTATTCCAAGGTGGATTTATTGTTGCTGCTGGAAGTTGTTAAAATACAGTAAACTGTGTCTTTTTTTCCTCTTAGTGGAGTTATGTACCAGTGAGTTGGTCTCCCCTTGAATAAAATGTGTTAGTTTGTGACATTAAAATACGCAGGGAAGCTCAAGGAATCTGAAGTCTTCCCTGAGCCCATATGTATAATCTTTAAGGACGTTTTAACGTTTATGGCTGTCTTTTATAATCCAACCATTTCTTTTCAATGTTTTTGATCTTTGCTCTTAACTCACAGAACTAATCCCTTCTGCTACTTTTTTCATTCTATGCTTTTTCTCTCTCTTTCTTTTTCAAACCAGGAAATGAGCCTGCAGCAAAAATAGATATTTCTTTTTCTTCTTTGCTGATGGGTGATTCAGTCTCTCTCAAGAAAATATCACTTTTTCTTTCATGTGAGCTTTTTTTAAAACCATGCCTGTGTAGTTCAGGTGCAGTTGTTTTACATTTAGATGATTCATTTAGTCTTCTTGTCAGTGTGCACACTAGTTAAGTATCCAGTTTGACAGTGATGGAGATATACTAAACGTAACCTTAAAAATAAGGCTAGTTTTGCAAAAGTAAAAGTAGAAAAGTGATGTCTTGTGTTCTTTATGAAGCCCAAATTTGAACTACTCCCATTTTTTTTAAACGATTTACGAGGAACATTAGGTGTTTTTGCACAAAGTCTTGGTATCAAATCAGCATCAACTTGAATTTTACTCAGTATTGTTTCAGAAAGGACATTGCTGGTATCCAACATCACTCATTTTTGAAGGCGTGGTCAACGCGAACTGGACGGCTTTGTTTACTTCCTCTGCTGCCGTTGCTAAAACCACAGACTACAGTTCTAAAACATCGTTTGCAATTTCTCCTTCTGTTCGCTGATTGGTAGAATTTTACCGGAGGAATCCAAGTCAATGTGAGAAAGTCCAGACGGACAACTGGAGGGAGATGAGAAAGCAATATCCAGGCTAGCTCCATGGCAAACAGAGGCTAAAAACTTAAGGGGGTAAAACAAAAGCTTGCTCTTCTACAGTTAGCTCGACTAACTGCGAAGCTTCTTTCCAAACCGTTTTTGATATCCCTGTGCTTCCTCTGACTTTGTTTTGAAATCCCCTACTGACAACGGAAATGGCTAACTTTGACTCTATGTCTTTGAGAACTAGCCACCACACCATGGTGTGTTGCGATCGGTCAGACCTGATTGCACTTAGCAAGGCGTGTTCATAAACTGGCAAAAGATTGGGGTTTTTGTGTTTCTGACCAGCTTGTTTCTAATCGAGCAGAAAGTTCTCTTGATTCCTAGTCAACGGCTAATTTCTGGTAGTGTCTGTAATCGTGGGCCACAGCATTGCGTTTCACTTCAGGCTGAAACCAGGGCTGCTATGTGGATGGCCTGCTGGCATAAACCTACATTCAGAGAGACTCGCTGGTTCGATCTATGACTTGATGCTTATGTGTGTGTGAGTGTGTACCAGGTTTTCATATCCTTACAGGAACCTATTTCTGTCTACAATGAGGGGTTACGGGGACCACTGCTCCTTGTGGGGACACTTTCTTGGTCTCCATGAGGGAAATTGTTGTTTTTGGGTCAGTGGTTAGGTTCAGGGTAAAGGTTAAGGTCCTGGTTAGGGCTAGGATTATGATAAGGGTTGGGCTGTAGAAATTAATTGAAGTCAACGAGACGTCCCTATAAGTGATGAAAACATGACTGTGTGTGTGTGTCTATGCGAGTACTGCCTCCCCTCACTTGTCTGCCTCGTCCTTTCTGCCTCTTTGTTGTGTTATCTGTGTCTATTTCAGATCCCCTCTGTGTGTCGCTCTCTCTTCTGCTACCCTTTTCTTCTCGTCTTGCTCACTGTCCTCGTCTCAGCAGAACACACACACACATGCACACACACACACACACACAGCAATGCCAGTTAGCTGTTGCAGTTGCTGCTGTGCTGCAGATGCCCCAGTGTGCTGTCATTAGCAGAGAGATCTGGGGCTGCTATAAATTATGCACACAGAATAACAGAAGGCAGAGGAATTCTCCACTGCTGCTTTGCCTGCCTGACTGCATGCATCTCGGTGTGTGTGTGTGTGTGTGTGTGTGTGTGTGTGTGTGTGTGTGTGTGTGTGTGTACCGCAGGTGGATGTATAGGCCACGTCTCAGCCCAATTATGTTCTCCTGATGTCATAATGATCAACTCCGTTTGTCGAGGAGTGTGTATTAGCGCTCCTCTTTGTCACACAGCTCCCTCCTGATGTCAGAGTCGTGTAGCTTCATGTCCTTTGGTTATTCAGTGTGTTTGCGTGGATGTGTGTGTGTGTCTGTGTGAATAATGTATCAGCACTCATCTTTTTCAGCAGTCAGACTTAGTGGAAAACTCCAACACACACCTCTTAAAGGGACGTTGCCACATGGCTTAGTTTGTGAATGAGAGAGGTTTTAGTGTAACCCCCACCTACACAGCTACACACACACACACACACAGATGAACTGCATACACCACCCATCCCATTCACTGCATCAGTAAAAATGCTCGTTTCTGACCGTGTGGACGTGACTGATGCTTTTTCCCCATTTTATCCTTTTCTTTTATTCTTTTTCTCAGAAGAGATGATCTTTTCGTTGAATCAAATTCCAATTTAGAAAGCGTTTGTCTCGCAACTGCACGTAAAGCGTTTTAAGACGACTCGTTTGCAACGGTTTCAGTTCATCTGAGACATCTTACAGTTTTCTTGGAGAGCCTCTTTCTTTTTTCTTTTTTTTTTTTCCTGATCTTTTGGCATTCTCCTCCGTTCCCGTCTCTGCTCTGCCAGACTTTAAGGGGGTTGGCGTTCAGTCAGCGGAGCCGGATATTTGTGAAGCTAGCAAAGTGACATGTTCTGCTGCCACTCTATTTCTGTCAAATCCCTGTTGCTTTTGAGCAAGGCAGTCCACTGATGTGCTCTGTCCCAGACAAAACACGACATGCAGAGCTGTGGAAAAAGTATTTGCTCCCTCTACAGGCTTCCTGGGCAGCTTTGTTCTCGTTTAAAGTTTCGGATCATCAGACAGGTTTTAATATCACACAAAGATAAACAAAGCGAAACAATAAATAAAATCCAGTTTGGTAATGAGTGAAAGCGATCCACACCAACCCCGCACGATGTGGAATAAGTAATTGCACCCTAAGAATAATCCTGTCACAGTAATCAATAAATCAACTAATCGCATGATTAATTAAAATGACCGCCAATAATTCTCATTTGTTAGTTTGCTCTTCCTGCCACTTTTCCGGCTGTTTTCCGGCTCTTATACTTTTTTAACGACAGAAACATCATAATCCATTTTAAATAATGCTGTTTTTGTGTATTCATTTTAGATATTTACTTCAGTATGAAACACTCTTAAGAAATTGAAAAGTTTTTTCTCTCTCTCTTTCTTTAAGAGGTTGCACTCGCATTAACAACCCATCATTAAATCAAAATGACAACGTTGTTGTTTATTGCTGTAAACTCTTCAAAACCTGACGTCGTTTCAGGCCCACATAAGCATAAAAACGAGTTCTGGCATCCAGACACAAACATTGTCAATAATATTTTAACGTCGTTGTCGAGGTCGTTTCCTTTGCAGAATGATTTAATTACTTCTGTGGGTTTTATAACACATTTGTCCTTTTTTAGGTCACATACAGCTTTTACTTTTAGTTTTTGGTAGGGTTAGAAAAAAAAATCTAATTTCAGCGACTCATACTTCAGTCTGGAGGCATTAATGGAGTCTCTACCCCTAAATATGTCTGCATGCAGCTACGGCTGTTCAGCCTGGAAACCAGGATAAACATAAGATCAACAAGGTAGCATTAATGTTGACATGTGGCAGCGATAGTGAGCGATAGCGATAGGTAGCGATAGTTAGCGATAGCGATAGCAGCACCATGGTTTTACAGCCAGCTGCTGTTCATGGGCTGAGCTGAGCTGTAATTTCACAACTATGGAGGCTGAATCATCAAATCCAACACAAATTTTACCATTTAAAAATTCATATCTACTGATTTCTGAGTGGGTTTTTTTTGACAAACATATTTAGTTTTGTTAATGGTGGTCAAATTCATGTCTGTGCTGCAAAGCAACATGTCATCCCGTCCTTCCACCTTATTTGAGTCTTAATGGAACACAAATCTCAAACTGTTGCAACGTTTTTGTTTCTTCTTCTAGGTTGATCTAATTAAAGCACAAAAGCAAACAGAAAATCAAATATTTCAGCGTGGATTTGACTAAAGTTTGTTTTCTGCCAATTTCATTCAATTATAAGTAAGTAGTTACTGACCTGTTTCCACCGTCATGAAAAATGTTTCTTACTGTTAAATGATTGACTTCTGAAACCTTCTGCTCCAAGGTTTCCCTGTCAGATATTATTGCCGATGTGTTTCCATGTTGGCGTTGTATCAACCCCATCTGCCTAAAACCTCCGCTTGCCAATGGTCCATTAGCGGAGTGTTTTATTTATCAGGAACTATCGGCTAATTTTCCTCTATATGTGGTGAAGGTGCATTGACTTTCTTCTCACCCACTTCTTTTCTTTTTTGGTTTTTCTCTGTTGACTCTCCTTCACCCGTTTTTTTTTTTTTTTTAAAAACATCCACGACTAGTTGAACACTTTGGCCTGAATATGTTGTAAAGAAAGTGGTTAGCTATGCTAGCTTGACTTTTATCACCTTAGCATGAATTCTTGCTGCGCAGTTTGGAGAATTTCGGTTCGATTAACACAAAAATAAGGCGACCGCATAGATTTTTTGACAGATTATCTGGAGTGCAGGAGTGTAAATTAGCTAATCAACCACCGATCACTTCCTAATGATGCAAAATGGGAATTCAGAAACATAAATCTGCAGCAGACAGAATGTTCTGTTCGTGTTTGTATGTCCCTTTTCTTTGTGTGTGTGTGGGAAATGTTTTTGTTGGTGTTTTAGTGTTGATTCCTGATGCACCTGAACGTAATCTGTTGGTTTTTTTTGGTTGCCACGGCAACGAGTCTGCGTGTGACCTTAAGCTGACAGTTTGAGAAAAAAAAAAAAATAGCACAGTCACTCGTTTTCCCACATTTTTCTCCTGGACAAAATTGCATCATCTGTTCGTAGAACGTGGCGATATTCAGAGCAATCATCCAGCAGGGTGAAATATTTCATGAAGGAGCCAAAGTTTGTCACATTTTAAATCATGGCTCCTATTAAGTAAAATTAAATTATGGGCCACTTTAAAGAGAAACTCACTTTGTTCTCTCTTGTTTCTAGAACTGACAGAAACCAAATTGTCGTTACTTATTCTGCTTTTGAAACGTTTAATAACATTTTGATTGTTACAGGATCTCATGTTGTTGATGTTTTCAGCACTTGATAAAATCAGACAATAAAAGACACAAAAACTACCACTGGATGGTGAAGCTGTTTTCAACTGCAGACCATCATTGAGCAAATACAGGCTGCAATTGTTACTGTGAAATGAAAGTTTTCATTCATTTTAAATCAACTTGTGATCTAAGCCCCTCGCTCCGTACTGGACGTGTCCACACAGAGAAAACGAAAACGAACTCTGACCCTTAAGCTTCAAGCATCATTTCATTCACGCTGCGGCTCCACACTGCATGCGTCCTTCTAACAGGGCGACAAGAAGATCCCAGAGTCACGAATGCTCTCCTTTAAACCAATTAGGAACGACAATGAGCCTGGGACCGTCTCTCTGTCCAGTCTGTCCAGAGTCGGTTGGACTCGCTCGCAGTAGATCCCTCTCTGTGCTGCTCTCTTCTCTGTGCTGATGAAAAGCACCGATCGGCTTCCTCGGGTTACGCTGCAGGCTTTCTGAGACCAGCCTCACGCAGCAAACCGTTTGTTCACGGCCTCGTTCGGTGCTGCCAACGTGCAAAGACGCCAGGGTGAGACAAGATCCTTGGCCAGTGACTTTCGGTGGACGGTGAGAAGACCAGGGAGACTTCACTGTTCAGCAGCGTCACTTTTTCTGCTCCTGATCCAACATGCAACTTGTTCTCTGAAAGATGAGAAATCAAATGAACCTGGGAGAAAGCAGACTTTGGAGGTTGAACACGTCGCCTGACATTTGGCCCGGGCGAAACGTGTTGGACGGTGGGGATCGATGCGGTGGGGTCGGGTGCAGTCAGACGTACATCTCTGTCGAGGTTGGATTGTGATTTCATGGACCTTGGTGATGCAAACATCCACGCAGGTTTTTGGTTTGGGCCTTTTCATTATTTGCCTAATTAGAAGTTAAGTTTAGCGTGTCGCCCTCTGCAATCTCAACCTATTTGTCCGGTCAAAGCCTCCAAACACTCTCTGGTGTTTGGTTTCTTGAAGAAGGAGCAGTGAGACGCTTCGCCTCCCTAAAGAGGACAGATCTGATCGACGTCCTCTTATCGGGACAATTGAGCCTGATGGTCTGGGTTTCCAGCTCGCGGTTAAACGTTGTGCGCCCGGGGGTTTGGTGGGTGGACGGCGGGCGTCTCGGACGGACGAAAAGTGAGGATCGGTGGGGTTAGAAACAGGAAAGGGAGGCAGGGAGAGGCGAGATACCGGGATGAATGAAAACAGAAGAGGCAGATGTCAAAGTGTTGACACACACACACGGGGAAAAAAAGAGCAGGTAGAGATGTGAAATGAAAGAGGGATGAGCAGAGGACTGGTGGAAAGCAGGATGACTTGCAGAAGACTCCTGAGTGGAGAAAAGGAGAGACAGAGAGAATAGCTTTTCTCCACCGTTCTGCCCGCAAGCAGCCCTTCATTAACTATTCATTACTCACTATCTATCTATCTATCTATCTATCTATCTATCTATCTATCTATCTATCTATCTATCTATCTATCTATCTATCTATCTATCTATCTATCTATCTATCTATCTATCTATCCTTGCGTCTGTCTTTTCTTCCTGGTTTTCTCACACCCACAGTCCTTTTTTCTTACAAAAGGCTTGACTGTACATCTGGAGCAGAAGACAGCCTCCCTCTCTCTCTCTCTCTCTCTCTGTATGGCTGTGTGTAGTTCAATGTGTGTATCTGTAAAAGGGAAAAAAAAAAAACTGATTTCTGCTGAATCTGATGGGTGTGTTTTCTTTTTTTTTTTCCTTCTTTTTTACCTAAATAGATCTCGGAGCCACAAATAGAACAGAGCACGGCAGCCAGGATAACACACAAGGTCAGGTCGGTTTGTGTGTTTACTCAAGAGTCTTGCAAAAAAAAAAATAAAAATAAAAAAATAAATAAATAAACAAGCAGGTTTAGACAAGGGAAAACAAAGGAGGGAGTTATTGACAGAAACTGTTGAAAACACACACACACACAAACAAAAACACACACACACACACACACACAAACACACACACACACACACACGCATGCACGCGATTATTTTCTTAACTTTTTGCGTGTATGACGGCCTTTGCACACATTTTTACTTCCTCACCTACAGAGGGTCGCCCGGGGCTCGCTGTTAGCCGGGCGATGCTGCATGCGGCCTGATGTGGCTGCCATCACTCACCACACACGCACACACACACACACGCACACACACACACACACACACAACACACACACACAATACACACACACATTGCCTTTCCTACTTTTTCCACAATCTTATTTTCTACCTTCTCTCTTCCTGCCTGCCATTCTCTCTCTCTCTCTCTCTTTCTCTCTCTCCCGTGCCCTCCCCGGTTTCTATGGTGACAGCTGTGCGCTGCAGAAATCACGCTGATTGGAGAAGGAGATAGAAGGAGCTTCTCTTCCTTTGTGCACGCTCACGCGTCGCCTTCCGCCTCACGCACGTTTTGTGAACGTACTCCGGTTCCTCCGGCATGCTGTCGTCGGGATGCCAAACACGCCTAATCGGCCGTGGCTTCCATATCGCTCACTGTTATTGGATCATGCTAAGCGAGAAATTAGATCAATTTTTGTTGATGCTCGCTCTGGCGGACAGAGACGAGGCTTGGTGTGGGGGTGGAGGGGGGTGGGAGGAGAGCCGACCTTGAGAGGAAGACCTCTTGACGGACGGCTGATGGGAGCGCTGGTCACGTTTGATTGGACGCCGAGGCAACCTGGTCACAGGCTATTGGCCAGACACCGTTTCATAACCTCTCGGCGTTCCCGCTTCTTCTGAGTCCTTCCCATCACTCAGTGATACAGACAGCTTGGATCAGCAACTCACACACACACACACACACACACGCACACACACACACACGCACACACACACACACACACACGGTCATGTTCAGCACACGTCTGTATCCAGAGACAATCACACATCTCCATCAGTGCAAACACTGAATCGTACCTGCTAGGATTTGTGTGCCTCGCATCGTGTGTGTGCGTGCGTGTGCGTGTGTGTGTTCACTCCCTCCATCACACTCGGCGGTACACATCGGCGTTGCTGTGGGAAAATCTTTTCCGGGGTGTAAATTGCAGCTGCAGTTAGCCGAGTGAGGGCCTGCCATGGCTGGTCCGGGCCGTGTGTGGGATGTGTGAATCTCCTCTAATTGGGTTTGTGCACATGTGTGTGTTCAGAGTCGCTCTTTCATATTTTCTTCTTTCCGGCGGATGAGGTGAAATGTTTAGTGCAGGCTCGCTTTAGCACTTTCAGTGCTAAGAAGTGGCAATATTATGTTTGTAGCGTCTCCCGGCCTGAACGTTTTTATCCCTGAAATGTTCATCTGAAGGCTTTTTTAAGAGAAGACTCACCCAACTCAAAACACAGCATGTTTCTCCTGTTGACTAAGTTTTTATGCAGGGGGCTTTGCTGAAGTGCTGTGCAACTGTTAGCATGTTTGCTATCAGTTTTGTTGCAGCATACTTCAGGGAGGTTCCAGTTGCTTGTCTGGAGACGCAACTTGCGGAGGGAAGTTGTTGTTTTCTGCTTTATAAAGTTTAGCGTTTTTGCTGTTAACATCTTTTAAATTTAACGGCCAGGTTTTTCCACCAAGATTACCAACTTGCGGACGCCACGATAGGGGTGGAACGATTTCATATTTTCTAAAGTCACGTTTGACACGATGAAAGTTGAGTCGACTAGTTGCTGCGGCGATACAGAAATGGAGTCGAGAAGACTTCACAGCGACTTGCGGGGGCCAGGGCTTCACTTACTTTTGTATTATTTTGGTTTATGGAAGATAATGTTGATTTGATTTTCTTAGCTCAGCAAATTCTCCATGATCGGATGGAGCTAATTGTCGATCAGGTTCATCACCTAGCAAGATGCCAAGTTCAGAACAGGATCCATCTTGAAGAATACTCCAGAGGTAAATCTTTTCCCCTGTGTTCATCTGAGCAGACAAAGGTTAATCCGTCATATATAACAATTACCTGTCACTTTAACAGAGTTAAAGTTGGTTCTGGCTCTAAATGAGCCCAGGACATTAATTCTTACCCACTCTCTCCTTTCTGCTCCATAAACAAGACTCATCAATTTCCTCGTCTGTTTTAAGCACTAAATGTCTTCCGTAGAGGGGCCTGTGTGGCAGCAGACCGGCCGCTCTGCGGATGCGACCGAACTGACACCTCGAGACAGTTTGTAGGAATCCATCACCAGACCGACTGGTTGTTAACAAGGCTGGATGCATGCGTCCCCCACCCCACCCCCCTCTGTGTGTTAACCTCCTACTCATAGAGTTGCCACCAGACTTCAGAGGAAAAAAAAAAACAAACTCCCGTCTGCTGAGACCTACATTTTCAACTTAGCGCCTCGATCCGTTGACTCCCACACGGATTTCAGATGGACCTTATGGTCCTGGGAGAAGTCAGAGCTGCCGTTGCTGCAGGACCTTTGGCGATGCTGCATTGCTACAGTGCAAATCATTCATATATTAAAAAACAAACTGTAACTCGGAGCCGTTCAGAGTGAGAGCAGCAGACTCTTTACGGTCCCTGTTCTTCTTCGTCTGCGTCTTCGTGTTTTGTTTCGTCTTTCTCCTTGGTGGCATTTCTCGTTAACTCTTAATCATTCCTGGCGCGTTCGCTTACAGCGAAGCTTTTGGTGACTTGCTTTTGGAAAAGCGCAGAAACAAGGACGATTACTCGCCGAGGTGTTTTTGTCATCCTGAAGCTAAATGCCAGATCCGAGCCACTGGAATAAAGCGCGTCGTCGCCTCCTCCCGTTGCAGGATCTCATCTCTTTTCCACGTGTGGCACATTGTTATTAGATTGCACTTCCTGGGATTTCCTGTTATTTCCTGTTTGTCTCCAGCAAAACAAAAACAAACAAAAAAACAACAACGAAACAGAAAAAAATCCACAGGAAGATCACAGCAAGCAGGCTCCTCCATGGCCTTTAGAAAACTATGTGTCGTGGCGACGCTGTGGACAGTAAAAGTAACACAAATGCTAAAAGATCATTTTTTATTTAACATCCTTCCTATGAATCCTTTGGTCATTCACAGCGAACGATATGCGATTTTAAACAGCCTGAAGGAAATAAAACATTTCAAATTGATTAAGAAAATAAATAGCTAAATAAAATATATTTTTTTAAAAAAACCATCCAGAACTGATGACCAGTCGCCTTCTGAATGTGAAGCTTTTAATTTCTGTCCATTAAACGTTCCACGTTGGTTGTGGAACGTGTCTCCGTGTCCTATTTAAGAAAGTCAGCCTGCTTGTTCAAGAGATTTTCTTCATTCCTGGGGAAACGCACGAAGAAAGCAAAACGCTTTTGCCACAACGAGAAGGGGTCAAAGGCCGACGGGCCTTGACGTAAACGCCGAGGCCACGCAGACGACCTCAGCGCTGATCGCTCAGATTCTCCACCGGGCGGCCGGGAGAACGAGTCGCTGAAATCGGGCGAGATAAACGGCACAAACAGGGTCAGAGCCTCTGAAACAAACCAAGAGAATCGAAGCTGTTGCACTTTACGAAGAAAACTAGAACCCAGGATCTAATATGTGAGTTTTGAACAAAACGCTTTGGGTTCATTTTGTCCGTTTTCCGGGAGTGAAAAAAAAGTTATGTGGCAATATTTCACCAGAAGCTTCACAGTCTGTGTGACTGAAAGAGGTTTGGCGAGATGTTAGGACAATAACTGATGAAGCGTCATATAAATCCAGATGGTATCAACGTATATTTTGCTGAACATAAAGCTGCAAGACTTTGAGTTGGAGGTTTTCACTGACTGCACTGCGACTCTTTCTAGCAAATGTTTTTGACTTTTCAAACCCAGAAAAGTTCGAGTTCTTTCTAAAATTTCTGAGATTAATGTGAAAAATCCCAGAATTTGTTTTTCTTGCAGCGTTTCAACTTTCAATTGTTATTTTTCAGTTAGTTATTTTTATAGAAAGCTTGTGCGATTGATGTCAAAATTTCAGGTTTTTTTGGACACCTTTCTTTCTATCCATTATGGCCGTAAGGTTCGTACCTGGTGATTCAGGATGAAGTGTAGTTGCGTAATCTGGTGTAATCTGACGCTTGCGGCAGTGGGCCTGCCATGTCCTTTAAGTTGCTCAAAGGGTTGCATTTCTTGGGGAAGGAGAGGACGGCTTAACGTTGGAACTGGGCCTTCAAGTCTCTTCCTTTGCTCTTCCCCGGATGTGAAGTGAGCTGGTTTCTTATCGTATGTGTGGAAAGCCTCGGCGTGCGGTGAATGATGTCACGGTGGACAGATGGACAGACAGATTGGGTTCTCACCTGAGGTTTTGCGGCGCGTCCCACTGGGAGGACACGGCTGGCCGAACACGGGACACGCTGAAGGAACCTGGTTGTAGAAAACCTGTTTCCACATTGTCAATAAAATGTTACGAATAACAATTATGAATAAAATGCAACGTGGTAATACTTTTGCTGTCTGTTATTTAGCTTCCTTCAAGTTGGAGGAGGTAAACAGCGCCCCCTTGTAGGTGAAACGGTGTGGACAGTTTCTTGTCGCAGCATTTTATGTTGCGACAAATTGTTGTTTTAAAGTATTTTAGTATTATGTGTGACGTTTTATAAGCAACCATGTTACTTTCAGTTGTTATAGAAATACTGCTTTTATCTGATATGACTTAGAAGGAGTTTGACTTCGTAATTTCACTCTTTGAATTTGGGCCTCTGTCTCTTTAAGAAGCTCCTGCTCTTTCTGAAATTCCGCCTTCAGGAAGTTGCCCCAATATATGGCCCCTACTAACACTTCAGTAACTTTTTTTTTTTACCAGCGCTGCTCTGATAAGTAGCTCCTATTATGAGCTCAGTGGTTCCATCAGATGTTTGCTAATTGCTGCTGGCTAGTCTGAAGGAGCTGAGCGAGCGAGTCCAGGAGAGCTAGGTCCTCTCCGTCGTTTTGTTCAGCTGAATGGTTGCCGTGGAGATGAAAGGATTTCTCAAACATGCGTGAAAGAATCATTTATCTGCAGTGACGATGGAAAACGAGAGGCGAACAGAACCAAAGTTTTCCATCAGGGTTTGTTTTTAAAGTGACAGAGTGAGCAGTCTGGAGCTTAGATACGTTAAACCATTTAATTTTTTTTTTCCATGTTCATATCTGCATCAAGCGGATATGAACGAGATCTGGTTCAGAGTCTGTGACGTCTCAAGAAGCCACTAAAATACCTGGCAAATTATTCAGCAAAAAAAAAAGAAAGGAAAAAAAAAAAACAAGAAAAGATGATGTCTGTGACACTCGCTGCTGTTCTGCAGCATAACTCACTCTGGGCCACGAGTGGTGGAGACAGAACGAGTCAGCATGTGGTGAATCGAAGGTGATTTACTGAGACGTGATGTGGCTTTATCCATCAGCAGCAAGAGTCTGTGACAGGACTAACGCTCACAAGATGTGATCACTGGATCCCAACGACGTGCTGCAGCTCATTCGTCTTTTAGCAGTAATCAAGTTAAAGGGGACCCGTCGTGCAAAATTCACCTTTTGCACATTTTGAGTCTCAACTGCTTCTAAAAACAGCCCGAGTGCTTGAAAAACACCCAGCTGTTCTTTTGGCGAGAAGGTTTTCTGGTGTCTGGAAAACGAGCTGTTACCGTTACCTAGCAACCCAGGCGGAGCCCCGACATACGTGTTCGGCACGTTTTACCGCCGTACAACGGCTGCTGGAAAAGACAAGTGTTTTATTGTTGACTTAGCATTCAGAAACCACTTGCAGCAGTTCTGTTGGTTGTGCAGGAGGCTCCACTTCTGCTTTTCCAAAATGTTCGGTGGCATTATTGGGCACCGTTTTGCTGCCATTTTCACACGTGAGCGTAAACGTTGCGTTTCTTATTTGAATTCAGAGTGACAGCAGGTTTGAAAACAGATAATAAAGACAGAACTGACCAGATTAAAATTTCACTAAAAATGATTTTGTGCAAAAATATGTTTTGTATAACACATAGACCTATCCTAACCTGTTCAAGGAAGCGCCTATAACAAAGTCTTGGTGCAAGTTGTGTAAATAAAATTTTCTTTGAAAATTTAAATTGGTGTACTTAGGGGTGGTTTTTTTCTTGCTGAAAAAACCACCAGATTTATGAAGCGCACGACTAAGTACGTAGTCTTAAACTTGACAAAAAATGAAAAAGCTCAAGCCGAGTGGAAAAGTTAACCTGAAGTAACGACACGTCGAACAGCAAAGCATTGATTGCTTAAGGCTGCTTGCTTCTTTGTGTGTGTGTGTGTGTGTGTGTGTGTGTGTGTGTGTGTGTGTGTGTGTGTGTGTGTGTGTGTGTGTGTGTGTGTGTGTGTGTGTGTGTGTGTGTGGACACAGCGGCTTTGTCAGCATATGTAAGTTGATCTGAGTCGCTCGCCGGCTTGTTGTAAATTGTCACTTATTTGACAGATTTTCCCAGCAGACCTTCAGTTCCATGTGCTTGAAATGTTGAAAAACAAACTATAGAGTCCAATCCAGCACTTTTATGTCTTCAGTGTTGTCACCATGTCTAATGATGACAATGTGTGCAATAAAAACAAACATGAAGCCATTTTGAATTCAGTCAGATTAATCGTCGCTTAATCTGACAATTGATTAATCAGGCGAATCGGCATATTCTGCAGATTTTTTTGGCTTGACCACTCAGGGGTTTATATGTAATAATCTTTGAAATACATTCAAATAAATACATAAATATTTCAGTTCCTTTTCCAAACAAGAATTTAAACGCTTTATTGCCGAAAATGCAAAAGTATGGCAAGTATTGACTTGAGTAAAACTACCCTAAAAAAAACATATTTACAGACAAATGTGCTTTTATCTGAAATCCTGTCTTTGTTTTGCACAGTTTTGGCTCTGAATATGTTTTGGTTTTTTCAGCAAAGAGCCTTTTTTTGCTTTGTTTACTCCAGTTAGGGATTAATCAATAACTATATTAATATTTTAATAATCGATTTGACTAATCCGATAAATCGTTCCGGCCCTAATGGAAACACACTTACCAATGTAAGTGCATACAGTGTGTGTGTGTGTGTGTGTGTGTGTGTGTGTGTGTGTGTGTGTGTGTGTGTGTGTGTGTGTGTGTGTGTGTGTGTTTCTACTGCGTCCATCTGAGCAGGACTGAGCGCTGCAGCAGCGCAGTGGGCCTACAAACTGTTGGCTTGCATCTGATTAACCGTGTCCTGTCACTGTTCAGCATCAGTGTGTGTGTGTGTGTGAGGCTAAATGTTAGCAGATGGAGTTGGGTTGTCTCCTCGCTTTAGCTCCTGCATGTTGGTGTCATCTCCGCTTTTTTAGGAGAGAAAGAGGGAAAGTCTCTGGAGACAGATGAAGCGCGCACGCACGCACACACACACACACACACACACACACAGCACACACACACACACGCACGCACACACACACACACACACACACAAAGACACGCACGCACACACACACACACACACAAACACACACACACACACACACACACACACACGCACGCACACACACACACACACACACAGACATATATGCACAGATTGCCCCACTGTGAAAATGTTCTGCAGACTTTTAGAGCCGGGATTTCTTTTCTCTTAAATGCTTTCATTTAAAAAATCTCTGCTGTCCAGGATTCACCTTGTACCCAATTATTTAGATGTGCCTGTTTTTTGTTTTTTTTTACCTCTTTCGCTTTTAGTTATTAATAACGAGGGCATGTCTGGAAAGTCGAAATGTTGTGATTTATATCACTAACCTGCACATAGTAACCTGCTTCCAATCGTATTTTCTAATGTATTGATATTATTGATGCTCTCGTTGAGCAAACTGGAGAAAAACAACAATGCTGACACAAAGGACGTCATTTCTAGTAATTAAAATATTTCTTACACACACGGCTAAAAAGACAATGAAAACCTTTAGTTAGCCAATGACGAAAGCTTTGATTTTGCACTCACGTGTTTCTTGTGTGTGTGTCTGTGTGTGTGTGTGTTTTTTTCTCTCTCTTTGCGTGTGCAGCGTCTGCTCCCAAGCTGAGGCCGATGCGAGGCCAGTCTCTGCTGGAGGGGGGCAAGATGTACTTGAAGTGCGAGGCGTCGGGGAACCCCAGCCCTTCCTTCCGCTGGTACAAAGACGGACGCGAACTGCAGAAAGGCAGAGACCTCAAGATCAAAACCAACGTGTGAGTGTCTAGAGTGAGCTCGGTGTGTCTGGATATCGCCTGGAGGAAACCAAAACAGAGACACCTGGCGAGTTCACCCTCCACCAGATGAGCTGCTACCCACAGGAAAGGAAGGATGTCAGTCACATTAAGATAATATAATGAAGCATTAGGGCCGGATTAAGAGATTCATTATTTGTTTTTTATTTATCACGAGAATAAAGTCGCTATTTTATGAGAGTACAGGTGGAATGGCACCAGAAGAAAGTAGTGAAAGTACAAGAATGGAGTTGTTTTGACGAGAGCGATTAAGATCTCTGATTCTAGGATGTTTTGTTCCCCAATATTAAACAGGTGCTGCAGACGCTGCTTGTTTAACAGAGGCCCACTGTTTGGCATGTGGTCGTCAGTTGCTATGGCTACGCTCACACAGCAGGCAAAAGAAAACTAAATCCACTTTTCTTTTCTATTTTTTTTTTTTAATCGGATTTCAACAACCCAAAAAAAATAAAATAAAAAGCCCAAATCGGAATTGCGCATCAACACCTGCTGTGTGAACGCGGCCTCTGTGTTTGAACCTGGCGAATAGTAGTGATCGTGGTTCCTCTTCAAAGTCTCTCTACTGCCAGTTTATGTGCCAGTCGCTAGAAAAGAAAACGAGTTTTTTTCCCGTTTCACTGAGCGTGTCTCTGTCTCTTCCTCTCTCAAGAAAAAATTCAAAGTTGCAGATCACACGTGTCCGTCTGGAAGACTCCGGCAACTACACCTGCGTGGCTGAAAACTCGTTAGGACAAGAAAACGCCACGAGTATAATCACCGTGCAGATCTGTAAGCACCGGACCTTCGTTCTGCATGTCTGTCAGCGTGTGGCTGAAATGCGACGCGAACACGTCGCGGGGAAAACGGAGAGCTGTAGATGAAGCGCCTCAGTTTGGGTCGGAGCGGCGTTTTGAAGCTGAACTCTTTGGCGCCTTTTTTGTTTCCAGTACAAAGTGAAGAAGCGCATCTGATCGACGGGGTCAAATGGTTCTGAATTTGATCGAATCAAACTTGACTGCTGTGGATAAATGTGTGCTTCACTGAATGTACAGAGACATTTCACTTCATTTTAGCTTCTCATCTAATTGTTTCAGCTGCAAATTTGACCTTAAGGCTTTAGACTCGCAATTTCACCGAAGCCAAGCTAACCTTGAGTGTGAATTATTTATTTCTAAGTGCCAGAAGAAGTTTCATAGTAATGTCCTCGAGGCGTGCTAACTGCTAAGCATCGCTGTCCTTTTTCAAGAGCCGTTTTGTTTCCTGACGTTTTCACTTCCTGCTGGATCTTTTGAGATGTCGCTTCGATATTTGTACCTAGAATTGTTTCCGTGTGACGCCGTCTGTTTCGAGAAGCAGCGGTCTGTGGCGTAGCGACGCGACGAAATGACGCTAGCAACGTGAAAAATATGACTTCAGCTGAAAATATGAATCGACTCTGAAACAAATGTGCTGAAACATATTCAGTTGAAAGTGAAAATGGATTGGCCGAAACTGAAAACAATAACAACAGAGTGTTTGTTTGTTTTTTTTAAATCGGTGCTACTGTTCAAATCATCTCGCCGTTTTTCCGCCTCCCTCCAAAACGCTGTGGGAAAAGGATCCGAAACCCTGACGAATTGCACGATTTATCGTCAGGAACCAAACGCCGTGCACCATTTCATATTACAGCTTGCGAAATAAGTTCCCACTGCATTTTCAAAGTGCCATCATTCAACACACCTTGAGTGCTAACAGCCCTTCTGTGTCTTTTGTCTGTGTCCGTCCTCGCCAGTGACCACCACCACCCCATCTCCAGGTGTGAGTCACGTGAGGCGCTGCAACGACTCAGAAAGGGCCTACTGCGCTAACGGAGGAGACTGTTACTTTATACACGGTTTTAACCAGCTGTCCTGCAAGTAAGTTCTGCTTTCACACCTCCACGCCTCCATCTCTCCACCCCCACCGCCTTTCATCCGTCGGTGTCTGCTGGTCGCCGCTGCATTTCACATCGTGGCTCAGGGGTCGGTTTTTCCCGCTCACCGGCCTCTCGTCTCTCGTGGCGGCCGGCAGCAGGTTGGCTGCGGCGGTTAAATGTTCACGCCGTACGCGTCCAAAAGTGTTGGTTCCCTGCCGCAGCGGGTGTGAGCGTGTCTGTGTGCGAGTGAGTGAGAGACGCAGCAAAACGTACGGACAGAAAAAAAAAACAAAAACGTAAAGGCATCCTGGAGTGTTGGGGCTCCAAACGTCTGGCATTCTGGGAAATGGAGTCTTTTTCTTCCCGTTTAGCATCCAGTCCGCTGGGTTTTGACGGTGGCTGATTGACTTGGTGAAACATTGAATCATCAGTCAGCAGCGTACTTTTAAGATATGAATGTGGTATCGACGACGCACTGGAGACGATTGTTTTTCTGGTGTGACCTGATGTATCTTTGCCTTCCCTGACATTTCACAAAGCTTCACCTGAACCTCACGTGTGTAGTCGTTGTTGGATTTTGACCTCTCTTCATTTCGGAAATGTCAGAGTTCGTTTTAAATGATGCCAATAATTATGGGTTAAAGGTCAGGGCCTTTTCAGAAGCTTTTTTTTTTTGGGTCGATCTTTTCACAGATTATCTGTCTCATAACAAACTGTCACACCATAGTGACATTTTTAGATAATATGTAACTTTTATAAAAATATGTTTTTTACACATTTGTTCAAACTGTCATTATGTCGTGACGTTATAGTATAACCTCCCCCTTGCTCTTTGCTAAGCTACAGCTAGCACACCACAACAAAGCCTGTTATGAATGCTAAAGCTAGTTAGCATGGCAACCGATGATGGTGGACAAATGGTTTTCCTGTAACGACGACTTGTTTCTCCGCCATTAGCACATTCAGCAGCACGCACATGAGGATGATTGACAGCGCTAAGACCCTCCTCCTGGCTCTGATTGGTTGTTTTTGACTAGGAGTGGTGCATTTCTTCAGACACCAACGGCAGCACTGGGAGGAGGTGGAGGACATCGACCTTTTCACAGATTATCTGTCTCATAACAAACTGTCACATCATAGTGACATTTTTAGATATGTACCAGTAGAGCATTTAAAAAAAAAATCAAAGTTGACCCTACAAGTTATAATCAGAGCGATAGGAATCCGGCCAAATGTGCAGTACTGCAATTCCTCCACAATTTGCGCTATCTGAAAATTCAGAAAGGGGAGACGATATCGGGTTATTACGGTAATTTAACCCCCGCTGTAGCAGGGAGTGACATTAATCTTTTGATAGACGGTAAATTGCGAAAATAACTTGCTAGAGATTGAAAGTTCCAGTCGTTACGGAACATATTTACTCACAGGGCATTTAAAGAGCTGCGTACAATTCAAATGAGCAACAATATCGATTAAACACCTGAGCTGTAAAGCAAATGCTGAAGTGCCTTCGCTGTGGACGGTGACACTGGTGTTGCTAGAGACGCGTTCGTTTTACAAAAGACTTGAAGCAGCTTCAGCTCTGTTGAACTTTTGCGGACTGAGCTTAAGATTGTAGCTACGAAGCTAAACAATTTAAATGAGGTGTACCAATCCTGGCAACAAGAGCGGCCAAATATCCAACCAGAATTATGCCAGATGATCGCTGCTCTTTTTTTTTTTTTTTTTTTTAAAGAAATTGTGTGTTTGGTGCTTGTTGCAGAGGATCTCATCTAATGTGACTGAATTTTTAGGAAAAAGTCCTCAATAAGGTGAGATTTGTACTCCCTGTCCTTCGAATGGTTCATCCAAAAAGTGACTCTTAAAACAAAAAAATCACTTGCTTGGCATTTACACCTGCAAATGTAAACACCTGTGGTGGCGAATATAAATGCAAACCATTCTCAGGTACTGTAGCTGTTCTGCTTTAAGGGATCCCTGCGGGTCCGTGTCGGGTTACAGGAAGTGGGCAACGTCACGGTCAGCTCTCTACAATGCTACTCCGCTCAGCGAAGCAATGAAAAGTTAAACGGGGCGTCCCGCTGACACGGCGCGTTAGCCGCTCTCTCTGCTGGCTCGTAACCGTGAGCCGCTTTGCGAGCCGAGGGCAGCGCAGAGGACAGAGCAGGAGGCCAGGCTGTCACATGATTCGCTCCTTCACCTTGAACCGAGCGCCGAGCCACACCTGAGAGCTGCTCAGTCACTGCCAGCGTGATGAAGCCTTGACTGTGGCCGAGAAGTCCAAATTAGAAGTGTCGAGGTTTTTTTTTTTTCGCTTAAATAAGCATAAGCCAAGCACGGGTTTTATGAGTCCGTCTTCTTATTTGTCGTGGCACATGTAATGTTCGTCGAAACAAATTTCTGATGTATTTTGGGGGAAGAAAGCACAGCATATTCCAGTTTTTTTTCTTTTTTTTTTTTTTCTTTTTGTTCGTTGTCCACCCGACAACCATCGTTTATCAAAAGTGTGTACAACAGAAACAGCGTACGATCGTTTTGACGGTCGATAAATTGTTCCAGAAGGTATCGCGATAAATGATAATATTGCCATTTTGAGACCATTTCTATCTAATGAAGTGATAATAATAACAATGTGAGTGCACCCTCTCAAAGATTAAACAAAATCTTTAATTTCTAAACAACAATTAGCACTGGAACTGGGAGACATTAATAATATCCAGAGAAAAACAGACAAAACAATCCAAACTACAATAGTTCAAATGGATTATGAATTTTCTGTAACCAGAAATGCTTTTCAAAAAACGATAATCAATCAGTTTGGACGAGGGAAACAGGCAGAAGTGGCAGGTAGTGCAAAATAATTCTTTATGTGTCTGAAAAAAATGTAAAGAGCAACGATTGTTTTTTTATTCCTGAAACAATCAGACTGTGTGAATCTTCGAAAACCTTAAAAACCACAAGATCACGACAGCCAGCGTGTTTGTGTCTGACGCTTCGCAGTACCAAGACATTACCCAACAATACAGTTTGTATTTTTGTGTCGTTATTCCTCGTTTGACGGTGTCACTTACAAATTTGGGATATCTTTTTTACGTACTGCTTTGGTTCATTATTTCACAACCTCTGCAGCTCATTCACGTGAATAACTTGAGGCAGACTGGCCAATCAGCTCACGGGTCGTTAAATTACATGTTAAACCCACTTTACAGTCAATTCTCCACCTAATGTTAAGAGTTGAGACACTCAAATTCGTTCCCAGTCCATTAACATTCATCTCCAGTTGTAAATTTGATATCCTAAAAAAAAAAAAAAAAAACGAGACAAACTGTGGGACCTAACCTGGACACGGAGAGACGTCCCTGTCAGGTCCACATAGTTCCTTTCACTTGTGAGTGATCCAGTCCTCCTCTTGGAAGCAAAACTGTGAGCATTAAACGCTTCACTTTCTCTGAGTGGGAGGCGTCTTCCCAGGAAGCAGCCATCAGACTTGTAGGTGTTTAGAGCAGCAAGTGCAAAAGTGTTCATTAACTGAGTATTAAATGATTCAGCGGTGACTTAGACCGACGTTTTACACAGCAAGGGAAAATGTCTGTCTGCCTGACACTGGAGAAAAGAAAAGAAGTATTTCTCCTGAGGAAGACAAAGCAATAAACTGGAAAACAACCGTGGATAATCACAGCTAAAAGTAACGACTGACATGCGGGTCAATCTAAAACTAATCATACAAAACCTGAAATATATTAAGAATTTCAAACTAGACATTATAATTCATATTTTCTATATCGGCCTTAGATATTGTATGTCTCTCTCTCCACTGTCCAGGTCTTATTTTGATCCTATTTGTGTTTTTATATTGTGAAGTTTAGCTCCATGCTAACTACCACCATGCGTGCTACTGCTAACGATTAGTTAACCACTGCATGTGATTAGCTGCTACTTCCCTTCTCACTTCCTCCAGGAAGATTCCATGACTTAGATAGATGGATGGATGGATGGATGGATGGATGGATGGATGGATGGATGGATGGATGGATGGATGGATGGATGGATGGATGGATGGATGGATGGATGGATGGATAGATAGATAGATAGATAGATAGATAGATAGATAGATAGATAGATAGATAGATAGATAGATAGATAGATATTCTGTTTTTTTTTAACTTCTTGGTTAAGACCGCAGAGTCGTAATCTTTAAATTCCAAGCTGGATTCTTTGGAAGACGTGCAGCGTTTCCTTCCCCTGACTGTGTGGAGAACAGATGGTATGTAAAGTCCTGTGTGATCAAAAGCTTTATTATAATTCTCTCTGTACAACTGAACACATCTGAGAGAAACTCGTCCTTAGATCCGCCGTAGATGCCTCGAACCTGCGCTCGTTGCTTCCTTCGCCTCCTTCTCTCTCTCTCTCTCCGTTTCCGTCCCACGTTTCCCACCTTCTCTCGCTGCCGTTCTCTCCACCTCCCATCTGATATACCTTGCGGACACTGCTGAAGGATAATTCAGGATTTATTCTCGTGGTGCTGACAAGCAGAAAACTTAGTTTGAAAGGGTAGACACCCAGACGTTACGGGCCTGTGAGGGTTTGGGGGGAAAACGTGCTCGATTGCACGGCCTGGTGTGCGCATACGACTCCGCTCTGTGCTCAGCATGCTGGCTGCACGGCCAGGAACCTGCAGGGAGTTTTTTTTTTTTTTTTGTTTATTTTTTTTTACGGGACCCGGCGTGGGTTTCTCGGCTCTGTCATCCTTTGTCGGCCCGTCTGCCGGGGTCGCTGGATAACAGGATGTAAATAAGACCGCTGTCTGTAGTCTGTCAGTGCTGCTTGTTCACTTCAGAGATATGTAGACCCTAACTCTCCCTCTTGTTCTGTCTCTCATAAATCTGCACAAGTGCTGCAAATCATTCCAGCGCATGGCACTGGCAGGCCGCAGAAATTTATGATGGCTCTGAAACTTGAGGGGGTATTTTGTAAGCTGTTTTATCCCCCCCCCACCCTCCGACCTCCCCATCTGGGAAAACATCTAATATCCTCTTCCCTAAAGGGCAAATTATTGCTGTACAGCAAAATGCACTCTGTAGGTTAAACTGGAGGACAGGCGATGCAGAAAGACATTGTGTTTGAAACCAGGGTGGAAGTGGAGAAGAGCTCGTTAATGGCGCTCATGCAGAAGTGGAGTTTTGTAGAAGCGTTACTCGGTTTGGGGAGAGTTTTCCTGGTCTGGACTGACATCGCTGGGCTTAGCCCCGCTCTCTTCCTCTGGAGAGTCTCCATTAGCTCTGAGTAGCTCTGTCCGATCAGAGGTTTGACCGTGACCCAGCCCGATTCATCTTCAGCCCGATTCAGCCCGCTTGGAACCGCGGCGGAGTTGGTTCAGAAACAGGTGCTGGTACCGTGAAACGGTTTCTAGTGGAAACCCCTTGTAGCAGAGATAAGTTGTGGCGCTGGCGGAAAAGAGCATTTAGTTGCGTCTACCAACTTTTATCTGCTCATGCAGGTCAAATCCTGAAAACGAGAAGCTGTTTTGACTCGATGACTTAAATAATCCATCGAATGGATTTTCCAACGACCGAGTTAAAAATATCGCATTTCCTCTCAAACGTCCCCGTGGGTCATTACGCTCCCTTTAATCCGATACGCAGGCGTTATTAGCTCAGGCCAATATTGATGCCTCAATATAATGTTGGTGCGCACGCTCATGTTGAGATTAACGAGGCTTCGATCGATTGACGGGAACCGGAGAGTTTGCCAACGAAAAAAATGTTGCTCCTCTTTGATGTGCTCTCTGCTCATTTTCACTCATAAACAGTTAGGAGGGAAACTAGGAAGAAGGTTTAGGCAGATAAAGAAAGACCAGAGAGAGAGAGAGAGCGAACACGGCTGCTTCACCTCTTTCTCTCTGCTCTATTTATATCTCTCTGGGAAATTGCTGAGTGGGCTCTACTGAGGGTTTTCGCTGTAATTGATTCAAAATGCAAGTTCTCTCTTTATTGGTGAGAAAGAGGAGCGAAGGATACCCAGTCAGTTTATGCAAGAGGGCAAGAGGAAGGTCCTTGCATTTTAATCTGGATGAATGTGTTGACCAGGCACTACATCAATGGAATAAGTTCGGCACGGGTTATTACTGCCGGGGGGCCGGATGGAGTTGCCGAAGAGCCTCTGTCATCATCGGTGGAATAGTGCCACATCAACAGTATCAGAAGTACTCTGGTCAATTGTTGTGATCCGTCCAGAGGATAATGCGCGCTGCAGTCGGATCAGGTTCTCTAAAGCGTGCCCGTCTTTCACTCGGCTGCGGCGCAAAGAAGAAAAGAGGCGCCGTAGAATCAGTTGCGGCAGGAAAATTGATCAAACCCATTGTGCAGAGCCGGGGTGAGAGCTACGACATGCGTTATGGCGCAACGTTCGTGATGATTTTTGATCCGGATTCCAGATTTATGTCTTTATGTCCCAACAAAAACAACAACAACACGCCTACAATTAACATTTAGCTGGAGGACGTGGCACTAAATCCCCCTGCTTCAACCAGCGCCGGTTAAAGAACGCATAACTTGTCGATCAAAGACATATGACTGCTGGTACGGCTACAAAGGTGACCAATGCATATAGCATGTGTGAAAAACACAATGTCCAATTATGAGGAGAAGTAAGTTAGCAGAAAAAGGAATAAGTAAATAAATTCTGGGTGTTTCCCTGCATGTGCTTGAATCAATCTCCGGGTTCTTGTGATGCAGTGAGGAGCCCGGCTTGTTAGTTTCGGCGCTGTGAGTTTGATAGCTGATGCCAGGGAGAGAATAGCCGACTCGCACTCTCCCCCCCCCACCCCCACCTTCCACTATTCGCTGACAGCTCGCCACCCATCCAGAAACAGAACAGCACTTTCTGCAGCTGCATGTAAACGCCTGTTATTGTTCGTGGCCAAGAAATCCAGAAAGAAAAAAAAAAAAATCTATTCCAACAATTTTCATGCTCACAGTCTGTGGAGAGCTGTCAGTGGGTGCATTTTATTTTATTTGCGCTGTTTGATTTGAACCCCATTTGAAACTCCTTACGGATCTGAACTCTCCCGCGGTTTTAGCCCAGAGCTCGGTGAAGTGCGCGGCGGGTGTCGCGGTCGGACATCGCTTCCTCCGTTTCTGAAAAACACTACTAGTATTTTAGTTCCCGAAGCCACAAAAAAGTAAGAAAAAGCGCACGTGAGGTCAGTGCAACACATCCTGGACCTGCGCACATGGTAAAAATCTCACACCATCCCTACTGTGGACAGCGCGACGGGACACTGACGTTCCATCACTGGGTGAATTTATTACTAAAAGCACTAAAACCTTCATAACACATATCAGTTCTGCTCTGTTGAGTATTTTTTTTTTAAATAGTTTTTTTAAACTTTTCCCTTTTGGTTTTCCAGCAGCAGAGTTAAAAATCGTTTAAAGTGGACCTGAAATCTGAAAATATCATCTCATTATTATGCATTATTGGGAAATTGGAAGATTAACATCTGAACACCAACTATAAAGTCTTAAAAAATGCAAACATTTTAAAAACACGTAATAAATATGCAATGCTTATTTATCATAAGCCTGGTGGCCCGCCAGGCTTATGATACACTGGGGGAAACCCTGCGTTCCCTACGTTTGGGATTTCAAATTTTTGTATCCGCTTCACCTGGCAGCAAAATGTTGGCTGCCAATTATCCAATTATTAAGTCCAATTATCAGTAAAAAGCAGCTTAAGTCTAAGGATCACAGTTTTTACATATTTTATGCTTAATGAGTGAGCAGCGTTTTGTTTTTTCCTTGTCCAAAGTTGAGATCTGAGAACAAAAAAAGAGACGCACAAAGCGAATCTGAATGGCGACCCCAGACTCTTAATTAACCCATAAGTCAGTGGCCATCTAAGAAAACGATGGTGGAGAAGTTTCCAGCTCCAGATTGAGACCCATAAATCTCCTTAATTATGTTTTTAATGCTGTCTGAGAGGCAGTAGCCTGGAGACCTAACAATCAGACACAATGCCTCTGGTTTTAAGTCCAATTGTAATTCAAAGTACTGAAATTCTGCCAACCTTCAGGTACATATAATATCTGCTCTTAAATTTTCTTTTTATTCCAAACATTCTGTCGCTGGTGAAAAGTTTTGACCTAAAAACACAAAAGCTTACTACAAGTAATCAGTGTTCGCTTGTAGTTTTTTTTAGTTTGCATAAAGGGTCGTTGAGTCACCGAGTTTAACGCGGTGCTGCACTGATGCTGCTGCATTCAGAGTCAAAGGGTCTGCAGGAAAAGCCAGTTGAGCCGGACATTGAAAATATCCAAGGAATTGAGAAAGCCAATGAGCAGTGATTAAACTCTAATTAAAAAGTGGAAAACAAGGGATTATGTCGAAGCCAAGCCACAGTCAAGGAGACCAACACCTGCCAGGGAAATTTGGAAGGCAAACAAACAAACAAAAAAAGAAAAAAACTCCCACAAATATCTCCAGCCGACATAAAGGACTGTCAAAAAAAAAAAAAAGTGCCGTGGCAGTTTTAAGATGCTGAGTGGAGGAAGCTCAAAAATACAGGAGGAAAAGTATCTCGAATGTATAAGGAATTTGAACAAAAACGCTGTTAGCCATGTTTAAAGCTGGAAAGATATTATTTACAGTTAATTTACAAAAGTTATGTGTCTTAAGCTCAAGTGACAGAAGTAACAGAAAGGAAGTGTGATTTTAAAAGCAAGACTGTGAATGTCCCTTTAAGACAAAGGAGCGTTTAGATGCGTGGCGTGAAACTGGATAAAAATGCTCTGCTATGAATCACTTGATGAGAATAAAGTCCTAATAATGTGAGAACAGTCACACCAGTCGGAAAATGATATCGTAGTGTTACGACGATAAAGTCAGAATATTACACGAGAATAAAGCTGCAATAAGTGGAACAAAGTCGTAACATTTGGACTTTGTTCTCGAAAGGATGCTGATACTCTCTGGACCGACATAATTCCACCTGTTCAGGTCACCGGCAGATGTTTTCTTCTTCTTGCTTTTTTTTTTTTTTAAGTAAAGTGAATTACTTGCTAATCAAATGATTTCTGCATCCCTGCTCCGTGCTGCACTCTTAAGTTGTGAGAGAGTGTGTATGCGCGTGTGTTCGTGTTCATCTGTTTGTGTGCGGGGAGGAGCGCGGGGGGCGAGAGGCCAACGTTCGAGTCGCCGCGGTGACGTCAGTAACGGCGCGGTACGCAGCTCCTCTCTCTCGTTTCTCTGTCGTTGGTGGTTTGTGCTGTTTCTAATCCCTCGTCTCTGCTCTCTTTTGTCTCCCCTCCCACTCCCTCCTTTCTCCCTCTTTTTGTCCCCCCCCCCTCATCCCACCCTCTTCCCTCTGTGTCCTGTTTTCGCTCCATCAGGTGTCCCAATGACTATACGGGGGACCGCTGTCAAAACTCCGTCTTGACCAGTTTCTACAGTACGTCCATTTGCTCTTGTCTGTCTCCTTCCCACTGAGATGCTGCATGCCACATCGGAGGGGTTGGATAATGTGTGTGTGTGTGTGTGTGTGTGTGTGTGTGTGTGTGTGTGTGCGTGTGTGTTCACTAAACTGCTTCTCGTTGAGGGTGTGTTTGCATGAGGTTGTGTCTCCCCCCTCCACCCTGTTTTTCTCCTTGTCCTCAAAAACACAAAATCTTACCAAGTATTTTTTTTTTCCGTTTAGTTTCTGGTGAAAATATCTTAGTACAATTAAAATAAACAAAACTACCTTACAAGTGACTCTTCAGCAAAATATAGGAGTTTTTTTTTAACCGTATTGGGGTTTTTTAAACAGAATTTTTTTTTTAAATCATTGAGATTAAAAAGTGGCGACAACCAAAACACTCAATATTGCTGATAAGGCAGATTATTTCACTATTAACAAGGCATTTGTCTCAGTAAAATAATCTGCCAGTGTAACTAGGCATTTTAATTTCTAATAGTGTCTTTTTTTTTTCTTTTGGCAATAAGCAACTATTTCTTTTTTTGTTTGTTTTTTTGGAGAAAACGACTTAGGCTGTTATTTTAGGAAGTTCGATTATTTCACTTATAACAGGAACTTTTCCATCACTATTAGGGGATTATTGACTTGCAACAAGCTCTCATATCTCGCTGTAAAGCTGCGTGTGTCAGCTCTGCCTCACTTTAAGCGCTCTTAGATATTTGCACCAGACCAGAAACACTTGGTAAGATTTTGCGTTCTTGCGGGGAACCTGAGCCGGCCGGCGTAGAAATGTTCTGATTTTCGTATCGTTTTCTGTTTCCATGCTGGCTTGCATGCTTGAAAACCTGAGCTGAAAATGCTACGGAAGGTTATGAGTTTGTAAGCGACAGGTTTAGTTTACACAAAACAGAGAGCTGACTCTCTAAAGAAGCTCGAAGTTGCTTTTTTTTTGTTGTTTTTTTTCCTGAAATGTTTTATTGCTCGTCCACGTCGATGGTCCATTGGTGCTGGTTTCTTCCAGTTATGAGGCAAGTCTCATTTTTCAGTGTCGTTTCTTATCAATCTCAGACGAGAGTGATTCGTGTTGATCCAAAACGGCAACTCAAACCTCAAACGTGAGTTTCCAAGAAAGTGACAGTGAAGTTCTTGCCTTTTATTTAGAATATCAATAATTCTGTTACTGTGCAGAATTATTACGCAACCAAATGAGAAGCAGACGTCTTCCCACCTTTTGATTTTCATCGTTTCTAAGTGAGACTTTCAAAGCAAAGATCTCAAAACTTTACTATAAGCAATTCTGACATAAAAACAATTGTTTTCAAAAACATCCCACTGGAACTAGAACTATTTCATCAATATTAAGAACCAACTGATTTAAAGCAAGATTTTGTATCTTGCTGAAAAGTTACCTGTAAGTTACTTTTTGTCTTATTTCAAGAAATTTGCACAACAAACCAGACAAAAATACTTTAGTAGATTGTATGTTTTTGCAGCAAACCTGACATGCACTATTAAATGCACTAAACATTCAAGTTAATCCAGCTTGGAGTCAGAAAATGTGCTTAAAAGTGATGATGTGGTCGTATTTGCCCAATAATTGTGCACAGTGTAAACCAAAACAAAAGCAATCTGTCTGGGAAAAACAACTTTTCTGTTCTTCCATCTGGCCTTTTAGGCATCATAGTGAGTTTTTACTGCTTTGATGGGAGATTTAGCTGCAAAGTATGTTTATTTTTTGTTTTTTTCAAGAGATTTGTATTAATTTGATCCAGGCAAAACCAGAAATTCCCAAAATTCAAGTCTTCTGAGAAGTCAAGTACAGGTACGTGCATTTCAGAGAAACCTCCGAAGTGTTCGGGAAGTGAGGCCTAATTCTTCCACTGACGTCCAGGCAGGTCGAAAACCTCAAAATGATCAGAAAAGTGAAGCGTCCTGACCTTTGGTTTCCACGGCAGCGCCCATGGATCATCTGTTAGACCGGCTGCTTTTACAGCATGTGGTTTAAAGGCTGCTTGATCGTTTCGATAAACTTGTGACGTCTTCGGGAATTCTCATTTTGGGCTCATGATTACAGTGACATTAATTTAAATGAGTAGTTTCACATTTTGGGGAATCCCTGAAAAGCAAAACGAAAATCAAAGTACATTTAAAGTACTATGTAACTTTTATGAACAATGTGTATTTACACATATTTGTCAAACCTGCCACTATCTCCGGATGGATAATATGACTGAGCTCCTCTGCCTCCTCCTCGTAGTCCTGCTGCCATCTGCAGAAAAACACAGCTTGGTTATAAACAACCAATCAAAGCCCAGAGGAGGGTCTTAGCGCTGCCAATCACCTTCAACGCTTCCTCTCTCCTGAGCTACGGCTAGTTCCCAAAATCGGATGCTGCCGTGAATGCTAAGGCTAGTTAGCATAGCCACTGACAAGCACTTTTCCTGTAATGGTAAGTTAGCACGTTGAGCAGTGTGTACACGAGGTTGATCGCCAGCGCTAAGACCGAAACAAAATCCGACGCAGTGTGAATCGCACAACCCTCATCCCAATATACTTCAAAAGAAGCGACACTCAGACCTCGTAGGCGGGACGGGAACTTAGCATGACGCAAAGTCATCATTCAACCAATGACAACTGTGTCGCCAGCAGGTCCAGAACTTCAGCTGGTTCTGCCTCGTTTTCATTCAGACTCTCGGCAAGAACGAGACGACGCGTGGGTTCCCCCAAAATGTTGGACTACTCCTTTAAATACATCGACGCAAATGGGGTGTGCTTTGTTGCTTTTCCTGCGATTGCAGGGACAGCTTTGGGTGAGACGCGTTCAGAGTGGCCAAAACTCAACCGAGGAGCTGACGCTCCAGCTTGATTCGGAGTTTCACGCTGTCCTCACTCCTGCTGTCCAAGCAATCCCAGGAATGAGACCTCGAGTGTCCAGAAGCTCCACGCCATACCGTCCTGGTCTGCCGTTACGAAAACCTCTCAAACATTCAGAAGAGTTCGAAACTGGCGTCACGTCAGAAGATGCCAGAATTAACCGGACGTTTACCTCACACCCAGTCACCACGCCGTGTCTGCATCTTAAAACCTGTCTGTGTGACTTTTTTTTTTTTTTTAACTCTGTGTTGGAGAAGATTCACTCCCAGCCATTAGATCGGCTGAACTCTCCCCCCACCCTTCTCACCCCCAGTAAAACAGTAAAATTGGGAACTCTGGTATGATTTTCCCTGTAAATTATGCGCAGGGTTATAAACAGCTGTAAGCAGCAGTAGCGGGACAAAGAGAGGTGTGCTGCGGTCGATACGGAGGCACACGACTGCCATTAGTCAAACGAGTCACAGCACTCACCCCCCATTTGCTGTGTCAGCCTCATCAACTGTAGCGTTTGTGTTTGTGTGTGTGTGGGTTTTTTTTCTGCTGGAGAATAACTCACTGCTTTTTTTTTTTAAATCTTTTGTTTTCTTGTTCTTCCTTTCCGTCTGTGTTTTCACTTTTGTTTTTGTTTCTTCATTTGTTTTTGTGTTTCTGTCCGATGTCGTTCGCTCCAGAAATGAGGTCTATTAACTATAGCAGTAAGTGACGTGGCTTCTTGTCTCGTTGTCGTTCCTTTTTTTGTTTTGT
Source organism: Poeciliopsis gracilis (assembly GCA_911649635.1). Classification (NCBI taxonomy): domain Eukaryota; kingdom Metazoa; phylum Chordata; class Actinopteri; order Cyprinodontiformes; family Poeciliidae; genus Poeciliopsis; species Poeciliopsis gracilis. The sequence goes on along the minus strand of CAJVRI010001175.1, from coordinate 2,397,689 downwards.
TTTATTTTATTTTTTTCCAGTCTTTCCGTGTGTCTGCATGTCCTCCCCCCGCCTGCCGCTGGTTTTTCCCTTTCCTTCAGCTTCTGGTTCATTTTCTTCCCTTTCGCTTCTCATTTTCTGTTTGCCTTTTTTTCTTTCTTCTTCTTCTTTTTTTTTTCTTCTCCCCCTTCCCCGCCCACTTCCCCCCCGTCACTTCCGGGGGTCAACCAGCTGCTTTACCTGTCCGTTACTAATACGGTACACGCGTCGGTCCAAACGACTGATGTGGAAATTATCTTTTTTTTTTTTTTTTTATGTGTCTGCCTTCAAAGTGGACTGCACAGCTGACCATGTGTCTCTTTCTTTTTACAACTTTCTGCGCTGGCAGATCTTTTCAAAAATGGATTTATGGGTATGGAACATTATTATTCATTTTATTGTGCTTTAAATGGCTTGCCGAGTTCCTCTCACAGTCTCACATTACTGTAACCATCTTCTTTCCTGAACCAACAGCTGGGTCTCTCTCTCTCAACCTGTCCCTCTTTTTTGTTTTTTTCCTCTGCCCACTAACCTGATTAGAAGAAACCTAACCTCCTTTCCTTGCGTCCGTTCTGCCCGTTTTAATCTGACAACTCTGGGAAAGCTGCCGTTTTACAAAAGGAGACGCGTTAACGACAGGAGAACAAAGTGTTCACACCCTTCGGACTTTGGTACATTTTGTCGTGCTTCAGCCGCAAGCTTCCATATGTTTTTATGTGGATGTGATGTCAAAAATCAACGCAACGCAGCGTGGAATTATGACAGGAAAAGGAAAAATTGTTCAGTTTGCACAACTAAAACAATCGTATGTGGCTGAGGCAACAGTGTCATCCCCCAAAAGACTGACACCCAGATGTTACTACTGGCGAAAACAAAAAAGAAGACAACAGGAAGTGGTAGGAGGATGATCAGGAAACTGAAGATGTTGCACGTTCCTTTCTACAAAGTAGCTCAAACTTAGTCCAGCATCTATTTTCATGTTTTCGTTCTCATGTGGAACTAGATTCTGATGTTTGACACGTGAACGAACTTTGACCTAAAACCGTTTTATTTGACCTGTAGCTGAAAGCTGAGACGTTCTTTAAGGGAAAAAAAAGTTCGATCTGAAAAGAAGTTTTGACCTTTATTTTTCAGTTTTTATTTTGTTTCTCCAGTTTCAATTTTTTTTCTGTCGAACTTTATGGCCCTAACTTAGCTCCATATGAGGAGCTAATCCAGCTGTGTGACGTGCAGTGCTAGTTTTCCTCCGCTGTTAGCCGGGGTCTTTTCTGCAGGCTATAGCCACAGACTGCCTCTCTAAACTGAATTACTAAAAATTGATTTTCAGAACTTTGGATATTGTTTTATATCCCGACGATGCTTTAATTTTTCCACAACCTGTCAGCTCGGTCTTAAAGATGCTGTTTGTTTTCTCTCACGAATCACTTCACACACAGCAGGTTCTGAAAGTCATTCATTTCCCTCAGTTTTATTTGGGGAGATCAGAGTGAAAGGGGGCTGAATGCAAACAAACAGTTCAGACTTTTGCTTGTAAGATGGATGACATTTCACAATAATGTCATTTGCGCTGTTCTTTCTCATAAAAAGAAAAAAAAAAAAACAGCAAAAAAATGCAGGTGAAAATGTCCGTTGGGTGTGAATATTTTTGCGAATCAAAGTTTTTAATGACGTGGAAGCGTTTGCCCAAAACAGAAAAAAAACAAACAATGAAAGGAAGTTTCAGAGTCTGCCTCGTCCTCTGGGCTTTGGCAGTTTTGGCCTCAACAGCCTGCCGTAGGACGCCAAGCTGTGAGTATTTTCTCCGAGCTTTGCCAAAAGCAGGCAAACAGCTTGGCGACATATAGGCTGTCCGTACTATTACGCCCTTGATTGACTCTCTGTCAGAATCGAGAGCTCGCCTCTCCTAAGTCACAACTGCTGTCGGGCCGCTTGAGGTTTCTGCTCCAGAAACAAGGCCTTTTAGAACCTATGCGTCCTCCCTGACCCCGCCTCCCTCCTGTTCCAGAGCCTTTGTTCATTTATTTATTTCGTTTTTTTAGTTTTCGCTAGAATGTGATGTGATAAAATTCACAAAACATGAGACGTTTTTGGCCAATAAGTTTTTCTTGAATCATAGAGAACAACTTGCTAAGTTTTCCACCATATAAATTAAATTTTAGCGGCTGTGTTTTTAAAAACCTGCGAGCATTAAGGGCCTGTAATCCAACCAGAACTGACACATAAAGGACCTCTGTGATCCAGTTAACTGAAAAGAGGACAAAGTCAGGTCACTATCTGCTTCCTGGGAATTAGTTTCTCTCCTGACGCCCCGTCCCCTTCCTCCTCCTCCTCCTCCTCCTCCTCTTCCTCCGTCCTGTGTTTTCTTCTTCTCCTCCTCCTTCCTCCTCACTTTGATTTGATCTTTGCTTCCAGTCTCTCCCTCTCCCCCTCATCATCTCCTCTGCTTGTCGCTCTCTCCATCATTGCGTCGTTGAGCTTGCTGTTCGGACACAGAGCGTTACGCCAGAGTAGCAGCCAGACTCGCCTGCGACGTCGTCACAAACGTACTTCCGTCCAAAAGCGCACACAGTGTTCGTCACAGGCGCCGACACCCATGGTGAAGCCACATCAAAAAAGCCTCGACATGAATCCAGCTCTTACATCTGCAGCATTTCATGACAGTCGTTTTGACAAACCCACCAATGACTTGATTGGAAAGTATGGGAGTCCAGAAGGGCCACAATTCAATGAGACTGCTTAAAGGGCTGGTGTTATGTAAAGTTTTTTTTTTGGCGTTACAGCATCTTATCTTATGATGTTATTCCCTCATCAAAGACAGAAATGGTGTGTTGCCTTGATTCTGTCGTTTAATCTCCATGGCAACCATTCAGATGTGCAAAACGACTGGGTGGATCTAGCCCCGCCTTCCAGGATGAAGCTCCTCCTCCTCAGAGCTGCACTTCACAAAATTCCAAGCTTCCGCCTCACAGAGCAGCTCTCCCCTGCTAACTCCCCCCACCTCAGATCCTTCAGACTAGCCAGCAGCAATTAGCAAACACCTGGCGGAACTGCACATCAGCTGAGCTCATCATAGGAGCTACATCTCAGGTAATTACTGGTGAAAACGTTGCTAAAGGGTTAATATAGAAGCCATGTTGCGATGACTTCCTGGAGGCGGAGTTTCAGAAAGAGCAGGAGCTTCTTAAAGAGACAGAGGCCCAATTTCAAGGTGTGAAATTATGAAGTCAAGTTTTTTTTTAAGTCATGTTTGATATCATTACAACAACCATAACAACCATTTATTTTAGGGCTTCCAGACACATCTGTGCTAAGAACAGCAAACATTTAAAATGAGTAAATCAGTTTGCACAGCCAAAGATATTTATATACATATACATATATATTTGTTAAATTTTTATCTTTACCAACTTAGCATAACAAACAAAATATGTATATTTAAATATATATTTATGTATGCTAATGCGGAGAGAGATCGAGATGAGATCCTGCAACATGTAGCAACCAAGACTAAATACCAGAACGAGCTGCTTTTGCAGACAATATTAGATTTTTTTTACGAGCACAAGCCACATGCTCACCACAAAAGCACTTTTCTAACAAATGAGGTAAAACTGAAGTAAAAATAAACAGGCCAAGAAGCATTATCTGTCCAAAACACAAGTTTCTTTACTCTGCCTGCTGCATTTAAGTGACTCATATCTCCCTGGAGCCACAATGGACTCACACAGGCCTGTCACAATAACAAAATTAGAGATAAATTGTCCTAAAATGATTTCAGTAAATGATAATATTTCAGTAAACGATAATAAATGGTCTCAAAATGTTATTTTCAGACCATTTCTCACGACGTGATTATGCAAGTTGGCCCTCTCAAAGACTAATAGACTTTAATTTTGTTCAGAACGCTTCACGCTGGAACTGGAGGACATTTTATGTAGCCAAAATAAATAAAACGCGCTAAATAAAACTGGAATAAAAACCACACCGAATCGAAACCGTAACTAAAGCGGATGATGAAGCCTCTGCGAACAAAATTGCCCTTCGAGAAATGTTAATCCTCGTGGAAATTGTCGAGCTCGTTTTAGTTTATCGTGTAATTAACTGATTAATTATGCAGGCCTCATAGGACTGTGATGGTGGGGAAGAGTTAATGGCACCAAAACCCAAAAATATCCCATCGTTGTTAAGACTTAGTTAACATTAAAACAGCAGCAACCCACATATTGTGCTCGTCTGTTATTTCTTTAGGAAGTTATTGTATTTTTTCCACACCATTTGCTGTTTAGTGAGCATCTTAACCAAAACATATTCTGCTCCTACAGCATCATGAATGTTAACACAAAGTATCACCAAGTATTTATGGTCTAATTTCTCCTCTAAATATTATAGCTCACTTCAAATGAGACAAAGAGAAAGTTTCATCATTATAGAGCAGCTTGTTTTAAGTCAGTAATTCCTTAAATATTGATGAACATGTTCTAATTTCACTGGAAGATTATTTCACTCCCAACATGAGAAAAATGTATTATTATATGTGAAATAATGTACCAGTGGAATTAGAACTTATTCTCCAACATTAAGGAATTATTGACCTGAAATAAGTGCAGGTGTTTTGCTGAAAAGCTATTTGTAAGTTAGTTTCATCATATTTCAAAGTGTGTCGAGACCAAAAATCCTGGGTGATATTTTGCGTTTTCGCAGTGAAATTCATCTACGGAGAATCAGAGTCCAGACACTGGCTGCCGCGGCGTTAACAAACTGTGTTTGTCTTTTCACTCCAAATTTGTGTCGTTTGTTTATTTTTTTTATTTTTATTTTTTACCTGGATGATTTGTGCTCTTGTCATCCCATCCGTCCAGGCATGTAGTCAGACGCCCGTCCCGCGTCACGTGTGTCATCACATCCCCGCGGTCATGTGCGGGTGTCAGGCAGTCTGCCGGGACGCCCGCCGGCGTCGTGTAGCTCCGACGCTGGGAGTCGCCGGGCGTGTTGTGGGAGCTGGTTATCGCAGCGGGCACCGTTAGGTGTCAGACATGTGATACGAAGCAGCAGAAGTTGTTCAGACAGCTCAGGGGGGATGTGATGTAGAGAGGAGTAACAGTGAGAAAACCTGCTTCTGTAGCCACCACAAATGGAGTAGCGCTCATTCGTTATGTGTGTGTGTGTGCGTGTGTCTGTGTGTGTGATCTCCAATGTGTGAACTTTGTGTGTCTGCTCGTGTGTGTGTGTGTGTGTGTGCTTTCATCCACAGAGGCAGAGGAGGTCTACCAGAAGCGGGTGCTGACGATCACAGGCATCTGCGTGGCCTTGTTAGTGGTCGGCATCGTGTGTGTGGTGGCCTACTGCAAAACCAAGTATGTGTTTGAAGGAAGGAGAAGCGCTCTCTCCTTACATGTGAAGGACTTTGCAAACCCTCCCGTCAGCCCCGTGTGAGGCAGCAGCGGTGATCAGCTGCTGCCGCCTCTGTTCCTGATGCGGTGGGAGAGAAAGGAGAAACTGCAAAATCTCTAAATCTTACCGAGTGTTATCGATGCAGATACCTGAGTACGCCTGAAAGAAGACAGAACTAGCTTCTAAAGAACTTTTCAGCTAGTAATGGGAGCTTGTTTTAAGCTAATAATTTCTTTATATTGATAAAAATGTTCTGGTTCCACTGATAGATTATTTCACTGTAAAACAAGACATTTTCCCCAAATTGCACGGGAAATAATCTGTGAATGAAACAAGCTCTTTTTCATCAATCTTATGGATTATTGACTTAAATCAAGCTTCTGTATCTTTCTGAAAAGCTACTTTTTTGTTTCGTTTTGGTTTTTTTTTTCTTATTTCAAGTGTGACGAGATAAACATAGAAACTACACTGTAAAAAAAAAATGTCTACTTTACAGCAGCTGGTGTTGCCAGAATTTCACTGTATAAATACGGATTTTACCATATTGACACGGTAAAATTCAGTCATTTCCATAATTTTGTCACATAAATACACAACAACGGCTGCCAGTTTTATATTGAAAGATTAGACCTTTTTTTTTTTTTTTACAGTGTGGAGAAAAATGTTTGGTAATCTTTTCTGTTTTTGCAGTGTAATGGAGAACTAATGTGCTCCAGTTACAGTCAAACTTCGGCACAAGGTTCGAAGGGGCAGCTCAGATTGTTTTCTAAACTAAATAATCAAGAATAAATTATTCGGACCGTTTTCTCCGTTTTCTTTTGTCCGGAACAAAGTGAGCAAAAATCACTTTTTTTAAAATTCACAAACACTTTGGCCTTATTTAGCCAAGCATGATGGGTAAGTGCGTCCCCGTCTGCGTTCGAGTAAAAGACGAAGAAACTTTGTGGTCCTGTTAGTCCTGACTGAAAGATAAAGCAACAAGTATATCAAAATACTCTTGTGCTGGACCTATCCACTCATAAAATTACTGAAGTGTAAAAAAAAGCAAAAACTATAATGGCAGCTCAAGCCGATACTGTTGTATTATTTTTCCCACCTCCTCTGTATTTTTGCCAACGTTACGAAGACGTATGAAGGCCGTTGTAGATGGAATAAAAAGTACATTTCCACCAAAAAATCTCAGAAATTTTAAGGTTATTCACAGAAATTTTCAACAAAAAATAAACAAGAAAATTGCTGAGCTCCCAAAATTTAAAATATGCTAGAAATTTTTTTTTATTTTTATTTTTGATGTTAATCTCAGAAAAATCTTGGAACAAACAAGAAAATGTCTGAGTTTGAACAGTAAAAAAAAAAAAAAAAATTGCTAGAAAAAGCTGAGAAATTTTCTGGAAAAAAACTTTGAAACTTTTGAGTTTGAAAAATTGAAAATTGTTCAACTTTGGGAAATTTTGTGAGCTTCCAAGTTTTTACTAGAAATTTTCTGAAATCATCCTGACGAATCCTGAGGTGCTTTTTTTTTGTTTGTTTGTTTTTTTGGGCGGAAATTTACATTTTTGTTTCTGTCTACAACAGTAGCTTAGAGACCAAGTTCTTATCACTAGGTAAGATACTGACTTCTTAAACCGCTAAACACAACAAAGCCTCACTCACAAACTTTCTCCAGAACTTGGAAAGTTATTTGTAAAAGTGTCTAAGCTGTACGTATCATCAAAAGTCTTTTTTACATAAAGCTGCTACTCTGCTGCTCTCGCTCGCTGTTCGGTTTGCTTATGACTGACTTGTTCAGTCAGTCATAAGCATCATCCTGCCAGATCTTTTCTGCGTGCAGCATTAGCCAACAGTGACGTTTGACAGTAACGTGCAGCAAAAATACAAGAACATGCTTCATTTTTAGACGAAAACAGAACTCCAGCACGACAGCTTTGCTTAGAAACAAATGATTATTTCCTTGCAAGACGTGATAGAAAAAAACGCAGAGAGTAAGAAAAACGACTCTTGAAACCGGAGCAGGAGAGTTTAATGCTTTCTGTCATGTTTACACCTCATTTTTCTCCAGGAAGCAGAGGAATCAGATGCAGCGTCACCTACATCAAAACCAGAATCAGTTCGTGGAGCAGCCAAACCGCGTGCTGGCTAACGGTCCCAACCACCCTGGGCCTGGTCCGGAGGAGATCCCCATGCGCGATGTGAGTCCGCACAGCGGGAAGTACAAAAAAGTGCGCAGCGGGTCGCCACAAGCCGGAGACAGGAAACAAAAGACAGGAAGAAAAATCACCCGGTGGGAAAAATCTCAAAACTAATTAGGTTATCTGGCAACAGGTCAAGTAGCATGATGGAGCGTTAGGAGCATCGAAGAGAGGAAGAGTCTGTCAGGAGGGGGCGAGATGAAGAGGAAATAGCCACTCTGGAAGATTTCACGGCCAAACGGTTTCATAATTACAGCACGACGCTTCTCGGCGTGTGATTTAGCGGCGGCGGGGGGGATTTCTGTCACCTGCGGCAGAAAGACGCCGCGGGAACGTTGTGGAGGACGGAGCCGAAGAAACGAACGGCCGCGACCCGCGGGTCAAAATTCAGAAACCGATCCGAACACGGGAAGCTGATGGTCACGGCGCACACACACAAAATCTCACCCAGGGTTCCTGGTCCAGTTTCTACTGCTGTAATACCTTAGTGCACTTAAAAGAAGACACATTTAGGTTTTCAGCAAAGTAGGGACTTGTTTAAGTCAATTATTCCTTGATGTCGATCAGAAAGTACAAGTTTCAGCGGCAGATTATTGTTAAAGAATAATGCCTTGTTATCAATAAAATGACCTGCCAGTGCAGCTGGTACGTTTTCATTAATATAAAGGAATAATTGACTTAAAACAAGTTCTTGTCTTGCTGAAAAGTTCCTTCTAAGTCTGTTTTGTGTTATTTGGGTGTACTAAGTTACTTGTACTAGAAATACATGTCAAGATTTTGTGTTTTTCCAGCGTATGCCATCAGTATTCGATTCCTTTATCCTTTTACGTTTTTTCACATTGAAACCACTAACGCCAGTGAATTGCTTTGGGACTTTATGCGACGGATCGGCTTTAAGCTACGATTAACTTTTGAAGTTTGCAGAAAGCGATTCATGGTTTTTAAAAAAGTTTTACTACCAAACATCTGAATATTGTGGTGTGAAGATGCTTTTCCCTCCCTTTATTTTACTTTATTTTATGTCGGTTCTGGTTTTATGTCGTTCTGGAGGACAAAAAGTCGACCTGTGAAGTGTAATTTATCTCCGTATGTTCAGCGAAGGCGTCCGAGGTTCGTTAGAATCATGAAGGCAGTATAGCGGTGGTAACATCATGCTGCGGGACGCTTTTTTCAGCATCTTTAGAGAAGCTAATTTATGCTGATGGGGAAGACAAATACAGGGAAGATGATGGGGAAAAAAACTCCTACAGGCTGCTAAAGACTTGAAGGAGGTTCAACTTTGTTGAAATCTGTTTAAAAATCTGCAGTAGGATCAGAAATGGGCTCTTCAGAGACGGTCTGAAGCCAGTGTGGTTGAGCTTGAGCTGCTTCAAATGGTCAGTCTCAGTGTAAAGCCGTTGGAGACGCCCTCTAAAGGCTCACAGCTGGAACTGCAGCCAGACCAGCAGAGTGTCCATAATAATGTCTGATTTTTATTTTCTTTATTCATAAAAACAAAACAAAAAAATTCAACTACTAAGCAGTTTTCTATTTTCATGTACAATTCCAATTAAATACATATGTTTTTGTGGTTGCAACATAACTAAATGTTTAAAAAATAAAAATAAATCAGTTGGTGTCAGTACTGTCGCAAATCGAGTTAGACTTTTTAAAAATAAAAACATAAAATGTATAGCAGTGCAAAAAAAAAAAATTAAGACACCACATAAAATGATCCGTTTCTCTGATTTCACTCTTTACAGGTAAATGTTGGAGCAAAATGAACTTTGTTCTTTTGTTCTATGAACAACTGAATTATTTTTTTCTATTGATATAATTCTACACTGCAAGAAGAGCAAGTCTGAGCAAGAATTTTTTTGGCTTGGTATGTAGTGCAAATATTGTCGTACGCTTCTTAATCAGACAAAACTAACTTACAAGTAACTTTTCAGCAGAATATAGGAGTTTGTCTCATGTTGATATAAAAGTCCTGGTTCCACCGGTGGATTACTTCACTTACGACTTTCAACCATCAACATCAAGGAATCGCTGACTTAAAAGAAGCTCCTCTATCTTGCTGAAAAGTTGCTTGTGAGTCGGTTTTGTCTCATTTCAAGTGAGCTATTTGCACATGAAACTAGACCAGAGATACTTGGTGAGATTTTCTGTTTTTTTTTTCCCCCGCCCCACAAAACATGAACGTAGCGTCGCGTTAAAAATATCCATCATTTCATCTCTTGTTTTGGGCTTTTACAGGGTTCCCAATCTTCAGCGAGGCCTACAGCAACCGCTCCAGTAAGAGCAGATATATCATTGTGCTTAATTAAATTTTACTGCCCTTTAATTATAATTTTGGTGTCTGTGAGAAACACCCCAGGAAATTCATGAATACTAAAGCAAGGACAAAGGACGCAGACTGCGCAGTGAGCCTCGGCTGCCTGCTTAGCCGCTGCTGCTGATGGAGTCGCTTTCACTTTGGGACTTAAAATTTAACACAACAATTAAAGTTCTTTTAGCCCTCAGTGCAGCTCTGCCTCCAAGAGGGCGTTTGTGTTAATAAAACTCTGATCCGCTGACAACACGGGGGGAAATTTAGTGCCACATGCTTGATAGGTGTTAAACAGAGAGCAGAAAAACACCCGCCGCTCTCCTGGAGTCAGAACGGCCATGAGTCAGCAGCGACGGGAGCCCATAAAACGCTGAAGCATCTCCTTGCGATTGCAGTCGGATTTACATTTGTGTGATCTGCGTGTGTCGATCGTCAGGAAATGCAGTAAGTCGTCGTTTTTGTGTTTGATTTCGCAGTACATCCCAAAGAGCGTCCCGACGACGGAGTGTGTGATCAGCCACGGAGCTGAGGGTGCTGGCAACTATGCAGGCAGTCGAATGTCAACCCGCTCCCATCACTCCACCACTGCCTCACATGCTTCCAGGTAGACCAAACACACACACACACACACACACACACACACACACACACACACACACACACACACACACACACACACGCACGCACGCACACACACGCGCATGCATGTGCGCGTTACAACCTGGACACAATGAATGGCCGAGCAGCCAAGTGTGTTGGCAAAGGCATCAGCACTGATGCAGCAAAACCAACCAATCCCATAAAAGTTTTGCACTTTAATAATAAATAAACTGTGGTGTATTAAAAGTTTTATTTTTTATGGAGCAAGATCAGTGCCAAAAGGATGAAAAGAACGTTTTATCTCTGTAAATCAAAAAAAATAATAATAATAATGTTTTAAAACCAAAAGAAGTAAAGCAAAATTTGATTTTAGTTTCAATGAAAATGTAATTCCGTGTTGTATTTTTGTTTTAAACTTTTTAAAAATGGACGCTTAACTTTAATACTGTACTATGTGTTACATATATATATTTTTTCCTTTGGTCTACATCATCTTTTGGCAAAAACTGAAACTGGCCGTTATTTTAGGATTGTGGCGATATAGACGGTAAATATTTCTTTCAATCTTTTGTTTCTTTTTTTTTTAACTTTTTAAACTTTCAAAATGATTTCTTTGTAAGTTTGATGTTTCTGTAGGATGTCTGCAAACAGACTGTGGTTTGTAAGCCTGGCAGCTAGCCTGTAGAGCTAACAGCGCTGTGAGCTAATGCTGTCCGTTGTGGCGCTATTTTACACAACATCAACTTTTGATCATCGCTGGCAGCCAAACCCAACCGGCAGACAAAGTCTTATCACTCCTGTCTCGTCACAAGAGGAACATAAAGGTGTCTCGTAGCAGTCTTGCCAAAATGCAATGCTTCAGTTGTTGATGACGTTGTAGTTCTGTGTTTTTTTTTTAACGATGCAAAGCACTTTGAACTGCCTTGTTGCTGAGGTGCGCTACACAAATAAACTTGACTGATTGATTTAACGTCACGGCCCTAACCTGCCTCCATGGGTTTTTTTATGCTCCGCGTTGCTAATGCTGCTTTAACCTTTCACACCCGACGCTAACCTGCAGACACGAGGAGCAGACGTGGAGCATGGAGCGGACAGAGAGCGTAAACTCAGACTGCCAGTCGGGTGGGCTCTCCAGCTCCGTGGGAACCAGTAAGTGCAGCAGCCCGGCATGCATGGCGAGGCGGGCCGCCAACTACGGTTGCACAGACGTGTCGGGAATGGGGATGCAGTACGGGGACTCTTACGACTCTCTAAGAGACTCGCCTCACAGTGACAGGTAAAGAAAAGCCTCTTTTGGGGCAACGGGTTGAGAGCACTAAATCATCTGTCATATTTAAAACTGCATCAGCAACATGTTTTGATGTAAGCAAGAGCTGACATTGCCATGTTTTTGTCTATGTTATCACATATACACAGCAACGGGTTTTTTTAGTATCAGAGGTTCGTTGGCGATCTCGTCTGATTTAGCAAGTGAACTTGAATCGTTGGTCTGAATGACCAGGCAGACGGGAATCACTGAGACAACATTCACACCAGCCGGGTTTAGTTCCCCTCAACAGAACTCCAGTCTGTTACAAAGTCCAGATCGAACTCTGGTCCGCTTAAATACCTCGTTCTCGGTTCAGTTGATGCGAATCCCGGCGCGGTGTGAATGCTGAACAGACCAGAGACCGCTCCAAAACCAGGAAGCGGACTATGGCGCCGGGCATTGTGGGTAAATACAATCAAAACAAAAGCGCTTAGGGATAGCTGGAGAAATGACTCGTGGTTGTTTACCTAAGACAAAAGAGAAATCCTACCAAATTTCTCGCCACTCCATTTTTCTTTACATTTTGTGGAGAAGGAAGTTGCGCTCAGCGTCTTTCTTCTTCAGAGGCTTTTGTGTCGCTTCTTTCAGTGGTTATCGGTGCAGCCCCACCACAGGTGAGGAGGTGAACAGATTTTTCAATTAGTTTGTATAATTTGACACAGAGCAGCGTGAAAGCAAAACTCAGCAGCTGAACATGTACCAAGCGTAGCACCTTTGACCCCCAACGGAACCGCGTTGCACTCGCACTTGAATTTATAGATTCACAAATGTATCAATAACTGAACTTATTCGTCTGAGGTCAAATATGTTAACAGAGCTTGATTTGAGAGTCAAACTCATGTTTTCTGCCGCCTCAGTTACGGCTCTGTTTGCTTTCCGTCCAGATACGTGTCGGCGCTGACCACGCCGGCGCGGCTGTCTCCTGTGGAGTTCCACTACCCCCCTCTGCCGCCCCAGGTGCCCACCTTCCAGATCACCTCGCCCAACACAAGCCACGCCCTCTCCCTGCCCCCTGCTGCCGCGGCTTACCACAGAGACGACGACCAGCCGCTGCTCAGATGCCCCGAAGTACGTAGGCAGACGTGACGCCCGCTTAGCGATGTCGTTAGGGGTTAGCAGGGAAAGGAGACGAGGAACAAGAGACCTCTTGAAGTGCATGACTGTGAAGCCATTTTCAAAATTCTTTACAATAAAAATCTGAAAACGGTGGTTTTGACGTATCCGACCTGCAGAAACGTCACATATACATGCTAGCAGTCACATATACATGCTAGCAGTCACCTCTCTGTTGCCAACTCAGCAACTTTGTTGCCGTATTTAGCAACTTTGCTGGCAAGAAAGACCGGTATGAGCCAAAATCCTTAATTTTTTAAATATTGTGATTTGCTAAAATAGTGCCTTTCAAAGTGAAAAGCACTATTTTCAGATGGGGCAAGATGTTTCCTTCCCCATCTTGGAGAAAAGATGGAGCAGGGGGGATATGCAAAAATAAAAATATTGACAAAAAAAAAAAAGTCTAATCATATTTTTTTTATTCTAATTTTTTTATGTTATAATCTAAACTATTTATCAATCATTATTGTAAAATATAAGTTAAAATCATTAAATGTATGAAGCTGCTTTGTTCCTGCAGCTAGCACCGCTAGCTTAGACAGCATCGCTAGCAAATTCATCATTCTCTTGTTTTGCTTATTTATTTTTGGATGCTAAAAACGTTTTTCAGTTCCAGTGTTAAAAGTTTCAGCGGATTTTGAAGTTTAATGATCTCTGAAAAGTGTTTGTTTTTTTTTTTTTTTTCATTGTTATGCCATTATCATTGTATTACTTAAAAAAAATTATCACAAAACAATATTATTGGTTATCACAATAGCGACCAGCACAATTTATGCAGATGTGCAAAGCTGGTAGAAACATATCATCAAAGACTCAGAGCTGCAAAAGAAATTAGAATACTGTGAAAATATTATTGTGATGAATATTTTTGTCCACGCTTTAAATTGCAAAATACATTGAAGTTTCTGCACCCACTCAATATTTCGAGGATTTCCAAACGTTCAGTATCTATCGAATATGTTATCGATTAACCGTTTCTGAGGTTTCGGGCTCAGCACCCGTCACGTTTCACTGACTCGTTCCCCTTGTTTCGCATCAGGACGGAAGTTTATACCGGCAGCCCAGAAGACCCCGGCGGCCCTACCTGACGGAGAGCACAGGAAGCCTACCGTCCAGCCCCTACCACCTCCCGGACGACGAAGCCTACGAGACAACGCAAGAGTACGCCTCCTCCCGGGAACCCATCCGGAGCCGGCGCCGGCCGCGGCGCAACCGCCTGAACGGGCACGCGAGCCAGCGCTCGGCGGGCTTCCGGGACTACAGCTCGCAGAGCTTCAGTCAGTCGGAGGAGGAGGAGGACGAGGAGGAGGACGAGGACGCTCACGGGGAGAGCACGCCTTTCCTCAGTATGCAGAACATGAACATGGACCAGCCGCTGACCGGCTCGGGGTACCGCTCGGCGTCCGGCGCGGACACACGGACTCACCGCGGGCTGAGTCGGCCCAGCGCGCGCAGCAACGGGCAGAGCCGCAGCTCCCAGTCACAGCGCTCCAAAGCCGACAACATGCCCCTTTAAGACCGGACCTGCCCCGACACCCACCCGAGACACCCCCCCACCCCCAACCCTGCCACCTCACACACCTCCTCTCCTCCTTCCTTCCCTCCTTCCTTCCTTCCTTCCTTCCTTCCTTCACGGAACCAGTGGACTAGAGACCTGCACCTAGGAGAAATATTTTTATTTTGTATAACAGACAGATATTCTAAACAAATGAAATATTTATTTTCATTTCAGCAAAAATTGTCTACTAGCTAACAGCAAAGACTTTTTTTATATCAGGGGGGATATTTCTATGTGAAGTTTTTTGATTTACAGCATTATGAGAGACGAAAAGAGGAGAATTACGTGCCAATTTTTTCACAAGTTAGATAAATAGAATAATATTGTGGTGCCTTTTGCTGTATGCTGAAGTCGGAGGTCCCGTTGAGTTTTTGTAGCTTTTCTTATAAAGACTCCTCATTTTTATAGAGACCAACCCTCTTCCTTCCTATTGCTTTGCTTTGGGTTTGTTTTTATTATTATTAATTATTATTATTATTATGTTTCGCTCTGATTTGGCATCTTCCTCCTTTTGAACTGTGAGCTGATTATGTCATCATGCAATATTGATTCCTTCTGTGTACCAGGTGTCTGTTTACATGAGTCCGCCCCGCCCGCGCGGCGGTCCAGCCGGACGTGCGGGGTGGATTCCTCTGACGAACCCGCATCTGTCATCAGTCCGCTGCCCGTCGCGCATCTTCCCGTAGTTTCTGTCGGAAAAGAAGGGCGCTCAGGTGTTGTACGTAGAGGGACGGCGACCTCAGATATGCGTGTAGATGTTCAGGGTGCTGTCACTACGTTAATATGTGTGTGTGTGTGTGTGTGTGTGTGTGTGGGGGGGGGTGTGTGTGTGTGTGTGTGTGTGTGTGTGGGGGGTGTGTGTGTGTGTGTGTGTGTGAGGTTTTCATGACGGTCCCTCACCTGACGCCACGCTGCCAGAAGCTCCACTGCACTGTAAGCTCCTCCCTCGCGCGAGGCAGGGAGCCGCCCGACCCGAACTGAACCAGAACTGAGTCCAGTTGTAATATCCAGCCTGACTCTGGCCTCCCGTGGACTGCCTGCCCCCCCAAAAGCCCACCCCACGCGTTTCCTATGCCAGCAGCTTAGAGCCGCACTGTGTCTCAGGACTTTCCCCATCGCATCACAGCCGAACGACTCCCCACGATCCCTCCGCCGTCCCCCGTCATCCCAGTGTCAGATCAGTCCACGCGGCCAGAACCCACACCACCGCCCACCCGCACTCACTTCCGTCGAGTTAATAGAAAGGGAGGGGAAAAAAGTGAAAAATAAAACTCATAGCCACGAGTTTAGGGCGCTGAAGTTGGGGACGGGATTGGAAATTCAGATTTAAAACAAAAAAAATATTAACATTCAAAAATTTGTATGAATGAATGAATGAATGAATGAATGAATGAATGAATGAATGAATGAATGAAGCCGTTGTGGTGAGGGAACATCCGGGGCCTTGCTAGGAATTCTGCCTCACGCCAACCCCTCTTCGCCTCCCCCCCCTTCACCGAGAGGATGACGTCATCCCGGCTCCTTACTCCTGCAAGTGCAGCTCAGAAAATTACAATATCATCAAAGTGGTTCGGTCACTAATCCAATTCAAAAAGTGGAACTCATATATTACACACAAACTGACGCATTCCGGTCATTCGGTGGTCTTTTCCTTCTCCATTCGCATCTTCTCCCGACTACAAGCTCTACTTCCGGGAGAATTTCTACGGGGCCAATCGGCGAGAAGCTGTGAACGATGACGTTGATTTTGTGCGTCGTTTTAGAATTGTAGTCTGCCTGTCGTTTTTACGGACTGGGTAACGTCAGAGTCCACGGCTGGACTGAATTGTGATTGTAGCCCACAGAGTGAACACCTTGTTCTGTGTCATTAGCTTCGTACAGGTCATAATTGGTGGCTAGCTTACAGCTAACGAGGCCCCAGAGTGTTAGTTTCCAAACTTAGAATATCACAGGAAACAACTTGAAAAGATTTAAGATGTAAACATGTTCAGCTCCCTGACCGCTGTGAATGTCAGGTCCAGGCTAATCGCTGAATAAGATGTTTTGGTCTCGCTCTGAACGCTGCTTTAATTGGGATCGAGGGTGTGGAGTTTACACAGCGCAGCCTTGACATTACCATCTCTTTAAGTTAACATCTTTTCCCATATTTATGGATCAAATACCCATCTAGAGGTTATTACTCTAAGCAATTAGTGGTCCAGTTAATAGGAAGCTTCCAGTTTCCAGGAGTTTGGCCTGTTTCCATAATAGTTGCACATGTGTTTACACATGGTGTACAAAAGCATTCAGCATCCATTTTTTTTGCAAATCCAAAGACATCGATGGCAGCCAGTGATCAAATGGTGCAAAGTGATGCAAGAGCGTTGGCACCATGTGGCCATATGCCAATAAAACCAATGTGCAACATTATGGCCTTCGCAGCGAACGTCCGACTCGACGGCCGTCCAGCGACGACCATCAGTGAAAATACGAAAGGTCTTCCATTCGTATTTGTAATTTACGTTTATTTACGTTGGAATTTACGTTTTGTTACGTTTTTCCGCAGGACTTGCGGGAAAATGTAAGTCCTGCTTTTTCCCGCAGGACTTAGGCCACACGTTAGAAAGGGCTTACAGGGGCAATAGCCCAGGGCCCCCAACTTTTGGAGGGGAAGGGTACCCCCAAAGATTTATTTTTTAATTATTTGTTTTTGTTACTGAATTCATGTTTTGCAAACACTCTGCTTTATGTAGAACACGTAGGCCCAAATCACGTGAGTTTTATTATTTTTGTCAATATAAATATCCAGGTGTTTGAACATTATGAAGGAACGGCAGATTTGTTTGCTAACAACATGGAGTCGTTGGCTAGAGGACGTACTAAACCTACGATGCATCAGTTCATAGCTGCTGGTGTTTAGGACTACCTAATGATTCCCTGTAATTTGCTTTAGCAATTGAATATTTCCTTATCAGATAGGGTACCAAAACTGTCTCCAGCCCAGGGCCCACATTCTTGTAAATCCGGCACTGGGCAGGACTTGACACGCCCCCCCACACTTGACATCCTCGCCGTACGAACACCTGCTATAGCAACCGTGGTGCGACTGCACCAGGCTTCCATCAGACCCGATCGCTCTCAACAGAAGTCCAGCTCAGCCACTGAACGCATTGAGAACAACCTTCTTAGAATATGGTATTTCTGATTTTTTAAATTTTTTTTAAAATTGGTCTCATGACATGTTCAAACTTTCTGAACAACTGAAATTTGGTTTTCCACAAGTTATCAAAATCAACAATAACAAAATGGTTGAACTGCATCACTCTAGCTTCGACTCTGCTGGAAATATGCTCAAAACTTTGCCGATATTTCTGCTAATGTTGGGTAAAAAAACAACAACGCAATTTTGTAATTGCTGTGTTTCTCTTAAATGAAACACAATTGAAATAACGTGGGTAAGCTTGTTCACGAGAGTCGTTAAAAATGTGCCACTACTTCCTGTTTTCTTCGTAGTGCCTTGCGCCAGCGGGAACGTCCAGTTGTCGATCTCATGACCGGTGCGACGCCAACAGTGGTCCCATCGAGTCGCGCCAGTTTTCCAAAATAAACCAGTTTTGATCATTCGGTGAAAAATAAAAATACCAAGAGCTGCCAAACCTTTTATCAAAAACCCGAGAGGTTTTTGTTGTTTTCTTTTTTTTTTTCAAAATGGCGTGTTGAGCAAATTTACTTTCAAAATGTGAATTTGCGCAATCATCGGTCAAAAGAACCGCAGCTTCTGACAGACCGTATGAGTTTCACTTTTGAATTCATTTGACTGACGTTTGAATTTACTGAGATGCACCTGAGATGTTTTTGTCCTTTTCTTTTCCAAACTTCCATGTGTTTTCGTCACGGTAGTGGCTGGCACAGCTTGGACGTGAATTAAGAGGCGACAAAGCACACTTGTGTGGCGGTGTGCGTGATAATCCAGGTTAACACGTCCTCAGTTGTGATTCCCACATTTTGAATCGCTTCTTTTGCTTCGTCATGGCGCCTTACAGGGGTTGTTGTTGTTGCTGTTGTTTGTTTTTTCTCCCCCCCCGCCATTCTCCCGCCATCATGTCTTCCTCTCACCCTCTTAGGACCTTCCGAAAGCAACCAGCGGAGGAATTTAAACCCCTCATCTGGAACACACAGAGCAGCACACTCACATTAAGCCAACCAAAACTCTTCCGCCCCTTGGAGACTCTTTGAGGATGAACGTCACTGTGTCCCATAGAACTCGTTCCCCTGTTTAGGTTCAGTTTTCTTTCCTTCCACAGACGATGCATGGATCAGAGATATAGAGTATCTTAAAAAAAGAAAAAACGAACAAACAAACAAAAAAAAAAACAAAAAAAAACAAGGTGACCAATCCCGCTCGGAATCCCAGTAGAGGTGAATCATTTGGGTATTCTTTCCCTTCCCCCACCCCCCCCAAAATAACCCCCCCCCCAAAAAAAGAAAAAAAAACGTTCCGCCTATAGTTCTATCGTATTGTCACTGTAATCAGTCCGGGATTTTACAACGTGGAAAATCAGCAAGTGAGGATAGTGTGCTTCTAGAGCTAGTCGAAATGTTTAACAACTTCTCTCCCCCGTCCCCAGCCTGTTTCTCCTCACCCCACACTTCCCCACCCACCTGTCGCACACACACACATAAATGTCACTCATGCACACACTGACACACACTCAAACTTTAATACACACACACACACGTACACACTCAGAGAGAGAAAGACACACAGCCCTTCAACGTTTGTTTGTCAAGCAGTTTGTCTTTTTTACCTGCCGATTCCCTCTCCTTTCCTTCACTTCCTCCCCCCTCCTCCCCCCCTGCATGTCCTAGTGGTACTGGTAGTTGGGTGCATGGAAAAAGCAGCAAGCAAATTGTTTTTCCACTCAGTTAAAAAAAAAAAGAGAGAGAAGAATATTAACAATAAACGAGTTTAAAAAAAAATGTCATAATTTAAAACATCCAGCAATAAATTCCCCTTCTCTTCATGTCCATCTTTCTTGGAAAATGCTAGGAAATTTTTTGCAAGTTTTATCAAAAACATACTACTTGTAAAAGAAGAAAAATCCAAAATCACCCCTTCATATGGAAAATAAAACTTTATTCCTACAATTTTGAAAACGTCCTGTCATCTTTGCAAAAGTTACCCGCTCTCCCCCCCCAAAAAAATGAAAGAAAAAAAAATTATATAATAAATGTTTTATTTAATTAAAAATTAAATAAGGGGTTCCAGTTTCAAATTGCACCACTAGAGGGCAGTGTTTACTTTGAGCCTAATCTGAACTGAACTCTTGGTTCATGAAATGTTAGTTACAGAAGTATAATGCACATTATTTGTATTCTGCTTAGAAATGAACATTGTCAGAACTGTTTGAAAGCCGATGATGAACAACCGTTATCTTATATGTGCAAGTAAGCCTGTCAGGTTTCGACTGAAGATGATTTCCTTTCGGCTAAGAAGTTTGTTTCTGATCAGAAAGGAGGTGAAAATCTCACAAGGAGTCGAGAGTTACTTCTTCGTTGCATTTTTATTTCAGGAAACGCGTGCGGCCACGCTACATCGCGTTATAGTTTTCAGTCGAAAGGTTCACTTTCTCACACTTTACGCTCCGGACTTATTCCAAATTGTATTCAACTCGTATCTCTCTCCTCAAAACCCTACACACAAAAACACCATCATGATCATGTGGGAAACAAAGGTTTTTCACATTTTTTATTTTTTTTTCCACATTTATTAAAAATAGAACACCCCATTAAAACGGTCTCATTAGTTACACTCATGCTGTAAGTCGTGCTTTTGAGGAGCATGGATTTGGCTCCTGCAGATTCCTCTAAATCTCAACCTAAATCAGTAAAGGTGGAAAAAGCCCCCCACCCAAGTCCTGACTTGCAGCACTTAAACAATGTCCTGCAGTTAAAAAACCTTTTGTTTTGACACCAACAAACCGTCTCAGTCTCCGCTACAACATTCTTGTTCTGGTTTTTCTTTCTACAAGTTTCGCAACATGAGTGTCAGAGGGTTGTTTTTTGGGGGGGGGTGGGAGGACAAGCATTCTAAAAATCTGTGTTTCTTGGTTGCTTTTTGCCCTGCAGAGTGCAAAGAGCTTCGGCAGCTTTCCGCAGGAGGAATGCCAACGAGGAGGCTTCTTAATAAATGCCTCCCAGATTTCTACCTGTAAGCTGAAAGACTCGTTTTACAATTCGTTAGTCACTTTGCCAAGTGTCATGACCAAATAACACAACCATGCAGAAGCAAACAAAGAGCCCTGCAGGAATATCCCTGTCAATTTCAGAAGTGAAATCTAACAATGCAAGTTGCTGTGAACTGCATTTAGATTAAAGATGACTTGACAGCTGAGACTCCCCCGCCTGCGGTTTGACCCAGGGCCGTTGGTGTTGGATACAGAAACCACAGAGCATTTCTTGCTCTGTGGTTTCTGCCTGCCAGAAGGTGTATCCATCAGCAGCCTGACAAATTCCCATTCATCCAAAGCCGCCTCACAGGTCAGTTCTGAGTTTCAGCCCCACACTTGCTGCGAAACAGCTCTGGCCCCAGCAAGCGGATGAGTTTTCAGCGAGCGAGGAGGACTCCGCTTGAAACGGGTGAGGAAACTTTTCGTTCAGAGTCGCATAAAGTTTTGATCGTCAGATTATTCCTGCTAGAAATGAGAAAATACCTCATGAGTATGTTTTATGCTTTTATTATTATTTTTTTTAATGTGATTTTACACCAACTTTGTGAAATTGAAGGTTTTATAGCATAGTGGATGTTACAGGCAAGAAGATGAGGAAAAATCAACTGTGAAGCCAAAGTTTTACTGTTTGCTTGTAACAGTTCCACCTTTTCTGGTGTAGTTTTTTTTCTGCTAAGGTGACTCCAAAATATCACTGCACTCTAAACATTCTCTGTTTCGCAACTTTGATGAGTTTTCAGGCTTCTTCATGTTTTCAGCACTTTGGGAAGGTTAATTGTGAACATCAGCTACAAAGCAAAAACAAATTCCAGCTATTTTGATTGATTTATTTACTTATTAAGTTATTTATTTTTGGAAGTCAAAAGAAAAAACACTGAAATCTGCAGCGTAGTATCTGGTTAAATTACACAATTAGTGCTTTAACCACATTCTTCATTTTTCAGGAATGATTCTAGAAGCTTAGTTAGTCCAACATGCCCAGTTTTCCAAAGTCATTCACTGTTTTATTTTATTTTATTTTATTTTATTTTATTTTATTTTATTTTATTTTATTTTATTTTATTTTATTTTATTTTATTTTTTCATATTTTGCCACATTACAATAATAAATCTTATAGTGTTCTGTTGGGTTTTTGTAACAGGCAGCAGATTGCAATAATTGTGAAGAGGAAGGAAAAGTGTAATTTTATCAGCTCAATTTAACTCAACAATGACTTATTTTCCCCAAGGGGAAGTCAAATGTTGCAGCTCATATGATGAACGTATCCGCAGAGAGGCAGGAAGGATCTGCAGAAGCAGTCAATATTACAACGGCTCAGATGGTACCTCTGTCTAAAGACACTGTTGCTTGTATGACGGCTAACATGCTAACATGTTAATTCCAGGCAGCAGAGAGAATATTCCAGAGTAAACTGTCCTGGATGATATCAGTTGTCGGCTGGCACTGCTAATCCGCCTCCTTTGCTTTTGCAACTCCTCTTTAAGTCTTCAGAAGTAAAATATTCAAATACACACCAGTGCCGCACGTGTAAATGAAAGCATGTTGCCCTTGTTCTGAAAGAATAATTGACTTTTCCAACACTTGAGCAGCTGAAAGAAATCTTCAAAAAATACATGTTAAAAGTTCAGTGAAAAACTAATTAATAAAGTTAAGAACTAACACTTGGTAAAGTGTATTGCAATAGATGCCTTACTGTAAAAGAGAGTACAGAAAAATAAATGACTATCAACCTAAACTGAGAGGTTTAGCTTAGTTTATCTTTTAGATTAGCTTAGCCTGTCTCTTTCTGTTAGACCACTAAAATTTTAACACATTAAAGTCTTTGGTTGTATAATAAACTGCGAATAAGATCATGTGTAATTAATGCTTACAAAGCATTAAATTTTTCCAGAATGTTTGACTAAACATAACATAATTCATATTATCATGACTCCAAATGAAGGTAAATGTGCAACAGTTACTGTCAAAAGAGTCTAGTGAAACTAACACAGCTTTTCTATTCATTGTCAGCTGGATGGCACGACGCTGCTGTCGCTTGAGAAACATCTTGATCTGCGTGTGTACGCCATGCTGCTGCCTGACCCTCCTCTACTCCTACGCCATCGTCACCATTTACATGCACATAAATTCAGTGGTGTTGAGACAGATCCCCATGGTTTCCCCAAATCTGGCGAGCCCCCATTTTGTAGCCACAGGTGCTTTGAGCAACGGCAGCCTCTCCATCCCTAAAACTTTCTGGGAACAACATCTGCGAAGCGATGCCTTGTGGAACCAGCTCCAACGGCACGTCGACCGCCGTTTCAACCCCATCATCCGCAAAGAAAAGTCCGACACGTTGTTAGGACGAAGTAGCTTTGATGAGTCTCTGCTGCCGCAAAGCTACTTTGAAGTTACCGGCATGGACAAGGTGAGGGAGAACTTCGAGAGACTACCAAAGCAAGTACGAGACTTTGCGAGCAACATGCACAAGAGGAACTATTCTATCCTCATCCGACCAGACGGAGAGTGTGGAGCTCAGTCAAAGCAGGAGAAGGAGCCTCCGCTGATTCTTTTTGCCATCAAGTCAACGGCGCTAAACCTCAGGAACCGACAGGTCATTCGACAGACTTGGGGCCGGATCGGATGGGTGGAGGGACAGAAGGTCAACAGCAGCAACAGAGATATAGGTGGAGGATACATCCGAAGGGTATTCTTACTGGGCAAAGAAACCCCAGAAGACCTGGGTGTAGACATATCCCATGTACTAAGAGCAGAAAATAAGCGTCACGGAGACATTCTGCAGTGGGATTTCAAAGACACGTTTTTCAACCTGACTTTGAAGGATGTGCTCTTCTGGAGCTGGTTCTCACGCCACTGCGGTAAGCCTCTCTTTGTCTTGAAGGGAGATGATGACGTCTTTGTCAACACCCCAAAGCTGATCAGCTACCTCCAGGATCAGCTAGAGAAGCACAGATCCCGCAACACCCTGCATGAGTTCATGGTCGGCGATGTGATAGGGTCTGCTTCACCCAATCGAGAGATGAGATCAAAGTATTTTATCCCAGAGGGCTTCTACCGGGGGCTCTATCCCATGTACGCGGGCGGAGGAGGAGTGGTGTACTCAGGAGAGTTGGCTCGACGCCTGTACAACATCTCTAAAACAATTCACCTGTTTCCTATTGACGACGTCTACGTCGGAATGTGCATGATTCGGCTCAACGCCCATCCTGTCCACCACCCGGCTTTCCTCACCTTCGACTTCACCGAGAAGGAAGAGGCGCAGCCGTGTTCGTACCACACCATCCTTCTGGTCCACAAGCGAAGCCCCAGAGAAGTAGTTGACCTGTGGGCCGACCTGAAAGACACGTGGGAAAAATGTCAGGATGTACCTCTGAGGGAGGTCGAGAAGAAAGAACAGAAAGCAACACCGCCACCGAGTGTTTAAGCTCAGCTCAAGACTCTTATCTGAAAAAAACGATGTTAAAAACAGTTCTGATCAACTGTGACCGCTTCATTGTGTTTCCCACACACTGGGAAACTTTTCTCTTACTGATTGTACTCCCCTTTATTGGGTTATTAAAGTGATTCCAGGAGTTCCACTGACAATAATGGTTTTTTGAAATTTCCTAAGCAAGTAGATATTTGTGTTGTACCTCTGCAAAGGTCTTCGGATGATCCATCGTAGGAGGTTGGGTTTCGTCCAACAACCGTTGGGTGGCCAGTTCAAACCTCCCCCATCTTCTCAGTCATCGTATCTTTGAGCAAGACACTTCACCCGCCTACTGGTGACAGTCTTCAGTCCCAGTGGCCCTGATTCAAGAGCAACTTTGCTAAAGCCGGTCTCTCTACTTCAGCTATAATATAATTCATCACCATCAGCGTTTGATTGGGTGAATGACTGACTGAGTTGCTCTTCTAAGAAATGTAACTACCTGTTTAAGAACAGGCAGTTCTTAAACACCACCTGTGTGTCCAACACTCCCAGTGTTGGACACTTAAAAGAAAAACAAGGGCTTTGGAGCCTTCGGACTTGATAAAGTGCGATACAAATGCAGGTAATTTAAATTTTTTGAACATTTAAATAAAGCATGAAAGATGAAGATAGATGCTGATTAAAAGACAAGGACAGTTACCACTTTGAAGGGATTTTTGGGAGTAGCAATACTCCCCACTGGATATTTTGGGGTGTATATTCATAATGGTGGAATTCCCCCCCCCGAAACTTAATAAAATTACATGATTTCTGTCACAATATAACCTTAATAAGATCCGTATTTCAGTTCAGAGCTTTAAGTACTCCTTTCAGAAACAATCACAGTTCAACACAGAGAGTTATTGCAGTCAAATATCTTTATCACCTCCTGGAGTTTCATTAACAAGTTCCCCTCCCGGTCAACACGACCTTTTCAAAGCAGAGAGTTACGGTTTGGAGGATTTTCCTCCCCACTGTGCCCCGCCTCAGAGGAACGAACTGGTGTGTTTGCAGAGCTCAGCCCTCTGATCACGTTGCAGTACATCAGGCAGTGCATTATGCCTGATGTACTGCCTGATGCCAGTACATCAGGCATAAACAAAAGGCGCATTATGCTGGGAGCTGTTGAACACAATGCAGCTTCTTCGTAAGAAACATCGATTTGCTCTTCTATGTAACGTACCTACCTCTTTAAGAAGCTTCAGTTCATCCAGTGTTGGACACCTTAAAAGAACAACAACTTGTGACTTCATTGCACAACCTTTGTGTGAATCACAGCCGATACTGGTTTTTATATGCTGGTTTCGTCTATTTTTTTCCCCATTATCTTTGAATTATTACAGGCTTCTGTACAGAGCTGATTTCTTTCTTTTAAAATGTTCAATTGGGTTTCAATTTAGCCCCGGCTCCGAAGCTGGAAATTAGAGCTCAGCGTCAATAACCTTAAACTGGACATGGGAAACAATACTCTTCAATAGCTATTGACTCACCTTCCAGGCTGCGTTGCTCATATAAACTGAATGAGTTGCCACCGCTGTTTAAATGAATGACCCTACTTAAATCTGAACAGTTCCTGTCCGTTTTATTTTAAAAACAATTACAGAAAAAAAAAAGCTCCAGCATTTTACGTAACACTTGTGACTTTTGGGGCGAATGTACTAACAGGACTGGTTCCGCTGGATTCACTGGTGACACAAGTATTTCTCCATAATTCAGAGAATTCCTAAGAATTCTCTGAATTATGGAGAAATACCTGTGTCTTGTAGGCGTGCGTAATAAAATATGCAGCGTTGTTGCTTTCTTGCATGACTGTTGTCGTTTATGTGAGCAATGCTGTTGACAATAGAAGCCAAATTACTGAGAACAGCAGCAGGTTTTGGTCCTGCAGCACCAGAGGGAACTGGTGCTGCAGGACCTGCAAAACCCGAATGAGCTGCTGGCTCAGAATCAGCCCCACAACCAAACAGCTGATACTGAACAGAACGACTGCGTTCATTTGATGATGAAATGAAGGCGATGGTAGCAAGTTACATCACCCACCAGCTATATCAGTTTCTATTCAGTTTTGTCTGCAGGAACTAATTGTTTCTAGATATTTTTATATTTAGTGGGGTATATTTTGGGACCGCGCTGTTTTAACACATAGTATCATTTACCACAATCAAGTAACTTGCTATTGCCAGACGTAATTTGTGTTGCCTTCAGTTGTTTAAAAAAAAAAACCCTGGTCATATCAAATATGACGTAAAAGAAATTTGACTTTGTAAATTAGCGGCTTGGTTTAAGGAGCTCCTGCCGTTTCCTTCAGAATATCACATTTCTCAGTTTGACATCGTTTTTACCGGCGTAGCACTGAGAAGTGGTTCTTATGCTGTGCTCAGCAGATGTGTAGTTCTAACATGTGTTTGCTAATTGCTGCTGGCTAGTCTGAAGGAGCTCAGTGGGGGAGGGAATACGTAAAGCTAAAAAAAAAAGAAAAAAAGAAAAAAAAAGTTATTTTTACATAATATTGCCCTTTTTAAATCCCCCAATTTAGTTTGGTTATCTTGAAGACACCGTATTTTAAATGTAACACGATCCGTGATAGCCAGGATCACTGATCAAACCAAAGTGACTGAATGAACTCCTCTTGGTAAACACCATTTATTGAAGTGATCTAACCATAACATACAGTAAATCATAGAAAACCATTTTGAACAATTGCCTATGAAAGCAACTACAGGACATTTCCCTATTTGGGACAAATAAAGGCTGTTGGCCCAAATCATGTAGTGGCAGGCGGCTCCTTTTTGAAACGCGACTAAACAAAACAGGAGAACGGCAAAGGGGCAAAGCAACTATCAAGCTGACAAAATATGTTTGTTATTTCAGTAAAATATTGTTTACACTTCTTATTGATTTATTTATCCCATTGAAGCAATAATTGGAGATCAAATACATTGTTGCAGTTTGCAGTTTAGGGCTGTTGCAGAAGACGACCTGAAAAATGAGGCTTAAAAGTTTTACCGGGAAGGCAGGAACATATCTGGTGCTTCTTCTAGTTGTATTTAAGTTTCACTGGAACATTTTAGATCGTTTTTGGCAGAAACAGCAGCAATCAGGTTCACTGAAGGAGCCCAGCCACTCCAGCCCTCGGCTGTTCTCTCACAGCTGGCCTGCAGAGGGAGCCATTGCACAAGAACAAACATTTGAAATCATCGTGGAATCAGGATCAATCGGAGAGTCACTGGATCTTCCGAGCTCACAAGCTGCTATGATCCATTTTCTGTCCTTTTCTCCTTGTCGTCTTCCTCCTCCTCTTCCTCCTTCTCCTCCTCCTCAGTGTCGTCCTCGTCTTCGCTCTCACTGTACAGGTAGTTACAGCGGTTTGTGTTCACAAAGAGGTCGCTGTCGTCGTCTTCGGAGTCGCTTCCTTCCTCCTCCTCGTCTCTCCCTTCCGCCTCGTCCTCCTTGCTGCTCGTCTTGTCCTGCGATGACTGCTCCTCCATGAATCCCTCGGGCCTTAAAGGAGACACTTTGCGGTTTAGGAGGCTTCCACTGCTCTTCTTCTGGCGCAGTTTGGGATTCGACTTACCAGAGTTGCTGTTTCTGCAGGTCCTGAATGTGATCCTTGTAAAGAATGAAGCTGATCTCTGCCTTCACCTTCTCCCCTTCTTCAATAGGATCCACGATGACATAATCACCTGAGAATCACAATGTAATTATGCAGGAAATTAATCTATATATATATATATATATATATATATAAAAAAACAATTTAAGGCAAATATTAACTTATATAGCTGCATTTTGGTTACAAAAGTGCATAAAACTTTGTTGATGTTTTGCCAATGTTGAATACACACAATTTTCTCGATTGTGGCGTTTCCTTTAAATAAGAAGAGCAATTAAAATCACAGGTGAATATGTTTGTTCACATGACGGGGCGTTAAAAGCGTGCCTCGCATCGTTCTCCTCCCACTTCCCGTCGTCTCCATCTTTTCTGTAGTGACTTCCAGTTGTTGATCAGGTGACTCGCGTGATGCAAAAAAATGAAGTGTCTCCATCAAAGTGTTGTGAAATACGCTCATTTCAATATGACTGATACCGGCCTCACCCCAGCTCAATTTTTCTTTTCTTTAGAGGAAATTGTGTTTTTTCGAAATTGCTGCGTTATTATTGGGTGAAATTTTATTTATTTTTTTCGGAACTGATTTGCACAATTACATTATTGCTGGAAATGCATCTCACGTTAACACACAGGCATGTCTGCTGATCTTCATCATTTTTTTTTTACCATATCAGTCTCGCTCCAGTAAAGAAAACTGGGTCGCTATTACCAACAGATATTTATTTCCCATCATTACGCCATTTGTTTCTGGACAGGGAGGAAGATGGTCATGGGTCCTTTGGTCATGTGACAGAGATAGTGGTGCAGCACAGGATTGTGGGGAGTTTAAATGAAGCAGGGAAGCAATGTCAGTAGTGTGATTGTTTCCTTGAAGATGTTGAAAGGGTAGTAAGATATATATAATGTTAGTAAATATCGGTCATGGCACCAATATTATCGGATATGGGTATATTTAAACACAAATCGCCCCATTAGACATCTTTAATACTCATGAATGGCTCAATGACTTCATTTCCGGAAAAAAATAATCCTTCTCTAGAAATTACCTCTCTTGATCCAGATATTCTTGCGGAACTTGGTGGGCATGCTAACCAGGAACGTCTCGCCCTGAGCCGTGACCGCTTCGTGGAGGTTGTTACCGCGGCTACCAGTCACCTGTGAGAGTGTGCAGGTGGAGAAAGGAGAAAGGAGACAGGACCCGGTTGAAACGTCCTCCTGGCTGTTGCTTCGGACCTGCACATTGATATGTTTACCTTCACAATCTGCTGGTTCTCCGTGGGAGTGATGAAGTCTCCCAGAACTTCCTTCACAACATGTTTGCGTTTCGTGGCCTGTGACATCTTAAGTTATGGGTAGCGGTTTCTTTCGCCAGCTAGACGAGGAAAAAAAAAAAAAAGAAACGACAAAACAGTCAGAATAGATTCCGTAGTTGTTCTGCAGTCACTTCAGCACAATTTGACAAACTCGTAATTCTCAGAAGGGGAAAACAAAATCGGTACAAATCGAGATGGGGATAACTGTATGACTCATCAGACAATTAGTACAAATACATCAGTGCTGGATGGTAAAAAAAATAATTAAATCACAGAGTTTGACACACAGATCTGACAGACTGTAGACTTGAAGAAAAGCTAGATAACTGCATTTGGAAACTCTTAATGAAATGTTTTTAAATGAAAGTGAAATCCTGTAATAGTCCGCAAATTGCATGATTACAGAACGTTGTGTTACACCTGGAAACATTGCTGTTAGCTTAGTTAGCTATCCCCTGTCAAAGTGTCGACAACTACAAAGAGTTACAAAAGTGATTTTAAAAAATGCAAACACACTCGAATATGCTACCTTTGAATGCGGTCATATTCTTAATACCATACATAACTTATTAATTATACGAATACATTAGCTTGATATGCTAGTACTGCTAACGCTGGCTACGTTGAAAGCTACTGCTTGTATTTCCGCTCCTACCTTGAAAACTAGAGACAAAAGTCTCGTTTCTAAACGAAGTATGTTTCCTAAGAGCGACGAAAAGGGGAGCAGAAAAGCAGAGCAGAGTAACAGGGTCTTTTCTGTCAATGAATATGCCACATGCTGTCGCGTTTTCTGAAAATACCAAAAACAAACGTCTCACTTCCGGTGTTAACGTGCTTCTTACTTTCAAAGTAAAAGCAGAATTATTTTATTTACCTTCTTTTAAAAAAAAAAAAAAAAAAAAAAAAGCTTTGCTCTTTTGTCACATGCTTTCCTGATAATTATGAATAAATTTAAATGAAAATCCAGTCAATAGTAATATACTCTCCTCCATTTAAAACGTTAAACATCATTGCGAGCTGGAAAAAAATATTTTTTTATCTTACAGGTGTCTTTCTGCGGAAGTAAGGTTTATCTAGTTCCTGGGTAAGTGCTACTTTGCATCATGGGATTTGCATTTCTTTCAGAAATCAGAGCAATGTTCAAGATCGCCAACATTTCGACGCTTGTGAGATGCATATAAGAATACCATTGGCTTCCTGAACTGGTGCTGGAGCCCAATGGAGAAATGTTTGGTTAATTTATCTGCACTGAATAGATGTGGGTAGTAAATACTTACAATTACATCAGTAACGTTTGGGTACAGGAATACTTTTAGAAGTAGTGTAACTACACCATACTTCTTGCTTTTGCTTGAGTGATGTTATTATTAAGCAATTCTTCTTCTATTTGAGTAAAATAGATACTCAGGCCTTCAGTGAATAAAACACAGATTTGCCACTGATGTGAAAGGCAGACATCTTGTTTCCAGACAGCTTTGTTGTTCTGTTGTAATTTCCTACCTGCTATTGGGTCATTTGGAGATTAAGTGAAGATTCAGAAAACACCATATCTTGTCACTGGAAATACTTTTCCTCATGCAGGATTACCTGCTGCATTCATTTCCTAAATGTTGTATTAAATACAAGTCTAGCATTTCTTCTGCTTTGTATATATTTATACAATATATACAAAATTGTATATATTGTATAAAAATAACATATATACAATTTGTTTTGTATATATGTTATTTTTATTGATTTGTACTAAAATACCAAAAGTTGCACATCACTTCATATACTTGTTTCTCTTCCTCCCTAATTTTTAAATATTAAATCACACTGTATGAACAGTTACTCTGTATTTGAGTAGTCTCTTCACAGAATACTTTTGTTTCTTGAGTAATTTGTTGCAAAGCTACTTTTTACTTTTACTTAAGTGTAAATATGTTGAATGCTTATGTGAGTGTGTGTAGGCATGGCTCTGTGTATGTTGCATTGTGATGGGCTGGCAACCCGATGGCACCTCTTGTCCAAGGACAGCTGGAGAAAGGCACCATTTACCCTGTGCACAGACGATGGCTGGATAATAATAATTCACCGAGTCCATTTATGATTCCAAATGTCTGAGCAAAAAGTGATTTATTTCAGACACCGAATGAACCTTTTTTTTTTTTTTGAATTCCCACATTTTATTCAAACATCGCTTTTTTCCACTCTCACAGCAGTTGCTATTGGGAGTTTGACAGTCCTGTGCAAACCTTGCCTTGGAAACAGAAATCTCAGTCAATACCATTAGCACAACTAGAGACAGAACTTTTTTTTTTTAAAAAAAGAAAGAAAAACACTGCGTAGACATGGTCTAAGTTTCACAATACCTCGAGCACAAGCAGGTTTATTGCTGGTAGAGATGAGTTACAACCGATGCTGCCTCTGCTGAAACAACGGAATGAAATGTGCAAACGAAATCCAGTTTCAAATTACAGCAAAGTTTCATAGTAACATCACAGCTAAGGTCAGTGGAACTGGTCTGACAGAGTAGGTAGGCATGAGGTGGGAGGTATGACGGTACAATACAGCAAATGGTTTAACGGAACGTTGTTAGAACTTGGAAGTGTCTTCACTTGGCTCCTCATGCAGTTTGTTCTTGTGCTTTTTGTGAGCTGATGTCGTTGTACCGGGTGGCTGGTACAGTACATGTAGCATGAAGGTTAGTTGACAACAGCAGAAGAGCACATCTTGTTGATTCCACATGCATTGGACCCCCTGTAAAGGTAATAGTAACCCTGCAATAGGAGACAAAAAAAAACCTCTTACCTTCTTTGCAATAAAAGAAAATATTCTAGTTTCATGCGTCATGATATCAAGTTATATTTACACCAGACCGAGACATATTTACAACACCCTACTCCATTTGTTGGTAAAGAAGCTTAAAAAGCCTTGGAATAAGTTGAAATTTTATTGCACTAGCATAACCTCGTACTGAAAAAAGAAATCAGTAAACATAAAAAAACAGGATGGTAAGGTAAATTATATAATTAACCATTGCAAGTGATGTTGGTACTTACAGAATAGGGCTGCTCTAATTGTTTGTGTGCCAAGAGGAATGAACTATGGTGGAACAATTTATTTGAGTCAGGTTGTAAATATTTATTTATATGAAGCAAGCCGACTAAAATATTGTCCGATAAGGAAATTGGGGCTGATTTATCGGTGCACCTGCACAACAACATGAATGTGGGATTCTACACATCTGCCAGCATATCTGCATTCCTGTAACCTGGATTTAACTTGAATCAAGTACAGCTAGAGGTAGATGTTGTTATTCTTGTACCTCCTCTCCAAAGTCTTCCCCCCAGCTGTTTTTGATGGCCCAGAATGGGATGCCATTTCCTGAAAGAGGAGCAGCATCACGAAAACAGTTGAAAATACCCTGAACCACAAACTAATGTCAACAGACGTCATTAAACGACGACCGGGGAGGAGTAGTTTACTCACGTTCACCATATCCCACCAGCAGCACAGCGTGGTCGATCATCCACGGATTGCAGAAGATCTTCATTGGGTGACTGACGCCCTTTCTATAGAACTACAGGAATATAAAGGGCAACCGTAACTGTAAAGGCAAATTTCATTCTTTGACAAAAATAGTACAAGTTGCATCGGAGAAACGGAATGAAGAAGTAAAGCACTCGCCTGCATCGCGAAGGCATTCAGCGCGACAGAGATCGGTCCTTTCTCTGCCAACCAAGCGGCAATTTCTGAGAAGAACAAGAATAAAGCGGTAAAACATTTGCCTATTTAATGACACTGTGATGCCCTACTCTCAGAGCATTGACTCTCTTACCATGCAGACTTGCGGTTTTATTACAATATTTTGCGGTACTATTGTGATAACGATAAAAGTGACGATAATGATTTATTAAATCCTTCTTACTTCTACTTTTGTGTTGCAGGAATTATCAAACATAAATAATGCTCTTGAAAAAAACATTCCCCTTGTGGGATACGCTTCTTTAAGACACCAGTCACGAAAATAGGTGTGATTTGTACCACTAAACAGTCACTATTTTCAAATGTATCGGTATTTATTACTGCTTTTAGTGAACAAACAGCGAAGAAAAGAATAGAACTATGAAAGTCATAAATTTGGACAGTTTTGGGGATTTTTAAACATCATTGATTGGAATTCATCGTGACAGCAACAAATCAAAATTCTTTCCACGATAAGAAAGGTATCGCAATAAATGATAAACGATACGATAAATGCCCACCCCCTTTGCTTACCTTTTTCGTCTTTGGAAATCTCCAGCGAGCTGTTGATGTAGGCAGCCACCTTCCTGTCAGTGAAATCGCACGTCTGCTTGTGTCCTTTGTAGGAGTAATCCGTCTCTGTCTCCAGGCCGCCTTGATGGTACGGGAGAGACAAACACACATGAAATATATATAGACGTAACATAAGCTTATTTAAACTTAAATCCTCCCTTTTCAATTTTCTGTTTGTTTCTGTTCCCGGGAAGCCGTTTCTCACCCAGCTTTTCAATAGCTTCATAAGCGTTTGCCGGCAGTCCACCTCTGCACGCCTGGTCCAGTCCGTCACAGTCAACCAGCTCTGCATAGGAGAGTGTGTATGATCCATTAATTTAATGGAAAACTGACCGTTTTCATTGCATTTCGGAGACGTCAGCGGTGAGCTTTTTCAGTCAGAATCTGTGACGACGAATTACCCTGCTCTGAAAGTGACAGCAAAGTCCCATTTTTCAGGAACCACTGGCCCTCGATGTTTCCTGTGACAGAAAACGCCCAGCAAGATCCACACATGCCCTACCAAACACACACACACAATGAGGGTTCAGAAATATCCCTGCGCTACGTCAGTTTGTCATTCCCATCGGGGTGGGCCCTCGGTTATTAACTCTTCTGCTTGCCGTCACCTGGTTCTTCACTGGACTAACGGCTCCATGATCCCTCCAGTCCCAGCTGTCAGGGGCGGGGCCTTTGGCAGTGGGGGCGGGTTTCATCGGGCGATGAAGAGTCCACTGGCTGAGAAGCGGGTTCAGGTACGTGGAACGAAACTCCTCCTCTGGACGAAGACAGACGGAGAGAATACAAAGCTGAAACGTTTGCGATACCGGAAAAAAACGTCGAGTTGACGCAGAGCTGCGTTGTTAGACGCCGAAGATGCATTTCCTCGTCGGAAGTGACCGGACGGCACACGGTGGCGCGTACCAGTTAGGTCGCTGAACTTGGTAACGCCGTACTCGGCTGAGCCTTGATCCAAAGACTGGAGCTTCTCTGCCGTTTTCAGGTTCTCGTGAAAGATCCGCAGACGCCTGTCAGTCTCTGTCGTGGAAACACGAACAAAGACAATATTTAACATCACAACATGCAATGTCAGATTCATACTTCATTGGATTTCTGCCTATCACTTTTTTTCTAACAAACCTTTCTAAATACATGCCAACAAACGTTTGTAATCTTCTTTGATTAGCACTTCGGGTAAGCTAGTCATTGTCCAAATTGAGCCCAGAAATTGAAGTTTTAGATTTGACTCCTTTTGGCTAAAACTCTACAGTAATTAAACTTTACAGTTGCTCCATGCTCCTTTTCCATTAAGCTTATGCATTCTGTTTAGGGCTGGACGATATGGCGTAAAAACATATCACAATATTAGGGTTTCGTATCGGTCGATAACGATAATTATCCATCAGTTTTTTGTCATACATATCTGAAATACTGCCAGCTGACGTGACCTTTCTTGTTTCATCCAGTTTCCTCTATAAATAACTGTAAATAGCATTTACAATTATGTCAGTTGTTTTTTTCTAACATCAAATTTAAAATTAATTATGATAAATCAAAATTCTCACCATAAGACATTTTTACAGTAAATGATAAACGACACGATCAATGCCCACAGCTAACTCAGCGGTCAAGAAAATGTGGTTAATCACAGTTATTACGAAATTTTATAAAGTGGACAACTAGTTTTCCCAAATAGTGCCAAGTTCATTTTTACAAACGTTTTCCTCTTTAACAAAAAGTAAAACATTGTTTGAAAACTGCTTTAAATAATTTCTCTTGATAAGATTCCTTTTACCCTGTAGGTTTTGCGTGTTTAGCTTTTTTTTTTTCAGCACTCTGGCTACACATGGAGCTGAATGTGGGCTGACTTGTGAGAGTGTTTTCCCTTCGGGGTGAACACAATGAGCTGCAAGCACTAAAGGTTCAGTGTCTGTGCACCAAAATGTGACTCTGTGTGTGTGTGTGTTTGTAATACCTTGTGGGGACCATTGTCCTGACACATACTACGTTGTGGGGACCGAAGCCTGGTCCCCACAAGGGGAAACGCTGTATTTGGGTCAGGGTTTAGAAATAGGACTAAGGTGTGAATTGAGTTTTGTTTAGGGTTAGGTTTAGGCTGTAGAAATGACTAGAAGTCAATGGAAAGATAGCCACACAAACATGTGTGTGCGTGTGCTGGATTGTGTGAGCATGTGCAAAACGCTCACCTTCCTGGCTGCTGTAGAGCTTATTGTATTTAAGCATGAACTCTTTAAACTGGCCCAGCAGCTCCACAGACTCCTACCACAGAGAGAACAAAGAGAATAAACGACTGCCGGGGCACATGACAAAACATTGACAAGACCTCACTAAGCTGCTTCTTTTTTTTTTTTTTTCACCTCTGTGGGCCGGACGGTGGATTGAGCCTCTGTCTTGTTGGGCTGTTCTGAGGCTGGACCGACTGAAACGAGGAGAGCATGTTAGTCGATAAAGCCGTGCTTCGGCTTCACGTTGTTAAATGCAGATTTATTTTAAAACCAACAGCACTAAGTAGCAGTAATGGAAGCTTTACCAAGGTGAACGCTAACATTAGACATTGACTCATCTCCCTTTACCTAATTTATCTCATTGATCCCAGTTATGTAACACAAAGGTCAGATTGAACAAACAAGATCATGCTGAAAATACAAATAAGGGTGATTTTTTATTAAGAAAAGAAAAGAAAGATGAGGTCTATCAGAAGGAGCGATCTGCTCGTCCGGTTGCTGACTGACCGACCTTTAGGCTGGCACTTCTGCTTGAGGAGGCTGGTGGTGGCCTGCCAGGGAATGTCCCACACTTCAAACACGCACACTTCAGTCTGATTCAGGAAAACACACCAGGATGAAAAACAACAGACATTAATATCAGAATCATCTGTTTGTTCACGTCCTGCAAATGCTAAAAATAAGGAAACGGGAGGAAGTTGCTTGTCTGTCTTCACCTCTTCTCACATCCTTTTTTTTTAATGTTCTTTTTAAATTTTCTGGACTAACTGGATTGTGGAAGCATAATGTATATACTTATGTCAGAGAGTTGCACAAGCGTGCCCAAAGTTACAGCCAGTCATGTCACAAGACTAGATCAGTGCTGACTTTTATGCCTGAACAAACACAAGGCACTGCTGCATGCAACATTAAACAACACAATCAGTCAGGCATTTGGTATCCTTCCATAAGGCCGGCGACTTCCTGTTTGTTGCTTAATCTGTTTCTGTCTGTCACTCTCACAGCGTACCTTAAGTTTCTGAGGCTCAGGATAGAAGTCACAGGTCCTGAGCATGGCAGATTTCTTACACTGGGTGTTGCTCAGCTCCAGAGTTAAGGTGTAGCGGATTCCCTTCACCAGCTGAAAAACAGACGGAAATGTGGAATTTGCGAGAAAGAAATGCAGTTCTCCACAAAAAGGATTTAGAAACCGACTGACGTTAAGGCTGCGTAGTTTATTGCAAAAATAGTCAATGCAATACCAGTGTTGCATAAACTACTTTTTAAAATGCAAAATGAGCCTATTAATAGACTGTTAAAAAAAAAAAAAAGATTCCAGGCAGTCATATTTATTTATTTATTCAGACATAAGTCATTCAGAACGTTCTCGTTTTTTAGCAAAAAAAGAAAAAAAAAAAGATATTTTATTTTAGGAACATGGCTTCTCTGGTGGTGGTGTGTTGACGCTTCCGGTTAGGAAAATACGCTTTTAAGAATTGAAGTTTAACACTAACATTACGTCTGTTTCACTTCATTTAATGGGGAATTATTGTAGTCATAATTAGATAGCTTTGAAATAAAGATATTCTTCGGGAAATGTACATCAGCATTTGTTCTGTACCATGAAGTCCGTGCTTTTATTCTGAAATTATGGCTTTATCCTTCCGTCTGGACCTCATTTACGTTAACATGACGCATCGTTGTAAACACAGACATTTAATGATACCGAACTGACTCTTAAACGATCAAAAACACCGATAAGACACAATAATTTAAACAATAAATAAATAATTGTTTTGACCTGTTTCGTGGCGGAGACGAAGCGGCTGACTCGGCGGAGGTGCACAGCGTTGGAGCCCCGGTTGTATCGCTCCTCCGCGAACGCCAGAACCTTCCTCAGGTCCGGGTCGGACTCGTGAAGCCGGATAGGAGAGCCGGGAGGCCCGAACAGAGGCCGGTCGAGGTCTTCGCCCAGGCCGAACACGGAGACCAGGGCCACGCAGAGGATTAGGGGGCAACAACGGACTCCGACTCTCATGTTGACTGCTGGATGCTGACAGGAGGAAAAGGGACCGGCGTTCAGTCTGCGCTGGATTTAAACGCGCCCTGCTTGTTTCCCCAGAAATCACAATCAATATCGGGTCAACTGCGGCTATTGACCGAACGAGCTGCTCTTGTTGCCAAACAAACGTGACTGCAGGTGGGAGGAGCCTGCGAGATTTAATGGGAGGATTTTGTTGAAGAAAAAAATGCCCTAGGCCGCGGGGAGAACACCAGGGGGCGACAAAGAGCCTCAGAAAGTTGGAGAGAAGAAAAGGGGGAAAAAATGTCTATTTTTATATATGTGGTGTTTATTTGTTTCCATAAACAATGTGTGATTTACAGGGTGTTCATAAATCATTTTCAACAGATGATATACCCAACAATTTATTTACAGTGTGTGAGACAGTTATATTCGCGATCTGCAATATTTGCACATTTTTAGGAATGTATTTTTTGAAAAAACAATTGATCAGGAGTGAACTCAAAGTTTTGAAGTGGTTCAAGGAATTAATGAGTTATGAATTAGTTTTTTCTTTTTATATGTACATACATGTAACATGTTTTAATTAGCCTTCTAATTTTTTGTGTAATTTCAAAGTTCCCAATTCAAACACCAGAGGGAGACACAGTCTCTTGTTTTTTTTTCCTACGACACTTTATTTTGAAATTAAATTACTTGATTTGAAAAAACAACACTAGAAAATAATAAAATGTGTAATTTAGTAATACTGTACATAAGTATAAGTTGAACTTTCGGGTTTTAATCAGTATAAACCCACAGCTCAACTTAAAAAAAACAAACAACAAACAACAACTTTATTTTAGAGGGTCCTAACAGGAAGTGTGGCCATCCTACAGGAAGTAGCATCTGTTGATAGCTGCTATGCTAACCCACCTAGCTGCCCGTTCTGTTTTCCTGTGTTGCCAGTTTATCGAGTGAACGACGAGGCTAGCTGGTTCCCAGTTCACCCAGCGGAGGACCATAGCGCCGCTGTGAACGTAATGACTCACCCGCATTTAGAGGTCAGGTGGTATTCTTAGCATTAGCCTGTGTGCCAAGCCAAAGTCCGACAGGCAGACATGGAGACTCGGGGGATTGAGGACATGTTTGACTTTCGTCGGTAAGTCAGCTAACGGCAGGCTAACTAGAACTCCCTGGTTAACCAGAATAAAGCCAGTGGCTGGGGGGTCTGTGCTCCTCCTTGTGTCCCTCAATGTGTTACGAACTTATCGGTGACGGGATACATGATGCTCTAACAGGTCAGACGTGTCATAGGGAGTTAAAACATTCGAAAAGAAACACGATAGGCTAGTTAGCCAAGTAGCAGAGACATCATGTTGCTATTAGTTACTCTGGAACTTTATTTAGGGTGCACGTCCCAGCACTGGTAAGGACATGCATCACTGTTTCATCTAGTTAGATATCTCAAAATAACGCTGCCTCTGTTGAAGGCAGGAAGTGGAGTTTGTGTTCAAGTCATCCTGCTCTAGGGAGTATTTAGTTCAGGTAAGTTTAATAAACGTGTTGTTTCACTGTTGTATAAAAGGAAAGACCACTTCAGTGGGGAATTTGACGTCAAAGAGCTGCACACGAAGGACACGTGTAATAAGTCATTGGAAATGAAAGACAACATTCAGTGATGTCTGTTCAAATGGCAAGTGGTGAGTCTGCTTGTTTACACATTGTTGTGCTGCCACGATAAAAAAATAAAATAAAATTATAAATTTCTTCTTATGTACTTTAGTGTCAGATGACAGTAAATCAGAACCAGATTTATTTGTCAAGTTTGAGGCACATACTGGAGAGTTTGACTTCAGTTCCGCTTTGCCAGTTTTAAATGGAAATATCTCTTGCAAAATAAAGGTGTTTTTTTATCAGCCTATTTTGTCAGCGTGTGCATACAGTGATTTTCAGAAGAGGGAATGAAGTTATTTTATCCCTGTTGATCACCTGCAGAACCACGGTAGGAATCACAGCCAAAAATCCACAGTGAATTTTATTAACGCTTGAAAATGGTCCGAAAAGAAACAGGGAATTTTGACATGAAACACCTGTGGTCTTGCCCCAGTTTAGTCCAGCAGGTGTGTTTGCTTGCCTCTGGCATTTGTAAGAAGTTAGCCTTGACTTAGAGATGTTAGGTGTGCTTGCTTTGATTTGATTTGATTTTCCTCCTGTGGAATTGAAACGATCTGTGTGCAGGTTTCCCAAAGATGCTGTGGCTCTCCTGCTGTTGCTCATCTACTCCCCGGTTGGCGTTTGTTTGATGCTGATGCGGATTTTTATCGGCGTTCACGTTTTCCTGGTCAGCTGCGCAATCCCGGATAGCTTTGTGCGGAGGCAAGTACCGGTTCTTTAGGGTTTTTTTTTTTTTCCTGTGCGTTTCTTTAATCTGTCGCCGTTAACGTCCGTGTTTGCTTGCAGGTTCGTTGTCAGGGTCATGTGCTCGGTCCTCGGGATGCACGTGCGACAGAGAAATCCTCGCTCCCGGGATAAAAACACCAAGCTCTACGTATGCAATCATGTGACAGAGTTTGACCACAATATTATCAACCTCTTGACCCCCTTCAATACTGTGAGTGTTCAAGTTTTTCTTTTTAAAAAAAAAAAGATAAACATTTTTGTTTTTTTGCAGCTTTTCTGATTATTGATCGCTTTTTCACTCCTTTTCATCGCCGCATTGGAGCTGCAACTAATCATTGTTCTAGTAAACAATTATTCAGACGATTAATCGGATAAAAAAAATTGCTCTGTAGATTCTTCCTTTAAGCTGTTTTTATACTCTATTAGAGATGAATTAAAAGATGCAAATAAACAATGTTACTCCTTTTTAAAGTATTATAAACATTTCTTCCTTAAAATGCAGCAAAGGAAGCACAGCAACTTAAAAAAAGTACTTCCAGTATCAATACAGTGTCGGGCTAATTTGTTGACTATTTCTTGAATAGAACCAATCAATTAAATAGCAAAAGGTGTTTAAAGGGAGGTTTCTTTAGCACAATTTGAACCAAATGAAGTGACAGTTGTTTTCATTTTAAATGCAAAATGATAATCTTTTTTGAGTCTCTATTCTCCAGTTAAGGATTAATCTACTAAGTTATTTGACGATTATTTCAATAATTGATTCATCACGATTAATCTAATCGATGGTTTCAGCGATACTCGGCTTTTTTCAGTATGTTGTTCAGTTTGTCCATAAACGAACTGACCACACTAGCCAATCGGATGCTTAAAGGAGAAGGAAAAAGAAAGACTGCATGGTTTTAAACATGGTATTTATTAGGTATTTTTGCCAAATAAAAACCTGAAAAGTGTGGCATGCTTTTGTCATCCCAGCCCTAGCTAAAACATGTAGGATTTAATTTCACTTCCACAGTTATGGGCTAGTTTGTGTTGATTGTGTTACATGCTACCTGAATGAAACACACTGAAAATATGCAAAGAAATGAATTCTTTTGCGAGGCAACATGTATGTGCTGTGGGGTGAAATGTTGTTTTTTTCTGTGATGTGTAACGAAGCGCTGCAGTAGTCGGGGCCGTTTTAATGCCTCGGAGGTCAGGCTTAAGTCTCTTAGCTAATAAAGCATTCTAGCAAAAGGTCAGAAATGTTTGAAGAGTCGCCGCTTTAGAATACAACGTGAACTTTTTAAATCTTAGCTTTAAACGCTAAAATTGATGACAAAATGTAATATTCATTGCTGGTTTCACGTGCTACACAAATCAACTCGACTTCGTCTGCCATGGTTTGTCGTAAGCGGTGAGTCCAGCCTTGGGGAAGCTTGATTTCTTGTTCCTCTGCTCCTCAGCCCCAGCTGGAGGGCTCCACGGGCTTCATGTGTTGGGCCCGGGGCTTCATGGAGATCCACTCAGCCTCCAGCCAGGAAGCGGTAGGAGAGTTTCTCCAGAGGTACTGCTCCGCTGACGGCGCCCCGCCTTTACTCGTCTTTCCTGAAGAAGATACCACCAACGGCCGCGCCGGTCTGCTCAAGTTCAGGTCCGTCTGGCTTTCTGTCCGTTTCCTCTGACCGAGGCCAATGTGAGTCTCACAGAGGAACACAAATATTCACAGCAGAAGTGCATCAAAAGATGCAAATAAACAAGATAATCCAATTTCTTTAAAAGAAACATTGTGTTGCTTTAAGTGCAACAACACATTGAATGCGTTATTTCATTAGATAAAAAAAAATATAACGTGGAAAGGTCAGGCCTTTCTGCTTGACGTAATATAAGTTCAGTGAATAGATTACCTGA
Source organism: Poeciliopsis gracilis (assembly GCA_911649635.1). NCBI lineage: Eukaryota > Metazoa > Chordata > Actinopteri > Cyprinodontiformes > Poeciliidae > Poeciliopsis > Poeciliopsis gracilis. The sequence goes on along the minus strand of CAJVRI010001175.1, from coordinate 2,355,821 downwards.
GAACTGGATATCAAGATCCACTTAAACGAAAAATTTTGACTTGCTTTGCAGAATATGTTGTTCTTTCAGCAAAGAGCCTTTGTTTTGAGTCTATCGTCCAGTTAACGATTAATTGATTACTAAATGACAATAATTTGAATAATCAATTCATCATAACACGTAAGCTTGCTGGATTTCTGTACTGGAGCCGATTTAACCTTTGAACTTCGCATTAACATACATCCTGCACTGGTTGCTAGGGTTACCCCAATAAGTCGGTGCTGATTCCCTGAGGTTTTGGCTATCGGCTGATGCTTACACGCAAAATCAATCTTTTTTTATTTTGGTTTTTTACTGATCTGCTCCATGTCTGCAAATGTGTAAAAATCAGCCACTGCTTCCTCTGTGGTGGTTTTTAATGAGGCTTGGGGAGCAAATAGTTTTTCACGTTGGTCCAGTTTGGCTTGTGCTGCTTCAGCCCCTCAATGAAAGAAATCATTGTCCGAAAAACACTTGTTGAGTCGGCTTACCTTGGTCTGATTTTAAAATCTGTTCAATATGAAACATCTAAATGGAGCAACAAAACTAAAGCAGAGGAGGTCAACGCTGTACGATAAAGACATTATTTCACCATCAGTTAGTTTTCTGTTTTGCATTTTTCATGCACTTCTGTTTTAAATGTTTGGGTTTTTTCCGTTTTTAATTTTTTTTTTTAAAGGAAGTTGTGTGACATTGTGTCATCTAACCTTTAACTCAAGGTTGACAGAACACTTTGTAGCGATTCAGAAATGTGAAGGTGGGGTTTGCTTCTCTCGACGCTGTGCTGCAGCCACATCCAGGTGCTTCCTGTGTGGGCCCCCGGTCTTCACTTTCCTTTCCCAGCTCGGCGTTTCGGTCACTTTACTGACTCATCCTCAGCTCCGGTATCGTGAGCCGTCTAATTAGCTCCGCAGCTGTTTTTTAGTCAGAATCGACTCATTTCAATTTGCCGTCTCAGTCATCGATAATGAAATGAGCAAATAACGGTGTGTTTATGTTAATAATGGGACATGCATTTTAATGTTGTTAATATCAGGAGGAAAGTTTTCCAAATGGTGTTTGCTTCATAGTAAATGTGTGTTTTTGTGTGTGTGTTTGCTATTTCAGCTCGTGGCCTTTCACTCTGACTGAATCTATCCAACCTGTGGCCTTACGGGTGTCCAGACCTCTGCTTTCTTTGGTAACCGGATTTTAAACTCGTGCGACGGGTCAGAATGAATGGAGCACATTTGCGAACTAAATCACCTGCTGCTTTATTAGCGTCATTCAGCTTATCATCTTTCAAGGAAATCAGTGAAGCAGTCAAAATCTTCAACGAACAAAACATGACTTTGTTCCAAATCTGATGATTGGACACATTTAAAGAGAAATAGCAGCTGCTTTAATCTGATCTCAGTGCTAAGAATAATCCAGTCGGGTGTTACAGAGAGCTCTACCAGCTCCATGATGAACTCCTTCAATACAAGTGAGGATGTTTGTATACAGAAAATGCAGCTTCTCTGTAATCCTGGTCATTTTTTTCCCCCCACATCTGTGACATGATGACCCAACCGTCTTCAATGTGTTTCGTTTCTTCCAACAGAGCACAGTAGAGTCCAGCTGGCTAACAGACCTCCTGTGGACATTTTTCTCTCCATGTACAGTGTATCATGTAAGGTACTACATATTTTATCACTACTTACATCTTTTAGACAGGGACAAGGTCAAGGTAGAAAGCAGTGATGGTTACATGTTGCCTTGGCAGCACTAACAGCCTCTGGCTCACCTACTTAACGCTAGTAATGCTGGATACTCAGCTGCAGCGTGAGATAGTTTGAGAATAAAGGTTTCTGCAGTAAGTATCGTCATGCTTTGCGTCCTGACTTGAAAAATGAGGTTTTTGACGTCGCCTTTCATTTCAGTTGGCTCCCACCAGTTTCCAGACAAGATGGTGAATCTACCCAGGAGTTTGCCAACAAAGTCCAAGAGGTAAGATTGGGGTTTGTGGACATGAATCACACATCAAAAACCAAAAGTGGGATTTCTTGGACCTCAAGATGCCTGGCAAGCAGATTTAAGATGAACGGGCATTTAATATTTCTCTGAAATGAAAGTCTTAAATTCATTTACATGAAATGAAGGCCTTAAAGTGTCTTAAATTCATTAAAAAGGAGCGCCGTTGCAGATCCTTCCTCTCAGAAGCTGTCGGACTCTTTCGCCATCACAGCTGCTAACAAACGCTTCAGTGGTAGCATTTGTTAGCACAAATATTCAGGCACATTTTGTGAATATTTTGTATGATATCCCCTTGAATAGAAACAGAAAACCTAGAAAAAATATCCTACCCAGTTGCACATTTCTTTAAATCTGATCATGCTGTTTTTTAAAAAAAATAATTTTAGTCTATTTTAATAGATTGCTTTCTTCTCGTTTGGCTCCCTTTTCCTCTTTTAACTCTAACGTGTGTCGTCTCGCTCAGCTTCTCGCTATTGAACTGGGGCTGGTCTCCACCAAGATTACTAAAGCTGATAAAGCAGAGCACATTAAGAGGAAAAGACATTCAGTACCACAAACGACGACAAGTAAGTAAACGAGCCGTTTTTAGACAATCTACCCGTGCGGCACATTCACAGCTCGGGACTTTTTAAGTGGCTGCGTTTTGCGTTCTTCAGGTGCCACGTCTGCCTCCATCGGGCTGGGCTTCATGGCCCAGAGTCTGGGCTCAGATGACCACCGGATCGCTAAGATGGCCCAGCAGGTGAAGGATGTGCTGCCACATGTCCCAATCAGTGTCATTACAAGGGATTTAGGTACGGACCGGTTTTAATACTCCTTATTGTTTCCGTTCGTCTTGAAAAGTGGGTACGCTCTCAGAAAATGTCGAGGTTTGACTTAACCTTAAAATGGTGGCTATGTAACATCAGATGCAGAACAATGCATGACTTTTTATGACATTAGAAATTTAATAAAGAAAAACTAGGGTAGAATCATGTGGGGGTGGGGGGGTTGCAACAAAGTTGAGTGGTGGAATAAAAATATTGAAGATATTTTCTTTACTGTTATTATGAAAGTATTAGTTAATTTGTATTTTTTTCCGTACTAAACTAAGACAACTTGTGCTACAAGTGCTATAAATATTCTGAGTTTAGGCGTGTCACAATAACAAAATTAGTGCAATAATATTGTCATTTTGAGACCATTTTGAGCTAATATAATAACAATAACGCCTTATTTATGCAAGTATACCCACTCAAATATAAGAAAAGGTTGAAAGAAAATTTAACACTGAAAATGGAAAACATTTTAAATATCCAAAATAAGGAAGCAAAACATCCAAAACAATAATTAAAATGGATTATGAAGTCTGTAACCAAAAATTGCATTAAAAGATGGCAGTCATTCAGCTTAGACAGGGAAAAAGTCAAATGTTTTTCAAAATGGCCGCTTCCCAACAATATTGAAAGAGAACGTCTCTAACAGCTTTTCTCCAAATCAGAATGATCGAGTTCATTTTTAATTTATCATGCGATGAATTGATTTATTATGTATTGAGACAGGCTTACCTATCCTGCATTGTTTCCCCCCATAATTCATTCTTTAAGTTGCCTCTTGGTTGTTTTTTTTTTCTTTTTCAGTTAAAACCAACTGTGTTGACACCACAATAACAAACCTGCTAGAGAACAGAGAGGAAGCGTCGATGGAAGCTACTGGCACGTCAACATACGGAGCCTCCAGGATCAGCTCCTTTTCTTCTGGATCCTCTCCTGCCATAAAGGTTTGACCATTCAAAGTGTTGCCTTCACTGACCTCTTGGAGCCTACGCTTCTGTTTGATTCAATCATAAAATTGTCTGCTGTGTAAAAAGCAGTTATCCCAGCACCATTCGTCCACCAGTTTTGGCCGATACCGATTTTTATTTATTTATTTACTTTTTTTAATTGTCTGAAAATTTAATTAGCAACAGAGTTGGTAATGGCAACAAATCCTTCCAACCTCAAAGACTTGAAGGTCATCACCGAAGTTAACTTGACAGAATATGTTGAAAAGCTGATCATCCATTAAAAGAAATGATTGACTTCGTTAATGCTAAGGAAGTTTCTAAGAAGGGCATAAATAATCAACATGATTTCTTTCTCTTTTTTTTTGTTGCTTTTTTACATTGTACTGTGTTTTAGGACATTCCTGCCTCACTTCCTGTCAGAAACAAATCTTAGTTGGTTCAAAATCATTTCAAATCTGGTAGTGGTTTGAATAAATTCTTGGTTCTTCATTTATCATAAATCTAGATCATCTAGTCCCAGAGTCTGAAGCTAACGCCTCACGCCAGAGGGGATGAAATCAGAAAGGACTTAGAACAGCATCCTAAAACAACTTCAGTCTCACAAACATCACGGCGGTTTATGCCTAAAGAATCTTTGGGTTGTCATGCTGTTGGCATCGGGCGGTACTTGACCCGGAAAAAAATGATTATTTTCACAGGAAATGGAGGCAGGCAGTGGTCTTTCCTGGTCAAAACTTGTGCAACTTTACTGACCTGAGTAACTCACAAAACTAAAGCAATGTAAAAATAAATCATAGGTTTAGTGTTCATACAAACTGCTGTGATGTTTTTGAGATCCGCGTTGTCTTGCGTCCCCTCTTGTACTTCCTGTTGGCTTAAATCCGGATTTACATTCGATCTCTGCAGGCGAGCTACTCACTGCTGAGATCCATTTAGCAAAACCACACATCAAAAATCCCAAACTGTCCCTTTAAGTACTAAATTGTGAGTTGGAGTTGTCTCAGGTCAGTCTTTGAACTTCGACCTGCAGCCCAGACATATACAGACGCAGTAATCTGTCCCAACTTTTACCCGGTAGAACAAATGTCATATGTATTCAAAATCCTGGGAAGTCCAAGTTATTATTTGACTAATGCGGTTCATGCTTTGACCTTTCCTCTCCACAGCCTGCTGCCAAAACGTTTGGGAGATCACCAGCTGACAGACACATGTCTCTCCAGCAAAGAAAAGAGGCGTTGTATAATTATGCGAGAAGGTGAGAGAATAGAGGAATGCCTGCAAGAATATCATGTTTTAAACGACTTGGCACCCAAAAATGGTTGCGCAGAAAATGTTTACACTGGAACAGGTTACTGAACAACATCAGCGGGGTTCCCATTAAAAGTAGGAGGGGTGTTCTAATGTGCTTTTGCTGCCCTCAAGTGGCCAAAAAAATGAATAAATCCCATATTTTTTATACTCGAAAAAACACAATGATTGGGGTCGACGTGCGGAGGAATGTAATTTACCTGCATTGTCATTCAGAAGTTTCTGAATATTTATCATCAGCATGAATATAGTATTTAGTTTGGGTTTTTAATTATGTGTTTGATTCAAACATTTTCCAATGTGGAAAAAGGACTAAACAAATTGAATTCATTTCTAAAGTAAGAATTGGATGCCTAAGTTTGAATCTAGGAAACCAAAAATAAACACTGCATTTCATCAAAATCAAACAAATATACTGATCAATGTTCCAGTTAATCAAAGGAAACTAAACAGGTGAGGGAATTTTTTACTTTAATTGAAGATGTTGAATCGTTATTCACTCCTGGGGAAAAAAGGAACAAATGAAACGAGTAGCTTAAAATACATTCATGCTGACGAGGAGCGGATTCAAACCTCCGTATGCAGGCAGTGAACTGTGACGCCTATGACGTTATGTTTGTGCGAGATTAATTGCGCTAACCAGCAGCGGTCCTCCGCAGACGTTACATCGAGAAGCACGGACTGGACCTGGAAGACGGCCACTGAACAAAACGTCGGATCGTGGGAAACTGGTCGGAGTGAGGCATCTTCAAGCTGTCCTGCTGTCTACTTTTGAAAAGTGATTTTTATTTTCTATCAACCCTGTCGAGCTGGAAAAGGAAAAACATCAACAACAACAACAAAAAACAACACAAAACTGGTTTTGTTATCCGCAAATAATGGCAACAAAGTATTCAGAACATGTATACATTCATTGAATGGTGATTTTATGCATGTGTTTAATTCTTCATCCTGGCCGAGACATAATTTTGATAACGGTTTGTATAACAATCCACTGACTGTAAATCATCTATTTATTTTTATAATGTCAGAGTTGTCGATGAAAATAAAGTTCAGCTTGACCTTGCTTTCAAGAAATTATTTCAAACATAATGTGTGTGAGCTTTCTTTCTTCATATATAGTGTGTGTGTTTACCAAATGGGTTTTAAATCATATTTTATCATTAACTTGTAAACAGTTTTTGGTTTTTACCACCACTGAATTTTAAAAAATGTTTTTAATTTATAAGATAAAAAAAAAAAAAAGTTTTTATAACAGTTATGTTTTAAAATGTCCCAAAAAATTCAAAAAGGTATAACTTGCCTAATAAACCATCTCACTAAATTACAAAGTGAGACTTCTATGCATTGCATATATGTCTATGTTTCAAGTATAGCCAGTTTGAAAACTCAAAATTTAGTTCCTGAGAAAATTGGAATATTTCAAATATTGCTGGAAGTACAGATTTCATAATCTTCCACAACAGAGCGGAAAGATTTCATTGTTTCAACTGAAGTTTGAGTCCATAGAAAAATGATCTTCAGTTTTGTAATCATAGAAAATAGCACAGTTGGACTGGAGCACCAATTTCATTTTGCACCTATGACCACCACTGTCAAATAAATCTGCCAGTCAACCTGCTGAGTGAGCTACTTTCATTGATTTTCTGTCAAACCGTCTGAAAGTTGTGACGAAAGTGTTGCGTTTTAAAACTGAGCGGTTGTGAAATTATGAGAAACGAACTTCAAACAAAATCCGATCAAAACTATGACAATTTCTAGAAAAAAAAATGTTTTGTTCCCATGAAATTGAGGAGATGGTGGCATTTAGAGTAAAACAGAATGTGTAACGATTATGTCTGTTAAACATAATTGTTGGTTTGGACAAATAAGTTTGATCCATTCGTGTTATGTCTGCTTTAGGTCTACAATTAGACACGATGTAATCAAAATACAGCTGCACCTGCGGATTTCCACCCTTTCTTCCTACTGGTGAGGAGGAAACTGATATTTCCCACGGTCCGCAGAGGCACCGGAAGCTGCGTCCTCCTTCCGGAAGAAGCGTCGCTCTGGCTGAGACAAAGCTAGAAGTTAGCCATGTCAACTGTTGAGGAGCCCTCCAGTGAACCCGTGGGGGTAAAAGAGCAGAAAGAGGTGGATGCTGAGGTCGGGGACCACTTCGGGGACAATTATGGCGCCGATCCAACCCGATACATTTTTTACAGGTACTTTTTCCGTCTTGTCGCTGGCTAACCTAGCCTCAGCAGCTACTCCGTTAGCAAGGAGGAGTTTCTTACAAGTTCCTCGAGACGCCACTTTTTCCGCATTAATTCTTTAAGAATGAATGTGTTTCAAGTGTCACAGTGATAATAATTTTTAGCATGTTAATGGTAGTTTATCAGAAGGTAACAAAAATTAAGTCGCTTCAGGCTAATGTAACAGCTTTGGTTTGGAATTTCTCTCTATTTATGCTCGAATGATGATCATGATAATAAAAGAAGTGGCAGTTTCCGCTGACGGTCGGTCTGGTTTTGCTAGTATCCCTCCTTTAGTTTTCAAAGTCGTTGGTGTCCGGAGGTATCTGTGGCACGCAGTTGGTTCAGTGCTGTGTTTTTATCTTTCAGAGACCGGAAGGAGTGGGCTGATCTGGAGCCTGTTCCGCAGGACGACGGACCGAATCCAGTAGTGAAGATCGCCTACTCTGACAAGTGTAAGGTGGTTGCTAGGATACAGCAGGAGCGCAGCGTTAAGTTATTCAAAAAGTGAAACTCTTGTTATATAACAGATTATTGTTTACACCGCATTGTACAGTATATGCAATGAATAATCAGCGGAGGATGGAGTTGATTTATTTATCCAAAATTAAATTTCCGATTGTGATGGAAAAAAAAAAATCACACATAAGTATCACAAAAAAAGACTTTTATTTCAATCAGTGCTTTTGGAAATTGATCTAAATTCAAATTTGAAATAAATAGAAACTATAAAACAGAATAGTAGTCACTATGGAAACACTAGAGTGCGTTGGTGTATATGTATTTTATTTTTTTTCAAAAAATAATGTGCTCAAAAACAAAGATTTATTCAGTCATTAAAACCCATATTTTTTATTGTTCATTTCAATATTCTTATTTGATTTTTTTCTCTTTTTTTTTTTAAATCTCTGCTTGCTGTTATCTTAAAATTGAATCTGAATAAAAACCTACACCAGTTTCACATTTTGAATGAAATGACTCGAAACCGAAACGTTTCAGTGACATTGTAACCGATTGAAATCGACCTCGATCGAGTAGCTGGGAAATGTTTTTGCGGTGTGACGCGACGCTCTCCGTGTTTTCACCTTGGAGGCCGACCGTAACGGCGCGCGAACGTCGCGCCGCTCGTCACCGTGTGCTTTGTCCAACAGTTGCTGATGTTTACGACTACTTCCGCGCGCTCCTGAAGAAGGACGAAAGGAGCGAGAGGGCCTTCGCTCTCACAGCCGACGCCATCGACCTGAACGCCGCAAACTACACAGTGTGGTGAGCACCGCTCTAGTGAGACAACAGCAGTTAAAAAAACATAAAATAACCTAAAATGAACATACAATGTAGAGGTTTTTTTTATTATTATTTGTTTTTTGGGGGGAGGACTTTCTAGCTTTTCAGTTTTAAAGTGGACAATTTTCAACTGGCTTTAATTTATATTGTGTGTTTAAAATTAGATATTGAACCTTAAAGCTGGCAGTCAAATGTTTTATCAGTCAAATCACTGGTTTTCATTATTTTTGAAACAGAATTGATTTGCGTTAGTTAAGATGCCAAAAACAGTGAAACGGCCCTTTAAGAGCCCAGCTTCAGCAGCCTGTTCGGTCATCAGACGTACAGGTGATAAAAGTAAACGCTTCGCATTCAAATATTTCAAATGTTTTGGGGGGGAGGAGGGAAGCAACAGGTTAGAGTTTGGGAAAAGCATCAAAGCTCGGCCTGTGTGATGGTTCCGGTTCGGTTCTGAGGCCGTGGTGCGATCTAACGCTGGATCTGCTCCTGCTCAGGCACTACAGGCGAGTTCTGCTTCAAGCTCTGTCCAAGGACCTGAGGGAGGAGATGAAATACATCACCAACATCATCGAGGAGCAGCCCAAGAACTACCAAGTCTGGTGAGCCGCGTTTCCACTGACTACAATAAGTCGCGCACAATATCACTGACGTCGGTATCGGTCCAGCATTTGTCGTTTTTGTTAGCATGTCGGTATCGGTCCGATAAATTGGTTAGCAGCCAGTATGTGTTTCCATCTCGTTGCCATTTGTATCTGGTCATTTTCTTTGCAGAGGTGTCAAAACGGTAGGGAAACATTGTATCATATCGGTTATTGGCCAAACCAGCAGTATTAAAATCGGACATCTGCATCGGACCAAGTGTTCGTATCGGTGTGTTCCTAATCACAATCTCCATTCCAGCGATTTAAAAGTTAGAGGAGAGTCAAAATGTGGGCTTTCTCTATACATTTTTGTTATTTCTACGTCATCTTGATTTTTCGAATTGAGCTTCACGACAAAACACATGTTTTGATTTTCATTTGGATTTGGAGGACTGAGGCAAGACGAAGAGAAAAACCAGAATTGTTGGAAAATGAATCCATTTATAGAAATCAGGACTCATTTAGACCCAGTGTTTGCGTGTTTTCTGGCTTCCTGTCCAGGCACCACAGGCGGATGGTGGTGGAGTGGCTGAACGACCCGTCAGCGGAGCTGCAGTTCATCGCAGACATCCTCAGCCAGGACGCCAAGAACTACCACGCCTGGCAGCACCGGCAGTGGGTCATCCAGGTCGGCGCCGCTCCTCGTCCTTCCTTCGCCTCACAAACTCTGAGAGGGAATCTTTTCTCCTCTCTCGTTTAGTTTTTGTCCTGTTAAAGTTTGGGTTGTGACGGCGTTGTCTGACGGCGTTTCTCTGTGTCTGACCTCCAGGAGTACAAGCTGTGGGACAACGAGCTGGACTTCGTGGAGAATCTCCTGGACGAAGACGTGCGGAACAACTCGGCGTGGAACCAGAGGCACTTTGTCATTTCTCACACCACGGGATTCTCTGACCCGGCCATCGTGCAGAGAGAGATACAGTCAGCATTTTCAGAAATCTATTTTTGTTTTCTTTTAAAAATAGTTCCTGTAGTCCATGAGCTTTTTTTTTTTTTTTTCTCCCCTGCTTTTAGTCGTGTTACAAAGACAAACTTTGTTTTACAGTTTCTTGTGCAAAATCAACAGATTAATTGAACTGGACATTTTTCGGAGAAATTGTCAAAAATAATTTCAGTGGCTAACTCCGACCTGCAGGTGGCAGTATTTCTTACTTCATGTGAAGTCTGAGGCGGTAGAGCGACATGGCGAGTACCAAAAAGTAACGTTCACTGTCACAAATTAGTGCAAAAAGTTGCAACATAATGAGTTAATGAATTTTATTTGGGTTAAAAAAAAAATAAAAAAAAATCACAAAAAAAGAGTAAAATCTTGTTGGAACTGATTAAAATGAGGATTTTCTGTGACGATTCAGAGGGAACAATTTTTATCTTTGATCAGCTAAAACCGACACCAAAGCAGCATGACACTTCAAAACAAAGCAGCCTGAGTTTAGTCTCTTCTATAGGAAATTCAGACAGCTGAACGAGCCTCATACATGATTTAAGTAACAGAAGCAAAACAGATTTTTCTTTGAAATATAAACTCATGGTATTTATTACAGTGAAGAACCATTTAAATAAATACTCCATTTGTCATTTTCTCTTGCCAATCATTTAAACAGAATCTCTTAAACATTTGAATGAAAAAAAGAATTGGTTGTGAATCAAACATTTTGTCTGAACCCAATTATGAACCTAGAAATCAGAATCAAATCGCTAGATGCTAAAAGATTCGCCTCTCTAATATATTGCATGAAAACACTTCGGAAAAACTTCCAAGATTAGTATTTATCATTTTGCAGTTGCATTATAAAACATTTCTAAATTCTCGTGCAGTTTTAACTAAAGCCGTAAAGATCCACAGGTCTGAGTGGAGCAGAAAACAACACAAGGACGACATGAGGACAGGCGTTAGCTTGTCCTCCTGTTTGACAAAACCCCAGAAATTCCTGGCTTTGCCGTCAAGCGATGCACGCAGTGTTTGTGTTCCAGTGTGTGAGTCTTTCAGCTTTCATTCATTTTCATGCTCTGTTCTCTTTGTGTCAGGTATTGTCTGAACCAGATCAGGAAGGCGCCTCACAACGAGAGCGCCTGGAATTATTTGAAAGGGTGAGAAGTGAGACACGCATACGTTAGATTTAACTTCCCTGAAAGGGAACAGTTTTTTTTTTTTTTTTTTTTTCTGGTTTTCTCCAGTTTAAGAATGAATTGGTTCCCTTCACTGTGGAGGACAGGAATGTGTAAATGTGCGCCAGGGGCCGCGGACACGGTTATAATCCAGTTATCCACCTTTTTCCATCAGGATGCTGCAGGACAGAGGCCTCTCATCTCAGCCTGGCCTGCTGGAAAAGATCCTGGAGCTGAAAGAGACGCACTGCTCGCCCTACCTCCTCGCGTTCCTCTTCGATTGCTACGAAGACGCTTTGGAGTCCAGCTTCCAAAAGGAAAACCCGGAGCAGGAGCACAAGGAGACGTTAAAAAAGGCTCTGGAAGTGAGCAGTTGCTGATACCTTGAGAAATTAGCACTTTTCGTTCATTTAGCCCATTTCTGAAGCTGCAGTTGGTTCACGTTTCCTGTTTTGTTTTCCCCGCTAAGATCTGCGAGCTTCTGGCCCAGGAGAAGGACACCATTCGTAAGGAGTACTGGCAGTTTTTGGGACGTTCGCTAAAGAACAAATACGGAGGAAACGACGACGCCAAGCCGGCCGAGTCCCAGGAGGCCAGCTAGAGCTCCACGTTAACACTCCCCTCCATGTTCCATTAACTTTAACCAACACATGGAGTTTGATATCGCTGTAAAGTCTTCTGTAAATCCCTTCAGTCTTGGAGTAGACATGTTGTCAATTAGAATGCATACTCCCTATAAATGTTAACTCCCTGTTCTTGCTTATTTCGTCTGAAACAGTTTAAAGAAGTAGTTTTTTTTTTTTATATCGTTACACGTCCTACGTGTGTGAAAGGACTCTTTGCTTTTGTTTGCACAGCAGCATCCAAACTGCAGCTTAGAGGGGTTGATGGCGGGCGGTGAGACAAACGGGACTTCGACTCGGCTGCTAGTTTTGCAAACTAACGTGGAAGATCATCCGTGTGAGAGGACGGTTAGGTCATGTCGAAACATAACGAGTTAAAAATACTGACAGTTGTTAGCAGAGCCGTTTCCTTCTGTGACAATAAAGCAGCTGAGCAATAAAACACTACTGTGCTGCTGGACTCCGATCATTGACCTGTGATGACTTAAAATATCAACCAGAAGCTGAATTCAGCAATCGATTGATTGCGCGATGGGACGGAGGCTCAAGTCAGCCCGTCACCAGGAGCGACGCTAACCCGCAGCCCCCGCTGGAGCCGCTGCTCGCGGACCCGCAGCCCGAGCTTCCCGTCCTGGACTCCCTCCGAGCTCGGAAATGGATTTGCTCCACCAGATGCAGCTGTTCCTACTTCTGCTGACACTACAGCCCAATCCAAGCCCTCTTCTCATTTTCTGCACCCCAGCAGTGTGTAATTATGTCCTCTGTGAGGCCGCTCGCCGTTTCCCCCCACCGTCTTGGTGTGGAGGATCGAGATATTGGAGAGTTTCACGTCATCGGCGGCTGTGACAGGACAGAGCATGAAAACTGCCTGGGCTCTTGAATTACTGAATGAAAAGTCGACTCGAATTGATTTCTTTTTTTTTTTTTTTTTAAACAGCAGGATATTATGTTTTAGGCTTCGGGTTGCCAGCTGCACCCGACTCTTAAAAATGAAAACTACATCATGCCAGTGTGGGTTTAGGCTCAACTTTCCTTTTTATTGAACAAGAAGAGACACCTGCTGCACCTCATTAAGCGTTGCTCTGAGCACAGTGCTCCCTAGTGGTAAAACTCAGAACTGGAAAAGACTTCCAGATTCTAATTAAAATACTAATTAATCCCAGCACTCCTCCAAACAAAACACTCGGTTTCATCGCAGGCACACTGACGCAGTCAGACGCTCGTCTCCGGGTCTGATGCCGCATGTGGGCGTGTGCTGACGGCAGAACATCATGAAAGCCCGTCCAGATGCAGCCGCCGGCCGCACGCCTGCGTTTCACGTACCGTGTTGAGTCCTGGGCCCCAGCCATTCATTCTGGTTTAGAAACATCTGCTTCTGGGGTTGGTTTCACTCAGACACAGGAAGGGCAACATGTGGGGTTGAGGTGAGGTGTGTGTGCCTAAATAATTGAAAAAGAAGAAGGATGTACAGGCGAATGCTCAGGGCGCCAGCAGCCAAGGGGGCGACATAAAAATGGGCAAGGAAAGATATTGTTCACAAGTTAATAAAAACGAATGAAAGAGTCTGACTTAGTTTAGCTGCGTTGCAAAAAGTGACTTCAAAAGCCTCTAACTTTTGTAGTTAGAGCACGAAACAATGCAAGTTCATTGGCTTCGAAACGCTTCTGGAGTCAATCTTTTTTACTGCCCGTCTTCTTTTAACAACCCAAGAACCCGTGAAAAGGTTTCCAGCGGGATGAACGGTTTCCACAGGGGACTCGGAACTGCCAGACTCATTCTGGTAGTCAAAGGAAGCTTTCTGTGCGTCAGGAAGGCGTTAACGACGTTCAGACAGCTATTAGCACACGAACGAGGCCGACGAGAAAAATCAAACATCGATTAAGCGCCTCGGTGGAATGAAAATGTTTTGTCTGCTGCTTGAGCAAAGGAACGCTTTAAAACAGAAACGCACTCAGAGGCAAACAGCTCATTATTAGACTCCCAATTACTCATCTGAACGCTGTTCCTCTACCTCCTAGCAAAATACATATAAATATAATCAATTTGATTAAGCGCAACATTGTCTTCAATAAATATATTCCTGTATCTTAACGGGTCTAATTTAAAGGACTGTTTGTTTGCAGAGAAAGCAGCATGTCAGCTTTGAGCAGCACAATGAAGAGCAAATAAATAAATAATAATAATAAAAAAAAAACACAAAGAGTTGTTTGGAAAGGCTTTCATCAGATGCAGGGGGACGAACTTGTGTCTGAGCTTTGTGTCTTGAGGGCAGATAAGAGAGCAGAACAAGTTATTGCAGGAAAAAGGATCTGAAGGATCGACGCTCCGGCGATTGTTAGCGGGGATGGAAACGGTTGCTGCCGGTTCCCCGGCGGAGCAGGGCAGCAATCCTGTAAAGCCCCACACGCTCGGCCACACGGAGGGGTTTGGCGGCGCGTGTCGTGCGACACGGCCCCGCGGCCCGTTCAAACACGGACGGGGCCCCTTCGCTCAGATCCTCGGGCTTCAGGGATCAAGTTGATTGAGTTCATTTCTAATTCCCTTTTAAGAGGCAGGTACAAGCTGAGCATCGGCCCTCGGGCGCCAGAGGCCATCGTTCATAGCAACGGCGCGTGAGTGAGGTGGAAAACCTCCAATTTCATCTTCGCTGCAACGAGATTAAAAAAAGGAAAGACAAAAAAAAAAAAAGGCTTTTGGGGTGATAGGATAATCTATTTTTCACTGATTTTGGAAACAGTCGAGTATGCTGGGGGCGTTTTTTTTTAGCACTTCTGTGTCCCTGGACACCTCCGTATCCATCACCGAAGATTCCATCATCGATAAATACAAATGTTTTTGCTCCATCTTTCATTACATTGTTGCCAGAAGCCGCACACTGAAAACATGTCAGAGAAAAACAAAATGTGAATTTTTGGACTGCCAACTAAATGTCAAAGAAAACGCGCTGCACATCACCCCGACGGCCATTTCGATCGTGAAACACGGCGATGGCAGCATTATTCTCTGGGAGTGGCAGGAGGAAGAGCCACATCCAGGACAATCCTGGAGGAAAACCAGGTTGGAGGCTGAACAAGTCTGGAGAACCGAGCGGAGCTTCAGAGAAACCAAATGATGTTAGAAAATGATGCTCCAGTCAAATCCAGTGGAGAATCTGTGGCATCTAGCAGAGCTAACATGTAGATAGCTGTGTACATGTAACAATGTTTATTTCTATGAAATTAAATAGAGTCATATTTTGTGCAAAGGGAGCAATTAGAGTGAGCAGAACCCAGGAACAATTAGACTACAGAGTTATGGCAGGAAAGGTTACCTACAGCTATAATTACAGAAAAATGGTTCTTACAAAGAACCATTTGTGTGTGTGTGTGTGTGTGTGTGTGTGTGTGTGTGTGTGTGTGTGTGTGTGTGTGTGTGTGTGCACTTGAATACACACTATTTTACAAACGTTTGTTTTGCAAACAGTGTCATTTCCTTCCACTTCACAACTGTGCGCCACTTTGTGCTGATCTATTCCACGAAGCCAACAATGAAACACGCAAAATGGGCTCATGCGCCAAAACGTTTCCACCGGAAGGCGACAAATCTTCCACTGTGATCTTTTCGTATTCTGCTTCGACATCGTTTAGCCACTAACGAGGAATCCCGGCCCGACAGAGCCTGTGTGGTGAAGGAAGCCGGTCGTGAGTTTATTTGTGTTCTTTAAGGTGTTTTGGGTCGTGACCCCGCAGGCTGAAGCCTTCCCGTGCTCTGTGGCGTAACCTCGCACAAGTTCATCATCATTACGTCGCCTTTTGTTTCCCTCCCCCTCCTCCTCCCCGCTAATGAGCCGTCCTAATGGTCTGATCATCATCATTACCATCTTCGCTGCTCTGGAAGGAAACGGGGAGCAAAGTTTGGAGTGAAAGTTAAAGCAGGCAGTTTGGACAGAACACGTAATCCTGGAAATCGCCTTTTTTTTTTGTTGTTGTTCCTCTGACCAGACAGTCCGTACCGGAGGGATGATGGCTAATTGGCTTTTTTTTCCTAAATTGATTTAAGTTTTTTAAAGCTTAACAATGTAAAGTGAATTTGGCAGGAAATGAAGACTTGCTGCTAAAACGAGGGACGTCGTCGTTGCTGAAACTGTTTTGTTTGCCTACCTGCTACTTTGGGGTAATTCAGAGCTTTGTGCCTCAAAGTGACTCTACAGAAATTATATAAGATAATAATAATAAAAAAAACCAAAAAACACTGAAATATAGTATTTGGATGATTTGAAGGTTTTCACATTTTGTCATGTTCTAACCTTTTGGGAGAATTTTTGTTTTGATAGATCAGCACAAAAATAGTGCCTGATTGCAAAAAAAGGAGAAAAACTGATCGGTATCAATAATAGATCATATTGAGGTTTGTTTTCACCCATCATTCATTGCAAAATAGCTCCAACTCAGCCGCACTCAAAGTTTAGCCACAGTTCACCCTAATTAGATTAAAGTCTGAGCTTTGACTGGGCCATTGTAACACCAGTCTATTGTTGTATGACGCGAGCAGAAAAATCCATGAAGTCACAAAGTGAAACAAGAGCAGCATAAACTCGCACGCATTTAATTTTTTTCTTTTTACATCTGAAAAAGTAAAAAGTGAAGCCGAGTTCGTAATAAATTAACAGGATTTCCACTGAGGTGCTCAGATTTACGTGTTGGTCTCGTCTGAGCAGAGATGAGATCGAACCTTTGAAATGTTTGCTGTGGGACTTTAATGACCGTGATGAGCATCTTCACCTGAACAGGTTGCACGTCTCCTTTTGGTCAGTCGGGGGCAGCAAAACAAACTCCAAACACTTTATTGACACGATTTCACTCATCGGATATTTGCATTTTGGCACATGTTTAGTTCATTTCTTCTTTCTGACTCCAAAGATAAAGTCCGTCTGGTTTGCTAGCTGCTGCTCTTTTGGCCATAATGGCTGCTGATTTCTGTCCGTCTCCTCCGCTCTTTGCAGGCGTTTTAACCGAGCCTGTTTTTAAATGACAATACCCACCCGCAGGGGCCGTGAATGAGGCTGATGAGCGCAAAAGGTGAATGGAGGGAAATCCAGAGGAGCCACTAAAGCCAGGCCTCTGAGAGCAGCAGTCATTATGAGATGAATTTTACTGAGTTTGCGCTACTGATGCTGTTACACGCTGTCGTTTTCATCTACCCGTTCATCGAGCAAATTCTCTGTGACTTGGTAGATCTTTAAATTCTGACCACCTTATTTAAATGCGGTTCTGACTTCCTAATTTCACACCTTGAAATTGGGCCTCTGTCTCTTTAAGAAGCTCCTGCTCTTTCCAAAACTCCGCCTTCAGGAAGTCAACACAACATGGCTCCTCTTAGCAACGTTTTTACCAGCGTTGCACTGAGAAGTATCTCCTATAATGAGCTCAGCGGCTCCACCAGGTGTTTGCTAATTGCTTCTGGCTAGTCTGAAGGGGCTGGGTGGGAGAGTCCTGGGAGAAGGGGAGCTCTGTGCGGCAGAAGCTGGGAAACTACAGCTCAGAGGAGGAGCAGCGCTTGGTCCACTGAGGCGTCTTGCACAGTCTAATGGTTGTCATGGCGATTAACGGATTTCTCACACATGCGTCGAAGAGTCGAGACAGCACTCCAGGTATGTTTTTGATACCTGGAGTTTCAAAGTCATGACGTAAAGCTCAAAAAAGTTGATTTTGACATAATACTGCCCCTTTTTCATATTGTTCAAATATTCATTTCTCTTCACCAAAATCAAATTGCTTGAATTAATTGACACAGTACAAATGAACGTACAATATGCTGGATTTAGCAAAGATGCTAATTTCCATCGATAATCCTATAAAAACACAAGATTCAAACATTTACAGATAAAAAAAAATACAGTGAAATAAAATTTAAACAAATACAAATGGGTTCTAAAGCAGAATGTATGGAAAGCATGTGTTGACCAGAAAACAAGCCAATGTGGCCGTCCCCTTAAAACCCAGCGCCCTGAGCGACTGCCCCTCAAAGCACAGTCTAAACTGTGACCCAGGTTCTGACCCCGGGTCTCCAGTCTGACCCGGCCAGACTCCTAATTGATTCCTGATCTCTCTGCCTTCAGGATGAACTTCCTGTAGAAAGCCGGTCCAGACTTTTTAACATTCAGGGCATCGAACGAGGTTTTACAGTCCGACCCGTCACCGCCGCCGTAAAACCGCAGTCCGGTTGCCGTGGCAGCCGGTTTTTTGGCACGGCGGAAGCAACGAGCGCCACAGATACAAACTGTTTTTTGTTTTTTTGTAAATCCTACCTGGTGTTAGAAAACAAAACAAAACAAAAAACAAAAAAACAGATTGTCTGGTTCACAAAGTGTTCTGCACGTTAAAACGAAGCCGGCTTCGGCTCGTTCTGCTCGCTGAGCGCCGTGCGTACGAGGGACGATCTCGCCTGTGAGGATGGGAATTACTTTCCTCCTCGGTAACGGCGTCTTCCAGGTTTGTGACCATGACGAGTAAATTGCCTGCGTTATGCAGGAGAGCGGGGACGTGTTTGTGTCCCGACGAAAGACATATGCTGTTAACAACTTCTGCTTCATCAGATTTGTTCAGGCAATTTAACGCAGTGAGTCACATCGGGACTGAAATGCTCTCTGTGTGACCTGCGACCGACTCCCCCCCCCCCCGGCCCCCCACATGAAAGGCCGGTAGACTGAGTTCAATTGGGCAGTAAAAAAATGCATCATCTGCCACATTTTCAGTTGGTTAGTTTCACTTTTGTGTCGCACTGTGTCAATCAAACAAAACCTCTTTGGAGAACCTGCTCCCCTCCTCAGCTCCGGTCCAGATGCGTTCACATATGAATTCGGACCACATCAGAGTTCACTTTAACTGGATGCAGTCAGAGGTTTTCAGATGGACCAGAGTTTGTTTTTTGGATCGCGCGTTCACACCCTCCCCAAACAAACCAGACTTAAAACCAGACAAATCAGAGTTTGATTAAAACGGACTAAACAGAACCGGTGTGAATTCACCCCTAGTCACTAAAGGATTCACAAAGTCGAATCCTTTCAAACGTGAACTCGGGTTTGGATCCGTTGCCTCCTTCAAAACTCAGATTTGTGTTTCCTGCCTTGCTGAACGACGTCTGCAGTTCCCTCAGCGGACCGACCAATGCCGACAGAGACCCGTCCACCTCCCCCCTCCGCCCGTCACCAGGCAGCAGGACCGCAGATCCATCAGCAGATCATCAGCTTGTCATTCACCGCTTCTTATCTGCAAACCTATGCAAAGCAGTAACGACCCAATTAGAGTGGCTCCCGGACTCACTGGCATCCGCACCACTAGAGTCAATGATGTGGCTCATTGTGATAAATGGAAGTGAGAGGTTTGACTCTGGTGTAATTTTTCTGACGGAAAATCTTTTGGCTAATTTTTCACGTTGAGCCGCAGCGAAGTGACAACCACAACAGTCCTGGGTGTCCTGCCAGCGCGTCTCACCGTGGCGTCCCTTCACAGTTCAGGGGACTCGGCCTACGTGAAGACTTTCCAGGGTTTGGGAAGGATTCAAAAGCCACCCCGTTTAATTTCTGTCCTGAAACAAAGCGGAGCAGAGTCCACTGACCTGAACTGTTGGAAGGGGCATTGTGACACATCCACACACTGGTTTTTTCCCCCTTTTCTTCGCCTCTCAGATGTTTTGACTTTCAGTGACTTTGGTTCTTCTCAAACTTTTTGCCCAGCCAAGAAGTTGGATGTTGGCTCCATGAGGATTTGACTTGGGGCTATAACACGTTAACTGGGCGTTGACTCCAAATTGGGTCATCATATGGAGGGCTCTTACTCTGACTACATGGAATTATAAAATACATTAATGTGGGGAGGAAAAAATACCATGCCTAACCATTTACTCTAGCACAGCACAACACAAACAGTGCACACCCACATTCACTGCAGTCTTTGTTTTCAGTTCTTTTCTTCTTCTCCTCTTTTGAATAAACCAAGACGTTACGGGAACGGTGATTTAAAGGGATATATTCCACATGTTTGATGAAAGAGAGCACATTTCAGCTGAGGGTCGTGTTTCAATGGTTAGAATGCTTGAAAATAGCAAAAAACCAAAAGGGCACTGATGTGCATCTGGGTGAATCAAGCAGTTAATATAAGTTTATTAAGTATTATTATGCTCATCACCCGTCTGTGTCTTGGCTGCCTATTGCTATACAGTCGTCTACAAAACTTTGTTGATGTTCTGCTAACGTCAATCAAAACCAAATGTCAAAATTGTGGCGCTTCCACTAAACAAGAAACAATTCAAATCAAACGTGAATAAGTTTGCTCACGTCATTAAAACAATATATACCTGCTCCGTCGTCCTCCAACCACTTCCTGTTGTCTTCCTTCGTCTTTTCTGCTAGTGGTAACATCTGGTTGTTGTTCACCTAACGCAAAAAAAAAATAAAATAAAAAAATGTTTTGTGATTTCGAAGCACCTCATCCTCGCGTTAAAACTTTTCACCGTAAAGCGTGAGCTTCCCCCCCGAACTGCCGTGTTTCCATTAAGCTAATTTGATTTCGTAATTCCAACTTGCGCAGCGATGCGGTCAAATCTCACATCTGGGCACCAAACATAACAACGGACGAAAGACCAAAAACGTTCAAACTTAACGTTGATCGTTGACCTGGGAGTTGGTGGAGCTCCCCTTCCATCCGTCTGCGCCAACATGACGAACCCAAAGGTTTTCACGCTCAAACATCAGTTTTTACTCTGTGGGCTGTAAGCCTGTGCTTGGCATTACAGCGCTGACTGTGGGTGACTCACACGCCGTGTCCCTCTCAAATGAAAAGACTGTAATGCAATTCTTGTTGTCCTGTCTTCACCGGTGCCAAGGCCGTTTGGACTCTGAAAAGAGAAAACAAACTGCAGATACTGTAGGCCCGCCCACACAATTCTATTAAATCTCTTAAATAAAAGCCCAAGGGACAGGTCGTTTCTTTTTTTTTTTTTCTCTCCCTCTCCTCTTTATCTACGCCGTCAGCATGCTCACTGTAGGGAAAGATGTGGAGGAGTTCAGCGAGCGGGACGGAAGGCCGCGGACGGCTCAAAGCCTCGGGTCCGGCTTCGGTCCGGATCCTCGGCTGCTGCCGGTTTTTGCTCTCGAGCCCCAAAACCGAATCCACGAAACAGGAAACCATTCGGGGACGCTGACTCGCTGCGTACGCCCCATGCGTTATCCGAAAGGAGCGAGTTGTGATTTCACTAAAACTCCATTTATTTAAAGGATTACTTGAAGAAATGAGATTCATAGTCTGTCTCTGCTGCTGTCAGATTGTTTTAGCATAAAGACTGAGGGGCTGTGAGGGCGCGCAGAGTCAAAGCTTCTGTTGAGCAAAGTGTTTCTGCACCTGAAGGCTCACGCCAAATAGTATTGGGTAGTTTGTTTCAACCAGATGTTGGTTATGCTTTCGGGACAGACGTTAGTTAAAGCCCAGTTCGCCGAGAGGCAGAAAAGGCCAGAAGCAGCATCATCCGTCTTCAATGACGCAAGTTTGTTACCAGATCTTGTCGTCCAGTAGACTCGGTTCGATTGGTGACCAAAACTGCAAGATTAGCTGCATTTTCAACTGGTTTGGTTCGCTTTCACATTGCGCTGAGTCAAACAAACTAAAGCCTTTGAAAAAGCTGTTCCCCTCCTCGCCTGTGGTGGCGCTGCACCAAAAGCCACTGAAGGAAACGGCACGAAGCCCTCAGAAGATGCTGAGAGCGGCTTCTTTCTTCGCAAAACCTTCTGCTTTTGGAGCCGTGTCTGGTCCAGCTGCGTCCACATGACCACGCCGGAGTCCGCTTCAACTGGACCGAGACCGAGGGTTTTAGCCGGGTCAGAGTTTGATATTTGGTCTACGTCACGTTCACAACCTCTCCAAACAAACGGGACTTTCAAGGCTAATGAACTGGAGTTCACTTAAGCAGGGCCGGTGTGAACGCAGCAGCAAGATCACATTAGATGTTTACCTTTCGTTCATTGACCAAAGAAAACAGTAAGTTTTAAAGTCAGTATAGAAAGTAAATATTGGTGCAGTGGTTATAGATTACATAACTTACAAATATCTATTCAGCAAGATATAGCAGCTTGTTTTAAGTTCATTCCTTAATATTGATTGTTCCAGTTTTCCTCTTGCAAATTCTGTCGCGCATTGGGAAATAAATTACAAGCAAACTAATCTGCCACTGGAATTAGTACTTAAAAAAAAAATACATCAACATTGAGAAAACGAGCCATTATATTTTGTGAAACAATGTTTATATCCCTGTTAAATCTGAGATGTAATATTTTCATTTAACTGTATACATGAGGATTCATATCGGCAAGAAGTCTTTTACATGTTGTCACCTTCCTAAAATAATTAAAAAAAAATACTTTAGTAGCTGCTAAAAAGGGAAATTAAATGTTGTTGAGGTCCAGTGAAATCCCTAGTCTTTTTTTCCAAAGTCGCTTTTGGCAAAAAAAAAAAAAAAAAGACTGAAGCCATCAGCTTCGGAAAGCCACTATGTATTTATTACATGTGGAAAAGTTTCACTGGAAAATGTCATTTAGGTTATTAGAAGTAAGTTTTGTCTTATTTCAGGTCTACTCAGGTATTTCCAGTACCATACCAGGGGACTTGGTATGATTTTGGGGGGGGGGAAGGGGGGGTTGCAGTGCAGAGAGCATGAACGCCCCTGGGTCATTGGTCACCCCTATAATCTCCTCCCTTTCTGTCACAAAAAGGAAAGAAAGACCCCACTGCATTCCAGCCAGCAGGCTCGGCAGTCCACACTTCTCTCTCCTGCAGGAAAAACCGTGGAGAAGTTTTAGTTGAGAGGAGCGACTGGACGTTTGGGTTACCGCGATCATTGGCTGCGTGTGGATTATCGATAATTACCGACGAGGGTTGGAGGGGAGAAGGTAGAGGTGGAGGGAGGGTGTGGGGTTGGTTGGGTGGAGGGGTGGGTGTGGGGTGTGGGGTGGTGGTTGGGGGGGCGTCTCTGCTTTGCCATTAATTATTTATAGGGTTCCTGTAAAGCGGCGGCGATGCGCGAGTAGACGCCGCAGCGGCGAGGCTCGCCCGCTCTGAACCGGAGGACTCACCGGCAGATGATGACCCAGCCTGAGAGCGTTTCCAGAGGAGACGGAGGAGAGCACGAGGGAGGATGAAGACGGGGGGAGCGGGGTCGAGAGCGGCAGAGGTGGGCTATGATGAAGTTGAGTGGGAAAGGACTGTGCACCGTGTGCTCCAGCGCCCTCCTCTTCGTGTGCGCCCTGAGCGAAGTTGTCGTTGGATTAAGATGCGTCTCGCTGGGATCTACGGTGAAGGCGCACTTCCACCTCGGCGCCGCCGCCGGGGCTTTCTACTCCGGGCTGCTGGTGGGCACCGGCCAGGTGCTGCTGGGCTCGGCGATGGTCTGCTGCGTGCGGAAGCCCGGCTGCCGGAATTTCTTCCTCCTGGGGGTCGTTGTCTTCTTGCTGGGGGTCCTCACCGCCTTCTCCGGCGCGGTCGTGGACGGGGACACGGCTTCCCTGGTGGAGAGGAAATTCTCCCACTACTGCTTCCACTCGGTGCTCGTCAACTCCGCCTGCCAGCGGCTGCGGGAGTACCAGCGGACCCTGGTCATCTCCACCGTCCTCAGCACTTTGGAGTGCCTGCTGGGGCTCCTCAACCTGGTCATCATCAAGCGCTACAAGGCGGAGCAGTTCTCTAGGAGCCGGCAGCGGCAGCGGCAGAGCGGCGGGGGCCCCATCGTGTTCAGCGAGGAGCGGGACTGCGCGGCGGCGGCGGGGCTCCAGCCGGTGTCCTACATCAACCTGGGGGCGCTCGGCGTGCTGGACGAGACGGGGGCCGAGGTGCAGCGCGGGGGCCACCCGTCCATCGACCTGCCCGGATACTGGCCCTGGGACCCGGAGCTCAACCACTGCTTCCCGTTCTCGTACCCGATCCCCAGCGAACTGCCGCCCGCCTACGAGGACATTTTCCCCGCCGAGGCATGCAACACATAGCCGCTCCGGAGCCTCTGCTGTGACAATCACTGACTTTCTTTTTCTTTCTTTCTTTCTTTCGCTTTTTTTTTGTGCTTAAAGCCCCCCCCCCCCCCTTCACCAAACATCTCCCTCCAACACTCACAGTATAACAGTAAGTTACACAGGAGGTTTTATGTCCGTCTCTCTCATGTGTTCTGGTAACATATCAGCCAGATTGAAAGCGGATGAAACATTTAAACCCAGTAAATAAAAAGTGGCAGCCTGCGGGCCCAGACCAGTGCAGGCGCATCCAGGCCCAGAAACGCAACAGCTTGCAGGAACAAACGAGGTGGAAGAGTCGCTGTTTTTTCCTTGAAATGGTTGCTGCTGTTTTTACCTGTGAATAAAAATGTGTATTTAACCTGAGCCGAAGTCACGAACCTGCTGCCAGTGTCGAGCCTGAACTTCCGCGGTGTGTTGTGTTTTGTCCCCTGATTCTCACCGAGCTGGTTTTCTGGTCAGGTTGGTCCAAACAGGGCCGGATGTAGGAGGGGGGGCAGGTTTGGTGCCCCACCCTCTACAACTTTCTTTCACGCTGTGGGAATAACAATAGATCGATTTAAAACATTTTAACTCATGTCTATATTAAAATAGACTTTTTTTCCTCCTCTTGGAACACTTTTGTATTTTTTCTTCTTAAAAATAGAAATAACTTCACCCTAATTAAGAGTCGATGTCGGATCAGTTTAAAGGGCCAGAAGGACGTGGGCCCCGGTTTTAGTGCCTTATCAGGTGGCCGTATACATTAATGGGTCAGTAGCTGCATATTGTTCCAGGAAACGTCAACATTTACTAATACTAGAGTGCTGTTTTATTTTTCATGACTTTGTTTATCTCCTGTGTTCTATATAAAGTAAAGTGTTTGTAAAACACGCATTCAAAAGGACAAATGAAAAATCTTCTCTTTCCGCCCCTTAAAAGTTGTTGCCCTGGGCTACTGCCCCTCAAAGCCCTTTCTAAACTGGCCCAGCTGATGTGTAACAAAAGTAACAAACACCATGTGGGACCTGTGTTTAAAGCTCGCTATGCCTTATATTATTGAGTTCATTGAGTCAGAGGTGGGGCTACAAAATTATACGCTTTTGAAATAGTTGACTAACCTTTGCAAGAGACAGGGCCTTAAAGTGTTTTTAACTCGGTTTGTGTTCCGACAGGGTTTAGGGTTTGATCCCTATTGGGCTTTTACATGTTTTTTATTGCGTGTGGTTCTGGGAACTGACGGTCTGACGGGACAATTGCCTGATGTCTGACCGTGACATTTGCCGCACTCCTCCTGAGAGTTGCACCAAGACGGCAAGAGAGTTAATAATAATAATAATAATAATAATAATAATAATAATAATAAAGAATGTGTAATCATTAAAACATACAACTCATGTTTGCTAAACATATTCATTCTCAGGGAACCTGAGGTTATGCCTCCTATTTAAGTCGGCCCCATTCTTTAAGCTTAACGTTTTCAAGACAGGAGAGGATGAGCTTTAAGTTGCAGAAGTTATTTTGAGTTTTCATCATTGTGTGCCGCCGGAAGACTGTCAGTGGCCGCCCCTTTCAAAACATCCAACATGTTTTCAAAGATACAACCTGTTATTGCCAACCCCTTCCCCCATCTTTAGGTTTTTATAGTAATTAAGGTATGTTGATATATATTTACATATATATATATATATATATATATATATATATATTTTCCCCCCACTAGCACGACAGATGATCCCAGTGATAAGTAGCATGTTTGCTTTCCAGATGGGAGGCATTTCATGCAATCCTTAACGCACCGAAGGTGGCATCCCGCTGTCTTCTCTTTAAATTCAAACTGCGCAGCGCTGCCTCACACTCTGTGCCATCTGATTTGACTCCAAGTGATTGATTAACTGCGCCACACACAAATAACCGTCATCAGCCCCCAGCATGGGTCCCTCTCCCGACCAGGAAAAAAAAAAAAAAGAGAAGCCGTTCAGCCTCACCATCACCACTTTCACTCAACCGCTGGAACAAAGGCGAGGGGAAAATAAGGGGCTCCGCCGTGATTATGTTGTACCTTCAGCCGGCGCGGCTCTGCGCGAAATTAAAGCGGTTTCCTATTCTTCAGATAAAGCTTTTTAAATGAGCGTTTGTGGCTTTATGTTTGAGGGTTTTTTTTGTTTGTTTGTTTGTTTTTTGATGAGCACTTTGCGATGAAGGAAGTTTAAAGAAGAGGCTGCTGTCGTCAACAGGCTCAGGGTGATCGTTCGCGGGACTGTATGATGATGATGATGATGATGATGATGCTTTCTGCTCACTCATCCTGAGCAGGGAAAAACAGCAACACTCCGGCTCTGGACGTTTTCTGTGTGGCTCAGCAGCTACAAATATGTCCTGAGAGTATTTGTGCGGTAATGGCGCCTGAGCGACAGGGGTTTAAAGTTACCACGGTATGTTTAGGCGCTATTGTAAAAGTGGCGATAAGAACTATTTACTTTTTTTTGTTGTTTGTTTGTTTTCCAGGTAATTGACACATCGCAAAATTTGCTTTTGAGAAATCTTCCCATGTGTCGTCCGTTTCTTTAGGACGCCAGTCACTTAAAGACTTCTGATGGGTTTCAATGAAATGCACACTAACCGCATTTTAATCATGTTTTTAAATTTATTGATACAGCATCATTGAACAAACAATGGAGCAAAAATAGTAAAAACGACAGTTTCAGTGGCTTTTAAACGCAATTAATTGGAATTTACCGTGACAACGATGAATCAAAATCGTACCGCGACAAGAAACGAATCACGATAAATGATATGCGATGCGATAAATGCCTGTCAATACTCGGAAGGGAAGAATGTAGATTTCCATGTCACTAATTGTCAAACTGCACAGAAGCTCAATTCGTATTCAAAGTAGTTTAAAAAGTGTCTCAGGAAACCCAGCAGATTGCGTCGAGTCTCTGACTCGCAGCATTAAAGATTTTATGTCGGGGTTTCAGAGTAAAGAGGCTGAATCCAAACGTATAGCACACCGTCACTTGTTGCTAATTTGGGAAACATTCAATCTTTTTATCCCCACTTTATAATGATGTGTTGGTTTCTGCTGGTCTGCTGCATTATATTCTGCAGGTGCACTGTAAAAACAGTACAGGTGATCCAACTTCAATATATTGTGTTATTTAGTCACAGCGCATCAAATGAAATTTGTCCAAATTAATTTATCAAACTTAAGTTGTTAAGTTAAACAAACGTAATTAAAGTAAGTTTGGCAAACTTTGCTCAATTAATGGTAACCAATGAATTATTCATCCATCCATCCATCCATTTTCCGTCACCCTTCTCCCTAACGGGGTCGGGAGTTGCTGGTGCCTATCTCCAGCTGCGTTCCGGGCGAGAGGCGGGGTACACCCTGGACAGGTCACCAGTCCGTCGCAGGGCAACACAGAGAGACAAACAGGACAAACAACCATGCATACACACACTCACACCTAGGGAGAATTTGGGAAGGCCAATTAACCTGACAGTCATGTTTTTGGACTGTGGGAGGAAGCCGGAGAACCCGGAGAGAACCCACGCATGCACAGGGAGAACATGCAAACTCCGTGCAGAAAGACCCCGGGCCGGGAATCGAACCCAGGACCTTCTTGCTGCAAGGCAACAGCGCTACCCACTGCGCCACTGTGCAGCCCCCAATGAATTATTATTATTATTTTTTTTTTTAATTGCTGCTCCACTTTCAGGGAATCCGCAGGTTTCACCAAGTCAAATCTGAGACTTCTCAAGATCTTTCAAAGAGCGGCTAGTTAGCAGTAGCCTCAACTCCCTCGACCCACAGAAAGAAGTGAAGACGTCTGCGGGGGATTCGTTGCAAACTTTTGAATGGCAGAAAAGTCCATAGAAAAAAGCACAAACAAAAAAACTATACACAAGACTAGATAGTCAAAGACAAAACTGAATACCTATGAGTAACGCATTAAAGGCCAGTTTGCAGTTGTATGAATTTTAATACCTTAATTTTATAGACGCATTAAGGATTTTTAAAGGATGCACGCTCTGATTCTCTTGTTTCATTGCGCCTGTGAAGTGAAAAGCCTACAGGGAACTGTAAACATGATTTCTCGCCTCTGCGACACGGTGAAACTTCCCCTTTCCAGGGATTCGCAGCACGCCGCTTGTTGTTCCAGAGAAACGGCCTGACGTTCAGGAAGCGGAACGCATCGTTTGGTTCTGGTCGGACGCTTCCGTAGGAGATGTTCAGCGGTCCGATTGCAGCGTTAATAAAAAAAAAAAGGCCGTTAAGCTGCGGGGCGAGGCTGCAGCTGCAGGCCGCTGTGATCCCAGAGCGTCTGAGTCACTGAGCTGCCGCCGTCCTCCAGCGGCACGCTCGCTTCCTAATGTGCACCAGGCAGGTTTTATGATGCGCAAAGCATTTCATATTCAGCGCGCCAAGAGTGTATTTTCCAGGTTATTTCATCATCATGAAGAGTTGTGTTTGATGGTTGTGGTTTGTAACAACTACTGACTGGAAGGATTTTGTTTTGAAGCAGAAAAAAATTAAATAAATCCCGGAACAGAATCAGATTTATGATGATTATTATGATTATTATTATTATTAGGAGGAGGAGAAGAAGGTGAAGTCGGGTCAGATGATGTTTTTGTTTCAGTGCATTACCGTAAACATTGTTGACCATGGCAAGACAGTTACATGAGCACTACTTTAATTTGAGCAAACTAAAGGTTCTGCTCTAATTGCATAAATAATAGCGATAAAAAGTGTTTATTCAACCTGAAGCTTTTTATTTGAAAGATTATCTTGTAATCTATTTAATAACCGATTCATTTAGATAATGTAGGGATTGTTTTCTCTAATATTTCTGGCCAGTTTAGCCCAAATAACATGTTTACGGCTGGAGCATGTTTATTATTCTCACAGTTCTGGAAGTAGAGTCGCAAAGTTTAGGAAATATTTTCTGGTAGACTTCCTCTACGGTGATTTTAGTAGAAGGACAAGTTTAGATTCTTACTGCATTTTAAAAATGGCCCATGCTGTTGTGAGAAGTGCAAAAAAATGTTCATTTAAATATGGATAAACCATCATAGATCAATTCCTTTTTGCCATTCAGCTTCCTTGAGTTCACGCCTATTGAGAAACAAGTTAAATTTGCATAATCAGAAATACAATTCAGCTCTTTTAATTTGAATATTCTGACTTCTTAATATTTGTGAGCTTATGTTACAGCCATAGATTCACAGATGAAGGGTTGAAATGATGGTATAAAGCCACAAAGTCTTCAATTACTGCAGAAAATGTGGGGCAAGAGCGACTTTGGAAAACGGAACATTTCTCCGAAATATTAAGAAGACAAATCAAAAACTGGTGAGAGAGGCTGTTAAGAGCTCTACGGTAACTCAAGGAGATGGGAAAACAAAAAAATTCATTAAGGACTTTCTGTGTGGCACATGTGACAGCAATCGATCCAAACCTCCTGGGAGGGCGTGTCACGTTCAGACAAACGCACCTCTTCAAGTTTTAGACAAGAGTTACAAAACAAAAAAAACCGCTGAGCGTCACCAAAAGAACATCACCCCTATAGTGAAACACGGCGAGGGAAGCGTCATGCTCTGGGCTTACTTTTCTTCAGAGGAAACTGGGTTGTTGTTTTTTTTTTTTGGTCACGGTCTGTGAAATCATAATTACTGGAAACATGAAGGTGGCGCTTTGCTGCGTCACACCCAAATCCACAAGTGGGGAACGGTAAGATGGAAATTCAGACTCTGGATGGTTGAGTCGAGTGTTTAGAACAACGTCTGACGGGGAGTGTGTGGGATCACATTACCACTGAGGTGGAGAGGAAAAATATCACCAAGAGAAGATGTGGGATGAAAACATGTTCGACCAAAAAAGGCTGAATGCTCAAATTAAATGAAAAACTGCTTCATCGAAGTACTACAGTAATGAAAGCAAGTTGATTTTTCCTTCTTTGTGATTTGTTTGTTTTTCAGTTGAATTTTAAATATCGGATATGTGCAAAAGGATTAGTTTGCTCCTGTATGTTCATTACGGACGACGCGCACGATGACTGGGTCAATCAAGGCTCTCTACTTCCTAAAAGTAAGCAGAGAGTACTAAAAGTACCCTTTTAGTACTTTTTTTTTTTTTCTCCTCTTTTTCATAGGCAGCACTTTGGCTCTCAGACATATCCACACTCTGGCGGAAACATTAAGGTCAAGACGGGCTTCAGGTTTTCCAAACGTCCAGGATGTGCAGGTTGAACATTTCGTGTGGGTGGATGAACCTCTGATCGATCGCTGACTCAGCACCTTTAATCTTTGAGCTGGACTAAGAGTTTAAAGACGAAAACATCCTGAAGCCGTTTTGCTTTTGTTAGGACCCAATACTGATCCCCCCCTCCCCCCCCTCACCCCTCACCCACTATGAAGCCCATATGAAAAGGTTCTGGGTCAGGATTAGAAGAAATACGTCTTAACTTTATATTTTCCTTTGTTTTCATTACCTGAGTCTTCCTCTAAACATCTGTCATGAAGTAAGAACCTGAAGATTACAGGATGTCCTTAAAAAGTCTTCATTTCATGTATCCAAAATTAAGGTTTTAAACGTCTTGAATTTATTTCAAAAGTCTGATTTGGCCTTAACCATGTCATGATCACAGGTCTTAAATCTCGGCAGGATGTGTAGTTTTTGTCTTTCAGTGCTGGTAAAAGTTTGAGATGCGCATCTTCTATTCATTCTGTGACTCGAGGCTTTTGCAGCCGCCGCTAACTGGGTGCTAACAGACGCCTGCTAGCGAGCTAGCTTTGTCATGAGTGAGTGCAAATTTATCTCGCCAGTTGACTGGACATTTGCTTTTGCCACCGGCTCACGTCTGTCACCGACCCGCACAGCATTAGGTGCATTCTGTGCAAAAAATACATCTTTAAAGCTTGGAACTGCGGAGGATTTCACACTGCTTGATTGTAATGCACAAGGATCCCCCGACCAGTCCCCATATTTATAGTTTGTATGTCTTAAATTTCATTCAAGGTGGTAATAAAAGTTCTTCAAAATTCTTAAATTTGACTGACTGAAACCTGCTGCAGTAAATATTCCAACATCGGGCAGACGTTTGTGTTCATGTGACCATAAATTCTTCAAATACCCTCCATTTTAATGGCCCTATAACTGAGTGAAGCACGTGGTAACGAGACAAATATCTTATTCATTTATGTTTTTTCGACGTCAAAGTACATTTTTTACACGTGAGGCGTCACGACCGTCACCTGAAAAGCAAGTTTATCCACGTCTAAAACTGTAAACCCGTACAAGTTGATGATCTGGCAGCACACCAAACCATGTAAACTATTTAGCAAAAGAGTGTCTCAAATTGCGAAGCCATTCTCCGGGGTAAAGTGAGCCAAACGCCTGGGGGTTAATTGAGGCAGCGCTTCTGTGGCCCGACTCCAAAGAAACGATGTGAACTGGCATTTGAATTAGCAGACAGAGACAAGAGTCCTGTCCCCAACATCAGGGGAGAGAATTGGTGTGTTGGTAGGGCGATGGGGAAAGAGGTATAGATCAACTTACGGCTCTTTTCCACCTGCAGCTACTCGGTGGAAATGACCATAACTAACCAAAGACAGGAGCTGGCAGTAAAGTTATAATCTTTGGGGTTTCAAAGCGAGTGGAAAAAATCAGAGCGAGCAAGTCAGAGTTAGCCAGCTTAGCTATTTTTGTAACAGCTAGCGAGTTTAGCTGAACTAAATTCTGTCCTGCCAAACAACGGAGTAGCAAAGAGTGAACACTTTATGAAAGAATGACGAGACAGAAGTGGCTCTGATTTGGAGGGTTTTGTTTTTTTTTGTTTTTGGCTGACAAGACGTTAGCAATCATTTTGGAGAACTAGAACCTGCAACACGTCACTTTACTGTGTAATTTTAGCAGAACGTTGTCATAAACCAACATCCTTCTGAAGTAGAAGAAAAATTAATCGAGGTTTTCAAAAAAAAAAAAAACTGGTTATAACGTCCAATAGAAAGAGCATGGCACAACCGAAAATCTACCAGGTCGTCTTAAACTGCCAGGTAAGCATTAATCAGTGAAGCTAGCCGAGAGACGCCTGGTACCTCTGGAGGAGCTGCAGAGAACCAACGCTCAGGTGAGAGAGAACCTGCTGACAGAACGGCTATTACTCAACTAATCGAGTCATTGTTTCAACAAAGGCAAGAAAATGTATCTGAAGGTTTGCAACGAGACATGGAAGAGACCATTTGATCCCCTGGTTTTTCTCCTCAGCTCCTTCTACCACAAGTTTGCACATGAAAATGATCACATTGCACCTGACGTGAAACAAGAGGCAGCATAATGCTGAGGGAATGCTTCCGTTTAGCTGATGGGGAAATGGACGGAGCGAAATGCCCTGCAAAAAAACCAAACAAACAAAAACCACTGACAACAGCCAAGAACATGCAGAGAAGCTAAAACAGAAGGGTTTCAATCAAAGCAAATATAACGTGTCAGGATGTCCAGACCTAAGTCCAAATCCTGAATCACTGACCTGATTTGAAAGTTATTATTTGACAAAATCTGATGCATACCTTCAAACAGACTTGCAGCTGTCGTCACAGTGAAAGATGGTTCTTCAAGGGGCCGAGTTTTACCCAAATTCATGCCACACTTTTAAGATTTCTACGTCTAAACGTTTTTTTTTTTGTAAACCCATTTATCAGTGTTTTGTTGGCCCATCACATAAAATCCTTTGACGTTTGTAGTTGCAATAAGACAAACTGTGGAGAGGCCAAGAGGTGTGAATACTTCAGCTTCCTGTTCCGAGCCACAGCCTCAGGTTTTGGTCCGCGTTGGGCGAAGCCCAATTTGTACGATTTGTTTTTCCCAGGATGTTTCGCCCCGTTGCTGTGATTAAATATCAGCTCCATCAGATCCAATTAGAAAATGACAAAGTGCAGTCACCCTTACGAGCAGCAGAGGGACAAATTAACTCTCCAAAAGCTGCACTGTGCCGGAGCACTTCGGGGCCAGCCGTCTGTCATTACAAATGCGTCGCGTATACGTCTCTGCTGTGGTTAACAAATGCCACCTGTCCTTTTCACTGTGAAGAAATTATGGGGGCTGCAGTGAAATAAATAAATAAATAAATAAATAAATAAATAAATAAAAACAAGTGAAATGAGCTCTTTATGTGACACACATGAAGGACCAGAGGGCCACCGGTGATCAGTCTGTTTCCTGACTTCTGATCTGGACATTTTTCTACTCACACATTTTAACATCTGACTCTTACAGAATTTTTATATTTCTAATAAATAATTAAATTCCCTTCTCACCCACCGCGGGTGGTTGTTATCCTCTGAGCTCGGGTCCTCTACCAGAGGCCTGGGAGCTTGAGGGTCCTGCGCAGTATCTTGGCTGTGCTAAGGACTGCACCTTTCTGGACTGAGATGTCTGATGTTGTTCCTGGGATCTGTTGTAGCCACTGCTCCAGTTTGGGGGTGACTGCCCCGAGGGCCCCGATGACCACAGGCACCACTGTGGTCTTCACCTTCCAGGCCCTCTCCAGTTCCTCCCTAAGGCCCTGGTATTTCTCCAGTTTCTCGTGCTCCTTTTTCCTGATGTTGCAATCGCTTGGTATTGCTACATCTACCACAACGGCTTTCCTCTGTTGTTTGTCCACTACGACAATGTCTGGTTGGTTCGCCATTACCATTCTGTCTGTCTGGATCTGGAAGTCCCACAGGATCTTAGCTCTGGCATTCTCCACCACCTTTGGGGGGTGTTTCCCACTTTGATCTCGGGGTTTCCAGTCCATATTCTGCACAGATGTTTCTGTACACTATGCCTGCCACTTGGTTATGTCGTTCCATGTACGCTTTTCCTGCCAGTATCTTGCACCCTGCTGTTATGTGCTGGACTGTCTCAGGGGGCCTCCTTGCACAACCTACACCTTGGGTCTTGTCTGGTGTGGTAGATCTGGGCCTCTATTGCTCTGGTGTTTAGGGCCTGTTCCTGGGCAGCCATGATGAGGGCCTCTGTGCTGTCCTTGAGTCCAGCTTTTTCCAGCCATTGGTAGGATTTACTGATATCAGCCACTTGGGTTATTTGCTGGTGGTACATCCCATGTAGGGGGCTTGTCCTCCCATGATGGTATCTCTGGCACCTCAACCTCCGTTCCCTGTTGTCTGAGACATTCACTGAGCACATTGTCTGTTGAGGCTTTGTCCCTGATGTATTTATGGATCTTAGTTGTTTCGTCCTGGACAGTGGTGCTCACACTCACTAGTCCTCTGCCTCCTTCCTTGCGGCTCGTGTACAGTCTCAGGGTGCTGGATTTGGGATGGAACCCTCCATGCATTGTTAGTAGCTTTCTAGTCTTAATATCTGTGGCTTTTATCTCCTCCTTTGGCCAGCTAATTATTCCAGCAGGGTATCTGATTACTGGCAGGGCGTAGCTGTTTATCGCACGGATTTTTGTTCTTGCCATTGAGCTGGCTTCTCAGGACTTGCCTTATTCGCTGGAGGTATTTAGCTGTGGCTCCTTTCCTTGTGGCCTCATCGAGGGTTGCCATTTGCTTGTGGTATACCTAGGTACTTGTAATTGTCCTCTATGTCTGCTATTGTTCCTTCTGGGAGTGAGACCCCTTCTGTGCGGATCACCTTCCCCCCTCTTTGTTATCAGCCGACCACACTTCTCTAGTCCGAATGACATCCCAATGTCCGTGCTGTAGATCCTGGTGGTATGGATCAGTGAGTCGATGTCTCGCTCACTCTTGGCGTACAGCTTGATGTCATCCATGTAGAGAAGGTGGCTGATGTTGGCCCCATTTTTGAGTCGGTATCCGTAGCCAGTCTTGTTGATAATTTGGCTGAGGGGGTTCAGGCCTATGCAGAACAGTAGCGGGGACAGAGCATCTCCTTGGTATATGCCACATTTGATGGACACTTCTGCAAGTGGTTTGCAGTTGGCTTCAAGGGTGGTTTTCCATAGCCTCATCGAGTTTGCAATGAAGGCTCTCAGAGTCCTGTTGATGTTATACATCTCTAAGCATTCAATGATCCAAGTATGCGGCATTGAGTCATAGGCTTTCTTGTAATCAATCCAAGCCATGCACAGGTTGGTGTGTCGGGTTTTGCAGTCTCGGGCAACTGTGCGGTCTATGAGGAGTTGGTGTTTGGCTCCTCTGCTATTTACACCGATACCTTTCTGCACCATGCTCATGTGTTTATCCATGTGTTTGCTTATCTTGGCCGCTATGATGCCTGACATGTATATATATATATATATATATATATATATATATATATATATATATATATATATATATATATATATATATATATATATATATGATATGATCGGTCCAACATGGCGACTCCCATAATCATCGTTCTCAAGCTAACAAACAAGCTAA
Source organism: Poeciliopsis gracilis (assembly GCA_911649635.1). Classification (NCBI taxonomy): domain Eukaryota; kingdom Metazoa; phylum Chordata; class Actinopteri; order Cyprinodontiformes; family Poeciliidae; genus Poeciliopsis; species Poeciliopsis gracilis. The sequence continues at coordinate 2,320,440 of CAJVRI010001175.1, read as the reverse complement.
CGTCACTTTTGATTGGCTGGAGTTGCAGACGCTACGTGCTACGTTCATTTTCGACGCACTCTTAATTGTTAATTGTCTCGCGAAGCAAACACGGTTTCCTCCGCGGCTTCCTGCTGTGGACGCGAGGAGGAGCCGCCATATTGAAATGGTCGACGCCATGTCCCAGTGGTGAAGTCCGACAGAGCGTGTTCCGGTTCATTCTTCCGACTGGGAAGTTCCCAGTGGAGAGCCGCGTTAGCCACACGCAGCTGGACTCTTATTACTAAAAGAGGCGCCGCGTCGAACTGGATTTTTATTCAATTAAATTAAATAAAACTTTATTGGTCCCAAAGGGAAATTAACTCTCTGCGTTAAAGAGACAGCCTCATTTCTTCATTTAATGCAACGGCTAGTTTGAAATGTAAACTAACGGTAACGCGACAAGAATCCAGGGAGCGCATGCGCGTTCGTGTCTGAGGTGATGTTCGCTTTGATCCGTCCGTGTGACGACGAGCCGCGTTGAACCTATAATCAGGAGTAATTGCACATGTTAAGAAAAGTCCAGGCATGTCAGGTTGTAATGTAGGCCAGTCCATTATCATAAGATCTGTATTGTCCAGAGTGAGGGGGGTCCTTCCTCCTCCACCTCCTCTTTGGTGGCTGGTCCTTTGTTGGATCGCAGAGCTGCATTAGTGTAATGACAGCCTCCAGCTCCGGTCACACTGCGTGTGTGTGTGTGTGTGTGTGTGTGTGTGTGTGGGAAACGCTGACTTGCATCTCTGTGTTCCTCACTCTGAAGAATTATAAGAGAGGCTCTTTGCGCCAGTGATTACACTGCAGATATGAGGATGACTGATGTGCGCGCAGCGGCGCTGGGGGGCCCCGGGCCGGGTGGGTGGGGGGCCCGAGAGGGCCAGGAAGTGAGATCCACCCGAGACCCGTTTAGGTGAGCGCCTGTCATGACCTCTGACAGAAACGGGGTTGAATAAGGAAAACCCGGTTCGGCTCTGACTGTTTCATCTTCAGCCTCTCCTCCCATCTGCATGCCCGTCCCGGTGTGTTTCAAGGTCAAAGCTGTTGGCTATATACTTATAGAACAAAAAATCAATACCCCCTAAAAGCCTTTCATTAGAAACATGCCCACTTCCTGTGTTCCGCTTCCAGGGAAAGTTGAGTCTGGATGAGCTCCAGTGGCTCTCCGGAGCCAGCCGGGCTTTGTTTAGACCCCAAAGTAGCTGATTGCCTCAAGATTCAAAGCTGCCGGATTATCAAGCGCCACCTTCAAGTCTTCATTTTGAACTTTAGCTTTTGTTTTGTTTAACTGCACAAAGTGTATAATTGTTACTTTTTTTTCTTTTTTAGCTTGGCTGGTAAAAAAACAAAACAAAACAAAACAAAAAAAAAAAAAAACAGTTCCTTGTTCTAGACATGAAGACAAACTTTACAGTCGTTCAAATTTACATCTAAAATGTGAGGGAAATTTTGTTGCAGGTCTCCAGTGATGATAACATGAATAAGAACATAAATGAAAAGATTACGTTCCGCTTTGCTTCGATCAAAGTGTGGGTCGGGGGCCATTTGAGGCCCCTGGACTGATTCCATGAGGCCACAGGCTGCAGTTCAAGAATGAAACAAATACAAATTTGCTCCCCAGCTCAGCTGTTTGATGAAGATTGAGACTTTTTAAATTACTATTATTATTATTATGGCAAAGTTATTACAGGTAAAGTGAAATATTCTGACAATAGAAAATGTTTCCAACAGCAGCAATTATTTATGTTTAATTATTTGAGAATCAAGACAATGCCATCACCGCTGGAGAAGTATGGAGTAATTTCTAGGTCTGCCGGCCAGAAATACCTTTAATTCATAGAGAAAGCTCGCCTTTAAGTACGACGCAGTCTGCTAAAAATGAATCAGGATCGACGCAACTGTAAAAGTCGGGGTTCGATTCCTAAAAAGTACGTAACCCTCAGCGAGATAAATTGATTTGCGGCGTCGGCTGCCACATGTGCAGAAGCGGCCAGATGAATTTGTGCTTTGGAAGCGGCACATAAAGAGCATTTCATCGCTCGCATTGATCCCCTCCATTGACAAACATGCGGTTTGTGACCAACAGCCTGGAGGACTTTAATATTCTGAAAGCCTTTTCAATCCTATCATTCACTGCATCGCCACTTTGGCACCGGCGCCGACACTTTAAATTCACAGGACGGCAATTCTGGAGGAACGGTATTTATGTTCAGGACAGGGTTGTAACAAACTCACTCGTCATGTGGGATGTGGTCGCCCCGCGGCCTGTTCATACGGAGCCGTTTTGTCAATATGAAGCATATTCATTCTTTTTTTAAAATTTTTTATCCATATTTCACAGACTTGCTTTTAGAGATGCAGTGATGTCGGGGAAAAGGTGCGTATCGACCGAGCTTCTCCACATTGCAGCTGCAGGCTTCGTCGCATGTTGGTTTCACACGACGAACAAACGAACAGGCGAAAGATTGTCAAGTTGGAAGAAGTCGGCGTGTGGCCTTTCGCTCATTTTTCTTCTTTTACGAAAATAAATCTGAAAAATTGCGTTTCTATTCGCCAGCAGGTCAAACTCAGACTGGATGAAGGCCATCTGTGAGGATCAGATATCCAGTTTCACCACAGAATCTTTGTACTTTAACTACGCCATCTTAACAAAGATGGTGCTATCCCCCATCCCACTGCATCCGTCTCCCGCCACAGGGTGTCCTTAAAAAGCCTTAAATACATGTACCTAAAATTAAGCCCTTAAATCAGGTGTGTCAAACTCATTTTCGTTTTGGGCCAAATCAAGATCATGAAGGCTCTTAAAGGGCCGGTTGTGCCAGAATGTGTTGATAAAACCTGTTCACAAACTGTTAATATGTCAATAAATTCTTAAAATTACATAATATTTTTGAACATCTTTTCAGTCCCTTCAGGAACTAATAATAAATGCGACTGTTTATTTACTCGCTGTATAAATCATGGACTATAATCATACATCAACTAAATTCTCAAGAAACTGGAGGGATTGATTGATATAAATTGGCAGTAAACAGATAAAAACTGCATTGATATGATTGATAATATAATATTTAATCAGACTTAGTGTTTAGTCTAGTCTGTGGAGGGCCACATAAAAAGCTACGGCGGGCTAGATTTGGCCCCCGGGCCTTGAGTTTGACACATGTGCCTTAAATCGTCTTAAATTCATTTGAAAGATAAGTTGGCTTTAAATACGTTAATTAAAGGTCTTATTATTTCATCTCATATGTTCTACGGAAAAGTTCAAGTCGCACACAGAAATCTTCATTACGTTCTGCGGCTCTGCTAGCATCCTGCTGCTAGCTGGCTAGCTGGTTAGCTTTTTTGCGTCTAGGTTCAACAGTGGTCCAAATATTCCCTTAGCCAACCTCTGAGGCGTCAGATTAGGTCTGAGATTAGATTACACACAGCCGGACTCGGTTTAGTCTTTGGCAATCTGCAGGCAACTTCTGAAGGCAAATTTGCTGCATTCAGAGAAACATGGAGCTGAACCAAAAAAAAAAAACGTTTCGACTCTTGTATAATTTATTGGTCTTAACATTAAAGACCAATAAATTATGTTGTTTATAATGTGACAACATATGAAAAGTTTAAGCAGAATGAATCGTATACGCAGCCGTCTGGGGTTCGATTCCCGACCTTTCTGAACTTTGCTGCATTTCAAACCCCCTGATCCTCTTCTCTGTCTAAAAAGTGCAAATCACACTTTTAGACGTATTTTCTTAAAAATGTATCTATTTAAATAAAACCATCTCGGGTTTAATAATCCTCCATCAGACCCACTCGACGTGCCGTCGCTGTTCAGCCCTCGGTTTCCCCTGACGGGCGTTTTATCTGAGGAGACGCCGGACGCTTCAGAGCTCCGCATATTTTGAAATCTGGTTTTCAGCCACGGTGAGCAGAAAAGCCCCAGCTGCTCCCAGTTCTTCTCAGCGCCTCCTTCAGTTTGAAAGTTAAACACGCCTCCAGAAGCTGAGGACTTTCTGTGCTCGATTTTTTTAAATTTTTTATTTTGACGTCCGGTGAATCGTTCGTCCTCTCCACGGACATTTATGTTTTCTGCTTTGACCGGTCAGCGGGGTTTCTTGTAATCGCTGCAGTTTTCTGAAGGAGATTATTTCGGAGGCTTTGTTCTTATTCTTGTCGATCTTCCTCAATTCTGCCGGTTCTAACAAGAGGACCGTCTGTCCCTTATTTCAAGTCTTTGTAAAGATACATTTATTGGCACTTTGGGCACCAATTACAGGGGGAAAACTTAAAAAATAAATGAATAAATAAATTCATCTTTCATTACAGAAGGAAAACCTCCAGCTAAAAACAAAAAAACCAACATTTTTTTATTAGAATGTGTTAATAAATTCCTCAGGGGGAACAATATTGTCTTAAATGAAATCACCAGTGGAACAGTGATTGGTTCCCTTTAACAAACCCAGTCAAATAACTGTGAGTAATTTTTAGGAACCTCTTTAAATATGAAGATACAGCCACAATCAACCAGATCAATTATCTCTGCGTCTTGTGGGTCTCTAACGAACCTCACAACTGGTTGCTTGGAAATCAAATGAGACGAAAGTTTGAGCTTTAGGGGAACAACACTGTCCAGGTGGACTTATGGGATAAACGTATTTAAAAAAAAAAAAATCAACAGTCTAAATGAGGCTAGCATTAACTGACCTGGAGCAAAATCAAAAATGTATCGGCCTGTGGTTAAAAGCCGGGTCCATTCCAGAAAACCCGACTCATTTAAATGAAGGACCAGCGGAGCTGAAAGAGCTCTCAGACACCCCCCAGCTAGCGGTGGCTGAACAAAAGCACGAAAAGAAATGTAATCAAATATTAGATTAATTGGATGCAGCCTGTGTGTTTCAGCCAGACTCCGCAATAATAAAGAGTCACGCGGCGTCTGAATCAGTTAAATAGCTGAGCAAATGTGAGGCATTTCCAGTGCAGCTGAGTCAATTTTATTCTGCGCATCGGGCAAGGAAAAGCTGAGGTAAACATTCTTGAGCTGAAACTCCTGGAAAGTTTTCCTGACGGTGAAATAAAAGCCGTGCAGTGGAAACCTGTGTTAACATCTACATGTTTTGCCCTTTGACCTCAGCGGCCCTGGGTGAGTCTGACCCGGTGCCTTCTCAGCGACTTAAAGGTGATGCGTCAGGGTGAATGTCGGGACTATTGCGCTGTGGGTTAGACAGGCTGATGCTTTATGCAAACAGCCCTGAAGTTCCCCGCAGGCCTCCTCACCGCGCGACTCCGGTGAGTTACTTGTCCTCCGCTGGAACAGCCAGGCAGCTGCAGCGGACACACGCAGTCGGCTGTGCGGCGTCAATCACCAGCTTCCTGCAGTGGCTGTGTGTGTGTGTGTGTGTGTGTGTGTGTGTTTTTTCCACAGGAGAGCCAACTCCAAACTTTGCAGTAAAGCTCTTTGGCTGGCTGCTACCTGCCATTAAGCAGACATCTCCCGGAGCATCAGAAGAGGTGAGCGGCCGCCGCTGCTGAGGTAAGGTCACAGAGAGAGGGAGAGAGATCCAGTTCTCAAAGTGAAGCTGCACTTTTATTTCTGCAGCCGCAGCAGCGGATCTGGAACGAGGTCTGCAAATTCACCTCGGCTGCTGAGGAGCACAGGCCCTTAAAACACACACACACACACACACGCGCACACACACACGCGGTTCAACACACAGTCAGGTGTGGAAACAGTGAAAACGCACCGGCTCTGATTTCAGCCCGCCCGGTTTGTTTACGACACTCCTGCACGTTTCTGAATCTCTTCTTCGACTCATTCGTCTGGAGTTTCCAGCAGGATTTGAACGACGGACGGATAAAAAAAGGTGCAGAGCTGGTCAAAAGTTCACATGCAGGCCTCATCAGTGTGAATCTTGGCTGCTACGGTCGGATCCTTTTCTTCCCTGTGTGGACGTGTTGTACGCCAAACAGCCAAAATATATTAACTAGCTGCATTCTAGTGCCATGTTCGGCAAATGACAAAATGATTTTAAAGTTTTTTGAACAGTTATTTTGAAGTTGGTTTAGTTTCATTTCAGGTTAACAGATATTTGCACAAGAGTCTAAACCGAATCTAAAACTTGGTGCGACTTTGTGTTTTTGCAGAGTAAAATGCAGCGACACCATTCCTCTAGTGAACTCTTCATCTCCTAGTTCAAGAGTTTCAATATTTTTGTACAGTAAGTATGTTCTTTCATCAGATGGCCTTTTATTTTTCTTTTTCTTTTTGAGTCTACACGATTAATCGATCACTAAATTAGTTGCCGATTATTTGATGGATCACGATTAATCGTTCCAGTTCCTTAATTCTTAACGTTACCGTATTTTTTATTCATCCCAAAAACTATTGATTTATTGGTGTTTTTTCTGCGTGCGTGTCGGAACGTCGAGTTTCAAGCCGTCCGTCTGCTTCGTGCCGAAGTGGAAGAACCTGCAGATCCAGTGTCTGAATGCAGCCACGGCTTGGCGCTCGCCCTGACCTCCACTCTGCTGGAAAAATTTATGAACTATGACTAAAAGCTGAGTGGGAGCCAGGAAATCGACCAATTTAAAAAAAACTGAAGAGGAGAGTCATCAAATATCTGGTCAGAAGTCTGGCAGAGAGGCTGCTTCCCTGCTGCGCACGGAAATCTGACCAAATATTAGCAGAGGAACCTTTATGCACATCATTCTTATTAAATTAGAATTAATTGTTGACCAATTGGAAATTTGTGGCGATTCAAAAAGCGTCTTTCAGAGACTGGAAAACTAGAAAGTGGATGTTCACCAGCTGGAAAGTTTTCTCCCTTCTTTCTCCTGGCCTGAGTCTGAAGTCGGCCGCGTTGCGTTGCGGCGCCACCAGAGCTCCGTCTCTCTGGTGACCTTTGCATCCGATCCAGTTATTAGGATCGGGAATCTGGATGGCGGCGGCTCCGAGCCGAGCTCAGACCGTTTGCTTCGTCTGTTCCCAGTTTTCTCCTCTCACTCCTTGGATGATTTGTATGCCGGAGCAGCAGCCGGGCCGAGAAAGCCTCACAATCCAGCAGCGATGGGATGGATAATGCAGTAAGAGCTGCTTTTTTTTTTTTTTTCTTTTTTTCCCTTTTTTCTTGAACCGACTCGATACGTAAGCAAGGATGTTTAGATGCATCGCAGCGGCTCCTCGTCATGCGACGGGACAGACGGACGAAAGAGCGTGTTGAAAGCGGCGAAGCAAAATGAGCAGAAAATATGATTTACTGCTTTCCAAAAATGACGTGTGGTGTTTTTTTTTGTTGTTTTTTTTCCTGGGTTTCACAGCAACAGGCCGGGGATGGAAAATAAAGTATTTCCTTTCATAGAGAAGCTGAAGCTCCATCACGAGGCCGAGGGGAAGACAGGATCAGGTTGTGAACTCTGGTCTACTCAGCCTCAGACTCTGGGCATCTTGAAAATGTGTTTTTTTTATTTTTTTTTTAACCCAGCAGGACCTGCAGAGAGCGGGGCGTGTCCGTCTCCTCACGCCAGAAACTGGACTTAATGTGACAAATTATTAATCTAAAAAGTGTGGCATGTCTTTGTTTGTTTGTTTTTTTTTTGGTCCACTTTGGTGAAACGACTCTTGCTCATGCTGCCAAAACACAAAATCTAACCCAAGTGTCCATGTCGTTTCCTTCAGTGGTTCTTGGTGCAGCGCCACCACAGGCGAGGAGGAGAACGGGTTTCAGTTCAGTGTGAAAGCAAGTCGCGCAAGCTGAAAATGGGACGAAATGTCTCAACTTTTGTCCCCAATCGAAGCAAAACTACCAGACTAACAGGCGCAAAAACATCCTGAAGCTGACAAACTTGCTCCTGATGGCTAAGAGTTTGATCACCACGGCGCCTGCGTGGCCTGCGTCCAACTGGAGACGGGACTCCTCCCCGTAAAAATCTGATCTTTGACGCTTTCTGCTGGTAGCTGTCCTGCCAGCAGATTTTCCCACCTGAGCGGTGCCTCTCTGTAGCTCCCACAGAGCTCCTCTTGGCTGCTTCTCTGAGTACTGCTCTCCTTAGCCACACTGACAAAATGACAATGGACCTCCAAATAAAAAAAAAAAACCCTCTAATTTGTTACATGCGATCAAATTCAAATCCCTCAAACTTACGTTTGTTCAACACGACGACTTCATTGATTTACGTGGACGACCCGAATTTGATGACTTGTAGCAGATGAACTCAGTTATTTCTAATCGCCGGTTCTGTTCTTTCGGTGCAGCCTGACGTTTGGGTGGGTGCGCCGTCCTAACACGCTGCTCCCCGTTTCCAGACGATGCATCGCCAGATAGTCAAAGCTCAGGATTTTCTCTACAACTGTATCCGACCCGTCTGGTCTGGTCCTGATGGGAAGACGGACCAGATACACGGACAAAACACCAAATCGTTTGCTACTCCTCGTAATCATCCAACATCACACAAAGTACTGATGAGCTCTTTCTTTGTGTGAGTGAATGAAGAGGACAGTAAGATGCTGAAGGTCTATGACGACATTAGCGAGGCGCCGCCTCGGCCCGCAGGGATCGCGGATCGTCTCGGTTACAGCCTGAGGAGGCTTTTAGAAACACTCCAGAAAAGGGCTGTGAAGGACGGAGGCGGGCAGAAAGGTGGTGAGCGGTGACCCCAAACCGTGAAAGTGGAGAAAATGGATGGCTGCGCTCAACATACGTACTGTACATTAGAGAGGCGCCGCAAATAGCTGACGGGCGCGTTTCGTCAAGAGTCGCACGCTCGGATTTCGACAGTGACCTCAGGAAGCTGGGAAGAAAAAAACAGAAAGCGGGTTTTATAGGAAAGATAAAAACGCTCCCCCTGTTGAGACCGACCGAATCCGGCTCTGTGCGTCACATTTCAGGACAGTAAGCACGTCGCTGGTGCTGCATCCCGTTGGAGGCTTCTTGGCACGGACTCCTCCTCAGAAGCAAGAAAAGCGTGGAGCGTGTTCTTCTGTGGACGATGCCCGCCCGGCTCCTGGAGGCACAAAGCGATTATTTAGTGGGTGGATGAAATGGATGATCGCAAAGTCGTCATCCTCCTACTGTACTACGGCGCTCCGAGACGCGGCAGGGGGACGGCGTCTCGCTCCGTCTCAACCAAATCAGAAGGACACTCCGGTGAAAACTTTGCGAACGTCACAGCCGCCCGAGCCTGAAGACAGATGGCCTCCATCCAGGCTGCACCGAGCCCAAAGACAATTTAATGGCCGGCTAATTTCCCACTTGAGGGAAATTATCAAAACGTCTAAAAGACGGTCGGCTGAAATCGGGTCCGTCGTTTTGCCCGGGGACAGAAACCAGTCGAAGAGACCCGAGGAGTGCTGCTGAGAATGATCGACTCCAATAATCGTGAGAGAAACTGATTTTAGAGAAATGATTCACCTTTATTCCATTAAATGAAAACAGGTACTTATCCTCAAGACATGGAGGGAGGTAAAAAGATCGGCTTTATTGAGATGAACACGTAAAACCAACAAGAAACGAATCAACACACAAACAGAACGGGTTGCACAGTTTCTATTAAAATGACAGAAACAAAAATCAAGCAAGAAGGATTTTGTCTGCTCATTGAAGAAAGAGGGCTTGCTGTGGTGCAGTCGACACCTTCCGTCACCGGGGAGGCCCTGCATGAAACTCAACTAAACGACACGAAAATAATAAACGCTTCTTCCTCTGAGGAGGGAATCTGGAGAGAGCGAAGCACGAGGCGAGACGATCGGCGCGACGCGTGAGAGCTTTCAGCCGTGTGAACGAAACAATTATTCCGATCCATTTCACGGGCTGCTGGGTGTTTTAGATACGCAGGAGCGATTCCGCACGCAGAGTGTCGGCACCGTCTGATCCGAGGCTTCCCGCGCCGCCGCGGACGGACGGACGGACGGGGGCTTACAGACGATCCGCGTAAAACACCGGGCTGAGTCAGCGTATCGGCGAACCTCAACTTCGCAAACTCCATCCCTGAGAACAAGAACAGGAGGTTTCTCAGCTCCGTTAAAACGAAGCCGAGGCCTTTTCCATTTAGTGCAAAGGGCACTAATGAGATGCAGATGAATGTTACTCCATCCGGCATAATTCATCTTCAGCGGCAGAGAAACCCTCTGAGAAGTCTGGAACAACAATCATTTTTCTCCCTTGCAGCAGTACATCAATCTCAGCCCCAGAAAACATATGCAGCTGTGTTTTAAATAACACTTAAGTAACACTAACTACGTGCTGTAGCTTTAGCTTTCACACACACGCTCCCTGCAAGCTCACGAATGGATTATAAACACCGGCGGTGAAGGAAAATTGATCACGTTTGCTCTTCACTCAATAGAAACGTGTTCAAAAAAGTGTCTGCATTTTGGCTCACAAACTCCAATCTTCGGTCAGGCAATGGCTTTCGTTGACCATTGCCTGACTGGGATCCCGACACGGCATCGCCTCGGCAACCCGTTTTCCCGCCTCTTTGAATTTAGCATTAGATGGTTGTCTGACAAAACATCTGCGCCATTTTTGTCTTCGGGGCAAACGTGACGTCTTTGTTTGCCCCATTGGTTCTGTTGGGGCTACTTGCTGATACCTTTGGTTCACAGAAACATCCTTATTGCTACACAACTCAAGTTCTTTGATCATTGACCGATCAGGATGGTAGTTTATCGTTTTCTTCCACGTCTTTCTGGTTTTGGTTGGATTTCTCAAGCATCTGAGATGATTTTTAAGGAAGCAGTCGATTGTTTTCTGCATTTCTTTATATACTTTTCTGTCTCCAGGTAAGTTTTTAATCAAAGTTTGTTCTCTTGGAACAGCCCATTTTATTCAGATGCTGCATAAGCAGGACGAACAACATTTGTTCATCACGACTGCTGGTTTTTCTGTCACTTTAGTCTCCTAGCTAATGGTTTACCATGACAGTGGCTGGTGTGACTGGTGGCGTCGTCCTTGAACGTCACATTCAGGTTGAAATCCGCAGCGTGCGTGTGGATTAGCAGCTCAGCTTGTAAAGACAATGCAGAGCTTGTCGGACAGAGATGTGGAGCATCCCGAGCACCGACAGACTAATCCTCAGAGTCATGTAGATTATTATCTGGCTCATAAACTATTTATGGCAGACTTTGTTTGAAGTCTGGCTGAGATTCCTCCGTTGAGCCAAAGAGCGGAAAAGGCACTTGACAGCAGCATTCTGTCTGGTTTATGAAAAGGTCAAATTAACTCTGAGCTCCCGGAGTCTCTCTCACAAGCTGAACGCGCCTTTCCCTCTGACGGAGAGGACCCGACCCGCAGCGATCCATATGCAGGGCGTCTTCCCGCCGCAGACTCTCTGAGCTTCGGCGGGAATCCTGCCGGAGTTCAGGGACATTTGCATTCCGCCCGTCGGCCCCAGTCCAGGGGGAGCCACGGCGACGACAAAAAGGCCCCAGCTTCATCTGGACATGGCGGGAACCTCGGGCGAGAAGCTGCTTCGCAACGCAGGCGGCTCGTCAAGCCGCGTGACGAGCGTTGAGGGTGGGAGCACTCGGCTTCTCTGCCTGGAGGTGAAACGCCGAGAAACTGTTGCATCTTTCGGCTCCATCCTTTACTTCCATTTTATTTTTATTTTTTTGTTCAGACCTCAAAGGGTGAGGGGGGAAGAGACATCTTGAGCTGGCAGGTTGTGATCACCGCGGAGCTCTGAAGGAGTCGCAGATGTTCCTTCACATCGCCGACGCCAACAGAAAATAACAGTGCAGATAGTTTCAGGTTCTGCTGCGTGTGTTGCTCCTCGGCTTGGCAGCTGCTCTCATTACTCAGATGACACACAGTTCCAGGACGGGGAGAGGCCGGGTCACTCGGGCGGCGCTGTGAGCAACTTGGCAATTGAAGGTGAGCGTCACCGTCTCACCGCTGCTCTCGTTGCTCTGGAAACGGAGCCGCCTCCTTGGCCACTTTGGCTTTGGTTTGTGAGCAGGACGGGACACAAAGATCGGACGGTGAAAAGGTTCAGATTCTGAGTCAGAACTCAGGTTGAGTTTGCCAACAAACAAAAGAAAAATGATTACGAAAGAATAAATGATAAACGTCAAAATAAATCGGAAAACGATCCCTTCTTCCCCTTTGGACGTTGACGGTAACTGAGAAGTATTCATGCCATTTAAACGTTTTTTTCCATTTTGTCATGTTAAAGCCTCAAACTTTGAGGATTTCGTGAGACAGAACAACACAAGTATTGCTACGAAGTACAACATGTATCATTTTGGTAAATCCATTTCACACCTTTTTCATTTGTATCTGAAGGAAATATTGAAAGACTCGTTAGTCTGCTGCATAAAAACGTGGCATTAATTTAACTTGATTAGGACAGAACACATTAATCAACATCACCGCACGCCATGGCAGTGTGAATATGTTTCACCTTTTGTCCTAATACAAGTAAACAGTCCCAACAGAACAACCTGGCGTTTGTGGTTCTAACATGACAAAATTAGGACTAAATACTTTAGCGAAGAAGAAGTGCAACTCTGACAGCTGTTTGTCCTCCAAGAGAGCTTCATCAACAATTACCACAGAAAAAAAACTAACCTTATGCCATACTAATGATAATACAAAAAAACAAAAACAAAAGAAAACTGGAGTTTGATCAATTATCCGTGACACACGTTAGAAAAACGTCTACAGAGAAACGACTGCAGTGTCTTTAAAACTCCCACTCTGAGCTCCTGTGTTCCTCCCACGCAGCTATTTTCATTAACGCTGCCTGATTAGACGCGTTTTTAGAGCTCCGTGTAGGCGGACGCAGGCTGAAGCCGTCTGACATCTCGCTCGCCTCGGCACCTCTGCACCTTTAGGCCCGAGACAGCCAGAGGAATCCACCATGGACCCCATTCGATCCGTCACAGTGGGACATCTGGCTGGATTGATAATCCAGTGTTGGGGTTCGGGTTGGGGAGTGAAGACGCAGCGGGACCACTTCAGACCGCTGCGTTTTCCGGAGGACGCAGGTCGGCACGGCAACAGGTAAACACACGCAGCTAGCCCAGAAAACGCAACATCAAAGTTTTATTCTGCACCTCCAAGTCCGGTATATCTCTGAGGGAAGAGATACGGCCTCTTTCCACAAGTTACATCACATTTTTATTCATCCTCAACCATTTCCCCCCCATCTTTTAGAAACAGAAACTTATTTAAACGTATTACTGAGAGAACATCTATTCAGATGAGAAGCGGCAGTCGATTGTACCGCGGCGGTCCGACGGGTCTGCGTCCGGCCTCGCTCCGCCCCGCCCCGCCTCGCCTCCCACTAGGACTGACTGGAGCCGGGGCTTTTCTCCATGGTGATGAAGACGAGACACACTCCCGCGGTCAGCAGCAGGTGCATGGACTCGTACAGCAGCTTGGGCGAGAAAACGCTCCAGATGAAGAGGTGGTAGCGCAGGACCGTCACCAGGACGACGTAGGCGGCGGCCGGCACCGACCTCAGCAGGGCCAAGCAGTAGCAGCCGTGGCCCACGGCGACCGGGCTCCTGTGGGGAGAAGAGGACCAATCAGAGAGGCTGTGGTTTCTGCGTTTCGTCTCTTTACGCGTTTCCTTCTTGTGTTTCAAAACTTTTTTTCTCAACGTTTCTCCTTTTCTTTTTAAGCAAATCTGAACCCGAAGCAACTTCTACTAAAGTTTCATACATATATCAAGTGGAGCATCATGGGAAAATATTTCAAACTGAAATTTTGAATTTGAAATTTTCTGTTTTTTTGTTGTAGATTTCTTAGCTGTTTGGCCGACATTCCCTCCGTCTGCTGGCCCTCATACGTCGTCGTATTTGATCCCGTGACTCGTGTGCAGCAGGAAACGTTTCCACTGCCGTTTGGAGAAAAGCCGTAACGGTAACAGTTGAATGAGCACATTTTTATCGATTTAGTTTTCCTGTGTACAGCAGATTAATAATGGTTGGAGGTATTGCTCACTGCTTGATTCATTGTTGGTCAGAGTCAGTGTGGATGTGAACGTATCTGTCCTCCTCCTCCTCCTCCTCCTCCGAGGAGCTCGACTACCTGCCGTCTTTACTCAGGAGGCGACACGTGGCTCCTCCCCCTCAGCTGCCGGCTGTGATTAGCTGCAGCCCTCTGCTAATTTACAATGGTGTTTGGGAGATGAATTTTAGGTATGAACGCACACAGAAAAACTTGGCGTGTTTGGCTTTACGTCCTCCGCTCCTAATCTCCTGGCTGCGTCTCGTCGTCTCCTCCTGCTGGTTTTAAAGTCATTAACTTCCTAATCAGAATTTGCCGGCAATCTGCATTATTGTGGGAAGATAATTGGATCAGACTCTCTCTCTCTCTCTCTCTCTCTCTCGTGTGTGTGTGTGTGAGAGAGGGAGGGAGAAATATGAGTTTTGCCGTTCACTGTTAATGATCAAACAATCTTTCATGAATTAGATCGAGACGTAAAGCAGCTTAGTGCGTCTTTGCTTTCCATCAAAGTTTCTCATCCTCTGGAAGTTTGTCAGTCGGCTGCCTCGTTCTCCTCTCTATAGTTTTTGAATTTATTTTCTATTTTCTCATTATGCTCTGTCCGGCGACGAGGCGCTCGGACGTCGCTGCCTTTTCATGGACCACGTAATTGGAATTAGAAAAATATATTTACTTAATGGAAACATGGCAATTAAAAAAAAAATAAATAAATAAATTCACGTTTTCCAATAAAGTTTTGCCGCTGAGATGAAGTGTGTTTTTTTTGTTGTTGGTTTTTTTTGTATCAAAATTTGTTTTTTTGGAACTGGTACTTTTAAAAAAAAAAAAAAATCAATATTATGGAATCAATCGCTCCCTCTGAATCCTTTCAGTTGGTTCAACTTTACGCAGCTACGTGTGATTACACACACCTCGATCACCTTACAAATAATCAAACCTGTTGATTATTTTTAATCAGCAGCTTTGAGTTAATCTGCTGATCCAGTTTTAGCGAGAATGAAATCTATACTCTATTGACTCTGTTTTCATGGACCAATGCGTTAATCTTTATGAGACGAAAGTTGAGGAAAAGTACTATTTACATTTGCGCGAGGTTTTTACGTACATTCATTTTAAATTTCTTCATTTTATCTGGGTGTTAGCTTATTGTCTGAGGAAAAACGCTGTCCGGTTTCATCATTTACGTTTAAACAGTGAAATATTAAAATCCTGAAAAACATCGGGTTTGACGCTTCTTGGTCTAAACAACTGAATGTCGTCAGATTTTAGTGTATTCAGGTGAGTTTTGACGCGTTATAGTTTGATTTTGTCCACAGAAAACGTTTTGCGGCGTAAACATACACACCTCAGAGAAAAAGCGTGCATGTTTACGCACGCATTGACGCAAAGTTAATTTTTATACATGCCGACTTGTGCGTGAAATATGGCGCCGCACATTTTTTGTGCGCACGCCGCTTTATGCACGAGGCCCCTGGACATTTGAAACAGTCCTGTTTCAAATGTGGAGCGGGACCGGCTCCGACGGGTCCAGGCTCAGGCGGGCCGGCAGTTCGGCCTCGTCCTCATGTCTGTTCCCATAGTTACCTGGAGGATGGGAACGGAGCGGAGGTGAAGCTACCAGCCAGTAAGTCTCGTTTCAGATGAAGGCTACATCAAGCTCCACAGCATCATAAATACATCATGGCACTGCAGAGGCAGTCACCAGCGCTGCAGAAATGTGGAGCAGAGACGTTATGGAAGCCCATCAGTTTGGTGAAACCAGCAAACTGGAGAGACTGGAGCTGGACAGCGAGACCGAAACAACACCGGATTCAAACCGTGTGTTTTGTGATCAGTAATTAATGTCCGGCAGTAGCTGCGTTTCCAACGCAGTTTGTGCAATTTGAATAAGGTATTTCACCTGAGTGAAGTTGCCCCCCCCACCTTCTTCAAATCAGACAAAATTGGTGTCAAACGTTTGTGCTGCGTTTGTGCAGCAACATTTTTTTGTTTGTGCTGCTTTGGCTTTGAAGATATTAATGAAAGGTTAAAGGTCAAAATGGAATGACATGATTTTCACCAGTTAAATTATAGCTAATATAAATGTGTTTGTAAATGTAGCCGGGTGGTAAACTTTGGGTGAATAAGCGTACCGTTCCAAAGTGTGGGTTTCCTTTCATATAACGGTATCAATGCTGTTGAATGACTTTGGTCTCCATGCAAACATGGAGACCAACATGAGCAGCGCAAAAAGCGGAAAAGCAGCCATGAATGAACGCGTCCGTAAAGCTGCACAACTACACGCCATTATAATCTGGAAGATTCAGATAAGTGTCGCAAATCTGTGCAGCCGTCTGAGTGGTGGAGCTGCTGAGCTCTGACAGCAAACCCGGGGTCGTCTACGTGCTGGTCGTCGCTGACTTCTTTTATTTCCCCCATGCAGATAAAAGAAGACGACTTTTTTATTATTATTTCATAATAAAAAATGTAATTTTGGGTGAGGTTTGATTTGTAGTTTTTTGGCGAGAGCTCTGATTTTTGGCTGCCATCTCCCTCTGTGCTAAATCGGAAGTCGAAGTGACATATTCCAATTTTTAAAAACTCTAAATCATTTTGTAAAATACATTTTTATCCATAGAGGGGTCACAAGTGATGCCGGTGCTTAACAGTCATCTTTTTAGACTGGGAGGAAGCCGGAGTACCCGGAGAGAACCCACCACGCACAGGGAGATGATGAAAACTCCATACAGAAAGACCCCCGGCCGAGAATTGAACCCAGGACCTTCTCGCTGCAAGGCAACAGTGCTACCAACTGTGCATCCATTTTTAAGTAACATTTAAAGTTAAAGTTGAATATGATTGAAAATAATTGCTGTGGCAATTGTTTAAGGTAAAAAACCCAAACATGGCAGAGTAATAAAGGAACCTTGTTACCAGGACGTGGAGGCTTCTTGGGGTCGGGACCGATGAAGGCATGGAGAGCCGTCTCAGGGGAGACATCGACGGGGGAACTGGGTGGCGTCTCTTCACCAGGACCGATGGAGGAACAGAGAGGACTCAATACCTGGACCGATGGAGGAGCAGAGGGGCGGAGGCACAGGGGGGCTTCATGGAGCCGAGGTCGACAGACGCATAACATCTTTAAAAGGTAGGTCACCAAATGACATGTCATTTGGTGACCTACCTTTTAAAGATGTTATGAGCACCAGAAAAAAGACGCGTGAAAAATCCGGCTGTCTTTTTCTGGTGCTTCTCCAATCTGCTCAAAAGGCAGAGCGCGATTGTGTCGTCGACGACCTCGTGCTCCATGAAGCCCAGAGCCCATCCGGCAGAACACCCAAAGGTTTTCCTCAGGTCCCTAAAAACCTTTTTTGTGAGGCTAGGGACCCAGTCCACCTGGATTTCCACCGGATGGCTCTCGATGTTAGCGCAGATGTTATTGACCATGCGCTCCTGTACCTCCATCAGGGAATCCAAACACCGCCGTGTCTTGGACTCCCTGATGCCCAGACACAGCAACGACTTCACAACAAGTCGCACTGCGTCCTTGCTCTGCTCCTCTAAGGACGCCCTCAGTCCTTTGGCGCGTCTCGCTGTCATCAGTTCGTGGACCAAACTGACGACAGCTCGCACCAAAGAACTGAGACCTAAGCCCGGCCTCAGGAGAGACACGGGGTCTTCACTATCCACGGTAGAGTGGACTGCAGCGATCACATGCTTCAAGAAAAGCATGTCGACCACTGCAGCACATTCTCCGTGGATAGCCGTGTCATCTCCCATCGCCCGGGCAAAGGCCTGAGACACCTGGCTTCCAAATATAACTTTCAAATCGCCATATTTGTAGGCCAGGTTCTCAGAAACGTCCTTCACCAAATCGGAGAAAACATCCGTCAGATATCGGACCAGGTACCTTGTCCTCTCTGTCACTCCCTCGTCCTGTTCCAAATAGTCCAGGTCTAACCAAGAGGCCTCCTCTTGTGATTGGAAAATGTAATCTTCTATGGCTGGGACTGCGTGAACATTAACTAAAAATCTCATCTCTCGTCTGAGATCCATTGTTTGTTGTTTCTTCTCCTCACTAACTTTCGTCGAATGAAACTCCAGTTACCAACCGGAGTTATTTATACCCTGTGTTACACAACAAAGCAGTATGTGACATCACAACCGATGACATCTCAGCACAAGAAGACACGCAGCGCTGTGATGTAATGGGCCGACAAATCGAGTGTTCTGACGATCTGTGCGACCTCGGCACTTTGTCTTAACGGGCCTCTTCTTTCAGTAACGAGTAATCTAACGCGTTACTATTTCAAATGCAGTAATCAGATTAAAGTTACTTATTCAAATCACTGTTCGTTTACTATTTTCTTTTGTAATGTAATGTTATTTCCTCTATGCGTCTTGGGGAACGCCGTTTCTATGCAACAGTTGTCAGCGGCAACAGAAACGTAAACAATGGAGGAAGGAGAGAAATGCGCAGTCAGGAACTCTTGAGTTTCTGTCAAGTCCGATTGTTATCAGTGATTTTAGGCTTATTTATTTATTTATTGAAGTCGCGGGTTGTGCATTTTCTCAGCTTGTTTCTAAACATGAAGTTGCTCATTTGGACCTGGAAATAAGCAGAGACACATAATGAGACCCGGATGTTGCCTGACGTCCAGGAAGTTTTGGTTCACCGTTTCTCGGATGAACAGGGAAATGTTCGTCTGTCTCTCCTTGCTAATGTCAAGCAGTGGCGTATCTTGCCCACCCCTAAAACTGTACGTCAGGTGATTTCCCATGATGCTGAAGGTATGTCAAGCCCTTAAAACATAAACAAACTGCTTGTGCTCCACATAAGACAACAATCTGATGGGATCTCCGTAACTAAACTAAGGAGTCGAGTTGACAGACAGAAGAAAATGTCCAGGTCTGTCAAAAACCTCCCAAAACCCTGTGGAGAAATGTGCTATTAAAGCCCAGACTTAAACTTTTTCTGACAGGCTAGAGCTTTTAACACCCATCAGTTCTGGTGCTGAACCTTCAGGTGGCTGTTGGGAAACTGAATTATTTTCTTTTAAATCTGACAGGAAGCCTTGACGTCTTTAGAAGAGAACATTTGGTTTCTTCACAGAGAAATCTGAGGAGCTTCAGCCAGACGAGGTCCAATTAAGAGATCAATGTTACCAGATTGACAGGTGGGACGCTAAGAACAATATAAAGATGGCTGAATTTAAATCAGAAGGTGTTTTAACCAAATAGTAGTTTAAGGAAACTTCTAAATTTCTTTTCATTGACAATTTTTACTAGAAATTACAAGAGCAGTAAGAATGATCCAATACATCGATACCAAGTTGGTATCAGTATCGGATCAATCGCCACACCCTGAGCTCAACTGGTCAATCTTTGTTGAAGGTTTCGATTCAATTTCTCAGTTTCTCCCCCTCTCCCACGTTTGAATCTAGTTGTGTGTTTGTGCCAATCTGATGCCGATTGGTGAGGCACACACTCTGCACTGCTGAGTCATCATTACAGCAGGAGGTAAAATAACCTGTGGACCGGTGCAGAGTAAACAACCCCTGCATCAATGTGAAGGGGGGAGCAGAAGGAGAGGCTTGCAGACGCTGCACTGCCTCTCCCCTCTTTTATTGAGGAGGCTGTGGTGGAAATTGTCTCCCGTTCTTTAAGTAACTCGTGGAAAAAAAAATAATAATAAAACAAAAACCGATGCAGAGCGAGCGTCGTAAAAAAGGCCCATTAGCAACTTGTGTATCCTCAGGAGTCTGAAGCAAACTGTCCTCACAGCACTCTGGTATTGATGGGAGATTTTAGCCCGCTGGAAGCTGAGGTGCACCTTCCCCCTCCTGCCGCCCCGCCACCTGGAACAGGAAGTGCTCTGCTGCTGACAGGAAGGCTGCTTTAAATCTGCACAAACAAATGGCACAGCAGCCGCTGGAGCGGGTGCAACGCAAAAACACTCAATCTTACCAAGTGTTTTTGGCCTGGTTTCTAGTGCAGGTATGTCAGTGCACTTAAAATGTTCAATAAATAACTTAAGTGACTTTCCTGCAAGATATGAGTGTTTGTTTTAAGTCAATGATTCTGTAATTTTGACCAAAAAAAACAAAAAACAAAAAAAAAGTAAAAAAACTGAAAACATTATTACATCATTAGATATTTCTAATCTAATCCAATCTCAAAGCAGAGGCTGAAATTGGATATCAATTGATCAGATGTCCTGCTGCGATCAATACATCAAAAACATGCGTGGCTTCAATGACATCATGTCAATTCCTACCTTTCCGCCTCAATCGATGAGTTCAGCCATCAGTTCAGATTGGATTATTACTATCGACTCTTTTCCCAGCTGTGGTGTCAGCCCCGCCCCGCCCCGCCCCGCCCCGCCCCGCCCTCCCCGGCTCGGTGAGTCCGGTTCTGCAGAACCCAAAGTGCCGGAGTCCGCCGAGCCGCAGCTGAAAGTTTCCTCTGGTGAGTCACTCCAAAAAACTCCTACTGAGTCGTGAATGTTTCATAATCTCTTTGAGCTGGTTTCAGTCTCATCCGTCGGCTCACTAAACGAGATTCATGACAAATATCTCCAGTTCACAAAGCAACTTAAACGCTCCAAGAAGAGCTGGAGAGACCAACTCCACGGAAAACCGATGAATAATAGATACGGTGAGTAAAACCCACTCGCTGTGGATCTGCCACTGGCTTTTCAAGTATTTTTAACAAACAAAACTTGAATGAAACGGTTAAATATTTCCTTTTGTCGCTGGGGTTTAAGTCAGAATATGAAGTTTTTCACAGACGAAAGCAGCGATTTGTTTCAATAATGACACGGCTGGAAGGAAACCGGCAGGGCGGCCGTTGATCCAGTGCTTCCTCCTCCCCCTCCTTCATGGTCACTCTGCTGATGCTGCAGAGCGAATCCTTAATGAACTCAGGACTATTTTTTTGTTTCATTCGTCACAATACCTCTGAGTGCAAAATGCAGCAGGGGCCGCTGCAAGGGAGCGCCGCGTTGCGGCTAATAAGGGATAATAAGGAGTGACACTCGCTTTTTTTTTTTTTTGCCTGCCGCTGTAATCCGGAGTGTACTGTATTAAAGCTGGATTTAATGTGACGGGAGAGCAAACGCGGGAAACTTCCTGCAGTCTGGTTGTGTAGGCAGACGCGTTCGGGGACGACTCGCGAAATGAAACCGATGGTCAGGGTTCTGATGAAACCGCAGAAAGCGATCCGACACCGGCAGAATCTGACCTGCACCAGAGAGGAAATGGTTCCCGTGTTTCTACGGTTTCCTTTTCCTCGAGTTGCTTTCAGACATCCAACAATTTTGATGCCACGACGTTGAACTTTTACCTTCACACTCCGCTGAGTGGCGCAGTGTGGGCTGATGAACGTCCACTCATCTTCAATGTGCGTGAGACATTGTCTCTTGTCCAGTCGAAAGAGGTAGACCGGTGGCAGGGCAGTCCACCAGCAGCCCAGTGTTTTGTATTAAAAAATATTAAACGTTCAAAAAATTTAGAGGCGCACGAGTCGGCATCATGATAGCGTTCGAGACCAATAGCGGAGGTACAAAACGGTGCACCCACACACCCGGCTCATTGAATCATCCAATAAATAAAAAAAACAAAACATCACTTAGCCTGATGGGGGAGCAAGTGAAGCCTGGTGGCCCGCCAGGCTTACGACACACAGCACAGAATATGCCTTCATGAATTTATGCTCAGAAACGACCCTACATGTGACAGGGGCTGAGATCCTGGTGAATCGATTAATTATCAACCACTGGAGTTGAAATTTAAAAATAGGACTGAAAAAACCCCCAACATATTCAGAGCGGTGCTGAAGCTAAAACTGATCCATAAAGTTTAAGACTTTTTAGACACCTGGATAAACACAAGGAAGAATAAAAGGATGGAAAACTCTTAAAACAGACACATAAATGAGTAAATAGCTGGACAGAACCTGCGGGTCCAGCTTACCTGGCGCCAACAACACTGGTGCTGAAACGCTTTGTTGATCAGACCAGAAGTCTGCAGCCTCTCATTTCTGCTCCTGGCATTTTAAAGACCGACTGACTCATTTCACACCCGGAGCATCTTTGTCTCTATTTTCACTTCATTTTAGTTTTGGCGTTCGGCATCAGAACAGCTGTTAGGACAGATTCAAGCCTCATCACTCAGCACTGTGCATGGGGGCCTCATGCTGCGGGAGAGCCCTGTTCATTGGCTGCCTGCACACACACACACACACACACACACACACACACACACACACACACACACACACACACACACACACACACTTACCTAGTTACTGGCCTCTCTCCAGATGAGGTGCCATGCTGTGCAATGTTAACTTTTGTGTTATAAAAGAAAATCTTTGCAAGTTGCTTCAAAGTAAGAATTACAATTGAGGCTATCGGGAGAATATCAGGTGTGAAGGCAGTTCAGTTCAATATGTTTCAACTGGAATGAATGCGTTTTGTTTTTCCTCATTCAGTCAGTAATATTTAAATAATCGCAGGTCCCCCCTCCAACCATCGTCCTCCAACCATCGTCCTCCAACCATCGTCCTCCAACCATCGTCCTCCACCACCTCCACACACAACTTAGCAGCCGCGGCTCACAGTCCGTTCAGAGGAGACACCCGAGAACAAGCAGGTGCTTTTTTATTGTTTTCTCCAGCTGTGTGAAGCATGAAGTACCATTAAGTGGCATAAAGTGGCGGCACGCTGCTCTTCGGTTGGGTGAGCGAAGGCTGCCGCACTTCTTATGCTCACAAACACAAACTGCAGCAGTTTGGAAATATTTCGGTAGCAAATAAAGAGCAACAACACAGAGTTACAAATAAAGTGTGCAGCTGTAGCCTATTAATTCAGGTAACAGAGAGAGAGAGGGAAAAAAATGCTCCAGAACGGTAACGAGCGAAGACCACGAGTGAAATCTTAAATATATCTGTGATATATAAAAGAAAAATAGATGCAGTGCTATTTGTCAGCACGATAAAAACTAGATAAGGTCAGGAAAAAGTTTTAGAAAATAAAACAGAGAGGGAGAGGGAAGTAGGTCAGCTATGCTAGCTTGACTTTGACCACTGTAACATGCAGATAAGCTGCAGAATTTGGCGTTTCGGCCAAATTCAGACAATCAGCAGACTGGATGTTTACACACATAAACTTTATGTGAAAAGTTTACAAGGATTAAATTATCTTCTGAGCTGATATAACCCAGATTCAGATTGAACTTCAACTGAAACTAAGAAGAAAATATAAAGAGAGAGAAAATCTTTCCCACAACTGCAACTTGGTTCAGTAATTTTCTGATGCATATTGGAAGCAAAGTAACAGGGACTCTTAGCCTTATAGGTTCATAAATAACCAACCTGAATGCAACCAACTTTAATTTTCTTTTTTTTTTTTTAGCTGCAGACGCAGTTGCGTTTTATATAAAAAGTTTTCCCCTCTATCCAGGAGAATCCTAGGGCTCCAGTGCCAAACACTTAAAAATCTCTGCCATGCATCGGCTTTGTAAGTGACACGTACCTTTCTCTCTCCGAGCTCAGGTAGCAGACGAGGTGACAGGCCCAGAGCAGGGGACCCGCGTAAGTGCTGAGAGCTGTTAAAAAGATGGCAGGCGCTTCGATGTAGCTTTCCAGACCAACAAAGCCCACAGAAATGTCGACGGTGCCAATGTTGTTGGAGTTGCCCTGCGGGTGCACAAAGCAAACCTTTTAGAGCCCTGATGAGAGCGCAGAAATGACTGTGTGCAGACAAAAACAAGTGCACACACGATGATCTGTGGCTGGGAGCACTTAAAGAACGGGCGACTCCTTTCGCTTTTTAATCATCACTCTGAGACGCTGCCGACTTCCCGGCGAGCCGGTTGTTTTCGAGTCCCTGACCGGATCAGCACGCGCAGCTCTGAGGAACTGGGCCGGAGGTCAAACCACTCAGGACAAATTGGAAATGTTCACCTGTACATTTGCCAACAACAACAAAACAGGGAGCGATCTTGACAAAAACATTTCAGAATTATATATAGATAGTATAGCATAGTATATATATTAGATAGTATATTATACATTAGCCTCCTGCAAAACCAACAGGAGTGCAGCAAGTTGTTTCTGAAACAACAAAACACTCGTCTGTTCCAGCGGCCGTTGTACAGCGGTTAAAAAAGCTGACCAATGGCTCTTTTAACCGTTGCTAGGTGACAGTGCAGTGCTCGTTGGTTGTAACTTCACAATCAAAAGGTTTTTGAAACGGCTCATTTCCCAGACACCAAAAAAAAAAACAAAAAAAAACATGAAGTTATTGTCACAAAAATGACTTGGACTGTTTTTAGAGACTTGGACTGTTTTTAGAGACCCAGAAGCAAGTCAACAAATGCGCAAAATGTGACTTTTGCATTATAGCTCCCCTTTAGTTTCTTTCAGCTCAACAAATGTTCACATCTTCTTGCTCTATCTTGCTCACCTTTACAGCTCTGTTTAAAACATTACAATTAAATCCTTTCCCACAAGAATGAGGGAAGTTGAGACCGAGTCGAGACCAAGACCAGGCTCCTGTACAACACTGAGACGCGCAACCTTTTTATTTTGATTTCAGTTCACAATGAACGACAACTGCATACAAGAGCCGGTTGTGCTTCTGTCGGGATCGTTCGCTTCTCCCTTTTCTTGCTCTCCAGCAGACCGAACCCGTGACGACCTGAACGCGACTCTCCGTCTGAACGCGAACGCGGCGGCGATGTGCCGGGCCGCGTCTCGCAAACTAACGATTTCATCTCCATCTGCGCGCACGTCTGCGATCGGGGAGGGAGAAACGCAAACAGCTGGCTCCGCTTTAAACAAACAGTAGCTGTGAGTGAGCAGGTTGGAGGCTGCATATAGATGCTTCTCTTCTTGCTGGAAGTCCCACTGTTTTTGCTTTCGATGTCAATTTTTTTTCCTCACACACGGCAAATATTTATTGCTTTTGAAAATGTAGTCGAGCGAGATGTTTCAGAAGAGAGAGAAAAAACAAAAGCGCCTCAAATGCAGGATGTGAGCCAGCAGGGCTGGATGATGCATCTGTTTGATGGAGTCTGTACCAGAGAGGAAGGAAAAGTGGGAAAAGAAAAAATGCTAATTTCTGCCTTTATTGCTGCTTTCCACATCATCTGGTTTTTCAGATGACAGATCCCAAGATGAAGTTTCACATTAGCTTTAACATTTTGTCATAGTGAGAGCCACAAATCTATATCTGTTTTATACTGATTTTATGACACAGAACACAAATTAAAATCCTGTTTTCTAAAGTCACCTAGACATGAAGCCCACCACAGCAGATAAAGGATGACGTTGTGGAGAGGTTAAAGTCGGGCTAGGTTGTAAAGAAATCTGCTTTTAAAAGTGGAAACCTGCAGAAACTCGCTTGTCCACTTCATCTGATACACAGTGGTGGGGGAGTCGCTTCTTTTCTTCACCAGGGAGAGGGAAGACTCTGATAGTAGAGGAAGCTAAACAGCTAAATGTACAGCCACATATTGAGAATCTGCCACAAAATTTACCTTGTTTGGTTAGAAAGTCCAGTTTGTTTGGGAATGGACCAAAACATGGTCCACCTAAAATCCCAGGTCCCGGTTCGGTTGAAGTGAACTCTGGAGCGGTGAGAATGCGTAACGCCAACAAAGTGCTCCACAAGCAGGAAGCATAGCCACAGCAGAGGGCATTCTGGGTAAATCCTACCAAAACAAACAGTCCTACAACCCGGTTGTTTCTGGGAATGAAGTTACCTGGAATTTTTCCCATGATGCTCTGGCGCCTCTTCCAGCGAACGGATATTGACGAAACATTGTTAATATGTCGGAAACGCCTAAAAAAAAGGATTCATTTGGAATCCAGCGATCACCAATTAAGTTCTAATCTTTTTTATCATCCCAGCCTGAATTTCACACGTTGCTCATTAACGAACCCATCAGGGTCGTGTCCTCCGGAGGATTTTATTGTTTTTCCACAGCTTTATAATTACAAGCCTGGACATAGAGGTGGGGAATTGTCTGGCGATGGAGAAATCCCGAGCCCGTTAAGGCCTTAACGACCCGCGAGACGACGAGGGTCACTGAATGAGTGCGAGTTCCTTTGACGATGACGAACAGCCGCGAAGCAAATACCTGCTGTGGGCTGAGCTGAGATGAAGACATCCTGTCTGCTGGGCATCGGGAAGCATCGCCTGGAAACAACCGAGTTTGAATTTGTCCATATGATTGGACTGGATTATATAATGTGTTTTCCAGGCACATAGTGGATTTTATAGCATAATCAAGTAACTGTGTTAACTTCAGTTGTTAAAAAAATACTGTATCAAACATGACGTGAAACTAATTTTACTTCCCACTTTAATGGGCCTCTGTCTCTTTAAGAAACTCCTGCTCTTTCTTAAACAAACTCAGAGAAAACTGCAAAACAGCTGAAACACTGAGTTCCTTTCAATCAAGGCTAAAGCCCCATTTGTTTACAGTTGATTTGATGAATAACAGCTGCAACATCATTCATTTGAGTCCGTCTTTCATCACTTTCCTTTAGTTGTTTTTGTTTATTTTTGGTGCCTTTTTATATTTTCATTGCTCGAAGCATTTTGAATTTCTTTCCAGAAATGCACTTTGC
The DNA here is from genome assembly GCA_911649635.1 of Poeciliopsis gracilis. Classification (NCBI taxonomy): domain Eukaryota; kingdom Metazoa; phylum Chordata; class Actinopteri; order Cyprinodontiformes; family Poeciliidae; genus Poeciliopsis; species Poeciliopsis gracilis. Next base: position 2,293,873 of record CAJVRI010001175.1, on the reverse strand, counting down.
AGATAAACTGGCCTTGCCTCTCTAAAAAGACAAACAAAAGCCAAAAGCCTGCGCATAATGAGGTCAGCTCAATTTGAAAGCAGCTTCACTAAAACGTTTGCTCATGTTACATAGAATCAAATCATAACAACATTACGTTGTTGCACTTAAAATGGACGAACAATAAAAGGTGAGTTAATCCTATTTTGTTCGGTGATCCCAACAACAAACCAAAGGCACTTTGATAGAAAAATCTTTGCCCAAGTGTGTCATCATGCGTGTATTAAAGTGCAAGAAACTTATAACTGTTGAAGGTAAGAAAGTACGTAGTGATGTTCAGTGCAACCTTTTAATTCATTGGAAACTAAAAGATAATTTGGGGTTCAGGGCTCAGTAGAAGCAGGAAAGATTTCCACAAATGGAAGATGAAGACAGGATATAGTGAGCACTTTTGGAGCAAAGTAGAGGAGGATGGATCTGTCCTCACTCACTACAATCAATCTCTCCCTTAGAAGAAAACCTTCGCCCTAGGATTGTAAGAAAAAAAAACCAAAGAAAAAAAATCAGCACCTTGGATTTAAGGGAAGGAAAAAGAGACGTACTGTTCTGACCATCAGAGGAAAAGAGTTGGTTAGAAGTGGAGGACAAATTACGATGTCTATCTGATAGCTGCTAGCATTTTAGTTCATTTGAAGCGATGAATGAACTGTAGAGTGATGGTCTGTAAAGTCTCCCAGCTACCGAACTTCCTTCTCCTCACCGGACAAATATGAATACATCGCAATTTCTCATAGTAAGCACATTTCTAAAGAGGTTAATGATATGAAGTGTTCACCAGGAAAGTTGTAAAAATGACAAAGGTGTTTAGCTTACCTGAAAGTAAAAGAAGGCTTGGCCAAACCAGTAGTGCATGATGGTGGTCTGGGCCGCGTCGTAGTGGAGCTTCTTCCAGATGAACCGAGCCATGAGCGTCTGGATGAGGAGTCCGCAGCACAGCACCGGCAGGTTATGGGCCCGAAACAGGAGCGAAACCAGCAGCACCAGGCCGCTGTAAATCTCCCACAACCCCCTGCTCTTCAGCTTCGCATCTGCCGTGACGATCTGGGATCTCAGCAGGTCCTTGGTGCCCGAGAAGAGGATGCCCAGGACGAAGACGTAGACGAAGCGCGCCTCCAACGTTCCCCTGGAAAGACAAGCAGACGGAGCTCGTCACGTCTGTTCCAGCAGGAACAGGACAGCCGCATCGATTGGTCCCGACGAAACGTCTCGCTCAATGTTCGGGTGACTGGGTTAAGAGACTCAGCGACGTGAACTCTGACTCTGCTTTGGCATCACAGATATCTAGACGGGGGATAAATGCAAAAACACTTGGTCTGGACTTTATTACTGAACGATGACAGAAACAAAGCTTTAGCAAAGAAATTAGTCAGTGTAACATCAATAAATCACAATCAACAGATTTTAAAGCTTGTGAACATCTCTGTGAGGAAGAAGATGACGTATCCAAGGTGGCACAGAAAACCCAGACTACAAATTTTTAAGATTTTTTTTTCTTCCAAAAGGAGCAGATTAAATAAACTCTAATATCAGACAAAGGTAATCCAAGTACAAAATGTTTTTTTAAGTGACTTAATTTATTAAAGGAAAACTTATCCGAACTAACAAGTTGCAAAACCTAAATCATCATCATCATCATCATCATCATCATCATCATCATCTTTTTAGTCCAGACACTTTATGGTATAAAGATAAAACAAAGATAAATATCTTCTGTTGAATCATGAATTAATGATGATTGAACACATTTTATTTGAAAACCTGATTTTTAGGGTGCATTCACACCAGCCCTGTTCGGTCCACTTTGATCAAATTCTGGTTTGTGTGTTAAGAAAGTCCAGTTTGTTTGAGAAGGGGAGCCTGGGAAATGAAATTCTCATGTGGTCCAAAAAGGAAAACCTCGACTTCGGTTCGGTTCAAGTGAACTCTGGTGCCGACTTTAGCACATGGCATTCTGGGTAATTATATCAAAATGAAACACGTCTATAGCTGGCAAGAGAAAATGTTTCATTGTCTTTTGCCAACAACAAACAAAAGATCCTACAACCGCTAAAATCTGGCATTACTCCATTTTCCTTACATTTTACAACAAAGGAAGTGGCGCTCATGTCTTCTTCTGCTGTATTTGTGTCGTCTCTTTCAGCGCCCCCACAGGCGAGGAGAGGAACAGAGTTTTAAATTAGCTTGGTTCGTTTGACACAATGCAGCGTGAAAGCGAGCCGCACCGGTTCATACTTGAGTTCATACTTGAGTACTGACAGAATCAAGACATCACTTCAATGTAACCTGTCTGACATCATGAAATACACCAATATCTAAACAAATGGAGGAAAACAAAATGTGAATCTATGACTCCATCTTTGCCCCGCTGTGGACTGTAGGCCGATGCATCAGTGACGTGCTTTGTGCAGAATCCTCTGCAATATCAGTTCTGCAAAGATCACAACTTTAATTAAATTCATCTTCCTCCCTCTTGTTTAACAGGACTGCTCATATTTCTGTGACTCATAACCTTTGCTTCATTCGGTATGCGGCGTGTCAATGTAACATTAATAATTAAAGCCAGGAGACTGGAAGACGGAGCGAACCGCCGCAGGAAACAGACTGTCTCCCACCCATCACATTGTCGGTTTCTCAATACGTTTTGAGGAACAGGGCATTGAGATGCTCTGAGTGCATTTTGAGGTAAGGTGACATTTCATCAACTGTATTTTTCTTTCTTTCTTTTTTTTTTTTATTTGAACGTCGTGCCGTAAGCTCATAAGACGCACGCGTAACGGCGTGTTAAAATTAAAATTTGCTTTGAGATCAGGTAGATTTAAGGGTTTCGTGGCGGGGAAAAGTCTGAACTTCTCAGAGAAAGGATTCGGGAAGTGGAAGCTCGACGTATCAAAGACGGCTTGTTTCTGTTTGACGCCGTTCGTTTGTTTGCCAGCTGCATCCAAAACACCAGGATTTTTACATTCCTCCCCATCAGCTCCTGTGAGCGCCGAGAGCGACTTCCCCCTTTCTCCTCCACGTCCTTCTCTCTTCATGCAGGCGCCTCTGTGCCAGATCAATCTTCCTCCCTGGGACTTCTCTTTATCCCAGGCCTGGCTATCAGTTCTTTATTTCAGATGTTGTACTTCTGCATCTCTCTCTGCTTCAGGGTATTTTTTTTTCTCTGCTCTCGTCTCCCTCTACCTTGTGAATTTCACTGTCTTTGCCTCCTTTTCTGGTGTGTGTGTGTGTGTGTGTGTGTGTGTGTGTGTGTGTGTGTGTGTTTATTCCTGCGAACGGTTTAATGTAATTTAAACGATAAAGTCCGTTCAAGCAAACGTTTTGTCATTGAGACAAATCCAAAAATATTAAAGCTTCACATAAATGGAAAATGCTCACAGGAATTTCTCTCTGAATTAGATTGTGGAAGAAATTAGGCATAATGTTATGGTCGCTCACATAACATTATGCCTAATGTGAAGTGAATAACTCTCGTTATCTTTTTAATTATTATTTTTTTTTTTACCTCACAGTTCCTGAGTAAAAGCAGAAAACTCAGGAAGGCACAAGGATTTAAGTGAGTTTTACACGGGATAAACCGTCATGGGTTGACAGCCGGGTCAGAACGTCTCCAAACTGAAACCGTTTCTGGTCTGACATGGTCAGAATCTATTGGGTCTGATTTTTTTTTAAACGAGCGAGTGTAGCTCAAATTGCTGAGGAAGTCCATGCTGATACTGAGAGAAGAGAACAATTTGACAATCGTTGGTGTCATTTAGTGACGAGTAGGGAAAAAAAAAAAAAACTTACACAATTCCTCACTGTGTCTGGTGTTCGCTCATAAAAAAAAAAAAAAGTATCCATGTCTCCTAAGGAAACGGACTAGTTGAAGAGAAATATCAACATCACAGGGTTTTCTCCAGAAAACCTGCTGAGCCCGGAGGAAGGGGCGCCAGGGCGGTCCACTAGCCGCGCGCCGAGTTTTATGCACTTGCTGCGCGCCCAGTAAACTATAAACCTAGCTTAATCCACCTTTACTAACACTGTGTATCAAAAAATTAAAAATAAACGACGTTCAGCCTGGTGGAGAGGTAATTAAAGCCTGGCAACCCGTCAGGCTTATGACACACTGGGGGAAACCTGGACATTAATGTGTACTTTCTGCATAAAACACAAACTGCAGACCAATCACACAACCCATCCAACAAAGCCCTGTGCGAAATACTTCCCTGCTATTACTGCTTAAGGGCCTCGTTATTATAAATGATGATCTTCAGAGCTGTCACTGTTTCTCAAGGCCCACAATAAGTTTCCTATTAACATTGTCATCTGGAGATCACATCTGAACTTGTTTTCAAGTGATGACAATTTGTCATTTCATTACTTTGTTACCTTGTTTTGCTGCTCTGAATATTTAACTTATTAGATCAAAAAATGAAAACGTCAATCGTCAAGATTTCATTCTGACGTTTTTTTTTTTGTTTTGTTTTTTTTAAATCCCAGCAGGGATTTTTTCCACAAAAATCAGTCCTTTAACTCAAAACAGCCGTTTCGCTGATGAGTGAAAGAAAATTGACATGAACACGTAATAACCAACAGGCATGTATTGGAAAGGAGTATTTGATCAAAATTTGTCATATTTAATCATCAAAGAAAATGTCGGAAACGGACGGAAACCGGTGGTCTGTCAGTCAAACATCTCTCCCGGCAGAGCAACAGAGGAGAACGGCTGATTTTTAGATTGGGTTTTAATAAGGGGTCTCAAGGTAAAGGGGTTGGATGCAAACTCAAGTGGTTGTAAAGTAACTAAATGGAGAAAAGGTTAAGAGACACGAAAAGTTTTCAAGGTACCATATCTAGTCATTACAGTCAGTTTTCAGACATTTTTCTTAATTTTACTTCCATCTTTTCCTGATTTCAAATTTCTGGACCGTACAGATGCAGCGAAGAGGAGCTGGATGTTGATCAACAAGTTTCAAAGACCACATCTAGTGGTGTACAACTCATGACTCCAGTTTGTAGCGGCTGTTCTTTAACTAAACTGCTGACTACAGAAATCTTTCCCGACTATCAATTATTTATATAGAGAAAAAGCCTTAAACTGAAGCTTTAACGGACAAGTGCTTCCCATAATGAAGGCAATAACATTTCGTCTAATTTCTTCTGGGAGAAATGCTTATCCAGAGAGACTTGAATGAAAAAGTGTCAACCCAACCCCCCGCCCCCACACGCACTCCTTACATGAAAACTGCTCTTTAATGAAGTCGTATGAATATTTGCTCAAAAGGTTGTGGGATGAGTACACTCGCTGTAACGGAACAACACGAGAAACAAAGGGCTGGAAGAAGAGTGACAAAGATAAATTGCTTCATCCTGTTTCATTATAGATGAAGGGAAAAGTGGGAGTATTAGGAGGTAATGAGGTTAAGAAAGCCACTGAATCTTTAAGCACTTACAGCCTGGAGGAAGTCAGATCTAATTGTATTCGGAGAAAATATGTGGAGATGAACGCAGCAATTAGGGGGAGAGTGCTTCACCTGTAAACCTTTTCCACAGCAGACATTGTGACGGCCGAACAACAAGACGAGCGCAGGTGGAATTAGAGACGCTAATGGCTTTGGTTCGGTCTGGATTGAGAGTGTGGAGTTTCCTCAACTCCAGTGATGATGCCTCTGGAAATACTTTCAGAGCAAAAGCATATCGCACTGAGATGACCTGAGCAAATACGATGAGTGAAAGAGTCATTCTCTTCTAAACTGAATAACTGGTTGTGCCGCCGTTGGCTATGACGACCACCATCAAGTGTTTGTGATATCAGACAGTCGATGCGTTTCCATAGCATTGTGCAAATTGGAGTTACGAAAATGAATTCGCTTCACGAAAACTCAGAATTTGTGGTCCCCGTGAATGTTCGCGAATAGCAAAAATCCGTGAATAATTGAGATTCCCGTCTACAAACATAGCCGCCGAACTTTTTTAAGTCAAACAGCAAGGATATCTGAACACACATTAACATACGTGTGGAATACATGAATTTGCAAACAGGCGGTGTTTGTTGTATGTGCCAGGCGAAACTAAACATACATCTTCCAAAACGTTCCATCTTCGTATGTGTAGCACACAAAATATCTTCCTGCAAGACTTACATTAAAGTGTTTTTTTGGGAAATCATCGTCCTTTATGTACTTTTTTGGTCAGCAGCAGTTTGGCCTCAGACTTTCTCATTCATTCCAGTTTCACCCAATCATTTTCTTGTCAATGAATCATGAAACATTGTTTGAAAACTTCAACTGAATTTGATCAAGTAATCTTTGTTTCCCATTAAAATTTCAATGCTGAACAAAAACACTTAAAAATGGCAAACAAGTAAAGAAATGTGCAGGGGAGGAGGACATTTTTCTTCACAGCACTGAAACACCAGGAGTGAACTCAACTCCAATGCTGTTATCTCTGAAAATGCTCTCAACGTCTCCTCTGAAGCTATTTAGACACTTAGAAAATGATCGACTCGCACAGGGGGATTTCTTTTTTTTATTTTTATAAGTCCAGCTTGGGGCAAAAAACACGGTAAAAATAGGATTTCTACTGCAGTTGTCAAAACTCACAGAGGTACTACAGGGTAATAACTGACCCTGAAGGTACTGAGCAAGTATTAGACATGTATTATTAATCAGTGTCTTATGCAAACCTGCACCTAGCGAGGAAGGAAGCAGAGTAATGTGCTCCATCCTGCACTGTTCTTTATTCAAAACTCCTCACACAATATTGCTCCGATTGCATTCATTATTATTTTATGCAGAGGAGAAAAAAAAGCAGTCCAGGCCCTGTGCTGGATTGTGCGGTGATGGATGTGCGCCGGGGCCATTTATATGATAACTAGCGCGTAGAGAGAAAATCACATACTAATCTATCTGACCTACAGCGCTTGTCTCTGATTACCAGCTGTCGTTACTGCCGCCGTCATACCATCTTCATATAAAAACCGATGTGGACACGATGTGACATTTGCATACAAGAAATTTGTGCCATTCTGGAGCTGGGATGTTGATGAAGAGCATCGATGTAGATTAGCCCGGAGCGATACACGTGTTCCCCAACACTTAGGGATTGCCAAACTCTGGAAGCTGAGAGGCATCTTGTTTGGGCTCGGCATTTTCCGAGCTAAACGTACAAGCTGTCCTCCTTCTCAAAGCAATTAAAGCTAATTGCTGTTTACACAATTTCTCAAACTACAAGCCCTTAAAAAAAAAATGACAGCGAAAGTTTTCTTTCGACTGGATCTCTCCCCGTCGCTTTGTCGGTTCATCTGAGGTGAAATGGGACGAGTTTTCCCTTCTAAAGAAAGCAGGATGTATAATTTAGTGTGGGGCCGTAACGATTCATTGAATGATTTGTGCACCTTGAGTATTAAAAATCCTCCAGGAAAATGATCTGCCTCGAACCTTAGATAAGTTATGTTTTAGTATTTACTATTTAGATAGGACTATTTGTTGCAGACAAACACTAAGCGCGACGAGCGTATAATAGGGTGGGTCTGTTTTCCCAGTTCCCAGACAGAACGTTCCGTCACGTTCTCTCTGTAAAGGCTGGATTTTATTGCTCGACGAAAATGTCTGAGTTTTCACTGTTTTTCTAGGGACCAGTAGGGAACGTCAAACTGACTGAAATAGCACTGCGTTTCCCCAGGGGCTGCTTCCCGGCAAGGTGCTATAGTTAGCTAAAACTGTACAAAATAATGACAACGGAAATTGAGAATACATTTTTGTTAACGGAAATATAAACGGAAACTAATGGGAAAATAATTGTTCACAACAGCCCTAATATGGTGTGCGATGAAGAGCAAAGGAGAACGCAAAGCAACAGAAAACCGTGGCGTCCAGGCGGCACGGGGAGACCGATGCGAGTTGAAAACAGAACGACGCGGAAAGAAAATCAAAAGGCTGGAGACTGTGGCAGAAGTTTCACTGTCCGGTCAGTAGAAATGTGGTCCATCACATAAAATCCCAATAGAAAACACAGAGGCTTCCATTTGTTACATAAGGACAAAAAAACACTGAAAAGGTTCAAGGGGAGTGAATATTTTTGCGCAGCACTGTCAGAAAGACAAATGTTGTCTGACTCGCGCTTTGCTTCCAAAGTGCATTTTAAGAGTCCAGATACTGCAACGAACAGGAAGTCGTTGCTCCAACCTATTGCAGAGATATCTTTCTTTTTGCTATTTTCAGGACAACGAAAAGCTAGGTATAAGGTACTTGGTATTCTGTCAGAGCACCGACAATAAGGAGGCCGATGACGTTTGAGAGTTATGTCCGGGTTCGTCTTTCTAACAAAATAACAGTTAGCAAAAAGATTTCATCAAGGGAACATTTTGTCGCTGCCGAACTCGAGTCCTTTGTAGGCACTGCCGCAATCAAATTCATCCAGCATGATGGAGCATTAAACATTCATTAAAGCAGATAGAGTAATAACTGCTGCCTAGATGTATCATTAATCACTAGATCACACTTTATCTTGTTAGGGGACTCTACATAGACAAGGACTCGAAAAACAGAATCATTTCCATCCCTTGGACAGGGAGGAAAAAAGAAACTTCATTTATGATCAGAATTTCGAATCAGATTTAAGCTTCTCACTGTAGGAGATGCAGCCGTTCAAAACGGGTTATTTATACCGACGCTGGCAACAGTTTGGGCTTGATTTTCTGTTTTGGGCTGAGTCTTTCTGCTGGGTTGGAAGTGGGAAAGTGTGAAATCGCAGGAATCAGATGTAGTCATTGATGGATTTTTACAAAAACAAAAAGTGTTTTTTTTTTTGTTTGTTTTTTGAGTGCACCTTTTTTTGTGTCCTGTTGTGATGTCTCATTCTTTTAAGTTGTCAACATGCCGAACCTGAGAATGTCCACAGGATCAAGGGAACGGCTAAGTCAAGACCACACTGCTGCAGTGAATGCTAACCGAGCTAAACGACGTGAAAGTAAAATATATCAAATGCTTTGACTATAAGCTCTGTTGGGAACTTCAGACCAAGTCTAACACAAAGATCCAAGATTTCTAAATTACGTTTTTGCATTTTTTTTTTTTTAAATAACCAATTGTAATAAAGGTGACAGACAAAGTAATAGTGCTTCCAATTCTGCACTAAAGCAAAAGGCTGTTTCGTTTTTCCATTTTTAGGTATTTGGATTTGAATTGTCTGGTTGAAAATAATAAAAAAAGAGAGTTCAAAAAGGGGATTTCCAAGTTTATTAGGCAATAAAATCACGGTAGAAGTAGATGGATATAAAAGTTGAAGTAATGTATCTGAACCAGGGCTCGGCGTTTATTTCTCCCCAAAAGACCCACATAAGCAACTGTCTTTAATCTTGTGCTGACGACTGAACTAAGCAGAATGCAAATTCCAACAAATATGCATTTACCAAATTTTTCTTTGTTTTATTTAGTTTTTACTTGCAACAGCAGATAAAACAATGTCTCCTCATATGAGGATTCTTATGCAAATTCAATAAATTCAAGCCATTATTAAAAATAGTCCCGACTGCATTTCCCTCCAGCTGAGCGCTGCAGTTCAGCTGTAAATAAATACCCAGCACCAAAACGCAGCATTCTGGCTCAATCGCTCTTCTTTTAGCCTCAGCTGAGGTTCACATGCTTAAGTTTCACTTCTCATTGCATTTAGTTACTTAAATATATGTCACAAATAGTCAAAATAAAGGCAGCATATTCATAGTCAACACTTTTTGCAGTTTGGTTTCCAATTTTCATGCACTTGTTGGTTTGTGTTCATAGAAACCAACTGACTAGTGACAAAGACGATTTCTTATGTCATTTTTTGAACGTAATTGAATATCTCCATTTACAATAGGCTTCTTTTGGATGCTACTTAAATTAAAAAAAAAAAGTTATTCATATCAGTAAAGTGAACACAAATTTCATCATATTTATTGATGTTCTCAAGGAAATCATTTTGTCAGTTTTATTCTTTTGGTTCGCCATTGATAAGTGAAGTTTATGACGACTATAAATCAAAATTCTTCTCATAACTATATGGAGATAAATGGTAAATGACACACAGCTCTATGTTTTGGTTTGTTTATGAAAGTCAGGGACCCCATATGACAAACAAATGTAAATATATTGAATAAAACTAAATTATATAGCAGATTTGATTATGTTTATCTCTTTAATGAATAAAAAACTAAGAACAAAAAACAAAGATTAGGAATAGTGCTTAGATACAAGCCGGTTTGTTTATATGGAAATAGAAAGAGAGCAAATGGCCGTTTGTTTCAGGTGTGAGTTTGCAATGGAGAAGGGCTGAGCAGGTTTGTTGTTGTTGTTGCTTTGCAGAAGCAGTTTCCTGCAACTTACAATTTATTCATAGACATGTAGTGAGACAAAAAAAGAAAAAAAAGAAAAAAAAAGAGGTTCAAGAGGACGCATTTGGCAACTGCAGACATTAAACGCAAGGAGATTAATCACCCTCGTCTGATCAGCTTAATGCTTTCTTTTATCTTAATAGTAACAGAGGACGGAAAATAGAAGCTCGTCGTCGAGTTGCCTGGATTTCCGGTTACCTTGGTAACAAGCACGGCGCTCCAGCAGGCGAATAAGGAAAAGGTAAGGACATGTCCAATCCCCTTAACATGTTTGGCATATCCCCTTCATCAATCACCCGCATCAGGCTGGCACTTACTGTAAATCAGCCAGAGCACGAAATTCAGCGTCACAGACAGACAGACGGCCAGACGGCCAAACCCCCCCTCGCTGCATCGCCCTCCTCCTACTTGGGACAAAGCCGAACACGTCCAAGTGACAACTGGGACTTTAAAACAACGGCTGCAGAAAAACATCTAATTAGCCCTTGGAGCCACTTGGTGGATACCTGCGAAGCCTCGGTGGCGAGCGGCGCTGTCACTCCTCGCCTTTAGCCTCATGTTAGATTTATAAAGGAGGACGACCTCCTTTTCCAAGGCAGTAACCTGGTTACAGCACACTCAGCAATCACAGATAACAACGCTGAGAGTAAACGGAGGATGATCCTTTGTTAAAAGGTTTTCACTGAGGTTGCTGGTAACGCCGAATCGTCTTTGAAACGTGACTCTAAAGTGGTTCACCGCTTGGGTAATAAAGCTGAATCCTTTGAGTGTGCGCGCGTGTGTGTGTGTGTGTGTGTGTCAGTACGTGTGTCTGTGAGAGTTCACAGGTGTTTTGAGACAAGTTTGAATACATTTCCATTTTTAAGCGGGATCTGTATGCATGCATATTTTTAAATTGGGGGAGCAGCACCACCGGTCGCTCTCTGGATCAAGCGGGCCGAGGAAAAATGGGTCATGTTTCTTTGTGCAGGTGTCAGCCGCCTAAATGCAGGAACACAAACGCGGACTGCGGAGGCTTGTTGTGGTCTTTATACGTGGAAACAAATGCACCAGAAATTGGTTGTGATGTACAGAGGTTCTGGCAGCTCCTGCTGCTTTGATGTGGAGCGACGTCCTGCTGGAACATTTGTTCGCAAAAACACATTTTGTGACCTTGGACGTGTGTTCCTGTTCTTTTCTGCTGCCGTTATCGTCGGTGTTTGAAGGGGGCGGCATTATGTAAAATTCCCTTTTTTGAGCTTTACATTACATTTTTGAGCTTACATTACAGCTACATTTAAACTAGCTTATATAACAATATATAAGCTAGTTTAAATGTATCACATTTATATCACATTTTCTCAAGTCAGAGGACTCCAAAGCTCTTTCCACTACAATTCATTCAGTCATTCACTCTCTGATGATGATGAGCTATTTTGTAGCCCAGGATTACACAAACAGAACTGAATGAGTAAAACAGTTTCTAACTACCACAGTATTAAAGCCACAGTATATCTGCTTTTTTTTATTTTTTATATATATATATATATATATATATATATATATATATATTATTTTACATATTTGTTAAAACTGTCTCATGACAGTGTAGCATGAGACATGTAATCTGCTCCACTTAAGATACTATAGCAATTTAATAAAAAACCAAAGCTCAGCTCCTGGTGAAAAACAAACCAATCAGAACCAGGGGGAGGGTCTTAGTGCTATCAATCACGCTCATGAACATGTTGCTACATGTGGTAATGACTGAGAAACAACTTGCGTTACAGGAAAATTGTTCATCCGCCATCATTTATGGGTATGGTAACTAACTTTAGCGTTCTGCGGTTTGAAAGCCTGACTGACAGCGCTAACAGCCTCCTCCTGGCTCTGATTGGTTGTTTCTGACCAAGTGACGTATTTCTGCAGTTAGTACTGGGAGAAAACAGAGGAGCTCAATTTTTATCACACATTCTGTGTCTTAAACAACAAAGTGAGAAAGGAAAAATGTTTTCTAAAAGTCACATGCTCTCGTTTTAAAGATCATGCGCTCGTTTGAGCTGCTTTATCAGGCGCTGAACTTTGTGGATGCGGAGTGGCAGAATGTGGAAATGCAGAAGTAGGCTACGAATACTTCTGCATGGATTATTTGATTATAAGCACGAGAACAAAAGAAAAGGCAAATCAGTCAGTCTCATCATCATACTGCCTCTTGTAGCCTTTTCAAAATGAGTAGCACTTCCTGTTCTAAAATCCATTTGCTGTTTAGAAAGATGCAACAAAGCAAAAAGGCAGCTGGCACAGAAAGAAGGAGAGAGAGAGAGAGAGAGAGAGAGAGAGAGAGAGAGAGAGAGAGAGGACGAAGTCAGGGAGGTGTCAGGTGGATTTGTAAAAGGAGAAATCCACAAAAAAACCAGATCGTCATGCAAAGTTTCTTCCCACACATCCACTTTACACAACGACAGAAAAAGTGTTGCGAAAACCACGTTTCCTTTCATTAAACCTGAGACAAACCCCCCTGCTGCATCGACATCTAACCACATTTTCAAGGAGAGACAGACGTCGACTCGCTCTTTTTGACTGACACGCTACAGTTGATTTCAAACGGTTCGGTTTCTCTGGCACTGACCTGGCTTTAAAGCAAAGTCCATAAATTTTAATGGAGGTGAGGTCAGGGCCGTCTAAAAGCTCGATATCATCCTTCTTTATCCGTCCCAAAGCCCGTTTGTGCGTGTGTGTGTTAGGGATCGTCGTTCTGTTGAAACATCCAGTTTTTTTTCATCGCAAGCACAAATCCAGAACGGAGCAAATCTGGCCTGAAGCTCAAGCGCCTGATTCAGGTGGAATGGTTTTTTTTTTTTTTTTTTCCTTTCTTTTTCGCCCCATCTCTAGGTGACATATTCCCATGCAAATAAAGTGAGTCAATAAAAGCTTAAACTCAGAAGCATTAGCGACAGCCCAGGTTGTTTCTTGTCTATTAATCAGATTTTTCCATCTGTTCAGTCTAATTCTTGCTTTGCGCTCTGATGTCATGTTTGGTAATTAATTTTAAATTTCTGAACCACTTGAAGAGAAGGTTTGTGGAAGTTTATTTCTCCATGTTTGGCCAAGGCAGTTAACCTATAGTTGATCAGTTTCAGTGTCTTTATTATTTATTTTACATATGCTGTTGTACTCCTAGTTGGGTTGACTTAAGCAATTAAAACTGTGTTGTTTTTCCGAGTTTATCCAATCTTGTGAAGGCATTAGTGTGCTGGTGAAGAGTTAGCAAATACATTTATAATCGAGTACATTTAAAAAAAGAAACGTTTCAAGTTAATTCTACCAAGTCTTTCGTTATTGGATCGGTATCGGGCGGTGCAGACATTGATATCGATATCGGATATTGATATCCGGTATTAGACGTGAACAACGTGGATCGGTGCATCCACAGCTGAGTCTACCGTGTTGCCGTAGGACGGCGTTTCACAAAAAGATGGCCGCTGCTCCTCGACCCACCTGTACTGTTGCTCCTGCGATGAACCGCTCATCGCATTCTTAGAAACGTGAAGACTTGACGCTTGTCTAGAGCTACAATAAAACCCGTGAAGAGCAGCGCTGTAACAATCAGCGTCTCGAGTTCGACATAAAAAGCTCGATATCTGGCTCAGACCATGTCAATCGCCAGCAGCAGCCGCAGACTCCGCGTGGCTTTGTCAGCTGTCGGTGAACGGGTGAGAGGTTGAGCTGTTAATTAGCTGAGCAGGTTGAAGAGACTGTCGAGGAGAGCGGAAAAAAAGAGTGTAGAAAGGGCCAGGTACTGGAGGGAGATGAAGAAAGGTCATAAAAAGTAGACAGGAAAGCCGCGCGCAACCCTGAACGCTCATTATTTTTCTGACGGGGTTCAGCAGACGATAACTCTGAGCCTAACCAGCGTCGGAGGCGTGAAATATAGCACTTAGCAACCGGGCTCACTATGCTAGGAACATCTAGTAAACATTGAGGATATTATGTAAATACGGCACAGGTGTATACATGAATTTAGATATAGCGCTCATTAGCATAAGCCACGAGTCAGGATGAGAGTTCAAGCGCACAGAAACTCTCCTGAAAGCACTGGACACTGAAGGGCTGGCACAAGATGAATTGTTTTATCATCTAGTGGGGAGAAATTAGCATGATTATGCACCTAGTATGCTTGATTATTGCTCGGGCATGTAGGAGGGACGGCTCTTTCTGCTCTTATGTGCCAGAGGGTGTTTGCAGGATCAAAAAAAAAAAAAAGAAAGAAAGAAAAAAAAAAGCTAATTCCATGCAGGATTTGTTTTTCTAATAAGAGCAGGGAGCAGCGGGCCCTTTAAAGAGCTGAGTTAAGAAATTTAGGGAGTGTAATTCATGCTAACAAATTTAAATATGAACAATTAGAGCTGCTGTTTGTCTTGAAGATCAATCTGTGCAGGAACAAGTTAAAGGTGGGACTTTTGGAGGAGGGATGCCTGCTATGTCAGCATTAACGCTGATATCTGCTGAGAATATTATTTTTTCTTTTCATATCAGTATTGATCTGGACTAACCCAATGCTTATTTCCATCTTGTTGCTGCTTCCAGAGGCGAAGGGGACTGGGTTGGTCATGTAGTATTTGTTTGGTCATGTGACAGTGATGCAACGTTCGATTGTGGACTGTATTGTCGGACAACGACACTGGGCCTCTGTCTCTTTAAGAAGCTCCTGCTCTTCCTGAAACTCCACCTTCAGGAAGTCATGGCTTCACTATTAACCCTCTAGCGTTTTTACCAGCGATGCTCTGAGAAGTAGATGGCATGATGAGATGTGCAGTTCCACCAGGTGTTTGCTAATTGCTGCTGGCTAGTCCGAAGGAGCTGAGTGGAGGAGTGGCAGTCGAGGGCTGTTCTGTTCATCAAATGTTAGATAGCACTAGTTAGTTAGAATATCAAGCACCTTCCAAACCTTTAAACGCCTCACTGAAATTCAAGCACTTTCAAGGATTTGCTGACTCAAACTCCAGTCTATGGAGGGATGCAGGGCTTTTCATCCATTATCGGAAACGCACAAACACAAACGCGTGGAATAAATCGCTGCGTGTGTAATCAATCTCCATGAAATACGAGATCATCTCTGCTATGCTCACTACTCTAAGCAGCTCACTGTTCTGTGTAGGAAAAATTAAACTGCAAATCCATCAATTACACCAATCAGGAGGGAGAGAGAAAAAAGAGGGGCTGTGGCTTTGATGAAAGGATGTGTGGGAAGAAGAAGGAAAAGAAGAAGAAGAAGCTGTCGATAGTGAGGCACTTCTCGCTGGCTGCCATTTTAAATCAACAGTCACCGCCGCTCCGGTGTGTGTAATCAGTTTAATTTAAAACACCGTCAAATTTTTATTTTATGACTGGAAGAGACCCGAGATCAGCAGGATTTACTGTACATAAAAAAAACAAACAAAAAAAAAAACAAGCAACAAAAACACACAAGTGTTGAGTAGTTCATCATCTCAGTTAAAGATCTGGTCTCAGTGTTGGTCCCAGAAGACGCACATTATAGCCTGCAAAACTCATCATCATCACGGCGCATTAAGGCGCTTCTCTTTAAATCAGCTTCCTGTCACTGGAGGGGAGGGCGGGAAAAAGTTGCACGTTGTTGCAAAGGAATGAAATCAAATTCCTGCGGGCCAGAAAGAAGAAAAAGAAGAAGGGAAAAGAAAAAAAAACACAACTTACTTGGACGCGGCTCGGCCGGAGCGTTGCCAGGGAAACAGGACATTGCCGACAGCTGCCCGGTAGCTGTAGACGCCCAGGAGTCCGAGCGCCAGGGCGACCTTGGAGACGAGCGAGCAGCGCCTCTGAACCAGGAAGTAGATGAGGAGCAAGCAGAGCGCGGACAGCAGGGACAGGACCGTCTTGTGTTCTGAGCTGGCAAACAAGATGTGTAAAAAAAAAGAGAGACATAAATAACATGTTTTATATAAAAGAAGAGCTTTCAAAGTTTCCAAGCGGAAGTTCATTCATATTTCATGTTGGCCGACAGACTTTAGTCATTTATTTACGCAAGCTCGAGACAGGATCCTGTCGATTCTAGTTTTCAGCGATCAAAGCAGAAGCGCTGGATGACTGGGTGGATGCCGAGCATTTATGAGACGAAACGCTGTCAGTCACATCCGGCAGCAGCATCAGTCGAAACCTTCAGATCACCCGTTTTAAGCTGTTTAGCGGATTTAGGAGCACGCCCGTAAGAAATTGCGCCACGCCACTTCGAGCGCGAGGCTAGAAATAATAAGGCCTCGAAGGACGCATCAAAGCCGAGCGGGAGTCGCGTGCGCTCGCCGCCCGGTGGAAAGTTGGGATGTTTTTTTTCGTTTAATTCCCCTCCCTCGACTACCTGGATCTCATTATCCAAGCGAGACGGCAGAGCAGGTAGGAGAAAAAGAGGGCAACGTCGGACCGAGAAAAGGTCAGAGTCCGCATCTCTATTCCACAACGCGATGCGTGTTCAAGAACAAACTATGTTGCCGGAATATTAACTGAGCGGCCACAGTTTCGGCTTTCTACAGTCGCAGACGGCTATCTCAAAATACTAAGTGGTGGGGAGGGGGAAAAAAAAAAAAAACAACTCATGTGAAGAGAGCGGCTTCAGTGTCAGCAGAACGCAGACGGAGGTCCCTGTTCACATTTACATTCGCAAACGTCTGGCGAGACGAGTTGTTGTTACAGCATCAGCTTCCTGTGTGTTCGCACTACAGCAGCCACGGTGTCTGACAACCTTTTATCTCCCGGTGATGAAAATCCTCCCCTGGAGGACAGAAAATGACTGGTTGCACTGATATGTTATGACTGGGTGTAGGTGGAGCAGCAGGAATCGTAACCTCGTGTGCGTTTGTTTTCTTTTAATTCCAGAGAGCCGCCGCTGAATTTCTGGCCTTAAATATTAAATCGCGTCTTATTTATGTTCTGCCTCGACTGGTTTCTGACTCTGAGAGCTCTGCTGGGAGGGTTTGGTTCCCACACGTCCACACAACGACACAAAGACGGTGATATGCTGTTTGTTATGAGGCGAACATTTAGATCGCAGCTCTAGAGAAAGCTCAGCACTCATTAAATGTTTGGATTAAACTGCTAAGCTTTTGCTATTTTATAAAAAGAAATTGTGAAAAGCCCCAAATAAGTGTTTGCACACATGAAGCCGATGACTTTTAGGGAGAAGAAAATCGGATTTTTACTGTCACTGTTTCTTGACAGCGTGAGACAATGTGTGGAAAAAATGGAGATGCTCTGACTGCTCCTGGCGGTCCTACTGTCACCTCGGTGAATCTGCACCTCTCAAAAAAACTAGCTTATAAAGTTTAAGACTGTTTAAGACCTTTTTAATGGCAGAAAGCAACACAAACAACAGATTTCTGGGGTCTGCTCTCTACGGCTAAAGGCCAAACTCTCTCTTAAACAGGATATTTTGTTTATTACAATCACTATTATAAATCACTATTTTTTTTTATTTTGTTATGACTCTTCTTTATCTCATTATGTCTTTATTTTTTTATCTCATGGGTTGTTTGTTTTTTCCTTGCTATGAGTTGTTTATCTTGTTATTTATTGTGTCCAAACAAGCTTTTCATCTCATTAGTTTCTCTCATTACAAGTTTTTTTCCATCACATAAGTTTTGTTTTTTTTCATTTCTTTATAGCAAGTATTTTTATCTCTTTAAAATGAGTTCTCTTTATCCTGTTATAACGTTATAATGTGAAACTTCCTGGAAAATTCGGGCAATTAAACATTCCCAAACGAAAAACAAAATCGTTCAGCCAAGTAACCCAAACCTCATCACCTAGTGTGTATTAGCAGCTAGTTACTGGTAGCATAAACCTTCTGGAGTCACAGAACGTGATGATGTCTGGGCATAATGCCAGAAAACTCCGGCGAGAGTTGCATATAAAAGAACTATATATGCAACCACAACAACATTTAAGGCCTGTGTATTTAAAGCCACCATACAATTTTAAAACGAATTTAAGACATTTTAATGTGTTAATTTTAGCAAAATACATTTTAAAACAAATAGGAAATAAGTCTTGAACTTGAATAACACGAGTCTCCCATACTTTGGGGTCTTTTTATTTTGCCCGTAATGGGCCTCAGCAAGTGTTATTTCCTATTGGTTTTAAAATTTCCACCCAGACCAGAACTCGTCTAATCACAGGTCCGGCAGAACCAACCTGTTGAGCCAGTGGCTGACATCTGGGAGGTGGGCCCACTGAACTCCTGTCTGGTTGAGGGAGCGAAGCAGCCGGCAGCAAAGCAGAGTGAAGGGGGGCGTGGCCAGCGCCAGCCACTTCTCCGAGACGACCTCCTGTCTGCGGTGAGCAGAGGGGTGGCTGTCCTTGGACGGAAGGAGGTGCTCCTCTTCGTCTCCGGAGCCCCTCTGCTCCCTGAAGTACTTCCTGCACACGTCCTGGAAGACGGCGAGGCAGAGCGTGTTGAGCAGGAAGTACCAGGTCTGGTGCTCCTCTTCGACGAAGCTGCTCGCCGCCAGGCTGAGCGTGTGGCCGACGGTTCCGGCCAGCAGCAGGACGTCCAGCTCGGACAGCGACCACTCTCTGCCGGCGCTCTGAGCAGGAGACTGTGAAGGCGAAGAAAAAAACGGACAGATTACACAGCGAAATGTGAGAAAAGTACAATCAAAACACTAAACCTGAATAACTGAAAGTGAAGGGAAAGCCCTTCTTTGTCAGTCAGAGTTTAGTCCTCTGATTGCTTGAGGAACCTTTTGCCTTTCATTGTGTTGATATCTTCTCCTAAATGCCAGGAGACTGAACAGCTCTGGGGAGAGATGAAAGGAATCTTCCATAATGCTGAAGGCTTTCATTTGGCATCTATTGGTCTCCAGAGAGAGGAGAAATAGCACAATAACACACATCATTACCCTGCAATTAATTTGTACCGCAGTTGTCTGCGACTATTGACCAAACATTCGCCGCACTTGGTTCTGCCAGGTCTCTAAACCCAGATCAAAGGTCTGCAAAACCAAATGATAGTTTTATTATAAAGTCAATCAGAAATGGTAGTTTTAGCAGACGTCCTGTATGTTTTAATGAAATATCTTCACAGAGTATCTACCCAAGGAGGACGTCAATGGTGCAAAGTGTTTTTTTAACATTAAACTACGAGCTCTACATTTCTTCATTTTTCATATTATAGTTTTTTTTTTCTTTAAAAAGCAAAATGGTCTTAAGATAAAAACAAACAGTTCAATTCAATTAGCTTTTAAAACTAAGTCACATTTTTTTGCCGTCTCCAGACCAGTTTTATTTTGTATCAACGGGGGGAAATGTTGCTCTTCACACTTAAAAGGTCTGAGTTCCTTTAAATGGGGAGTTTGAAGGGCAGATGAGCATCTTAATGTCTTTATTACTTAATTATTTAGATTTTTTTTTTTGCAAGTCGTCCTTCCTCAGCAGGTTTGTAAGGCCCGCTAGTATGTCTTGCTGAGAGGTAGGAGGTGGAAGGTTTTCATTTTCTGGCTCATTGATGCATTTGCCTGGTTTGTTTTGTCTTCTCAACAAGCTGTCCCATAAATCAAATCTTAAAAGCGATACATTAATTTCTTTTTTTTTTTTTTTAACAAGTAACAGTGGGCTTCTGTATTAGACACCTACTGCACTCTACAGATCTGACCCTTACGGAGGCTCTGGTCAGATGAAACCAAAATAAAGTTTTCTGGATGACATGAAACTGTCCCCACTGTGAGACATGGAGGTGGGAGCATCATTAGGGAAACGGCAAGTTTTAGAAAGTCACATTTAAGACTTTTTAAGACCTTTTTTTAAAGGCACCTTGAATAAAATTTAAGACCAAAAAAAGATCCTGTCATATTACAATCAATCATGGCAAGAACTTACATTTTTGGTGTCTGTCTGTGGCAATTGACAGCAATTTTGTGCTTTTGCACTTTGCATGGCTTTTTACAGCCTTAAAAACGTCTGACTTGTTAGCTACATTTTAGCGGTTAGCTGGTTAGCGATAGCCTGAAGCCCCTTGAGTCACCTAATGAAGAGATGTGCAAAAGACTCAAACTTTTGCCTTTAAGAAAAAAAAAACTACATGAACGAAATGTCATAGTATTGCCATGAGAAAATTTAACACCACTCATTAAGATATTTAAGGCCAAATGAAATTTTTTTTATTGCCCTAAAGACATTTCAAGGCCTTAATTTTAGATTCGCAAACACCCTGATAACACACCTTTAAAAAAACAAAAAAAGTTTGTAAACCTACATTTTTAAAACTCTCATAGTTTAAGACAAAGGTACATGGTTTTTTAAGAATTTTTAAAAAGGTGCAGACACTGTAATTATGCTTTTCTTCATCAGGGACAAAAGAAGTTGGGATGTTTTCTACAAAACATGGATGGAGTTAAATACAGGACAGTCCCAAAAGAAAACACTGACAAAAAGACTTGAGACTCAGGTGTAGCATCAATTTCCATCACTCTAAATCAAACGAGAGCAGGATCAGGATGGTTTAGATCTAAGCTTCTTTATTTGTGCAAATGGCCCAATTTGGTCCAACTGGGGAGTTTGTGGGAAGATGAGAAAACGTCAGTTCACAGACATTTTCCATTCAATGGCTTGAGCAAACGTGACTCTTTCGATCTGGTAGAGACGTACCCTGAAAGAGACGCAACTGTATTTCAGGGAAAAGTGGTGTAACAACAGAGTGAATCAGAAACACACTACATTATTTAGATGTTTTCTCAAAGATTGCAAAAAACTGTGTTTGGAAGTAGATATTAAACCAGCTTTGTGTCGGTTGGTTCGCTGTGTCGGTAAGAATCGCCTGCAGATCTCCTCCTGAGACGCTCGTGCTATTTGTAATAAACGCTAATAGATTTGAGGATATTTAAGAAGATTCTCCTCACTTCTGATCAGCCGAATTTGTGGAAAATGTAATTTGATGCGCTTCGGATGTTTTTCTTAAGAGGAGAACATGAGCCTCAACACACACACACACGCGAGATATTTTTAGCTCGCCCACCTCTGCTTTGGCATTGCAGTTGCCAGTGGGATAATTAGCAGGTTCAAATAACCTCCGAGATGATTACCATTAAAATTATTCAAAATTGAAACGCTAACCCCACAGCATCTATTAAATGACCTGTGTACTTTATAGCATTCTGGATGCAACACCAACAAAGCAGAAAAAAACAAGTCAACTGATGCAAAAACTATTCACCATTGGCAATTTTTCCTCTACGTTGCTTTTTATAGTTGGACTATATATATATATATATATATATATATTTTTGAAGCCATCAGATTATCCATCATGTTAATACTTCCTATATAACAGTCACTTCCTGCCTTGGCACGGCACACGGTGACCGTGAGCCGTCATCCATCAATTGCGGACCCGTCTCTGGAGGATGAGCCCGACCCATCCTCGAGATTGGGAGTTTTTCCAGCTTCGCGCTTGTATGCAAATGACTTGATTTAGCGCAAAGTCAGTTCAGACAGAGTTCAGCCAACCTCTCAGCTCAGCAGCAATATTTCACCTCGGAAAACAACAGACGTGCCTCATCGGCCCCGATGACGGAGAGAGAGAGAGAGAGAGAGAGAGAGAGAGGCTGAGTTGCTACGTGCCGGTACCTGCAGGCTACGGCAGCGGGGCCCGCTGTGGGAATGGGCTGACTGAGAATTGATTTTCCTTCAAAAAGTACAAAAGAAACGCAGGGCCCGTTTTAGAACAAATGGTTGTTTTCTTTTTTGTTGTTGTTTTTTTTCTACAGCACATTAGATCATTAAACATTTAGTTTTAGTAGTTTTATTCAAAAGAAGACAAGCAGAAGAGGCGGGAGGGGGGGGGCACTTAACTGTCACATTACGTTCAGAAAATTGAGGTTGTAATTTTGCTTGTTTATAATGACTATCTTTCAAGGCATAATGTTGCCTCTAAGTTATAAATGGGCTCAAATGGCAATTCAGAACTATTAAGCCAGATTATTGGCTAATCACTCTTTATTCTGTTATTAATCAAACTTCAGTCTCTAAAAAGATCATTGAAGTTGTTTTGGAACAAGCAAAATGAGCATCGTGTCTCATTATTATCTTCTTTAGAAAACATTAAAGTTTTAAAAGAAATTAGTTCAATGTATTTGCACTTGTAAATGGTTTCAAACGAAACAAATACGATCTATAAGATTCCTCACTTCAATAAAGTCAGGAACAACACTTGCGCAGCAATAATGCAGCATAACAACCTGTTCAGTTTAGCTTCTGATAAGGAATACATGTGACACATTCTGCTTACAGTGAGGGGGAAGCTAAGGACAAGTTCGACTACATGCTGAAAATCACAGCGCCATCTAGCTACCTGGGATGACAACTAGAGCAAACTCAAGACGTCTTAGCTGCGCCGTCTAAACGTGGAACGTTTTTCCCAATCAGCATCGGAAAATACAGACAGTTTCCAGTCTCGTGTAAACAAGTTGAATCTAGTTTCTCTCTTCATACGAAATGACAATTACATGCTTCACGAAGAAAATAGGTCAGATTGCTTTGCTGCTGCAGCACCTTCAAGCATTCAGCATCCAAGAGGTGAGTGAATCTTCACTGGTGTAGACGGTGCGTCTGCATAGCTTAGCATGAGATTAGCATATATAAGCTCATTATTAAAGACGATGCTTGGGTATTTTGCAGCATTTATGTGTTCCAGCTCTCACTTGCAATGTCGAGCCCTGGGGCAAATTAAAACATGTATCAAACAGCTTTAGGTGAAGCAGATGATGCTCGGT
The DNA here is from genome assembly GCA_911649635.1 of Poeciliopsis gracilis. Taxonomy (NCBI): domain Eukaryota; kingdom Metazoa; phylum Chordata; class Actinopteri; order Cyprinodontiformes; family Poeciliidae; genus Poeciliopsis; species Poeciliopsis gracilis. The sequence goes on along the minus strand of CAJVRI010001175.1, from coordinate 2,270,728 downwards.
AATTATTTATATGCCATTAAAATACAAGACGGATTCACAATTATGTCCTTGGACTTTACCCCACATGGTTCCTTGGTACGTTCAAACGTAGAAGTAAAAGACAGAGATAGAAAGTGTTTTAATTTAAATAAATAAAAAACAAAGATCTTTGCATGTTTTTGTGATTGAATGCTTTTCGATCTTGCTCGCAATACAAATTGTTAGAGAGTAACATGTAATTTTGGGAGATTAGTGATCGAACAATATTTACATGTGAGGTTGATCTTATCTGCCTTGGTCTAAAAATCAACCACTGTGCTCTTTTGCTCTCCATAGAGAGATTTTACTGACAGATTGGCCAATCAGGTCATGTCTGTACGTTAACAATAGTCACAGCAACTTTCTTGCTATTTTTAGCGACATTTCAAGGCGTCAGCAAAAATCAGACAGGTCACGTTTTTAGAAGATTGACAATTGCTGATCGACTAGAAAACTGCAATTGGTGCACAGCTAATCTATTCACCAAGAGGCCGGGAGAAAACTTTGTAATTTGTACAAATGAAACGTTCTGTTTACATTTTTGGGAGCAGGGTATTTTGGGAGCTCCAAATAACCTGCACACTGCTCACACACTCGAGTGGCAATCTTGAAAATGCTTTCCGACAAGGCTCACTTGCCGGATTAAAGGCACATTTTGAAAAGGAGAACCTTTAAGTAGGTATTTAAAACACTTTTCACTAAACCCACAGTTCTACATTGAAAATGCTTTTTATTGGTCTTAAACGCTTTCATTAGCTGCAAGTGGAAAATCGTCATAACTCTCAGAACCGTGTCCAATTAATCCACATTATGCATTTTAACTCAATGGATTGAATTACAGGAATGAATGAACTTTTCAATAATATTCTAATTTGTTGAATATGTCTGCACACACTAATAGAGGCATGCCCTCGTGGAGACAGCGTCCCAGACACAGACGCCGTTTACTCACCTGTGATGGAGGAAAAAAAGTGCTTCTGCATTCATTTCATCACCTCCAACTGATGGACGGGTTTGAAAACCGTGCTTTGATTACTTCTATGTATTTATTTCAAATGTATGTGAGCCGGGACAAGATGTAAAAGAAACCGTTCTCCCTGGTCGGGTTGTAGACGTTTATAACTAACGACACAGAGAGACCTACATGAAACAGTAAAATAGCCCTTCAATGTGTTCAACAAGTTAATCTGTAAAGCTACCATTACAAAGAAACTTATTCAAAAGGGCAAATTAAGAATGCAGTGAATAAAAATACTAATAAAAAACAACAGAGTAAAGGTGTTGATCAGGCTGGAAGTTTCAGTGTTCGCCTATTTGTCTCTGTTTGAGCCATCCACCCCCGAGACGTTAAAAATGAAAGGTCAGTCAACTGTATGGAGGCAGATTGTACACAAAATAACAAATAACTCCACCTCTCTTGTAATTCTAGATCTATGTGGGTCAGGCTGACCTGAGGTGCTTCATCTATTTCTGTTCGGGCGGTGCATCTGTCGTACATTCAGCGTTTTCACCCAGCTTTCTCTTCATGCGTCCTTGCTGCACTACGAGCGGATTCGAATACTTTTAAGACGTGAGTTTGCATTTATACACATACGGTAAGTGAGCAGAACCGTTGGAGACACCCGCTCATCTAGTATTGATCCTGTAATTTCCATGGCAGCAGCGGCTTCTTCAATCCGCAGCAAAGAAATCAGATGTTATATGCAAAGTCTTATGCAAAGTCTTTAAGAGCTGTTTTAAAACTACAGCAACTTCCTCTATGGGTCAGGATCACCTTATGTCCATGTCATGATTTTGATGAAGGAAACTAATATTTGGTGATGTTGGTCGAAGCAGAAGAACAAAACGTCTTTAAAGAAGAGGTGTATTTAAAGTCAACAAAAATGTTGCTACTTTTTCTTTACCAACTAAACTAAGCATAAACTATTGTAATTAAACAAAAACGGTAATCGGATTGTTTTTTGTACAACCCCTCCCCCTCCAAAAAAACTAGAAACGTATATCCAGGAGTTTGCTCATCATTTTAAAGAAAATTGAAAACATATTTTATCCGGTTCTCAGCAATAACAGCAGGTTCTAGGTCGCTCTTCATTTGAAAACAGTTATTGTATTCAGACGAGTTTTAATACGGCAATTAAAAGCTGATTTTGGCGCGCCAAGGTGAACTTCAGTGTACGAGACGACGTGTGGCGGTGCTACTAGTTACCATGGCAATAGAAGAAAACCAGAAAGATTGGAAAATATGATCTCTCTGTGTCGCAGCTAACAGTTTTGTAAGTAGATTTGTCCTAATTTATTCTTGGATTGTGGTCATGTGGTCAAAAAAAAAAAAAAAAAAACTCATTCCGAGTGCTGCAAATGGCCCCCGAGCCCCACTTTGAGCCCCCGTCGCTTTAAAGTAGCCCACATGTAAAACACTGACTCTATTTCAAACTAATATTACCTGATAAACGCTTCAAATTCTCCATTTTCTCTCCTGCTGGCACTGTTATTTTTTCCTAAGTAAGCTAGCCAGCATGTGGCTGGATCGCTTCATGTATTAATCAAACAGACGTGAGTCCCTTAGTATTGATCTCCTCGTCTACCCTTGAACCCGAGGCTCTTCCGCTGACTTGAAAAGTCTAAATGGGAGAAATATTCTCCAGGGGGCCTCGGGGGCCAGCGTGTACAGTAGTGCATTAATCAATCAAAATGAGCGGAGGCCTAATGTGCTGAGAAAAGGGTACGGCGCTCCTGCCCTGTCAACAGTGCTCTCTGAGCTAAGGAGGGAAAAAGAAAAGGCCCTCAAAATGTTGCACTTTGAATCAAATTTTGGTGAAACGTTTATTTCCAATCATATCTTTAGCATAATTTATAACAGGCCGTTTGCGCCATCTCAGAAAGTCAGTCGTGGGTCTGGTGTGCGTCTGTGATTTATTCCAGCGGCACGGCTCTGAATCCGCCTTTCCATCATGTCACGTGAAAAAAAAAAAGAAAAGAGTATTCTGACCCAGCCATCTGTGTTATGACTTCTCATTGGAAAACATAGCTGTTTCACCCAGGCCAAGAAAGAAATCTTGTTAAATTTTTCTACTGCTGTCAGACTCCACTGAACTTTAAAAAAAAAAAAAAAAAAAAGAAGGAAAAAAAAAAGTTATGAAATTCAATTAAATCGTCCGTTACGGGCCTCCTTTTCTAATAACGTCGCTATTTTACAGTTAGACAGTGTTTCTGCTTCTCATATTTCTTTAAGGGAAACAGCAAACTCATTACAGGGTCATTGGGTTCAAATTATAATTATATTCTGTTGGAGCAGAAAGTGAGCGAAATTCATGGAGCCAAACTCTCAGGCTCTGGTTTGAGCTTGGATTATAAAACAAAAGCAAAACCAGGGTTTCTGCAAGTTTCACCAACTCACATTTAAGGCTTTCAAAGACCAGTTTAAGACCAATATAACGAGAATTTCACAAACTGTTATTTTTTCTAAGTAACCCAGCCAGCATCGTATAGATCGTCAGTGGCGTTGGTCCAGCCAACTTGTGGTAAATTTACACAACGCAAAGCTAGAAGCACAAACAGCTCACGAGCGAGGGTATCTTTCACAGAACGTGAAAGATGTTTGCGTGCGAATCAAACGTTTTGCCTGCCAGTGATTCACATATTTAAAGCCAACTTACATTTTCAGTGACATCAAGACATTTTAAGGCCTCAATTTTAGATAAATGAGATTAAGGCTTTTTAAGGATACCCTGATAATTAAAGCGCGTGTTTTCTGCCCAATTCTTTTTCATTTTTGCAAACCTACATGTTTAAAACCGTCTTGGTTCGAACTTTGAAAGGCAAACTGGAAGGTGACTTCTTCAGGCTTTAAAATCGGATCTCGACAGGGAAAACGAGCAAGAATGGCTAATCGCACCAGAAAATGACTTTTACATTATTATCATTTCAATGGTGACTTGGGCCCGCATGGAAAAAAAGGCTTTTGGACCTTACCAGACTGTCACATAAAATACTTGATGTTTTTGGTCACTTGAAATATCGAACTTTCTTATCTAGACTTGATAAAAAAAAAAAAAAAAAAGGAGATACACAGGTGTATGATAGTCTGGCATATGAAGATGTGCTCTTATAAACCCCATTTTTAGAACAAGCTGCTCATTACACAAAGCTCCTTTTGTGCCTGCTGTCAGGAGCAGCAGGGATAAAAATCCATACATTGCTTTTAACGTAATCCATGAGAACCTGCTATTGATCCCAGTGCTAACAGAAGGCCGATACATGAACGCTGAAGACGGCCCTTTGAAGAGCTGCTTGCAGTTCCAGGTACAAATACATTTAGATCCGTAAATGTACCTGTGACGGGACTGAAGACTAAATGAACACAAACAGCAGCTTTCACAGACGATAAGGCGGTCAGATCAATAATGGTGAGGTTCGGTGTGCTTTCCAAAGCCACGCGCATTTAGAGACCGCTAAATTCATCAATTTGATACATTCTGTACTGCAGAACATGTCTGCCTCCATCAGCACTGAGGCTAATGTTATGCTTCTGCATGTAAGAGTGGGGTTTTAAGTGAAGTCTGCCCAGTAGGATCCTTCTTGTTGCTATTCTGAGGCTCGTTTCACCTTCAAGGTGGACCTGAAGGGTTTCTTTCACGACGGCGGCCCGTTACGCCTCGGAGCGGCCCAGTCAGGTCGCAGAGCCTCGGAGAGTTGAGAGAAAAGAGCCGGCGGTCGTTCATTACGCGAGGCAGCACTTCATGTTGCTATGACGATGAACTCTGCCAGGTACAGAACTGTCATCAAGAGACGGTTAGTCGCCTCTGTGGTTGTATCATAAAATATTCGTTTAAAGCAGCGATGGTACGACATAAAATTGACTTTTTATAGCATTATTCCGTGATAAAAATATACCTGGAGTGTGATTTTAACTCATTGTGATGCATGCTTGACAAATACTTTAATCTCCATGGCAACCATTTGGCTGTGCAAAACGCCTGGGTGGTCCCGGCCCCGCCTTCGAGGCACAGCTCCCCCACTCAGCTCCTCCAGACTAGCCCGCAGCAATTAGCAAACACCTGGTGGAACTGCACATGAGCTCATTATAGGAGCTACTTCTCAGTGCAATGCTTGTAAAAACGTTGTTAAAGGGTTATTAGAGGAGCCATGTTGTGATGTCTTCCTGAAGGTGGAGTTTCAGAAAGAGCAGGAGCTTCTTAAAGAGACAGAGGCCCAATTTCAAAGCATTGAACTACAAAGTCCAATTTTTTAAAAGTCATTTTTAGGATTTTTATAACTACTGAAGGTGACATACGTAGTTACTTGATTTTGCTATATGGTATTAGTACCTTTAAAGTACTAATAATACAATATGAAAACAATACTTTTCAAATTGGGTTTTCTATTCCATTCACAATATGAACAATTAACATTGTGGCAAAGTTGAATGTTTTCTTAAAAAAAAAAAATAGTAACAGCGGGTCGTCGGTCCAGACATCGTAAAGAACCACGTGTATGGCGCATTTTGCACAAAAACAGTTTTTAAATTTGTTTTTAGAAATGTCTGACACAAGACAAAGTTAACATCCAACTCTAAGTGTGTATCTATCCCAGTATTGGAACAGGAAGATGAGTGATTGTGGAAATTATAGAAAAGTCATCAGCTCCAGAAAACATCTGTGCACTTTTCATTTGTTTCTTGTTTTTATTATTATTACAAAAAAAAACCCATAACAGAAGCAGCAGTGTTTGCAGAGCTTTTCCTTCCTGTTCTCATTTACCACTGACTGTATGAAAGTTTCATGAAGCATTGTTGAAATGAATGAGCCGTCTCCGGTGTAAATTACTTCTTATCGTATTCCTGTGCAATACTGTAGAGTAGTTAGGGGGTAATTAAGTGGAATCATTGATTAAATACCAAGCCAGGTGGGCAAGTCAGTCACAGGTTGAAACATTTATGTTCTTCTGAAAACTCATTAAATACGATTCAGAGATTTTTCTTTTCTCTAATTTCCAGGAATAAAAACAAGAAAACTTAAACTGGATCGATGTGCAGAAATAAACCTTCGGCAAACAAAGAGCTTACAAACAAGTTGACGAATAATATAAAGACCAAAAGAACCTAAGTGAGTGGATTTAGCCTTTATTATTATCCGAGCTGATTTTACAAACGTAACATTTCTCTACTCGTAATGAGCCTAAATATTTCCTGTCATTTTGGGGTTGTCAAAATGAACTCTATTCGCTGAATGTCAGAATAATGAGATTATTTTATTGAGACTTTTGAATCAGATCCAGGCAGAACTTTACATACACAAAGACGACCGTGACTTTCAACAATTAGTGAGGACTCGGACGATGACATCATGGCTCCATAAACCTACGATGAGCTAATTGGCAAAATGTAAGTTGACAAACGTATCAAAATGAATTCATGTCAATTTTGTTTGACCTTGTTAATGTGGCTGGGAATTTCTGGTGACATCTGGAAATGTATTAATAATATCATTAAAATGATGGTGGCATTACAAAAAAAAACAACTTTCTGCAGCACAAACCAGCGCAAAAAGTTGCACCGTTGACCGACACTGTATTTCGTTTGAGTTTGCAAACGGGATCTGGTTGGTTGACCTTTTATGACCTCTGGACGCATTTATCAATATCTCTAAAATGACAGCGGCACAAACAAACAAACAAACACTTTTGCAGCACAAACGTTGGACGCCAGTTTCGCCGTGACGTCTCACTCACCTTCCCAGGAACCGCGGGTCCGATCGGAAGCCTCCGCGTCGCCACGGCGATCAGAATGCAAAACATCGCCGAGGAGAAGGCGATGGCGGCAAACACGAGGCCCCAGGAGAGGCTGCAGAAGTAACAGGCGCTCTCCGCAGACGTGCACACCAACACGTGCACGGAGGCGAGGAGCAGGCACAGGAGGCAGAAAGGCAGGGAGAGCAGGGAGGGGAGCACCGGAAGGTCCACTGCCGCGCCGCTGCTGAGGGCTTCGGGCATCGCCAGCAGTAAGACCAGCAGGAGCTGAAAGGCCAGGGGAGGAAGAGGAGAGATGAGGAAAAAGTTTGACCAACTTGGATCAATATAGCTGTCAGGTTAAAAAGTAGGAACCTCATCAGTCTGTTGTGATTGTTTGTACTTGTATGCAGTCTGTAGATGTCTCTGGGTCAAGGGTCGTCAGCTACTATCCTGCAATTTTTATATGGATGCCTTTTGCAGCACAACTGAATCGTACGAATTCCCTCATCTCAGGGGGTTGAAGTCAGTCAAATTTAAGACGTTGTCAGACGTTTTAAAGCCCTAAATTACAGCAGCTACTCCGTCTCACATCGTGCTTAGACATCACCCTCTGCTACTCATGGAAATGATCGCTGACTGCTGGCTCTTCTTGTTTTGTAGTTTGTAAGAGAAATCCCATTTAGCTAAAATCAGTTTCTGCATCCTAATTTGCAACAATGACTGTGAATGTAATTACATGGTTTACATGATCCGAGCAATTTGTTAACAGCAAGAAATAATGATTTCATATGAAAAATGAAATGCAATGTGCGTGGAGTAAATCAGTAAACATTTCAATTTTGCTTGCTGCATTGAATAATAAATTAACATTAAATTCCCCCCACAGCTCTTTTTTTAATGCCAATTCATGTTACTGGCATTAAAGTCATCAAAAGTTTGTAATCTTCTGAGTTTCTCTTTTCGATTTTTACTTCCTGCATTGCGCTGACGGTTAATGAGCCAAACCAGCAGTGCCAAGCGGGGGGCCAGGTTCCCCCAGCAGACACTCCGAGGGCCTCACCTGGAACACAAACACCATTCCTGCGATCATGGAGTACATGTCGTATTTGCCCAGCTGTTTGCTCAGAGCAGAACTCATGGCAGCCAGCGCCTCCAGGTACTGCTTCAGGACTTTCTTGCCCATGTTGGTCAGAACCTCAGAGGTGTTTCCTTCCAGGTAGAGCTTCATCCAGCTCCCATGAGCCTTTTCTGCCACACGGAACTGTTCGAAGCCGGCCTCTGGATTGGACAGGCGGGAAAAGAAGAAGAAGAAGAAGAAAAAAAAAGTTTTTAGTTTGTTTTCAAGACAATATGATCTACCATTGTGCTTTTTTTCCATTTATGTAGAGTAACAGGTTTTTCTTCTGTAAAAAAGGTAAAGAAGAAAATTTAAAAAATATATACAGAAAAGGTAAACAATTAAAATCATGTATGTATTTAGTTGACTTATTTAAGGAAAAGTTTGCTTAAAATGCAGCCTGGTCCGGTAACTACATACGTCCAGCTGTGTTGCATTAGTCATTCCCTCTTTTCGATTTTCTCCTCCCGTAGCATTAATCTAACAAAACGCCTGTCTACGCGTCATATTCATTTTTCTTCACGTTCTACTAGATACGATAAATTTATGAATCCTGTTTTCCTGCATGGGGCATTTGTTACATCAGAGGCAGCTAAATGCACTCATATAGCTCAGGAACCGAAGCCATTAATGCTGGAAAAACTGCGCAAACCAAAACGATGATTAAAAAAAAACCAATTCACATTCGACAGGAATTGTCGTGTGGCTAACAAAGACCAAAAACTTCCAATCTTGTTTTCCACTTCGGTTCCTTAAAATACCTGAACGGATCTTTCCGTTTTAACCCTTTCATGCATCGCGGTCACTGCAGTGGACAGACATCTGAAAGCCATGTTCTTGAGCTTCTTGTGGATTTCTGTGTCATAAATGCTGAAGTGGACACTAGTGCACCATGCAATACACTATCTACTACTGATCATCCACTGCAAGTAGTCAGTCTGTCCTTCGACAGTAGACGACGACTCTTGCAGGTCAAAATAAATAAATTGATATATATATATATATATATATATATATATATATAAAAACACACGACATTCAATAACCCCTAAAGAAAAATACTACTGATTTTTCTTATCAGTAGTGTTTTTTGGAATTATTTTCCAAATAATTCTGTATTTGGAGAAAATTACAATTGATCACTTAGGAAAAAATCCTAGAGAATTTTTTGTTTCACAAAAAAAAAAGGTTCTTACCTTTTTTTTTTCTTTGCCTTAAGGAAATCAAAAACAGTTTGGAATAAAATGCTGCCATAAAGGACCGTAATTCATGCATGAAAAGGTTAAAATTTCAAAGCATCTCTGAACTTACAAGGCCTCTAGTCGTTGCTTTTAGAAAAACAGACAAATCAGACGCAACTTTATGAGTTACAAGTGAACTGGTCCCTGTTCTCCGACTCCATTCGACCCCGGAGAGCTTGTGAAGAAGTATCTGCTGACGAGACGCGACCAGCGGTCGCTTCAAGTTTAACTTTCAAGGAGGGGGGCCGATTGATTGATTGATCGGTTGGTCAATGTTAATGTATGACTGGACTGAGATCTGTGGAATCTGGAAGACCAAGCCAACGCCTCAGAGCTGTTGCTGTGCTTCTACAACGATTCGTGGACCTGTTTCAGCTTTGCGGCGGGATGCGTCACCACGCGGAAAAACGTTTCGTCACGACAAAAGCCTCCGCAAACAGCCGACACGTGTTTGTCTTTAATCACGAGAAAAACTTTCTGTAGAAATCAGATCCCCGTAATCTTATTTACGACTTTTGACATAATGACATATAATGTTCTTTTGAATAGGAAAAAAAAAAAAATCAATTAGATTTCAGTATTTTCTTCTTTTTTTTTTTATCTGTGTCAACTAAAACAAACAAACAAAAAAAAAAAAGCGAGTTCGCCCCTGGTGAGACCATTTAGCCTCATGAGCGATTTGTCTGGTCGCTTACCGAGACCGGCTCTGACTCATTCTGCACATCAAGTGATGCCACCTTACATTTTACTCCGACGGCTTCGGAGCCACTCGAAGGCCAGAGCAATTTGTTTCAGCTCCGTGAAAAACACGCAGCCTCTCCTATAAACAATTATTTGCAATATAACACCTATCTCAGCAGCATAAGCATAGAGGTGATAAATAGGGACTGAGGTTCTGTCAGACAGAGAGGGTTGGAAGAAATATTAGAACCTTAGGCCGCAGGCATGAATTACACAATATGGATGGCCCCGGCCATGCGTCATCCGTCTGAGAGTACAGGGATTGGTTAATGGCTCCTCCAAACGCCCGAGGTTAGAAGCAGAGGAGAAAAAACAAAAACGCAACATAAAGATTGAAATAGGCGAGACAGGACCCGGGAATGGGGCAGAGAGAGAATTAAAGGTGCAACTGGGTTGTTTAAGCATTGCATCATCATCATTTTTTTTTTTTTTTTTAAAAAGGCCTGCTTTCATGTGCTGGAAGTTATTTCTTGTGAAAAGCGAGAAAAACAACTCAAGATTTCGAGATAACAGGCCGAGTTGGAAAACGCCGGCCGGAGAAGTTGGGGTGGGGAAAAAAAAAACAAAAAACGCTCGATGCCGCGCAAATCTGCAAGAAGAAACCCCAGAAAAAAACAAAACAAAATCCAATCCGCAACCCGAGACTCCAAACCCGGAGCACCAGAAGAGGATGATTTGTCCGATGGGAGGGTTATTAAAACACCAGAGGCAACAGTGGCAAACATCCTGCTGCATAATAACTTCCTGATTACCCGAGTGGACGGACTCAGACAAATCAACACATCCAAATGTAGGTCTACCGAATTTATTTCCATTTTCCTTTTCCTCCCATTGCTATGGAAACCCATGGACTAAAATAGAGAGGGACACGAGGTGCCATTTGTGTTTTTGTTTTGTTTCTAAATGCGACCTTTGCTGTTTTGAGAGACATCAGCTTTAGACGTGAACACAATGAACCTGATGCATCATCTGAACTGGGTACTGGGGGGAAAAATGCACACACACACACACACACACACACACACACACACACACACACACACACACACACACACAAACACACACACACACATCTGAGTACAGATCAGCAGCAATAGTTAATGCTTCATGATGCAAGCATTTCTCATGTAGCTGCGCTCAGATCCTCAAGATGCGTTAACGTAGCAGATCCCCTCCATTATGCCTGATAAGCTTCTTGTTCATCGGCTTTTTTATTGTAAAGTTAGCGTCAGGTTTATGTGGGGTGTTTCTATTCACTGTCAAAGTGGTCCAACGAAGAAACGGCGAGGAACTGGAAACACTCGTAAACGCATGTGGCTAACTTCAAAAAAACAATTCAATAAAGTCCAAAGAATAGCAACTTGTGTTTTCCAGAACTTGCTCGATTCCGCTGGGTATGCAAAGTAACGTAGAAGGGCAAAATGTTTGGGTGAACATACATAGAACATTTCGTTACGTGTAGATAAGGCGGCTCCAACTTCAGCGAAAATATTTGGTAACACTTTATTTGAAGAGACTGATACGACTCTGACACAAACATTGAAGATCCTTATGGATGTCTATGACTGTTGTTATGAAGCGCAGCTTCAAACACACTAAATGAGGGCAACAGGAGTTTTGCTCGGTGTGAGGCGACACGTCGACACGTCTAACCCCGTGAAGCAAACGGCTCGGCACAAATGCATCACCTCCAGCAGGTCAGACGTGATTTCTTTAAAGCCACCGCCGCCGATCGTTGTGGATTCTTCTTCAGCCGTGCGCGGGATTTCAAATCGTCCATTCATCTTCCAAATCAGCGATTTGTGAAAATGAGGACAACATCTACAAACTTTCAAAAAAAAAAAATAAGAAAAATCGCTGCTTTAGTGCTTACCGGGGATCTCTGTGGGATTAATTAAAATTTATCCTGTTCTAAACCGGTATTGGTTTCATGTTCTCTCCGTCGGCTCCTTCACTTGTGACACCTCTCAGACTAAAGAACGATGAACTTCTGGCTGTTTAAACAGGAAGATGGGAAGGACGTCTGGAACAAGAGGGAAGGAGCTCAAAGACCGGGCGTCTCACAGAAACCGATTGTTGGCGAGACACAAGTAGACGGATAAAAATAAACGCAGGCTGGGATTTGTGCGAGGTGTTCTACAGAAATGGGAAAGGACTGAAGTTAAAGCACAGATTGGAGACTTCCCCGAGGTGGTTTTTACCTTTAAAAGGTAATTTATTCAGGTACAAAAAAGCTCTGATCAAAACAGGTTTGCTTAAAACACCCGGCTCCTGCTGGAGTTGAGTAAATCCAGACTGATCTTATTGAGCTCAGGCTGCTTACAATTGTTGGTTCTTTCGCACGGTAGATTGAACAGCTAGATGAATCCCACAGCCGGTTTTTAATTACACCTTTCTGATCATTCCTGAGTCGGTGATTGATGTATATACTTCATTAGATTGAGATAAGAAACAGGGTTAAACAAGTGTTCACCTCCTCTTGGACGATATGGCTGAGAAAAAATAAATATCACGACAGAAACATTTAATATCAGTCGATATCAATAATCGATTCTCTTTCTTTAAATTTGTTTTAAACATCTTAATTACCTCCTAGCTGGTGGCGTAATTTTTCTTTTGTTAGCCAGTTTTCACTCTACACCAATATTATTTTCTTTTACATTGTTACTGTTGTTTTTAAATGGTTTTCAGTTAGGAGAAACGGCAGCAAAACAAGAAACTGCTGCTACGCAAATTCGTCAGCAGCTTGTTGCTAGGTAACCAAATAGTGCGTGAGACGGTTGATGCCACCAACCCAGCATGAGTAACTAAAGGCTCCATCTCCCAGAATGCAGCACGGTTCTGGATCGGAGATCAATGAATATTCCATATGTTGAATGATGAATATTCTAAAAGATGTGTTATGTATTGATGTGTATCCATGTATTGATGATACTGATCACATGTTCAATGCGATATTTTTTGCTAAGAACAACCGAAAAGAGTTTTTGTTTATCAGTGTGGAGCAGATTTATGGAATGGATTCAAACAGCTTTAAAAAAATTGTTTAAAGAGGAGCTTATTGGGAAACAGAAGATGAGTGTTTCCATCTTCTGTGGAACCAAATATGCTATTGATGATATTAAAATGTGTAAAAAAAAAAAAAAACCATAAGATCTTGTTCCTTCTACCTGCTCCTTGTTGAACAGATAGTGTAAAATTTCATGTCAATTGAACATGACAATTTGTTTATTTATTTTTCCTTTCTCATTTTTCCTTTTTGTCTATTCGAAATAAATAAATAAAATTAAGTTAAAACACAGTTTCAAATAAATAAATATCAGCGTCCAAAAGCAAGAGACAGGAGGGTTAATGAATCCCAATCTGAATTTTAAAAAGCCTGTTTTTACAGTCGGTTTAACAAAACATTTAAACTTTGAAGACGTTTTGATGGACTTCGCTGCTCATTAAGGCTTTCTGGAGACATTTCTCATCTTTGCAGTTTGACTTGAAGTGCTGGAGAAGCAGAGTTTTAACCCTTTTCCCACACATGCCAACAATCAAGCATTATTAAAAAATAAAAACGTACGCACAAATCTCTTAGTTTTGCACAAATCTCTTAGTTTTGCACAAATCTCTTAGTTTTACACAGCAGCAAACGAGGTCCAGTCCAAACGCGAGCTTTCCCCAAAATGTGACTTTCTGCAGCGTCCATTTTTATGATAATGACACAATGAATATGCTTATGTGGTGACAGAGCTCATTTCATTCATGGCAGAATAAATATGGAAATGAGGTTCAACATTTTGACAGAGGCCGAGATGAAATAATGGGAGCCGACTGTATGTTTTGGTTTCGTTCACATTGGTGGGATTTTTCTGACTGTAACTCTCTTCACTTCAAAAACGATTCCATCAGGTGAGAAAGAATTGCACTGCATTTTGTTCTGGCATAATTAATATCAAAATCCGCCCCAATGAGCTCGCAGGCAGCGGCGAGAGCAAAGTGTGAAAGTTGAGTCCGTTACGAGACGAGTCCCGAAACGGTGCACAAACGAGGCGACCCGTCGGGTACGAGGCTCTCCGGAAGAAACGTTTCCCGCCGCCTACCTTTCTGGTAGTCGGGTGTGCTGTCTCGGAGCAGGCAGCTGAGCTGGTGGCCGTTGAGATGCAGGAAGCGCAGCTGGTCCCGCAGCGACCGCTCCTCCAGCACGCCGGGGATGATGCGGCCGACGCTGTTCTGGGGGATGGGCAGCCCGAGGCCCAGGGCCAGCGTCGGGGTCAGGTCCACCTGCTCCACCACTCCGGGTCTCTCCATGCCCGCTTCAGGAAGAGAAGACAAAAACAGAAACAGAGGGAGGCGCTAATGAAACCAGACGGAGATGGATCGACTGGAGGCCTTTCTTTTAACAGCATGCAACTGTTAAAAAGGTCACTGTGGGGGTCAGGACTGCGACTCTTTCTCCTAGACAGAGTTTAGGATGTTTCACTGGGTCAGTTTGGACAATTTTCAAAGTAGAAGTAATCGTAATAAAGGTTTGGTTTAAAGAAGAAACAGAAAGAAAAAAAAACTAGGGAGGCAGACCAGAGACGGACCAATGGATGATTCAGACTGATACCAAGAGCTAACACCAATATCTGCTATTGAACAGGCCTGTCGCAATAACTCATTTTGCTAGACGATCAATTATCCCAGAAGTTATTGCGATAAGTGAAAATATTGTTATTTTGAGACCATCTTCCAGTGGTAATGGCTCAATAGCAATGCTAGGACGCATTCTCAAAGATCAATAAACTTTAAATACTAATCAACACTTAAAACTGAAACTGGAAGACGTTTGTAAAAACTCCGAATAAATCAAACAAAACTACAGAAACCAAGTGAAATAAAGTGAATCATAAATTCTCTGAAACAAAATTGTCCTTCAAAATAAGAAGGTCTTGTTGAGACCAAAGAACCAGACGTTCAACATCCAGTTTTTGGAAGGGAAAAATCAGGCAAATGGAAATTGCTGAGCTTGTTTTAATTTATCGTGCAATTAATTGAGTTGATGTGAATGTTTACACAATGACGCTTCATGACGACAGTCATAGACATTCATAAAGACTCCTTCGTGTTCATAACAGGTGTTGTGTTACATTTATGACAGTGTCATGTCAATCTTATGCACACCAGAACCAGAACCAGAACCAGAAGACCTGAGTGGTCTGGAAGGTTGATCCAACCACAGCAGCAGATCATAAATGTGTTTTTCCGTCTAATCCCAGACGTTTCCCGGTCCTGTAGGAACTCCATACGCTGCCTCTTCTGTGGGCGTTTTCGTCCCTTAACGCCACGTCGTCCCAGCAGCGACAGCTGCCGTAAAACCCGATCACCTGCCCGCATATTTATTTCACAAGACAAAAGCCGCGGTTTTCGACTTCAGCCGCATTACGGCCGCATTAAATACCTCCACTTTCTGTTTTGTTTTTACACAGAAACCTGCACGCAAAAGCCTTTCACCAGCCTCATCAGGACAAATGTACGGAGGAAAAAAAGGGAAGTCCTCGTCCTGGAGTCAGAAATACGGCAACAGCGGCGGCGAAACATCCCACGGCGTTCAATTACTGGGGAGCCTGATGGAGTAAGACGAATTAACGGAGCGAGCCGTTGTAGTCGCTGCTGCTCTGCTACTTCTGACCCCTCAGCGGCGAAACTGTGAGAAAGCAACGTGAGGGGCCGGGGAGAGTGGAAAAGCTCTCGTTTTAATACATGAAGGCAGAGCGCATTGTGTTCGTGGGTTAGAACCGGGGCAAAAAAAAAATAAATATATAACGTTTTAGAAACCGAACACGATACGACAAATCACCCCCGTCATTATTCTCATATTAATACCCATGAGGGGGGCTGTCAGCACGGCAACAGCATCAACAAAATAAGACGTGAATTTAATCATCATCATCATCAAGTGAGCCCGGGATTTTGTTTTTCAAAGCCCGTCGTCTCCTGTCAAGCGTTTCGTTGTTGATGATCTGCTTCCTGAAGAGCGCTTCCGACAACAGACAGACAGTGGGAGTGCTGCTCTCCCCCGCCCTGAGCCGTCTGCGTTTGAGTGAAGTTTTCAGGTTGCGGCGATGAATTAAACTTATGCAGAAAAATGTTTTTAAACGAACAGAGGATCTGTCAGGAAGGGAGACCACTGCAGATTAAAGACGGGCACGCGTTCTGGAGCTGGAGGCTTATTTGGACAGAGCGGTATGAGCCAGAAAACGATCCGTTTGAAAGCAAAAGAGCTACAGTCCCACCTCCAGAAACTAAAAGACGACAGCAAGTGAAACCTGCTTTAAGATGTTTAGTACTAAGTTGCAGACTTAAAGTTTCGTTGTTGGTTGCAATTATACTGACAGCTAAAGCAGAGGGGAGGGAGTCTTCTTTTTCTCAAGCGCTACGCTGTTAACAACAAGCAGAGGGCCTTTCTCCAACATCGAGCCCCGCACACTAACCTGTGGAGAGCGGGGGTCTTAAAATCCAGACCTCCAGGTCCTGCAACCTTTAGACGTGTCCCTGATCCAGCACACCTGAATCAAACGGCTGGATCCCCTCCTCAGCATGCAGTCCAGTTCTCCAGAGACCTCATTACTGGACTCAGGAGTGTTGAAGCGGAGACACATCTAAAAGTGGCAGAACGCCAGGTCCTTGAGGCCTGGATTTAAGGAGGCCTGCTCTGGAACAGTACACTCTTTGGACGACACACAATGAAGGAAATGGTGTTATTGTTAGAGATGCAAGTAAAGTAAATTGCTGGTGGTCAAAACTGGTCGAGTTTCATCCCTATTGCTCAAGAGGAGGAGGGAGGGGGGATAAAATTGAATTGACATTGAAATGTTAACATTTAAAACTTTAATTATAAGGTTCAACATGTAACAGTTTGACGCAGCGAGTCCATTCTCATTGCACTGTGTGTGTACAGTCCAGACAGCGACGCCTCCTGGTGTTTAGTTAGCGTCTAGCTGTTGAACTAGCTTTAAGACGTACCTTCCAGAGTTTATTTTTCATTTGAAAACGGTGCCAAAGTGTTTGTAGCCTTTTCCTTTTGGTTTCAGGACAGTACAGACAGAGGCCGACTCAGACACACTTGCCTAAATATACAATAGTCCTAGCGAAGTCTGAATAAAGTGGATTTGCCTGTCAGGGTCCTCCCAGCAAAGTCAATTAAATGTTCTGCCAACATGCGCTTTTCTTCGAGACGCGATGAGATTAAAGAGTGAAGCCCAGGTATTCAGCAGGCAGCCAGTTCTGACACGGGGGGAGCATGTGCTAATGAAAACAACAGGGAGACAAGAGCTCCGCTAATGACCCCTCATTTGAAAGAGTAGCCATTTATGCTAATGCGGCCGCTGATTTCATTAACCAACACATTCCCGTGCCGCCATGTTTACGTCTAAGGTGCCACTTAGCGAAAGTCCGTACCTCACGAGATTAAGTTACATTTCATTAGAGAGCCTCCCTTTTGATGAGTAGATTTTAATCAAACCGTGAAGAAATTTTACAGCGCTTCTACGTTAGCTGGGGGGTTTTCTCTCTCTCAATAGCAAAAACTTTTAAATGCAACATCACACAAGACATTTGGTTCTCCAGGCACACTATATCGACCTGCACAATAAAGCCTTTGGGACAGCTATGGAGAAATTTCAAACAGACTCAACAGTCTTTCTGGGGACATCGTCCAAACTTTTAACTTGGTGTTAAAGACTTTTAAAACCTTTTTAAGACCTTTAAATGGAATTTAAGGCCTATATCACCACACCAATAATGCTGGCAATAAATGTCCACTTATTGACTCAAACAAGCTAGCTCGCTAGCTAGCTAGCCTATTTTAACAGCTAGTTACCGTTTGAAGATGTTTGAGTGCAACTTGAACTTTCGCCTGACAGAAAAGTCCCGCAAGAACAAACAGACAAAAAAAACATAGAATACAATTTAAGATCTATTATTAACATGTTGAAACGCAACTTATTTTTAAGACATTTTCAAGCCTTAATTTTAGATACTTTAGTTTTTATACTTTTTAAGGGTGCTGGGACGCCCTGCAGCTTTTTATTGCTGTTACTCTAAAAAGAGCTGAACCACATAGGAGGTGCAATGTTGTGATGAGTTTAGTATAAATAACAAGCAGTGCAATGCAGAATTGGTGAGTTCATCAATATTCAAATGGCTACCGTATATTTGCTTGAATAAAACCTAATGTGGCGTTCATTTCCCAATTACCTCGACCACGATAGATCAAAACAATCATCTAAAACACCCAAGCTATTTATAGAAGCTCTGCAGGACTCGGTGTTAGCAAACATCAGCAAGCAAAATAATGATCATGAATGGTGCAGAAATCAAACAAGCAAGGAGAATTTCAAAAATAGACGATCCAATTATCACAATCCCGCGTTCACACTTAACCTCATTCATCGCTTCAAGGAACACCTTTGCTAGTGAGTCTTCGCACCGACGATGTCGTTCGTCACTCTACAGCTGCCGCTACCTCGTCTGGGAGCGTACGGGGGAAAAAGGGTGGGTTTTGATTTGTAACCGGGGGCAAACCCTCCACATTTCACCATTAGGCCTACCTTTTCTGTTGAAGGCTGGACTGATGAGCACCAGAGCCGTGTTGACCTCTGGCTCCGAGGAGCCCCCGTGGCTGCCGACCTCGGTCATGCCGTGGTCTCCGCACAGCACCAGCAGGTAGGGCAAAGATCCCTCAGCCTCCTACGGGGAACCAAACACCAGGGTCAACGACCGACCGACCTTTATGTGTGCCGACGCGAGAAGACGTCTCCTGTTCCGAGTCTAAAATACACAATATGCTCCAACGTCCTGTCGTTTACTGAAATAAATTTTAAAAAAAATAAATAAATAAATAAACACGCTGTCTGAAGGATCATGATACTGTTACGGCAGCGGCATCCAGCAGCATTAAATTATTACTTCTGACAAGAAAGTCATGACAAAGCACTCCAGAGCATTGTTTCTATTAGCCTCGGAAGAGACCCAAAATACAAAACTACAGCAAACAAACGCAAAGGGCGACTGATGTGTCGAGCATGACAGCCTTTGATCAGACGCGGGTTGTTCCTTAAGTGGATTCCCTTTCAACTTGAGTTGGGGGAACCTCGAGTCGACTACAAAATTCAACTGGGAGGCTTTATGAGTCAGAGCACAGTAGCCTGATATATAAATATATATATCATAACACTACTTGAGATGTTAACAACTGTCCGCAGATTCAAACATTCTCAGAAAACCTTTTAGTTCCCACACCAACACCCAACAATCCAAGGGTTATTGTTCAACACGGGAAAGTTTCATCTGAACTAAAAGGACTGCATTAAAGTAAAAAAAAAAAAAGTAAAAAAAAAAAAAAATGCTTATGTCAGCTCATCTTTATTCTATCGCTGGGAGTGGACTAATAATTTTTTGCTTTATTAGGGGACATAAAAGACTGGTGAATGCTCCAAACAAGTGCTGCAGAAAAGAGCCGGACCTCGGCTGTGTTTTAGAGCCCCGATGGCTCATTACAGCCCGTACTCAGTAGGAAAATAAAGAAGGCAACCTCCTGTTCCGGGTTGTACCTGTTGGAAGCTTGTTATAAATGTCACAGGGCCCAGGGGAGCCGAGACAACACCTCGAGAAACACTACAAAGCACCGCTGATCCCGACCCGGCCTCTCCTTTCGGCTTACAACCAGACACAATTAACTTCTTTTCCTCGCAATGAAAGCCTAAAGCTTCGGGGGCAGCAGAGCGTATTTACCAGAACAAGCAAACTCCGTCTAAACGGCGTCCGACAGCTGAGACCTAAAGCCTGGGGATTCAACTTAACACTTTAAACATTTGAGCAAAGGTAAGAAGTATTTACTGCATGAAAAGCTGGAATTACTAACACAGGAGTGAATAACACTGGAACAGAACAGAAGTTCAATTTCTGCCGACGTAACCTCTATAATCAAGGGTCCACCAGGGTTCTGTCTTTGGACCACTTCTGTCTGCCATTGATTTCAGTTCTGGAAATCCCATCTTGATGCTGATGGCACAGTCCTGTTTTCATGTGTGAAATGTTCATTTTAAAACTTTTAAGCTGGAGTGGTTAAAAAAAAAAAGTCAAAGTTAACTTGACCAACTTTTTCTGTTGGCAACTTTGTGAATGAGTATCAGACAACACAAAAGACGAATCTGGGTACAAATTTCTCCAAATCTGAATGGTGCAATAATGTTCTGAACATAACAAAAGGCCAAGATGTCCACTGAAAGCACACAAGCCAACACAATGCACAACCCTGGCTTTCTTGTGCTACTACCGGCCTTGCTGCTGAATGAATGCATCTCCTGTGCTGTTTGTACTAGAAGCAGAGCATAGAATGGTCAAAAGGCGTCATCTTTCACAACAATCAAAGGGGTGTTGATGCAGTCTTGGAAAACAGTGGAAAACGTCTATGCACAACAGCCCCTAAAAAATGTTTTTATGTCATCGCCTGTGGACTGATTCCTTCCCGACTGCGAGAGTTGAGATAGTGCCGGAGTTCTTCCAGCTCTCCTAAACTGCCAAAAATGTATCTGGTAGGTGACGGGCCAAGTGCACAACGCCACGGGATGCGGGCAGCATGTGCCATCGTTCCCGGAGTTATTACAGGAGATATTTCTCCTTCCAAAAAACAAACTTGTTTGCATTTCCCTCATTTGTCAAACTCATCGGCTCATTGGGCGTCCTACTGCAACTCTGCTCTACTCGTGGCGGTTAATTTTTTTAGGAACAAAATAAATATTAAACTACCATACGTTAATTTATACCTGCTGATGTGAAGGACTAGCTATGGACCAAAACCAGCACCAGCCCAGGGGGAGCAGATCTTTCTGAATCTGGCCCTGCTAATGGGTAGAAATATAAACTGGCGTGACTGTGTGTGTGTGTGTGTGTGTGTGTGTGTGCGTGTGCGTGTGTGTGTGTGTGTGTGTGTGTGTGTGTGAGGGCTAAATTTTAATTTCCTTAAGTTTCAATAGGAAAAACTGCTCCCATACAAATTCCCTAAACCCAAATCATCCCACTATTATTCTGTTTTGATCCGATTCATTCATTTTCGTTTTTTGCACCTCACGAACCTGCAATCAGTTTCTGTTTTTTCTGCAGGTCTCAGAAACTTTACACATCAAAAGGCAACCGTCACCCTACAAACTCAAAATCTCAGGAAGAGAAGATTGAGGCCGTGAGCTCAACATTAACACAAAGGTCCAACCGAGGCCTTGTTGACCGCGAGGTCACGATACCCAATCTTGTTTTTTAATAGAACATGATGCATCTCTCTGCTCAGCAGCCGAAGCGTTTCTCTGCACGGAAAAGAGACAACTGGCACCTCATTACAAACGGAGCGTTGAGGGGCTGTCATCTGAATCCGACTCTCCGGATTTTTTATTTTTTTTTTCCCCCCTCCCTCCCCTTGCAGCTGGGATCCGTAGCTCCTTCAGGATGTGGCGGCAGACGACACGCGCAGCATCTGCAGCGGCGCGTGAAACACTCCCACACGATGCGATCGCAGCGAGAGGGGACCAGAGAAAACATCGGCGCCGTTGTGCGCCGCCCCGCAGGACTCCACAGGGGCGGGTTTACATTTACATTCGCACAAACGGGACTGAAATGAGGCTGTGAAACACATGTCAGTGAAAAAAACCCCCCCAAAAAAACTCCAAACAGCATGCAGGCCTCATCAAAAGCCTAGAGAAGCAAGACATGTTTAGACTTAATTAGCAACTTTTTGGGATGTGGTGACATGCTGGATTAGCGAATCTAAAATAAACCCCGACGTGTTTACGGCCTGCACCTTTTTTTTATTTCCCTGCCTCAAAATTAAAAATAAAACAAAAAACAACGAAGCAAAGGGTGAGGGGGAAATTGGGCGCTTTACGCAGACATGACTTGACAACTTAAGTAGCAGCTATATATCTGAATGACAACGAGACAAAGCCCATTAGGAGCGCATGCACAGCGCAGAGTCAATATGCATGTACTGCAGTCGGCCGCCGCGGGGAAACACAAAGAACAAGAGCTGATGAAAGATAACGGTTTATTAAATCTCTGCGCCCGATGAGACAGATAATATAACGACTGCCGACAGCCGCACAAATGACCTCAGTAAGTAAACGGCCAGAACCTGACAGTGTTATATAGTCACAGATTGCATCGGTTACTTATTACTTATTGATCACCGTTTCGTTTTTGCACATTTTGAAGGCTTCGATAGGCAATAATATTTCAATAACAGTGACTGAAGTTGGAGGGAAAAACAGCTGAACTTCAATTCAAACATTAAAAAAAAAAGATATTTCTTTTTTTTTATTTTTTTTATAAGAAATAAGCAACTTAATGCAATTCTTTTAGATTTTACTGCTTCTAGGACAGATGGAGAAACGCTTCTGTGACCTCCCACGGTTATTTTTGAAAGAACGGGAAAGTTTTTCTCTCAGATATTTTAAGTTTATTTATCTGCAGCAGATAAATAAACCATTCTAAATATTCGTTCTGGCCCGACGTCTGATCTCTGACACAGTTCAGTTCAATATCTGAGCAGCAAAGACAATATTCTACAGTAGCAAGTCCTGGATGACATCATCAGGTTTTAGCAAGAACTGCTAATCCGCCTCGTTTGCTTTTGACACTCCTCTTTAAAGCTATCTTTTCAACTCCTCTAGTCTCTGAGGTCGTAGTTTGTTCATTATTTCACATTTTTAAACGCTAACCAAACATTTCCAGTTGTATAAACAATACCTTGGTTGCACAACGTAGCAACTCTCCAAGAGTTAATGGCGTCACCTAAAACCAGAGGGAACAACTGTCCAAACGCGCGACGCTCGCAGAAAACGGACTCACCTTGGAGACGAGGGAACCGTGGATCATCTTCAGGATGTTGTCCATCTCCAGCAGCTTGAGTTGGATGAGCGAACTGTGGGGCCCGTTGACGTGGCCGATGTGGTCCAGGCCCAGGTAGTGGAGGATCAGCACGTCCCAGTCGTCTCTCTTCAAGGTGCTTTCCAGGTGGCGGGTCACGTTGTCGTCCACCTGAATCGCAGCAGCAGGGACACGTCCACTTAAGAGACGACATTCAACATTCTCTCCAGAGGCTGGAGACGCGACATGCGTCGAAATCTAGCAATGGAAAAATGTTAAATAATGAAACCTAATCGCCTTAATCTGAGCTACAAACACAAGCCGTGTTTGTGGTGACGTGCTCTGCAACCAGCAAACCTGCAGGATAAACAGGAACAGCTTGTTGGGTCCCACCAGTGCAGCTGCTGAGCATTTCTTGAGTGATCTCGGCTCTCCGTGTCCCCGTTTGATTAGCTGCCTTCACCACTTTAATGCAGAAACTTTGCGATCCCCAGGATTTATGCACCTTATTTGCGCTTTGTCACATTACAGCCGTAAACCTCGGTGCACTTTATTGGAATTGAACGCGATAGTTAAAAATGCGCCACTGAAACGTTGGGCGTGCATTCGCATCCGTGCGCTTCTAATCCAGCACGTCTAAATGAAATCAGGTGAAATGTATCGCCTCGAGTAACTAAAGTCAACGTGTGTTAAAATTTAATCTCATTAAGTGAACAAACAGGTCCGTGAACACAACAGACAGGTCAGGGTGGTGTTTAAAGCAGAACGAGACGATAAAACAACTGGACATCTCACAGAGCTCTGTTAAATCTGTTAAACATTAAAAATAAAAAAAAACCACAACGACCAAATGCAGTAAATGAAACGGAAAATAAAAGCCACACATGACCGAAACAACGACTGAAATGACATATTAAGCATCTGCAGACAAAAGTGGCCTTTAAAAAATATTAATCGTTAAGATGGAAATTATCAAGCTAATTTTGTGTCCCGTCAGACCGTCAGTTCCAGAAATCACAAACACATTAAAAAAAAAAAAACAGGCTTGTAAAAGTGCACAAGGGGTCAATGTGAACAATCTGTGCTCCATATTTCTCATTCAGGCCCCTTTACACACCTGGTGATCAAAGTGTATACATACCTTTTCAATGCATCGGAGCTACATTATTATCACAGTGTAGTTTTGCAGCTTTGAATGCCTAATTTTTCATTAAAAATAATAGCATCTTTACTGCTATGAGGTAAAATGCAATGCAGGAGAGATATTGTCACATAATATTACGCTTCCAGTTTGATTTCTTCTTCTGTCTTTTAATCCCCATAAACTTTGTGGATCATTCAAAGTATTCTCATTGTGAAAGCCGTGTTAAACGTGACTCACTCCGAGGCGCGTGTCTGAACATCAATCTTCTGGCTTACATGGCAAAGCAGGTTTATTTCATTTCTTTCATCATTCCTTATCAATGTTTTTTTTTTTTCCCCGCTCCAAATTCCCGTATCACAAAAAGCACCTGGGGCTTTAATCCTTCACTAGCGTTCGCAGAAAAATCCATCACTCAACGACGCGGACTGTTTACAGCACAAACCCGGGGCCGATTCAACTCCCGCTCACCTCGGTGTAGTCGGACACGAAGAACGAGGTGGTTCCGTCGTACTCCATGAAGTGCTTCGGGAAGAGGCGGACCCACGTGTCGTCCCCGTAGAAGACGATGCGCTTGCCGGCCGTCTTGGCCTGCCAGATGAGGTTGTCCTCCAGGAGGGCGGGGGAGTTCAGGTTCATTACCACGTCGATGAAGCCCGGGATGCTGCCGGTGGTCAGAGCCTGTACAGGGAAAGGTTTCAGCCTCAATAAACGACTTGTAATGGACCTCAGATTGTCACTGAGCAAAGCCTAATGTCACAGCTTCTTTAATGTGGTGGTTTGTGTGGCTAAATGAAAAAAGCTCATCATTTTTGCATATCTGAGGAACCACTTCGTCGATTCAAATAAGGTCGAAATGATTAAGTGGGTTAATTACTCTGAATCGAGTATTGAAATCTCAACAGAGGTCCAGCCAATTGGTGCTGGTAGTCTCCCAGTGCGTGGAACAGAGAAAACCCGACTGCAGATACTGTGTCTCAGGTGATGGTAGTATAAAAACAACTTATTTTGGTCAAAAACAGCTAAAAAGTTTGTTGATCATGATTGATTTTCAAAAGCATTAACATGGTAAACCATCCTTCACTTTCTACATTTTCTTTTTTTTTTTTTTTTTTGCAGTTTGATGTATCGTTCACTCAAAATGTTTGATTTGAATTTGCGTTCAGCCGCCCTGAGACAATTTACAGGATCGCCTTTTTGCTGCATTTATAACCGCAAACATTTTGGGGTCTCCATCTCCCAGCTTTGATCACACAGAACATTTTCCACGTTCGTCCTCTTGTTTAGTTATTTGCAACGCAACTCGAACCCCTTGTTGTTTCTACCAAACTGCAAATGAAAGCTATCAATATGTCTTTAAGAGATGGCTTCCTTTGTGACATTTTTTCCATAAAGGCTCAGCTTTCCCACCTGAGCTGTGGATCTCTGTAGCTCCTCCAGAGTTACCATGGGGCTCTTGGCTTCGTCTCTGAGCTACACTCTCCTGATCCAACAAGCCTGGTTTATGTGGATCACCATTTGTTGACAGGGTCAGCAAATGTGTCGTAATTTTCAGATGATTGATTGAACAATGCAGAGCTCTCCGGCCTTCGCTGTGCATTAAGCTGCACACTAATTAGGTGACATTTGAAGGCAAATTGGTTCCACGGGGACTTAATTTAGAACTTGAATACAAAGGCACGGAGTTTTATTTGTAAACAAATGTGAAGACCATGCATCATTTTCCTTCCCCTGACACGTTATGTTTCATATTTCACTGAGGTGTGTCTAACTTTGTCATAACAAGAGAAGAAGTGGAAAACTTAATGGGGTGTAGACACTTTGGCAGACAAACCCGGCTGTGGCTTTGGTAGCTGCTCGCGCACCAGGCAAGAACAAAAAGAACAAAAATTCTAATTTTTTTATATTTATAAAATATTATATTGACGTTATTTATTGGGTTTTACATTTCGTGTCAGAGAAAAATAGATGCCTTTCTCTGACATGAATATTATTCTAGGGATTGGCTAACATTTTTTAGGAGGGGGCCATGGCCCCTCTTTTCCTAATTCTTGGGAGCGTCACTGTTCAGCAAAGCCTAATGTCACTGTAATGTTCAGGGGAGTTTTCACATAACTGAATCAATTCAGTGTAATAAGAAATTGTCCGGGTTGCAATCCGTGTTTGACGATGGACACTGTGCCGCTGAGAAAGCTGAAGGGGTAGAAATCATTTTGCAAGGTGTGGAAAAGAAATAGCTCTGTTCCCATTACAAATGTGCAGAATACTTTGTCAATATTCTGCTAATGGTGAAACCCCCCCCCACACACAATTTTGCAAGAGTGGTGTTTCAATTAAATAAGAAATGAAACTTAAATTACATGTGAATAAGTTTGTTCACACGAGAAGTCATTAGGAAACATCATCCTCAACCACTTCCTGTTTTATTCTTCTTCGTGGTTTGCACCAGTAGCATCCGGTTGTAAATCATGCAACTCTTGTCATGTGATAGTGTTTTCGTTGCAGTTTTACAAAATAAACCCATTTCGACATTTCGACCAGATACAAACCAGCGAAATTGCCGCGTTTCTGTTAAGCAAATTTAATTTCAAAATGTCTGATTGAGCAATCAAGTGGTCGACGGAAATGAATCTTCTATTAGCTTCCAGGACAGAATCTGCTCCACCCCTGAAGAAGGAGACTCGCGTGTCGCAGCTTTCACCAAAACGCTGAAGGAGATCCGAGTTTGCAGACATTAGCAAACTGTCACTTAACCCCCCGTGAGCTGCCGAGGGCACAGCCCGACGTCCTTCAGCATGTTCGAAAAGACAGAGAGATTAGCTGTGTTTATTGTGCGATAACCCAGCCGTGAACAAAAACTACTGAGGGGTGTTATGGTGGGCAGGGAAACTATTAAATCACTGCCTAAAGCACCGTCTCAGTGTTGTTGCGTCTGTGTACTTGTGCTTATATAATCCGGTCTTCCACTTCACATCGAAGTATTTTGTTCATCTTGTCAGCTTTTACATTTGCAGGCAAAACACTTTCTCTTTGTTTGCTCCAATCTGTGGTGCTGTTTGAGAAGTGCTTTAACTCGTCCATACCTACGCCGCCAAACAGAAGCTCTTCAAAAAAAAAAAAAAAAACACACAACAACCAACCCACACGTAAAAACGAAAACACCAAAAAGTGATAAATCTTTTCTTATCCGTGATCAGCCCTTTTGTAAAAATGGAAACGTGTATTTTACTCGCGCAAATCTGTATGCAAAGAGCCGACATTTTGGTGCTGAAGGAGGAGCTTCCAATGATAAATTGTCCCAGTAATTATTGCGATAAGCGACATTATTGATGTTTTGCGGACACTTCATGTAACATATTGATACAGGCGTAATGAGGCCAGTTCGTTCTCCCAAAGACCAATTAACGTCACACTGAAACCAGACGACATCTTAAACGCCTAAAAATAAAAAGAAACCAAAAACAAGAAATAAAACGAATCAGAATTTCTCTGTAAACAAAATTTCCCTTAAAAAAAAAAAAAAAATCAGAATTGAAATCATCAAGCTAATTTCATTTATGGGATTAGTTGATTAACTGCAACAGGCTTAATGCTTGGCTAAATGTGCTCTGAAAACATCAACCTGTGGTTTTTCGGACACAGTTTGCCCTCATCCATTTGAAGCTTAATGACAGAGTCAGTACAACATGATGAAGAAAACAGCTTCAGGTTACCATAGGCGCTAGAAGGAGCTCAGCATACAATATTAAGGCTAAGGATATCAAAGCAAACCTGCACTGTTTTATTCAGGCCAGCTTTCGAGTTTTACATGCAAGTGAAACGCCGAATATAGATTTGAATGCAGGCTCACAGAAGTTATGGTTACCAAGGACTGAATGCAGTAAATGAGATGCAGTCGTGTTTTTGATCAGTTGGCTTTATTTCTGTACAAATACCTCCGTCCAAAACCCTCAGGGAGATCATGCAGAGTGACACAGAGAGAAAGCCAGTATACTAAACCCTTACTCAACTATTTTAGCTTCAGTTTGATTTTTAAAAGTTGGGGTCAAAGCAGAAATTTCAAGAAAACTTTGTTCCACGGCTATATATATATATTTTTTTTAACCTTTTGGGCGACTCTTTTATTTCAGGTGCTTATAACGGGGAAAGGATGGATGACTCTGCTGCAAAACCAAGCTTCGCTTTCTGCCTGTTCAGCTGCACGGAGGTCTCCGGTTTTATTAATAGCAATCTGCTATTTTGCACACAAAGGTGCGGGGCTGTGCTGTGTGGAGATACTCTACAACTGTCCTTTCCGAACGCTTTGAAATTGTTTAAATTGCTCTAGATGGAGAAATCACGTTGAAAAGCTGCCCAGATGAATGAGTGACTCATCGACGCACTAATTACCGGCCCACAGCGTGTGTCCAAGGCCTGCGACATGAATAAATGTCGCATACAGTACGAGCGGGGTTTACTGACGCTCTCCGGCGTAGTGAGGGTGCCAGAATGCCGGCGGAAGGGGCCGCGTTCCACGTTCCAGAGTCTGGCAATAGATGGGCTCTTTTTCTTTTTTTTTTCCACTTTCCTTTTCAGCCACTGCTTTCTGCTCGCTTCTGGCAGGAGGACGTTCCTCCGCAAACTGAAAAATATCCTTGATAGTCTCAGATCATTCACCAGAAGAAGCCACAAGCCGCTGTGTTCACACCAACCAGGCCCATTCCAGACTCTCAAAAGCCCACAATGCATCGCTTTAAGTGTTGCCGTTACCTGGAATCCACTTTCAAATTAAGCACCTCAGCGATGCTCCTGCGCGAAGAGAGTCTCGCCCAACTGGTTACGACTACAATAACTGTTCCAAGAGATTTTCAAAAAGAGCAAAATACAACTCAACTTTTGTCTCGTTAGAGACGAGACAAAAGTTGAGTTGAGAATTAAAAGAAGACCTTTAATAAAAGGAGAAACCAAACTCATAATCGTAAAGCATCACTTGCGGCTCTAGTGGCTGTTGGAATGCGGCTCGTCAAGGAAATAATTGCCACAGATAAGTTTTGCTTTTAGTTAGTTGGTTGAGTCATAAGCGTTGACTGGGTGCAATGCAGTGATGTTAAACAGAAATTAGCCGCTGGTCTGTAATGCCCCCTGCTGGCGGAGCCGTTTTGTTTTGCAGGCCTTTTTGGAGAACAGACCTTCTGAATCATGTTGAGGTCAAGCTGACCAGCAGAGCGACCGCAGACAGAGCAACGTGTTGCCGTACGTGCTCGTTTTCTAAAATACAACACGGCGCGACAGCAACAGAAAACGTATTGTTCTGAACCACTTTGATAGGGTTTGGTTGCCTAATGTACAGAAAAATGTTTTCTTTCATCCAAGGAAACAAAATACCTACCACACACCCAGACCTCTGGTCCTCTTTTTTTTTTCAGAGAAACTCTACATTTTTGGGGGTATCTGGCTGCAAGTCATAGTTTTCACTCTCTTCACAGAGTTTTAAAGGAGTAAGGTCAGCAGACTGGTTAGTGCTCCACATAACCTTAATGTGACATCTTGATTGTAGGCTTTGTGTCAGTATCATTCTGGAAAACATCTGCATAGCTCAGACTAAGCAAAAAGGCTTCATGGCCAGTCGACAATGCAAAGCTGAATCCATGGAAAGCTTTGGTCTCGACTGATCATAGCATTTGCCTCTGATGTCTTTGCTTGATCATTTTGATGTTCGCTAACTAAAGACAGGCCTTTAACATGTGGCTTCTACAGCACAGGGTGGCAAGATTTCAATCCATTATAATCTAGTGTGTTAGCTGCAAAGTTGGTCTCTAACTGTCTTCAGATAAATAAGACTCTCTTACAATGACTTAAGTCCAGATGGAGCAGATTCTCATTTTATAGATTTCTATTTCCCCAATTACCGTATCACCATCTGGGTTGCACTGTCGAGCAGTTGGTACCGCTGTTGCCTTGCAGGAAGAAGACCCGGGGTCTGATTTCTGGCCTGGGGGGTCTTTCTGCATGGAGTTTGCCAGTTCCTTCCTCCCATAGACCAAAAACACAACTGTGAGGTTAACTGATCTCTCTAAATTGTCCTTAGGTGTGGAAGCATAGTTGATCGCTCTCTGGCTGCTGAAGATGGGCACCAGCAACTCCATGACCCTCCCAGGAATGGGACTGGTGTATATATACAATGAATGGATGAATGGATGGATGGATGCATCTGCAGAGATCTTGCATTCCAACCTTGTGCGGATGTACCATCTTGCCTTTTTGCAATACCGTGGCCGCCACCAGAAACCAGTTGGGGTCAGGAACGTCTAAAAGACACTGGTCAGGTTTGTAGGGGATCCGATTCTTGCCCGACGTTTAACATGTAAATATTCCTCATACATTTGGAATAAAACATCCACCAGCATCCAAGAAATCGTGATGTAAATTAAAAATGCCCTATTTTTCTTCTTGTGGGCTTAGAGAAAGATGCATGAAATGTGTCTATGAATAAGGTTGACTTGACTTCAGGTCTCGCATAAATTTCTTGAAAGTCTACTTTGTGACTCACACATAAACAAAAGTGTGAAATGCATCACTATTTGAAGGATAAACATTTGCCCACTCAAAATACAACCTGCCTTACCAAATTGTGACGTATATATTTTGTCATAAAAGAAGAGGTGAACGAATATTGTTAGATGTGAGAAAGGAAAAAAGAAAAATTCCAAGTTTGAAGATTTTTTTTTTTGTGTTGTCGAATTTTTGCAGGGCTTTCCATCTTCTTTAACATAAACTACCCCCTGCGTGAGGGAAAGACGGGAATTGGCACCGAACGTCCGCCTGTCTTTGTCCTTCATTATCCCCACATCTTTCTCTAAACCCTCGGATTACAGGGAAACATCTGCCTCCCTGCACGTCCACATAAATCTCAATCCTCTCCGTGTCCTCCCCCTGCTCTACAGCACTCTGCCTACAGGACGCTTCATTTTATCGCAGCCAAGACGACAGCGAACCAGGAGTGAAGGTGTGAGAGGTTGCCTCAGTCAGTAAAGTCCAATAACAACATTCTCAACATCACTAGAACAAAGGCTGGACAGAAACTACTCAACGTAGATTTACTGACTCGGCAGATTTACTCTTACTTTAATCTCTCTCTAGTCAACTGTACTTTTTGCCAAACTGATGATTTAAAACTTATGATTTTAAAAAAATCACAATAAATGATAGACGATACAATAAATGCACCTCCCTACTTTCGAATTTTAATTTCTTTAGAAACTATAAATGGCAAAATGATACTTTTGTCCGTAATAATTTACAGCTTTGAAAAAGAAATCTAAATTGGCGTCAGCAGTCTCAAGTTTCACAAAATTGCAGGCAGGAAATCATTCACAGAAATCCCTGACTGGAGATGGTGGCAGTGAGCCAGGTTAGTTTGGTGGACCAGTGAGAGTTTGGACGTCACGCGTTCTCATGTGTCATAATTTCGTTTGATGACTATAATCAGAACTCAAATTAAAGCACGACGTGCGAGAGGAAACCATCTGCTTCAAGCAGGGCCGCGAAGAACCCCGGGGGATCACACCAAAGCACCGCACCGTGGCTCCAGCACGGCTTCAAGAAAACAAGAACAAACTCACCTCTCAAGACTAAACTAATTCTTTAATGAGAAAGAGCGGCTGATTTTGTTTCCCTGACCAGGAATATTTTTAAGTAAACATCAGCTGTGCACTTTGCCAAGAAGCCGTTGAGTGTGAATTCCCACGGCTCCCGTTCTGCCTTCCCAACCATTTCGTCAAGACGTCACCGAGGACGATTCTGTCCACGCCGTCTTTCCTCTGCAGCAGGGCTCCTGCGGGCTGATGTGTGGCTCCCGTCTCCTTGGGTTGAGACAGCTTGACACCGTCAGCACATCCTCATTCTTTTCCGCCACCACCGAGAAAGCATAAATATCGCCTCTTACTTTTTTTCCTCCCCCTCTGACGCGGGAGAGAAAAAAAAAAATATTCCACTTTACCCTTCAGCTTTTTGTCAGACGCCCTTAGTCCCACTCCGCCCTGACCCCGCCGCCTATGGGAAACACACTAAGCTAAGCTGATCATTTGCAGGTGGAAAAAAAAGAAAAAAAAAAAAAAAAAACATAAAAATATCACCGCCTTTGCAACCTCCTGCCTCCTGACAACAACTGCTGACTCTGCTGTTCGCAGCAGTTGGGTCGCCGTCTCGGCGTGTTTCAGCACAACAAACTGTCATCGGCAGCAAGCACAACATGACTGCCATTCCCTCTTGGCTCGGCAGCACTCGCGCTGCTCCCATCGACATGACGTGTCATCAAAATTTAACAACACGCCCCGTTTTCCTGCCTTCGGATCCAGAAAGAGCATTTATCTGCCGTTTCTGAAAAGTTCCTCGTAGTTTCCTTACACTGCATACGTTATATGTTGGCTGGGCGGGGATGTATATGCAAACTTCATTTACGTTAAAAAAAACAAAAAACGTTTTGACTGGTGGACAGGTTTGTGTCAAAAATGCACCGATCAATCAGCCAGGCATCGGAATCAGACGATATTTTCCTCAGATCTGCTGTGATTGGTTATTGGTTGGTATAACAGTTCTTGAAATTTGATTTATTTTCTCCATTCCTTTAAATGCTTTAAAATAAAGGACTTTAACTGTTTCCTGTTTATGGAACCTGAAACCTGCCTTGATTGATAAGTGGGAATGTTTTTGTGATGTCTTTTACTTACTTTTACTTGGATTCAGAACTGCTACGACTGTTCAACATGAAGCAAAGTTTTTTTTTCCTCTTGTATTTGATATGATCATGTAAAAAGTAATCTGTCCGACATCTGAACCAACAGGTCGGATGACAAATAAAACCAGAAACCGGTATAGGCCTGTAGGTTAACGCACATTCTTGTTTTAGTTTGTGAATGCAGAAGTTGCCCAGGAACCAGAGGTTTATCTTGTAACTTGTGGGTTGCTGGTTCAAACCTCTGCTCCGCCTCCTCAGTTATTCTGTCTCATCTGCTTTACCTGCAAACATGTAGCTTCTGTTTTGTTGTAGATTTTCTCCTTCTGGGTGCCATGTTAAATTACACTGGATCCTGTGGTTGCTGTATACAACCATTAACCCTACACAACAGCTCATATTAAATGAATCACGATATTCATCTAATATCGGCACTAGCATCAGTCTCAGCTGATTATTTGCCGTTTTTTAACATATCTGAAATAAAACTGGGTCGATATTAACAACCATCAGTTCAATCTTGAGTGGTAGTTTTCTTTTTAAAGTCTCTGAATTGTAGCAAAGTAAATAAATGTACCTATACATTGGTAAATATTGGTTATCAGCCATAACAGCAATACTAATATCAGATATCGATATCAGTCCAAATTTTCATATCGGTGCTATGATATATATTATTTTTTTTTAGATTAATCACATTTTTTTTTATAAAGACTTTCAATTTGCTCCAGTAAAATTTTCCAAACCCATAACAAGTTGCTACCTTTTTTTTTTTTTTTCTTTGTAAACAAACAAACAAAAAAACCTAGGAAGACCATATCCTGTAAATTTATAAGCGGTCTACTTTTCAGCCATAAAATTTAACATGCAGGATGAACAATGGTGGCCCGAATGATGTAGGATCGAGTTTTATTTTGTTCTTCTGACTGACGTCTGAGTGAACTTCCTCGGACAGCCACTCCGGCAAAGACTGACGGGCACAGCTTGACGGAAAGACGAATGCCGCAGCAGGATGAATTATTTAGGGAAGATGGCCAAGATAACTCTTTCTTCGTGGCCCCTTCTAACATCTCTCCTTCTTTATGCTTTATTAACACACGTTTCAGGGCTTCCAACCAAAAGCTGAACACAGCTTGTGCTTTTACAGAAGAGGTTAGAGTCGCTGATGTTTAAGTTAATCAACAAACCAGCTCTACGAAACGTTCCGAACTCTTGTGAAGTAAGTTTTCAAGCACTGCCTATGCGTTTTGTTTGTGATTTTCCAACACCTGGTAGGAAACAGGTGGTTTATGATTAGCTCCTGTTGTGTAATTATGATTTTATGACTGATAAAGTCGATAAAGCAAAGGATAGAAAGGGGGAAATTATCATTGGAACTGTGAGTATTTTGAATTTCAGAAAAGTTAAAGCCATACTCGTATTTAAAACGATCATTTGATTAAACTCACTGTGTCCCAACCTTAACAACAGACTAACAACAATAATAATAATGCTCTCATATATTGAGGTAATAAAAAAAAACTGAATGCTTCATTTGATGCTGTTATTCTGTTAATAAAATCCAACATGGCTCAACTACAGTCAAAACATTCCAACGTCTGAGGTCAGCGACACAAACATCGAAGGTTTTCCTTCCTTAAAGCCAACAGTCTTGATAGAATTTTTTTTCTGTTTTAGAAAAAACACCTGGAATAGTAATAATACTAGGCAGGAAATGGACAAAAAAGATGAAGTGATGCTGACTTTGACGCTTTGACTCATACGGTGCCTTGCAAAAACATTCACACCTCTTGAAAGTTACAATATAAACTTTTATCTTTTATTTTGGATTTTATGCGACAGACCAATACAAAATATGTGGGGGAGCAAAAAAAGATGCATTGCTTATGACTGAAAAACACCTGGAAATAGCACAATCCAAGGTCTTTGGAAGAGACTTAAACATTTAATAGAGTGTCCGTGTCTGTGGTTCAGAGTGGCTCAGATTCAGAGGTTTGCTCGAGAACATCAGAGAGTGAACGGCGTAATGGAGAAACACAGCAGGAGAGCTCAGGTTATTGAACAATATGCCAAGTCGGGCTGAACAATAAATCAATTTTAAACAAAATTTCTGGTTTTGAAGATTTTATTTCTCGTGGGGGGGTGCGGGGGGGGGGGGATTGCGAAAACAAACAGCAATAAATTTTTACTTACCCATTATGGACGAAAAATTAAGCTAACCAGCTAGCCAGCTAACCTTTTTCATAGCTCAGAAAGTAGCAAGCTAAGTAGCTAAGAGGCTACCACTTAGCTAGCCAAGTGTTAGCTAAGAGGCAACCACTTAGCTAGCTAAGGCAAATTAGCTTAGCTAAGTTTAAGGTCAACTTAGCTAAACTAGCTAACTAAAAGGTCAACTTAGCTAAACTAGCTAACTAAAAGAATTTGCCTTAGCTAGCTAAGTGGTTGCCTCTTAGCTAACACTTGGCTAGCTAAGTGGTAGCGTCTTTGGTAGCATCTTAGCTAACACTTAGCTAGCTACGTGGTAGCGTCTTAGCCACAAGCTAAGCTACGTGGTAGCGTCTTAGCTAACACGTAGCTAGCTAAGTGGTAGCGTCTTTGCCACCACTTGAATGCGTGACAGAAAAGTCCCGCAAGAAAAAAACTATAACTATATGAGATTAAATAGTTCTGCCGCTGCAGGGCGCGTTTAAGGTCAACTTAAATAGTTTTACGTATTCAAGACATTTTAAGGCTTTTATTTCAGACACATAAATGTAATACTTTCTAAGGATGCGCTGCGGGGAAACCAAGCCTTCAGATGCCTTTGCATATTTAAGACGTGGATAAATGTAGCACAAACAGGCCTTACCTTGATCCTGGGCATGGTGACAGTGGGAGGTCTTGCCTTGGCCACGAAGCTGTGGGACGAGCCTTTCTCCACCAGGTACCGGGTGTAGGGCATGCGGGGCCCCTCGGGGGGTCCAAACACGAAATCATCTCGGAGGGCATCCACCACCATGAGGACGACCCTCCTGAACAGCGGCTGGGGCAGGCGGCTGGAGTTGGGGTGGCTTCCTGCGAGGCAAGAACATCTCTGATGAGCTCATCCACAGCCAGGGGGACAGACAGAACGGTAGGGGCAGAGTGATGCTGGGGGCTCTCACCTGCCAGCGGCTCCGCGGGTGAATCCGACAGCTTGCTCTTGGAGGAGAAAGAAGACTTTACCGGAACGGGGAAGAAGCCCCTCAGGAAGAGGGCGACGCCGAGCACTTCAAATATTAAAACGAAGCAGGCGAACACAGACGAGCGGACTCTCATGGTGGTTTTACGGAGCGACTAACTTCTCTGAACGGGACAAGTCGCTGACGACACACAGCAGCAGCTGCAGCGGCCACGCTTCACCGGGACAACGCGCCAAGCTGCGTGTCGCCCCGCAACATGTCCGTCTGTCAGGAAACGTAGCGAACAGTCAATGTTTGTACTGTATTTGGGATAAATGCACTAATACCGGTTAGCAACGTAGCCATTCATTTTAGCTTCCGCGTTGATAAACTACGGCAGGCGACAGAACCAAACGAGACCAACGCGCTTTTTTTTTTTAAAGAGCTCTTGGGTGATGTTTGGGTTTGGACACCACAGAACACCACAGGTTGTACAATGATGAAATTGCAAATTAATTAAAAAAAAACGTAATCGTATAATATTGATGTTATAATTCTGCTCTAAGAGGAGAAACAATTAAGAATATATAAGGCTAAACTGTAAACAAAAAAGAAGTACGTTAAGAATTACAGGACTAGAATACCCGTATGTTCATGTCTGAGCACCTGCTGCCATCTGCTGGCAGAATTTAGTCACTGCAAGACATCTCCGTTGATTTGTGCTCGATTAACCTTCATTCCTACAATGTAATATTCTCAAAAAATAAATAGAGGTGAATATCAAACGAATACACATAATAAAAATTACATTAAGATTCCTCCCTTAATAGTTAGAATTTATTTCTGGTTCTCTTCAGCGTCAACGACCATTTACATACCTTGATTTGATATTTTATGTAATTTTAATAACAGCTGAAGTTGTAGAGTGTTAACACGACATGAAACTCTTCATCTTGCTCTCCAATAAACACCAGAATTACAGACTGGAGGACCTATAGTTGTTTCTCCGACCCGAGTTGTGGCACATTTTTCCTGAACGCTTCCATGTTTCAACAAGCTGTTCACTTTTTTTGTTTTTAATGATGCCAATAATGAAATTGCTTCACTTCTTATCCTCTAAATATGTATTAAAATTCCAACATGATTGAGAAAAATGTCTAATTTTGTATTTTATTTCTGCTATTGTGTCCATTTATGATTAGAGAAATGTAAACAAAGCATCAGAAAGAAAAAAAAGCTAATGAAAACTAGAAAAGATTGTCAAAGTTTAAAAAAAAAAAAAAATTGCAATTCCTTTATTTTTTGATTACATTTGCAGCAAAGTCCATAAATAATGATCTTATTTCTCTTTCCTCTTTAGAACACTAATGAAAGCGTCTTTTGGAACGTCGACGTTGCCGATGCGCCGCATCTTCTTTTTACCCTCGGCTTGCCTCTTCAGCAGCTTCATCTTCCGCGTTATGTCGCCTCCGTACTGCGAAAAGACGAATGACTGAGTATGACGACTTGCGGCAAGTTATCACACAAGACAACAGAAGCCCCTCTACTTACACATTTCGCGAGAACATTTTTCCTGAATGCTTTTATTCTGAAAGAGGAGCACAGCACCGTGTTTATTCCAAAGCGCTACTTATTGATTGTTGTTCTACGGCCAGGATTTTGCCGACAGACGGAGGAGCTGCGCTACTTACGTTTCTCTTGCTATGACTTTACTTCCAATGGCTGCCTGGATGGCGATCTCAAACATCTGCCTGGGAATGGATTCTTTCAGGCGCTCACACATGGCTTTCCCTGTACTGTACGCACGCTCCCTGTCAGAAAAAACCCAGTCAGAAGACACAGATATATATACATATATATAAAAACAAGCACTTAATTTTACTTAAATTTTTACTGTCCGCAGATGAAGACAAATTGTTGAAGAAACAAGCAATTTGTTGAACGTTGTTGTTGTTTTGGAGCCCGTTTTCAAGTTATACATAGTGATAGTGTCGTATTATTCAAACTCCACAGAAACCAATTTAATCAAAAGCCAACCGAGGAAGTGTGAAAGTGCTACAAAGTAGCACCAGAGTAACAAACACAACCATCCAGATGATTTGAACACAATAAAGTCTTGACTGTACCGGTGTACGATGGTGGTGAGCTCCTCCACCGGCCGGCCGTTCAGCAGAATGTCCATCTTTATCAAATCGGCAGCCTGGTAATCTGCATTCTCATAGTCAAAGCTGTGGAAGCGTCAGATGAAAGAGGTGAGGAGAACGCAGAGCTTTCAGACTCACTTCAGGAAAATCGACGAGGTCTAGAATTGCCTATCAAATGGGAATGACGAGAAAACAACTGCATTGGAGGAAAGTCATATTTTATAAGAAAACTGAGTTTCCAGCAGTTCTAATTACCGTCTTTTATTAGCATAAAGGGATGATTTTTTCGTAATATTTGCTCTAACTCGCGACTGCTTTCAGATTCAGCCTTGCTTCTCGTCATCGTGTCCCTCTCCCCCAACCATCATGTCACAATCTTATTTGTTAAGGCCTTCGCTTTTTTTGTCAACACATCCTCGCCTTCGTAGCACATAAACAGCTGCATGAGAGACATTGAGGCGATAACACGAGGAGCTTGTCGAGTGTTTCTATTTCTAAACAGAACAGGATAAAATGTTCATTTGGCATCCCAAATGAACCGTGTCTCTTTCTTGTAAGAATGACCAGCGGTGCCATCTGCTGGCAGGCGGCCGAACTACACCACTAAAAGAAAGCTTAAACGGACATCATCAGCTAATCGATAATTGTAGCTAACTTTAATCTGATTAATTGACAGTTAATCGTTACTCTCTCTAATATGTTCTGTCGATATTAAAATGCATAAATGTACTGAGAGGTAAATGTGAAATTAACAGTTGTAATGGGAAAGACCGAGTAAGAAGTCCTCCACCTTGATGTTTAACACTAATCCTGAAGCAGCTGGAACCAGTCAGTTGTAGTTACAGCTGCACATAAAAGCCTGAAAATCCTGAGTGTGAAGACTTACTTATATTTACTAGATTACTAGATTAGTAATTCATAATTCATTTTCCTCAATAAACGCAGGACTAAACATAACAAATTTGTCCCTTTTCATTTCCCCTCGTTTTTTTTCTCTTGACGTACGAAAGCCAGCCGTTGTTTTGAGCTGCATGCTGTGACCGCCGACAGCTTACCTGGCGTATCCGGAGGACATCGACTTGAGGAGGTCGTAGAAGTCCACGACGATCTCGTTCAGGGGGAAGAGATACTTCAGCATGACGCGCTGCTCGTCAATGTACACCATGCTCTTCTGCACCCCCCTGCGACTCTGGAAGACAAACCGCGGCTTTTCTTTTCCAAGGCTTTCAGTTTGGCTTTTATCAGAACGCCGAGCTTAACAGCTAACTTTCTGACCCGCAGCAGGCACACCTGTGTGCATTCCTCATTGTCTGAACTGGTGCGTTTATGCGTGCATAAATACTGAGTTTTAATTTATCTCTTTAGCTTTTTACTCCCGTTCCTCTTACCAGGCACAGGCTCATAATCTTGCCGGTGTAAGCGTCTGGAGCCAGAATCGTCCCCAGCACCATGGGCTCCAAGTACTCCAACACGACCGATCTGTCTGGGAACTGAGCCGGGTTCACTATGGTTACCTCCTCGCCGCCGTGCTCCTGCGAGGACAAGAACACGGGAACACGGGACGGGTTTTACAGCTCCTGATCACATTAAGGAGAAAGTCAGGAGGAAAAAAATTCCTTAAAATTGTGAAAAAAAAAAAACTGTTCCTCTGTAAGCATGCAGAAATTATATCATGATTTTTGATAAAAAGGATAAAAATCTGCAAATATCTTATACTTGAAATGAGAGAAAAATAACAAGAATGAAGGGACGAGTCACTTTTCAACAAGATAGAGGCGCTGGTTTTTACGTCAGTAATTCTTGAATATTGATTTTTAAAAAGACACTAGCTCCACTGGCAGATTATTTCACTCATGGGAAAATGTCTCACTATGAGTGAAATAATCCAGCCAGTGGAACTCGTACCGTTTAAAATAATCAATTTGGCACTTTTCACTATCCATAACAAAACATCCCTGATCTGTAACTCAACCAATCTCTGAAGTAAAAAAAAAACAAAAAAACGGACGTTTGTGCAAGAAGCGGCTTCTACCTTGATGAGCTTCGGCGAGGAGAGAATGGCCTTGTACGGCACGGTGGGGGAGGTCACTATGACCGACGCGTTGTACTCCTGCTCCAGTCTCTGATTGAACACCTCCATGTGAAGAAGACCCAGAAAACCAAGTCTGCAGAGGAGGACACATAACGAAACGATTTTTTTTGTGTGTGCGGTCGTTCAATCTGCTGATTAAATGCGAGCGCAATCAGAAGAGGGACGTCCACATCACACAGCAGAGCCGTTTTTGGATAAGTGGCCTTATTGCCAACATTATCTCCTTGGTAACCTCGGTACAAATCCTGACCCAGAAGTCCGTTTTTCCTCTAACTGAAAAGCGCCGGTTCTGACCTCCAGCCTGCTCCGAGGGCCAGACTGCTGTCTCTCTGCACTGTGACACTGGAGTCATTCAGGGTCAGCCTCTCGATGGCGCTCCGCAGGGCCGGGTACTCTGATTGGTCCATTGGGTACATGCCTGAGGAGCAGGAAACGACAAAGGGAAGCACATCAGCAGCCGCACTGGACGACTCACTGAAAGCCTTGCGTAAACAAAACCTGACTCAGGGGCTGAGAGCAGAACAATGTTTAGACAGTTCTCTACTTCCAGTTTACTTTTTAAAAGCGGAAGTCGGGGAGAGCCTTACCGGCGAACACCATGGCCTTGGCAGGCTTGAAGCCAGGAAGAGCTTGGACCGGACGGTCGTGGCGGTAAAGAGTGTCGCCAATCTGGGCCTCCTTCACGTCCTTCATCCCCGCAACGATGTAACCCACCTGGCCTGCAAAGCTGGAGAACGGCCATATTGGTATTAGCATGTGACGCTAACGCAACGCTTGGATAAAACTTTTTATTACGTTGGCCAAAATTGATTGGGGGCCAAGAACAAAAAAACGCCATTTAATGTTTTTTTTTAAAACACAAGAAATACTAAAACAACAACAAAATGAAGTTATACTTAATTACTTAAAAGAATACAGTAGAGATTTGTAGCAAATGGTGGCGCAGATTATTGTAAATCAAAATGCAAATAAGGTTTTGCACGTTTGCCTCATTAAAGCACACATCTCCAATAAATTGATGTTTTGAAGGCTCAGCACTTTTCTATGTTCTTGACCTGGA
This sequence comes from Poeciliopsis gracilis, assembly GCA_911649635.1. Lineage (NCBI taxonomy): Eukaryota > Metazoa > Chordata > Actinopteri > Cyprinodontiformes > Poeciliidae > Poeciliopsis > Poeciliopsis gracilis. The sequence continues at coordinate 2,229,707 of CAJVRI010001175.1, read as the reverse complement.
TTTTTATTTTCCAGGCTGCAAAAGGTTTGACTGGCAAAGAAGAAGCTGTAAACTAAAGACCAGTAGGTAACGATAAACGCCGTCTGTGTACAGTTTCTGTGTGGCGTGCTCCTCTGGCCGCAGCAGGCCCAGCTCATTGACTTCGTAGGTTTTACTGAGATGCGCCGACACGATCTTGTCGCCCTTCTTCACCCGACCTCCGATCACGGCGATGTTGGCCACCACTCCTCTGTAGTGGTCGAAATTGGAGTCAAACACCAGAGCTTTGAACGGGTCGTTGACGCTCCCTCCAGGACTGGGGGGGAAGAAGGAGAGCGTGAGCAAAAACCGAGACAAAACGAGACTCCACGCGAGAGACGGGGAGGACTAACTCGCCGATCTTACTGCGGGATCCTTTCGACGACCGCCTGAAGAACCGCCTCCACGTTTGTTCCCAGCTTGGCTGAAATCTGACGCACAGGAGGAGACGTTTGTGAGGCATGACGCGGTCAAACGCACGGGGAAACGGTTAGCGTCTTCCCGCCATCTTTTACCCTGATGCACTCCTCGCGTGGGATATCGAACGCCTTCTCGATCTGCGACTCCACTCGCTCCGGGTCGGCGTTTTTCAAATCAATCTGAGGAGACGGAACACGGTCACCTTTCTTTGTACGGGCAACTCCCAGTGGGAAGGTCTGAAAGTACCTTGTTAATCACAGGTATGATAGCCAGCTGGGCTTCGAAGGCCAGGTAGAAGTTGGCGACGGTTTGCGCCTGAATCCCCTTTGAGAGACAACAACAGATGAGAGACCTCACATCATGCAGGAAGATAAATCCTCGGAAAATGAATAAATATGTATATTTATTACTTGATTGGCATCAATAATCAGCAGGACACCTTGGCAGGCGGAAAGTGAACGGGACACTTCGTAGCTGAAGTCCACATGGCCCTGGAGAGAAAGCAAAGCTGCATTCATATGAAAGATATCTTTCATATTTAGTGACATTACTACAAACATTTGGTGCTCAACTCATCTTGAACTGCGAAGAAGTGGGACTCTACCGGCGTGTCGATGAGGTTCAGGAGATACTCCTGTCCGTCGTGGCTGTAGAACAACGAGGCCGTCTGGGCCTTCACGGTGATCCCTCGCTCCCGCTCCACCTGAAGCTTGTCCAGGACCTGCTTGTTCTTCTCCGTCTTTGCGATGGCGCCTGTTTTCCCAAACCGTATCAACAGTGAGAGACAATTCCAGCACAACAGACACACATGCCGACGTCACATTTCCAAGCACGCCGTCAAAGTGGCAAAGAGGACAGTGATGATAATGATCTACGAACAAAAAACAGGAGCGAGAGCAGAGCCCTGGGGAAACGCCAGATGTGAGACGGCAAATGTCTCAGACTGAAAAGATGCGGTTTGATTTGGAGAATATTCAGCAAAACAAAGGTCCGCATTCAAGCTGTTCGATGCTGTTTTAGAGGTGCGAGACTCTGTGGAGCTTTCTACCTGTCATTTCCAGCAGCCTGTCAGCCAAGGTGCTTTTTCCATGGTCGATATGGGCAATGATGCAGAAATTCCTGATTCTGTCCACAGGGAACTTGGACAGGTCGACAGCATCCTTAGGATCAACACAGAACAACTAACTCTGTTAGCTGCAAAGGAAACGTATTAAATATTTCACATTTACTAACAGCAATCCATGCATGGTTGCCTTCACTGACTCTGAGGTGGGTGTGTTACCTTGGCTGGCTGTGTGCTGAAGCTCCTGCAGCTGCTGGACAATACAGGCAGACCTTTCATCCAGCGGTGCCTCAGCACCCTGTAGCTAACGTTGTAGCTCGGTATTTTCCTCCGACACACTTTAAACGGTAAAACCCGTCCTAACAGAGAAATGTCGCGGAGCTGTTTGACGAGAAAATACGTCATATTCTCTAGAAATCTCACAACATTATCATTATTATTATCAGGGAAGGAGAAATGCTAACAAGGCCCCCGAAGGCTACCTGCGCAGCATTAGCAAGGTTAGCAGCATGCTAACGTAACAGAAGCAGCTACGTGAGAGCTTAGTGAACAGCCCGCTTCCAATGAATAACACCCATAACAAAAATAAACCCGCTGCAAACAGCAGTAGTCCTTGCACGAGCTTTCAGGGGGCTGACATTTTGGGTTACAGGTCAGCGGCAAGGAATTATGGGACATGTATTTCCTTCGAACCAGAACTCGGGGGTTAAAAAATGCTAACTTGAACCACTTCGCTTGGAACGAGTTAACTTTGTTTTTCGAAATGTCGAAAGGCAGATTAAACAAGCACAATGCCAGACAACTTTATTATCGATACGGAAATTAGCGGCATTTTGAGGGAAACCCGCTTCGTTCAGCTGCATGACTGTTTTACTTCACTTGATGCTCTCTCGACGCCACTGTCCTTCCTATATTTGTGGAGGCGATATTGTGTTTCTTTCCTAAATGAAAACTATGAGTTAGTTTCTCGCTTACGGGTTTATTTTTGGCGGAAAGCAGGGAGAGGAATTAACTGCATCGCCTGGAAATGACGCTTCGCGTCAGGGAGCCTGTCTGACAGCCGTTAGCCCCGCCCACTTAGCCTGTCAGACGTGGGATAAAAATTGACGTCAGTTGCTATGACAACGAAGCTGCCTTGAATAGATTATTGCTTTTCTCTTTGGAGCAGAAATAATAAGCATCTATTAGCCCTAGATGCGGCTTGTCGTGGTTTTTATTTTGTTTTATTTTCCTTGACAATAAGAATCTAGAAGCATTGTTCTAGAGAATGCATACTTTCCTTTGTGAGATAATAGAGCCAAATGAAAACATTTCACTAATTTTTTTTTTTTTTTTTTTTTTTTTTTTTTTTTTTTTATTTATATATTTACCTATTTATTTATTTGTCACTTTGCCCCACACACAAAATGATGCTTGGGAAATGCTTCTGGACATCTGCTGGCAAATGATAAACCGGACCAGAACAAACAAGCTCAGAGTCACAACATAAACAGCATATTGTAAAAAGTGAGACAAAGGGAAACCAGGAAGTTGATCGCTCTCAAACAAAATATTTTTCACATCAAGGTGTGAAAATCTCGGCCATTTCTGCTCACCCTACACAGTAGAGTTGGTGATTTTATTTTATTTTTCTGATTAAGTGATTAATAATTGGATATGTAAAGGTGCATAATAATTTTATTTATTTATTTATTTATTTATTTATTTATTTTTTATTTTTATTTTTTTACAGAATTTGAACCAGGTGAATTGAAAACTGAGCTGCTTAAGAACTTCTGAGTGAAACTAATTTACAGAAAAATGTGTTTTTTAATCTTCAATTCAAAATGTACATATACTTTTTTTTGTTATTTTGGCTTCATTAGTGTGGTTGAAGCCACGCTGATACGTGGCGAATGGCCGTTTTGTTTTTTGAGTTAACGATTAACCATTTACTAAATTAGTTGCGGATTATTTGAATTATCTATCCATCACGATTAATCGTTTCAGTCCTACTACGCTGTGTGGATTCAGCACAAAAAGTCCACAAAAAAAAAAAAAATGTTATTGTAGAATAATATATTCTACAATAACAACAGTAGTCCTTGCACAGGCTTTCAGGGAGCTGACATTTTGGGTTACAGGTCAGCGGCAAGGACCTGTGACCCTGTAAGCTGTTCACCATTTTCAACAAAATGTTGGAACAGCTTAAGGGGAGTGAATCTTTTAGCAATCGGTGTTTTAAAATAAGCGTGTCAGAACTGGACGGTTTCCACCAGAATGCTCTTCCAATGTATCAAAAGGCCTCTTTTCGCTTGAATGCCGCGATCTGACATTTCCTAACCCCCCCCCCCCCAAGGCCGTCAATTATGTGGACTTTTTGAGGCGCGTCTGCAAGCGGCCACGCAGCGCTGTGCGGCCGGCGGGACGCTTCCCGTCCATCAGCAGAGATGTCTGTCAGGGCGCGATCTCTGCGCAGACAAGCGGGGGTCGGCCGCTGGACTGAGGAAGGAGGAGGCACGGCTCGAGAAGGAGGTCAGGAAACGAGCCCCGCATCACAGCTCAGTGCCACCGGGGCTTTCTGGCTAAATAGTAATGGTTGTTGGCAGCATGGCAGCGCTGGCTGGCAGGATCGACTCCTGCAGAGGAAGAGAGGAGCTGCTCGGCTCGTACTACAGAGAGACGAGAGCGAAACGCTGCTACCAAAAGGGGGGGAAAAAATAAATAGGTTAGTTGAATAGCAAAAAGAACCCCCAAAATTATTTATCCACTTATTGTACTTCTCCCCCCCCATTTTATTACAATATTATAGAACCAGAGATGTCCACTTGTTTTCTTTTTTTAAATCAATAAGTCTCTATCAGAAGAAGCAATATGGGGAGTCTAATCTACAGCTGCTGTTTGCCTCTGCGGTGCCAACGGCCAGCGTCAGCGAAAGCATCACAAAAATAGATGAGAAGAGCTGGAAGAACGTGTTTTATTAAAAAAAACCCAAAAAAAAACAACTAGTGTGCACCAAATCAGTCCTCCACCTTCTGAACAATCATCTGTACCTGGAATGTTTTGAAGTTTGTGCCTGGATGGCAGAAGAAAAGGTGGAGCTGGATCTCCTGATGGGTGAAATGTACCTGCATGCTGAGTCTGTTCAGATAAGGAGACGAACTGGGCAAAATTAAACATGTTAAGCTGTAAAGGCAAATCAGAGCACTTTATGAGAATATATGAGACTGAATATGATTGTTTATATATATATATATATATATAAAAATCATCAACAAAGGTTTCATATCATACATTTCTGTAATTCAGGGAGGATGAATTCATCCTTAGAAACTTGATGGACTTCTTGACACAGACTTGGATGTAACGTAATATTCAGATTTTTTTTTTTTTCTCGTGCCAGATGTTTGTGAAGCAGAACAACTGGTGGCTCCTGTTCTGTTTTGATGCTAATGGGAGTAAATTACATGACAACCGCGTGTACCTTCTGATTTTCCTCTAAAGCTCGACAGCGTCCTTCCACTTCAGGCCACGAACACAAACGATTAGCCGGATGTGAAAGAAAAACGAAACAAGATATATCTGACCCTTTTTGTTGTTGTTGTTTTACTGGAGTTAAAATCAGGCCTATATGTTTGGATATTTGCGGCGTCGCTCTCAGATGTCTAAGGATTTCCTGATTTGTCTTGAAATATGGTGGAAACATTTCAGAGGAAGACTGAAGCAACAAATCTCAACATCGCTTATGGAGAACACAATTGTTACATTTCGAAAGTTAAACACGTAAAAACAACACGCGCACTTCTTCTACACTTCTGTTCCTTCTGTTGCAGTTGGATCCAGTTCCTTTTTGTTTGTCTTTTTCATGCAAATAGTTTTCCTTTGCTTAATGCAAAAGCAACCAGTCATCTCAAATCCACAGAAATGTTTTAGCCTTTTTTTTTTCCTCTTTAACAACCGAATTAAAAAGATACATCACCATGACCTCTGCGTAAAAGTCACTGTAAGGTTTTAGGTGGCCAGCAGGGGGCGACTCGTCTCACTGTAAACAGAAACAGAACATTTCCTCTCTTTGCTTTTAAACCTTTTTTTCCCCCAAGGAGTTTTTCCATCTCATCATTTTAATAAAATCTGTATCATTTACATTAAAAAGAGACAGCAATGTAGATGAATTTATCATTTTGATGGCATCGTGTCTAAATGGAGTATAAAAGACGTTCTGGTCGTCCCTTTTTTTACAAATTCATCCGTTTTTTCTTTTAAACAAAGCCACCCTCTTCCATTTTGTATCTATGTTCCAGCGGTTTGCTTCACTCAGTTTTTAAGTTATTCAAGAAATGAAGATTAATAATAATAAAAACACTTCAGTCTTAGAAATTATCTGTACATTTTTCTGAACATGTCAAATTTCACCCTAAATTTATTGATTTTATTCTGTTCTTTGTATTGGCTATACAACTTCGAGTAATCTCCCACTGGGATCTTTTTGCGTTTTGCTGACAATTAGTTTAAAACTGTAACAAAATCTCCTCAAGGGATGACAGAATAGTTGTTAAACTGGTATAAAACAGCTTTAAAACCAAAAAAGTCATAGAGCAAAACCAGCGAAGAACATTGATATGCAAAATCATTGAGACATAAAATGACCCCAAAAAAAACAACTAGAAAAAATAAAAAGATAAACAATAAGACAAAGTAGTTGAAGAAAAATAATGAATTCAACCATTTAAAACAGCAGTAGAAAAGTGGAGTGAAATGCTTTTGTCTAATGTGGGATGGATCATATCGACCGCACATCAACTTGTAGTTGCCATAGGAGACCCATATAAATATCCGTCACTATGGAGATTTCTTTGAGTTATTTTGGTTAGATCATGGGTCATTTTCTGTAAGTTTGTTTTTTTTAATACCAGAGTCAACAGGATCCAACTGGGATAAATGCGATCAGAGGCGATGGGGTGTGATACAAACTCTGGTGAAAAAAACAACAGCGGCTAAACATTTCATGACTGTTTAGCTCAAACAAATCAACAAGCAAGTTCGATGTCATAACTACACAATCGCCATTTTTTGTCTTTTCTACTTTTATCAGACGCTGTGTTCTACCCCTGCAACAATCTTCTCATTACTGGAAGCATAAACATAAAAAAAAAACAATTTTATGTTGCAGAATGATCAAAATAAAATGCAACAAGTGACTGTTTCTGCCACTTTTTCTTTTTTTTTTGTTTTAGAAAAGTGGCTTAAATTTTTAGTACATAGCACAAAAGATGATTTATGAGTGGGTTTTTTTGGCTCAGCCATAATATTTGAAGTGCAAAACATAAAATGAATCTCATCCGGTGTAATGGCAACGTAACAGGAGGGTTAAACAATAGAATATGATTGCATAATTATGGAGGTAAATTGTCAGACAGCACTCAAATCATGTATGACTTAAAGCAGTTGCATATTATTATCTAAGAACTTTGTTTTAAACTATTTTCGCATTTGCTTCGATTCTGATTCCAGTCCGTACTCCAGCTGAAAGGCGTTATTAACCACATCTCCCTCCCTAATCATTTGATAGATTATTAAAGATTACTGATAGGATGTTCCAAAACGTCCCACAGCCCTGGATGAACTACAGCATGGTCGACACAAAACAACTCGTGGCACAGGACACCATTTCATACTCAGAAAAGTCAGCTCAGAATCAAAAACGTCAAAGTACATAACCATGAAATATACCGAAAACCAACAGGAAATGTTTTGTTGACAAGAAAATAGGAAGGGATATAAAAAAAAAATCCATATGGACAAAATGAAACCACGCGCTGATGTAAAGTCATTCCCTTAAACATGAGCTCAGCTAAATGCTAACGCTGATGCTAATGCTAAACAGTCAGCCAAGACGGTGCTTCCTGGTGCTCATACTTTCACTTCCTATTTTGAACTTCAAACCAGAGTCCCCCTGATCTCTCTTGGTTTTTCTATGGAAGTACAGCACTGAAATCAAACGCTGGAAAAACACAGACATTGTTTCTGACACACGAGTGATTTCTTTTTTTAACCTTTTCCTTTTTTTTTTTTTAGTTAAGATTGCTTCAACTGTCTTCTGTCCCAGACTATAAGTTTAAAACAGGAACAGTATTATACAGATGTGTTATCTACTTAAAAAATTTTTTTAAATTATGTCGCTCAAATAATTATGGCCAAAACCAAAAACGTTATTTTCAGTTCCTTCCACTCAAAAGAAAAAAAAAACAAACAATACTGTGATTTTACCTTTAATAGGTGAACACACTAAATATTTTAGTAAATAAAATGCATGTGTGAATGTCCAGGGTCTTTTCTCCATTTGGTTTGTATATACAGTGGCCACATAAAGGTTTCCGTAGACAAAACTTTTAAGGAAATAATCAATACTTGATTCAAAGTAACCACACAATGTATCACAAAGAAACCTTAAATATATAAAGATACATACACATTTACAAAAGCCGGGATTCTTCAAAAGTGCTGCAGACGGTGTAGAAAACGGGCGGAGAAAGAGGATCACACAGCAATCCGGGACTGCAAAAAGTTTGTGTACCGCAGCGGCTGGAGGTATTTGGTTCGTCTCTTCCACAGACCGGAACCCGTCCGAAGCCGGGTTCTAGTTGGACGGGACCATATCCTTTATAACCGGTTCTCTGTTTAGGTAGGTGGCCCAGTAGACGAGGTTGAAGCCGCCGAAGAGAACCGGGAACATAATCCGCGACAGCCTGTCAATCCTGCTGACGCTGTTGAACGTCTTCTTGGCTTCCGGGGCCTTGCCGTCCGCTTTGGCCTTGCCGGGATCCACGGCGCCGCCTTTGGCGATGGTCGGGAGCGTGCCGGAGTCCTTGCCCACGTTCGGCGCGTAGTTTGCCACCGCTACGGCGTAGGCGTTGTTCTTCTTCATCACAGAAGCCCTCTCTTTCTTCTGCTGACAGAATGACAGAGGGGGATCAGTTTCACGAAGCCTCGCTTTTCATCACCTGTCCGCGGATTTCCAGTGACTGCAGACTTGAGCGCCTCGGTGGCTGGAACGCTTTTTGCAAGGCCAAAGAGGGACGAGATCAGTCACCGGAGTGTTCTCTATGAACACTCATTTTCATCATTTTCAAAAATGGCAGAGAAAAAAAAGGAAGCATGAGCAGCTATAGACAAAAACAACTTGGCACTGACACCTGATCTTATATTTATTTTTCTATATGAAGAAGCGAATAAAAGGAGCTTTGGTTCTTCGACATGTCAAGACTCTTGATATGCAGTTACGGCATTTATGGAGAAAAAAAGTGTTTGGGCAATTTCCAAATTCATTTTGTTTTTGCTATTTTGACATATTTAAGTATTTCAGATGCTAACATTCATTTAAATGTATGAAAAAAAAGTTAAGATTTCATACAAAATGTAGGTTTTAAAGCTTCAGCGCTAACTACAAAAAAACCCATCACTGAGTCAGAAACCATCAATCGGAGCGAGGAAAAGGGTGATAGCACTGTTAATCACACATGTCTACCTGCTGCTCACGCTCTGCCTTTCTCTCTGCTACGCTAAAGCTTCTCCCTGAATGCTAATGCTGGTTAGCATGACCACCACTGACAACGGCGGATAAGGAATCTTCCTGTAACAGTGAGTTGTTTCTCCGCTACTAGTACATTTAGCAGCGCATACAGGAGATGATAGACAGCGCTAAGACCAAACTCCTACAGTTTTAACAAATATGTAAAAAGCATTTTAGTACAGCAAGAAAATAGTTAGGGGGAGGGGAGTAGTAGTTTGCTCTACCGTCCAATCCCTCCCAAAATAGAAAATGAACAGAACATACTTTAGTCATACTGTTCTAATTCAATGAAGTGTAACCAATGTGTCAAATTGAAAAAACAAAAAACAAAACAAACCCAGAGAATTAAATGAGAAATTGCCATTATTTCCCTTTCTCTCCAGGAAATGCCTCTGGAGCCACAATCTGCCGCGGCGCAGCGCTAATGAATTCTCTTTGAAAATGGAGGCTGTCGGAACACATGATTTCTTCTTCATTACCTTCTCACTCACAACACTCTTCCCATCCCAGGCCCAGCCGCGCTTTGTGAAGTAGTTGACAGTGGCGAACTCGATCAGAGCGGAGAACACGAAGGCGTAGCAGACGGCGATGAACCAGTCCATGGCGGTGGCGTAGGCGACCTTGGGCAGGGAGTTCCTGGCGCTGATGCTCAGAGTGGTCATGGTGAGGACCGTGGTCACCCCTGGAACAAGACAGCAGAACGCTTCAGGATCCAGCTGTGATCATTTTTACGTCTCTCTGCAGGTTCTTCGCAGCGCAAATGTTCACCACCTTTAGACACGTTGTAAGCTCTTGTTTAAATCCAGAAAGTTTCACGCATGCGCCCAACGCTGCAGAGACGATTCTTTTACTTGCCATTCATGGCCGTGGTGCAGCAAAACGGTGACAAAATGAAACATGGAGATGTCGGTATTATTAAGTCAGTGCAAAGGGAAAAACCCATCGAAGAATAACTCAAAATGTATCGTGCTTACATTTAAGATTTAGTGCTTTATGTTGGCGACTTGACAGATGAAACCAATGGTAGTCATCGTCAGCTAACAGCTTTTTCCTCTCAAGCAGGGAGCTGGATCCTGTGTCCATGACAACATGCCGTACCGTGTCTATAGACGGATGTTCTGACCCGTCTTAGCCAACTAACGTGAGCTCTTTGATCAGTCCATTAGCAGCTGGTCTCTTATATCCCATTCCCTGAATCTCTAATAGCTTTGAGATGGAATTAACATGCCATTGGTGTTAAATTACCTTGATTCGGCCGGTGGTGAGAACATTCTAGTAAGAAAAAAGAAAAGTTCATTGCAGAACAACGCCACGTACCAAACACAGTCCTAGCAGGGACCGATTCTCTGTTTAGCCAGAATGACACCTGGGAAAGGATGACCGTCATGATGCACGGGAGGTACGTTTGAATGACAAAGTAGCCGATCTTCCTCTTTAGGTGGAAATGAGCCGTCATCACTGTGTATTCACCTTCAAGAAACGAAGACAAGAACAATGTTAAAACGATACAAGTAAGAAACCATTCACTGGTGTCCAAACCCTGCCAGAAATCCATTTGGTTTCTATAGGTTTTAATAGTTCCTATTAACGTCCTCTTTGTCTGCTTTAGGCAAGTCAAGTTTATTTTTGGTAACAAGGCAGTTCAAATTGCTTTACATCACAAAAACATCACACAGTCAATGATTATGAAACAAGCAATAAACATTACATTTCGTCAAACGCCATCTTCAAAAATCACATCAAACATGTTGATCGATGTTCCACTAATCAGGAGCAGCTGTAAGCAGGCGGGTTTTACGGTTTGGTTTATAGGTGCATTTCTGTTACAAATGAGAGTAAATCTATTCTACTAATGTCGAAAAAACACAATTTTGCAGTTGCAGTGTTTTGATTCGATAAGAAATAAAACCAAAATCACTCATGAATAAGCGCAAGCACACGTTACGCAACAAGTCTGACGAGCGTGGCAGCGACGGATGAGATCATGAACATGAGATCATAAACATGAGATCATATTTACTATCCAGTCATGGCGCTAATGCTCATCATCCGTCAGCCAATCAGAGAAGACGTCTGTCTTACTCAAGCCCAGCCTGTTTGGTTTAGACACAGTAGTTGGTGATTTTAAGTGGATTCAGCACGTTGGGATAACACAGAGCTTTGGGTATCACAGCTGCTCATTGGTCTGAAAAAACCAACAACTAACCATCATCCTCCTACTACTTCCTGTTGTCTTCTTTGGCGTTATCGTCAGTAGTAACATCTGGTTGTTGATCATGTGACTCAAAAGAGTTTCCACTGCACTTTTGTGAAATGCATGTTAGGCTGAAGAAGCAGCTCATTCAAACAAACAAACAAAAAGCCTTTAATGAAGGTTTTTCTAAATTGCTGTGTTTGCATTATGCAAATTGATTTTTGCACTTTCAATTTGCACAATTTTATGGTGAATGGAAACGCAGCTAGTAGTCTGCAAGTTTGTTCCAGATTCTGGTGTTAAATTATAGCTGACACATAATTTGTGCCTCATGGCGAATGAGTGCTAGAGAAAAGCATCGACGGCCCTTAAACTCATGTAGACTTGTCATTTACACTAATTTAAATAATTATAGCCTGTTCTGCTGATAAAGATTAGAAATAAAGACACCTCTGTGTTTTCTTAGCAGCACAGTCGAATGTCTGACAGGAGCATGAAACTGTGTCAGAGCTGCGCTAACAGGCAGGCTTTCCAAATGGGGGAGATCTCAAAGACCAGCCAAGATTAGCAATGAGAAGAAAAAGGATGTGTTACCCATGGCAACAGAGCAGAGAAACATAGCTCATTTGTTGCGATTTGGAAACGAGGGCCTTGATACAGCCATCCATTTGGCATGAAGGAAGTCTTTTTCAGCAGTGTGAACGAGGGGGAAGGGAGGGTGTCAACTCCACGGACTAATCCTAGAACGCCTTCTTTTCATTCCCTCTTCTTTTTGGTGTAAAAACGGCGGTATTGGTTGCGTTTCGGCTGGAGCTAATTCTCTCTGTCACCATCCCACAGCCACACAGAAGCTCGGAAGCCCTCATCACCAACGGAGAGCTCCACATCTTGTGTAATTTCATTTGCATGCCAGTCCCCGCGCCTCGGCTGTGGGTAGGGGGAGGTGTACCATCCGCGCGCTGGAAGAGGCCGAACTTCCTTCGCAGCAATATACGGAGGGGAGATAACGACTGGATCCCACAGAAAGTAGTCCCATCAGCCAAAGCACGCTCGGATCCCTGATCAGTCACCGGCAGGGACTAATTTAGGAACCACGGGGGGTTTATATGGCGCTTAAGATGCACCCACTGATTTAATTTCTTATAAATAATGCTACTAAATGGACAAAATCGAAACCTAACCGTTTTAAATAAAGTAGAAAAAAAAAAATCATAGCAACGTTTCTACGTCTTACAGATGCCAGAACGACCAGAGATTTTCTGGCTATGCGGAGGAAAGATTAACATGGAGTTTCCCCTCCTCCACTTGTTGCTGTACACTTCTTTCCCTCATCAGAAAAAGATAAGTTCAGCCGTTTGGAAACATTTACAAATTATGAGAAGTTGTGATAGACTAAATTAACTTTCAAGAATGAAAAATGTTTTTATTTCTTTTGTAAAATACTATTGTCTGAGGTTCTTAACTTCATTAAATGATGCCTTCCTCCTCACTATTTGGTCACATGATCAGTGTTTTTTGCAATATATAGAGTTCAAGAAAGTGCAAAAATAAAAAATAAAAACATAAATGAGCTGAGCTCACTGCACTGTTTGATAACGAGTTTATTATTGACAATATTATTGTCGTCAAGTTTGCAAAGCCAATTCATTTTTTTAAAAAGTGCCCAAATAGAAAAAAAGTAGATTCTAAGACCAAGCAGAAACAAGTGAGTCGTGTTGAAACGGCTTCGCCTTGCCTGGCTGGACGGTACGGCTACAGATGCAGCAGGATGTCCGTCCCTGTCAGGTCTCAGAGCGGCTTCGTTAGCGCCCAATGACCTAGTTTGTTAGCACGCTGCACACCAACACTGACACAAGAGCGATGAATGATTAATGCGGAGCCAGCCAATCAGACAATGTGGAGAGGCCAGTTAGACGAGAGAAACAGCGACTGGCAGCATTCTGCCTTCCACTGATGCACCAAACGCCACTTAACCCAGATAGCAGCGCAGAGTGATGATGGGAAATTGTTGCTCAGTGAAACTGCAGCAGGGATTCCCCTGATAATGGGATTCACTCACTGGGGGTGGATACGTACTGGTAAAGGTTATCTAATGGGAGAATGTTGGTGGAGCTCCTGGTTCAGAGACACAGCGAAAATAAGGGAAGGAAAGAAGGAAGGAAGCAAGGAAGGAAGAATTGAATAAATATCTGGAACTGAAAGAAGATAAAACTTTATTTCATCCATAACATCACAGAAAGTTATTAGTTTAAAAATGGATTCAAATGTCGAAATGAGAGTGGACAGCCGGACGTTGGATGAAACTCATCTGAGTCTTAATGACTCAGAATAACGGTGCGTCGCTTCAATATAAACTCCCTGATAATGACATAAGAGTTCTTCAAGACTTTCACCCGCATGGTCTTCAAATACATAAAAGCTGCAGATCAAAATGTCCAAAAATGTAAAGTGGATCATGTAAGGAGAAATGACGAGCTCAGTGTTCGTGTTCAGACATCTGACTCCACAGCAGAACGCCCACTGTTCCCTCAAGAGATCAGCTGGGAGGCTGCGCGGTTCTGATCGATGTCCGCCGCCAGGGACCAACTCCTCCGAGTCTTTCAGAACCATCAGATGTGAATCCCACTTTAAGCTTCTCAATCTTATCTGGTTGTCTTCAAAACACAATCATGTCCAGAATTTTTGAAGTCTGCGTTTTATTTAAGCGCCTCATCTAATCCACAACATTTCAAAGAATGCGTGGCGGTAGCTTCTCTAAGAAGGAGCAACAGAATCATGGAAATGGAGGCTGTGCAGCATGTGTTTGTCCTGCTGTGACTATGGCCAACGTTTTATCTTTTGTGGCATCAGATTGAGCAAGCTGGAAACCCGTTACAGAAATATGTGCACTAGAACAAGCTCTTCACTTCTGCAACAACCGGTTGAGTAACTTGCGCAGCAGCAGTTTCATGTTTTGACACCGTGCCTCACGACCGCTGATGCAATTAAAAGCAACGGCGTGGAGTGAAAGGAGAAAATGAGAACAACTTCTCCAGATGAAATTGTGGCTAAAACAAGGTCCTGTCACCAGTTTGGCAGTATTTCAGATAATTATTGATATCGACTGACATGAAACGATTATATTGTGACACGATTTCATCGTCCGGCCTTCAGCTTGAGTGATAAATAGCTTCTGATATCTTTGTGTCTCCTGAAACTTTTCTCACCATCTGTGGAGTGCTGTGCTACAACTTTATCATTAGTTTACACACATTTATTTTTCCCATGGCAATGTCCACTGTTACCATAGTTACCATAGCGACACTCCTTGAATCTGGTTGATCTGTCAGGTGAATTTTGCGACCCCTCAGGGCTTCACTCTCCGTTCGCCGCTCTTACCCCCCACTCCGTTTTTGTTGTTGTTGTCACAAAGTAACGCGACACGTCTGCTTTGACCCTGTTCTGTTAGCCGTTTACGTCGCCACGGCAGCGCGGGGCGTCCCGACCCGACCTCACCCGCAGCCGTCACGCCTACGCTGCACCGATGTTGCGGCCTTCTTAACACATTTTGTGTTCCTCGCTGCCTCCACCTGCTCCAGCTCTGCTGCTGTTTATGCGTTCTCCCCAGAGGGCATTTATTTCTAAGTTAATAACCACTGAGAGGTTGTTTTGCGCGGTGCCCTGTATGATATCTATCACTGTGCTGCCTGTGACTCCATATTGCCACAGCGGAGGGCCTTGTCAAGAGAGCCAGTTATAATGCAGTCAATTGATATTAATGCTTTATAAGCAACAGGAGACGAATTAGAACTGAGGCCAAGACTTGTAAAGGTATTCGTACGCCTTACATTTGTTTCCATTGTGTTTTATTACAACACCATTTAATCAAAGTTTATTATTGCATATTGTAAAGGAGGTATAAAGGGATATATAGTTTAAGAATCTGAAAAGTGTGGCACAAATGTGTAAGACTCACCTAGCCTACGTTGTCGAGGCTAGGACTGAAGCGGTTAATCGGATTAATCGATTATTGAAATAATCGTCAGCTAATTTAGCAATTGATTAATTGTTCACTGGAGTGTACAGACTCAAAGAAAGTTGATTTTATTTTAATCCAGTTATTAATCGTTTAATTGAAAAAAATAATCAGCTAATCATCCAAACACTGCATTGATGTGAAGTCGTGCAGAAGGGGCTGAGCTTCTCACACGTTGATATTAGATATTACTTCTTTTAGCAGCACCTTTGCAACAAATGATCAGGTGTTCACTGAAGGAATGTTAAGCTATTGAATTGTAGGCAATAAGATGTTTATGATTCAAATTAACAAGAAGAATTTAATTATTTATTTCTATCTTTCAATGCATTTCTAATAAATAAAAAATCTGCAGAATGCAGCAATTTTTTCAAAGTCTGGTGAATCGATAGAATAATCAATTACTAAAATAATCGCTAGCTGCCGCTGCAGTCAGGTTATTTACTCATTAACTGATTTCTGAAAGTGATTGAATGCACTGGGGGCTAAATATAGAAACAGTTTCAAATGTTGAAAATTTTTTCCATATCACAGTTATGTGCCACTTCTAGTTGGTCTATTACTTGAAATTCCCAAAACTGAAATTTGGCTTGTAAATTAAACACAAACAACTGGGCAGCACAGCGGTGAAGAGGTGACGGGTTTTTCGTTCAGCACCTGGACGCAATGCAATCATTGGTTTGACGACAAACTCGTATTTACACCAAAGTAAAATGCAATCAAATGTAGGATATTATCAAGCTGAAGCCCGGACTCCAGTTATGTTGAATTAAAGTGTGTTAATCATTACAGGTGAGTTGAAAACTGAACCAGTGTGACGTTGCGTAATGTAAGCCGCGTACAACCGTGCGTGCCGTCATCAAAGATAAAAATGATTTCAGAGTGAGTGATGTTTCCGAGCGGCCGCTGCAGAAAACATCAAGGCCTCGTCTTGTTTTTGCTGAAGAATCCCACTGACTCTACAGTAGCTAAATCTGCGGTCAGGTTTACTTCTTCATGGCTCACAAGCAGCATTTTATCTGATCTTCCAGTCTGTCTCAACATGATATCTTTCTCTGCCCCCCCCACACACACACACACATACACACCAACGTATTGATGCATGCTATCTCAAGCTCTGCCCCCATTTCTTGTCATCTGTGTTAGCATGCTTCCGTGAAATGCTGCTTCTATTTTTAGTCCTCATTACCAGTTTTTTTTTCTTCTTTCTTTTCTTTTTTCTTTTAGGTGTAGCCTATTTTCTGGAGCATTTGTTGTTTTCTTGGTTTTCTGTCTTTTCCGAAGCTGGAACTTGACAAGTGATTTGCTTAAATCATGTATTGTTCTCGTTTCTTTCAGGCCCCCAGTAGCAAAGGGAGGGCTTCTGTTCGGCGCGGCCAGATGTCTCTTGGATTTTATGTAACCGAGCAGGTTGCATGCGAGATCTGAGGCGAAATAGAAAGCAATTACATTCTGGGAGGCGAGATAACTTTTATTGGGCTTGATTGGAGCCGTAATCAACCCTAAATGAAATGTAAAGCAGGGCACAGCCGTGTTAAGAGCATTTTTCTTTGTTAACCATAAAACAGCAGTATTTAGCTTTTTGCATATTTCCATGTAGATATGTGAACTGATCTTTAATCCAGGTGTCCCTGTTCAATCAAAACAAAGCCATTCTGCACAAGCCAAACCAGCAGACCCGATATTTAATAATAAATCAGGTGCAAAAAGAAAATGAAATAAAAACAAAGTGAGCATGAAATAGTTAAACCTAGCAAATTCACAGCCGCCACATGTAGGAGGTTGAGGAGCTCAGCATCCTCTAGAAGAAGAAAAACAGTTTGATTTTCACACGCAGCGACAAAACTCAAAAGGATTTGAAAGTGCTGAGTCCAAAAACTAAAAAGCTGAAGGCGTCACTGCAACTCTTCGATCAGAGCTGACATTTGTTGCTACAGAAAAGATGACTAAAGATGATAGTTTGCCCGCATGCTCAGCAGGTGTAGCCCTTACAAAAATTGGCTAATACACATGTCAAACTCAAGGCCCGGGGGCCAAATCTGGTACGCCACAAGTTTTTATGTGGCCTTCTGGACTCTGCAATCTTTACAATAAAAAAACCCCCAAATTTGTCCTCAGTCTGGTGAAGTAAAACTTGTTTAGACTTGAAACTTTAAAAAAAAAAAACAAAATAAAGGACAGATACATTTCCTTCTGTGTGTCGTTGACATTTGTTAAAAATTATGTAAAAACAAAACAAAAAAAACCCATAGTTTAAAACCTAAAGACAGAAAATACATCCAATAAACATTTTTCAACGACAAAAGAGGAACAACCTGCATTGTGATCACAATTAAATTTTAAACATTAGTTGGCTCCGTTTTTAACAATCGTTTTATCAATTAAATGACAGCAGTTTTTATCTGTCTTCTGCCAAATTACATGCCAGTGAAAAGATGTTCAATATTATTTAACTTTAAGAAGTACTTATGAAATGCAGAACCAGCTACTGAGTCGTATTTTAGCAGTTTGCTGTAGTATTGGTAGTTTTATCAATACGTTCTGCCTCAACCCGCTTTGGACATCCATGATCTTGATGTGGCCCAAAATGAAAATGAGCCCGACGCCCCGGGCTGACGGGTTTGCTTCTAGACGTCTGCTGGAGTCCCGTCGGCTCTTACCTGTGCTCGATTTGATGCGTTCCTGTCCGACAGTTTGACCAAGCAGGTCGTACTGGTTCAGGCGGGAGCTCTCCTCTTCCACCACCACCGAGTCGGAAGCGTTTCGGGTCCAAGCGTAAGTCACCTCTGAGGTTGTGTAGGCGTCTGAAAAGAAAAAGGGAGCAGGATAAACCCAAAGGGGAATAATCCTGAGGCAGTTACAGATATCAATTACTTTTCTTTTTTCAGTGACCCAAATGAAGCATCCCTGCTACTGTGTATTTAAAGAGGCAGTATGACGTAGAATCGACTATTTTGATCTTTACATCATGTTATAATGTTATCCTCTCATCTAAAACATGTCTGTAGAGTTGCTTTGATTCTGTCATGCATGTTTGAGAAATCTTTTAATCACCATGGCAACCATTCAGCTGAGCTCTTCGTGGGATCTAGTCCCACCTTCTAGGATAAAGCTCCTTCTCACAGCTGAGGTTTCAAACGTCCGCCTCCCCTGCGACTCCTCCCCACTCAGCTCCTTCAGACTAGCCAGCAGCAATTAGCAAATACCTGGTGGAGCTACGTCTGCTGAGCTCATTATAGGAGCTACCTCTCAGTGAAATGCTAGTAAAAACCATTATTATTATTAAAGGGTTAATAATAGAGGTGTGATGACTTCCTGAAGGCGGAGGTTCAGAAAGAGCCGAAGCTTCTTAAAGAGACAGGCCCAATTGTAAAGCGTTATTTCCAAAGTTAGATTTCTTTTAAGTCAAATTGAATATATGTAAAATGTTACTGAAGGTAACAAAGTTACTTTCTTGAGCAATGAAATGGCACTATCTACCTGAAAAACATAATACTGCCCCTTTGAAGCATCAGCTTTGAATCAAAGCCCTGTTGATATTTTCTGTTCTTGTTTGACTGCGTTAAGAAAACGCAACAAAACACTTTTTATATGAATGCTAATCATGCATTTCATTTACTCGAAACGTTTTCAGACATAACCTACTGAGTTCTGATGTCTGATAATGGCTAATTATTCATCTCCTCTTTTCCTGTAACCAGCTTCAGAGCTTAAAGCAAAAATTAAAATAAATGAAAAAAATCAGTCATCCAAATGTAAAGAAGCCATAGCACCTAATGAAAGATCTCAGCTCTCCAAAGAAAAATATTTGGATGATTTTAGCAGAAAATAAGAGCATTTTTCCTGTTGATGCTATTATGTTTAAACTTTTAGCTATTTGTAGGGTCACTGCCAGCTGAGCTGTGCATTTTAGGTTCACTTGCTACTCAGGCCGCTCTTGCACCGAAGAACCAGTGAGGTGCATGGCAGACAAAAGGATTGCATCTTAGTTGCGGTTGCCTCAGGCTCCATCATCATGAGAGTTACTCACAGCTGCCAAATTTTAGAGGACAGGAGTGAAAGTCCATGGGGAAATCCTCCAGATGCATTGGGCACTCGGCATGCACTGTTAACCTGCATCCAATTCACAGAACGTTAGCGAGAATTTGCAAATGCATGAAAAGTAAACAGCACAGGTTATAAACAAACAAATAATGAAAAAAAAGAAAAAAAAAGAAATTAAAATAAAAAAGCTGCATGCACCATTCAAGACACTAAACATCTCCAATGCCTTGAACTGGAAAGAAATTGTGTTTTAACCAGCAGAGCACAGCTGAGCTCTCTGCTGTCTTTAGCCTATAGCACAACACATGACAATATGTAGCTAAAACAGGATATTTTTATTTACTGTGACTCACTGTTTGACTAAACATGTCCTGTTTTAGGCCACCTAGAATAAGAACTGTTTTTTTGCTTCAAATAGTTAGCTAGCTAGCTGACAAAGCTAGCTTGGTCTCAAACTTGAACTGCTGCTAATTGCTAAAGGTTTTAACTTTGCTTTCTAAGGTCTCATGACTGCTGAACGTTTGGTTTATGCCATGTTTTTTATTTTTTTTGCGTGTCATCATAGACTATGTGGAAAAGGTTTCTCTTCTTTGCCACTCTGATGATTTCTGCAGCTAGGAAAGATAAAGAGCAGTCGGCTCTCACAGCTTCTTGTCAGGAAGCTCGTTCTCACAATCTGTCTTGTAAATAGCTTTACGCTTCTGTCCTTGAGTTGTTAGGAGATTGGCTGGATATTATTGCTTTACTGAGGCTGTGTATTTAGTGAAGGCCAACAACCAGTCAAAATGTTCAAAACAAATTAAGGCCTGCACATGCACCACAAGAACAGAGAAATTAGTCATTTTGCCTGAGGTGGAGAGAGCAAAAACAGAGTTCTTTAAGAATGAGACATTTTATACTTCAGAAGAACTGGTGCTGAACTTTAGGACTGTTTTTATAGATTTATCCTCCAATGTACCATTTGTCACTGTAGTAATCACTAGAACGATGGTTCTCACAGCCCACACCAGGACGACGTTCTGGCCAGAATATGCGTCAACAACAAGCTGCAGGAAAAGAATATCGTTTTCTTTGAGCGGCACATTTCTCCATTCTCTGTAGAGAGAGTGGGTATAAACCGGGATTTCAGTTCTAATTTAAAAAACCTTGTTCATCTTTAACATTATTCCTAACTTCTGAAACTATATTTACCTTGCTTAAGTTACTGAAAAACAATTACTTCATTAAGGCATCTTTAAGTTCAACTAATATTCAAACAAAAAGTTTTTTTTTTTATGTAACTGACAACTACAGATTAATGACCTTTCATCTTAATTTAAAGATTATTTCATTTGATATTGTGATTAATTTCTTGGACTTCTTGAGTATTGATCAGAAATGGAGGCTGGTATTGTGCAGATTTTTTCACAAGCAAACGGTTTTGGTTCTAAAGTTCAGCTGTATTAGGACAATGGCTTGGAGGGACACAGAGATAAATAGTGGGGTTTAATGTAACAGAGAGAAAACCCAACAATTATTTAAAGAGACATTTTTAGTGATGTAATAATGTGACGCTGCGGTGCAGAACCAGCCCCGGTTTAGCACTGGAGCACTTCAAGGACTTTGACGTTTTGTTTGAACATGAAGGTGTGATTGTTTTTACCTCATGGTGTAGAGCAGAGTCCCGTCGTCTTTGATCCGTAACAGTTTATTGGGCATGGTCATGTTGTGCGCCACGGACTTTTTCCCGTTGTGAAAGAAGGTATCAGGAGTCCAGATCTTACTCGCCATCAGGTTGTTCAAGGGCAAAATGTTCATCGGCCCGTGAAACGTCAACCTCTCGTCCCTCCAGCTTTGCCGGAAGAAAACGTCTATAGTGTACTCCTGAGGATGGGGAAAGTGAATTGGTGAAAAAGCGATAGTCCTGTTTTTTTTCCCCCTTTCTAATCCTGTGTGCAAACAAAAAACCCTTCCCTGCTAAATATAGCGAAGGAAAACAGTGCACAAGTCCACTCATGATTTATTGATGTCTACAAGCTGCATCTTCACAACTGACTTCATTTGCCACTTTAAAATCTTTCCCTGCTTGATGAAAGATCCATTAAGGTGTGGCCTGCGCGCTCCGTCTTATTCCCTTGGTTGGTGTTTTCCCGGCTTGTGAGGCCAGAGCAAACCCCCTGACCTAAAACCCAGAGCTGTCAGAAGGAGGATTTAGGGCAGAAAGCACAGCACAGCACCGTGAAATGCGAGTATGTGTGAGATTCACAACCAAGAGTGGGAGTGAGAGATACAGAGTTGTTTTTATCTCTTTTCCTTTTCACGTCACAATCGAAAAGCCTCTAATATTTAGATCTCCGGATGGTGAAACTGCGACTGAAGCCTCATGGAGCTCAGCAGCTCCCAGGAGGATTAGCTGCCATTTACGTCTTTGGTCATCTTAGGCAGGGGCGGATTTAGGAAAATAAGGGCCCCTGGGTTGGGGCCGGTTTTAAATATCTATTATTATCACAGAAAATATAATGAAAACTGTAGAACATGAGCAGGCGGGTCTACACATCTGCAGGTACGAACTGATGGCTGGTTGGTTTAAAACTTTTGGCTCCATGTTGGTCACAAAATGATGATCATTTTCAAATATTTGCACAAAGTTTCAATTAATAAAAATCCAACAATATTTTAAAACAGTAGCGTTATGTACAATGTACTATTTTGAGCTT
Source organism: Poeciliopsis gracilis (assembly GCA_911649635.1). Classification (NCBI taxonomy): domain Eukaryota; kingdom Metazoa; phylum Chordata; class Actinopteri; order Cyprinodontiformes; family Poeciliidae; genus Poeciliopsis; species Poeciliopsis gracilis. The sequence goes on along the minus strand of CAJVRI010001175.1, from coordinate 2,207,708 downwards.
CACATCATGTTATGATATAACTCCCTCAACAAAAACATACCTGGAGTGTTGCTTTGATTCGTTCATGCATGTTTGAGAAATTCTTTAATCTCCATGGCAACCAAAACGCTCGGCTGGACACAGGCGCTTTTCCCAACAAAAACACGTGGCTTCAGTAGCTTCAGCCTCACAGAGGAGGCTCCCTTTTCCACTCCTTCAGGCTAGCCAGCAGCAATCAGCAAACATCTGGTAAAACTGCACGTCAGCAGAGCTCATTTTAGGAGCTACTTCTCAGAGCAGCGCTGGGAAAAACTTTTAAAAAGGATCAAGAGAAGACCCATGCTATGACTTCCTGAAGGTGGAGTTTCAGAAAAGCAGGAGCTTTTAAAGAGACAGGGGCGAATTTGTGGCGTTAAATTATTTGTGAATTTGTGTGCTGATTATATTGTATTTGATATAATACGATATTATTATCGCATTTTTATAACAACTGAAGTTAACATAATATTGCCACTTCAATAAAACATAAAATGGATAAAGACAAAAAGTTTCAGCTCAGTTTTCTGCTCTATGTTTAAGTCCTAATTGATCACACTGAAAAGCTCATAGGCCTCTTTGGCAATAAGATTCTTCTTTTTGGCTCCTGTGGTGGTGGAAGGATGATGATTTGGGCTTGTTTTCTCTTCTGCTTTCAGCTACTGAGCAGAACATGAACTCCTCTTTATGCAAAGTGATTCTTGTGACAAATGTGCGACCATCTGCCATGTGACCATCTGTGAGACTCTGAAGATGACTCCTCTGAGTTACTGCAGCTGAAGGTGCTTCTAAACGCTTCAGTTTCGTCTCTGCGATCGGTACTTTCACATTTTAGCTCACTTTGTGCTAATCAGTCAACAAGGTGGCTTATTGTGACATTTTTTTTCCAGCCGTTGCCATTTCTGGGTAGAACATACAATGAAAAGGTTGCGTTTACCTTAAATGCAAAATGTGTATGTTTTTGTAGCATTTTAGCTCTGAGTGTTGTGTTCTTTCAGTCTGCATGCTCCAGTTAACGATTAATCAATTTCAAAAGTAGTTCACGATCATTTCAATAATCGATTCCTCAAGATTAATCTGACTAAAAGTTTCAGCCCTAATTACTAATCAAAGCTTTGAGACACTTGATTTATAGCAACTGGCTGGGATGCCCAAAAGGTGTTGGATTTTCTGATGCCAACGAGTGTGAAGGCCCCTGTGGTCTAATTAAAACCCACCTAGAGTTGAATTTTTATACATTAGGGCTTTAGTTGAGCTGCGCAGTTACATCTTCCTCCAGTGAAATGAAATTATTGAATGTTTTCCTATCAGATGTTTGCCCGTCTGTCCATCTGTTCATGTGCAATATATTTTGAAAAATAGACATCAGGGGTGCAATTAGGCAGATTGAGCACTCCACTTAGACAATTAGTCACAGTACATCACATGTGGGTGGTGATTTTTTAGAACTGGGATCTTCGCCCATGCAGCAACAAATCTTTCACACAGTTTGCAGATTTAATACGCATTTCATTCCATGCAGGAGATGTTTTGTTTTCGGCCAGGAGATCTATGGTGTAAAAATAATAAAAAGCTTCATCTCTCATCCAGGTTCTCTGATTGCTAAATCGACTGATCAATCACCTGGAAAATGGGAGCAGATGAACAGAAACGGGGCTGAAGCAAAGGTGGCCATGTGTTTCAGAATAACAAGCAGGAGGGCGCAGGATAAAGAAAGCAGTGACTTGAATACCAACAAGATGTTCAATAATGTATGAGATGAAAATTTAGAGATGAATAGACATCGTGCCGTAGCGTGGCTTCTGTATCATCTGTGTGTGTGTGTGTGTGTGTGTGTGTGTGTGTGTGTGTGTGTGTGTGTGTGTGTGTGTGTGTGTGGACAGAAAAAAAAACAGAGTGATGTAACAGCAAATGGATAAAAGGGGCCAACACGACTAAAATAAAGCAAACAGAAGCACTCTGCTCCTCCAACCACAGCTGAAGTATCACAGTGAGTATCTGCTCTCACCATGTCGGTGTCTGAGACCGGCCCAAAGCTGGTGACGAAGATGTTGGTCTTCACCTCGGTTACCCTGTCTGGATCAGAGAAAAAAAGCCCGGTGTCATCTCCCACAGCGACTTTCCTGCCACAGAGACCATTAACATACAAAACAGGAGATGGGTTTGTTCGTCGGACAACCCCTCTGGCCCCTTTCACGAGAAAACCTCAGGCTGAAATACCCGGTAAATTATTATTTTGTGTGTGTGTGCGACTCGAAAACTGAGGTGCAGAAAAACACTTTTAGAAAGAGAAACTTGTTTATATGTGGAGAGTAGAAACTTTCAGTTGGTTTTCTCTAAAAAGAAAAGAAAAAGCTGGAAATGTATAAAACCAGATTATTATTTAAACGACTCAGGTGGATCTGGAAGCACTAGACTTCCCAAAAACAGTGAATGTTCCATGTAAATAGGGTTTTAACTCAAAATATATCTAAATGACTTATATTATTAAACTGTTGGTTTAGAAAGTGCAATTAGACACTTTAAGTACAATGTAAAAATTAATGATAAAGCTTGATGTCACTAAAAGCACAAAGCATGGAATTAGAGCTGAGTTTATCTACCCTTATGGATCTAGAATTTTTATCAATAACTAAACCGATACAGATATTAATATCGGATCGATATTACTGGTGAGCCTTGCGATCATTAACATCATCATCTTCACGCTAAAATCCTACATGTAGCTCCAAAGGGCGATCAACATTCATTCTTTACATCTTCTACTTCCAGGCAATAGTAAGTGAGAAAACAACCTAAAACAGAAGGATATCAAATAATAACTTTCCTCAAAAGTGCCTGTACAAAATACGCTCTGAGCAGAGTCTGTGGCTTCACGGTGCGAACCTGCAGAGCTCAAACAGCCTCAGAGAGGTGAGGTCAGACTGACGGACTCCGTGTCGGGAGTCGGGAAAACCCTGCAGGACGGCCTGAGGCTGAGCGCGCCGCGAAGAATCAATAAAATGAGAAACTTTTAACTTAAACTGCAAGAAGAAGCATCTTTAGCTGTTGTTTTGAAGACGGTGGAACCTGATGTGAACGGTTGATGGTTGAGGCATGAAACCAGAGTGAGGCTTTATGTCTCATCCAAAAGGTTTATAGGTTGAACCGCTCTGGACCTGAAGGAGGTGGAAACAATGCCCCATTAGTGTGCTGTAGGGACACTAATGTTAAAGCACTGTGAATGGTGACTGTGCAACAGAACAAGAAACAACTACCAGCCTGGAGCCTCAATCTTCACAAGCAAAATTTAAAAAAAATGTTAAAAAGTAAACTCAACATATGCTCATGACCAACCAGCTGCACAAGCAACAATTAACAAAAGCAAAATTACTTATTAATGTAATTTTTGATTGAACGGTAGAGTTTGTTACATGTAGATAATTCACTGTCCCGACAGGCGTTTTAGTTATTCGTTCCAAAAACATGCAATTAGCAACAGCAATTAACAATAATTCAGACTTTACAGCAGAGGATTCTGGGTGTGTTGGAACGTCGAGAAATCACAACCTTGAAACACAAGCAAAAGCCCAAAAGAAAACAAACAACATATAATGATGATAAGTCATCAAAAACACAAATCCACCACCAAATGGCAGCTCTGGTGAAACCGCGTAGCACAAGAGGGAACGTAACCGAAAACAAGCTAAAATCCAACATGTCTCCTGAGGGGAAGAGCGTGTTTACTGTTTGAAAATATCAAGAGTGCATTTAATGCCTGAGGACTCCAGGATCTGTGGGGATAAGGACAATACCTAAAGTTCATTTATTCAGCGACAACAGTCCCAGACATGTGCTTCCCATGCAGTCTGAATCATTTGGTGCAGATGGGTCCACTGAGCCACGTTTAATTGGTAAGACACAACCTGCATGTGTTAGGGACTGCATATTCCTCTGTGCAACTAGCCAAATGTCAGCTTCAACTCCTGCCAGTTTGGACGCAGAGGAAGGAGAGCGTTCGCAAAAACCAAATGCTGGGCAGCTTGAATTTCATCAGTTCGGGGGGAGATGAACTCTTTGGCCAAACAAACCGGGAACAAACAAACTGTGCTGGGCTTTAATAGCAGGACATGATTAGTCGGAGGTTACAGAAAAAATAATTAAAGCTTATCAGGGAGAAATTGTTTTACAATGCGGCGCTGACTTCTTTTTTTTTTTTTTTTTTTTGAGAATTGGCAATGAAAAGTAAACCATTAAGAGAAAGACGTATGACGCAAGTGGCATTGGACGATCCAAAACAGTCACGAGCTGAACCTGAGTTTCCATTGCAAAACGTTTTCAATATTCCACTAATGTCGAAAAAACACAATTTGCGACTGAATAAGAAACACTATTAAAATCACGTGAGAGTCATCATCATCCTCCTGCTACTTCCTGTCCTGTTCTTGATCACATGACTCGTGTGGGGTGAAAAAAAGTGTTTGGGAAAATACACAAATTTCAATAAAATCAACAGACAAGCAATCATGGCTCCGTATTTGTTGATTTTTCTGTGGAGCAAAACTCCAAATTATTCACGGAGAGTTTTGCTGTTCGCACATCTTTTTGTAGAGCTTATCTAAAAATTTTTATTTTTTTTTAAAAGCGCAGCTTGTGTAAGTTAAAATACACAATCCAATCCAAGATTGGATTGGATTGGAAACTTGTTTATAGTTTCCAATCCAATCCAGTATAAAATTTATACTGGATAAATTTTATCCAGTATAAAATTTATCCAATTTTATACTGGATAAAATTCCAGTATGTTCATGACACACGAAGATAGTATATTTATCCATATTTTACAAGCAAAAGAAAACAGTAAAGGCAAAATTTAATTCAGAGGTGTTTTTGATGAGGCCAACATTTAAATGCAAGAGCTCGATCTTCTTGTACATCATATTTGATCAGAGTAAAGATGTTAGCTTCTGTATTAGCAATAAGACCCGTTTCTTACTTATCCATATTGAGCTTTATTTGGAGTTTGAAATATTAAAACAGACAGATGTAAGTGGTTTAGAGGGATATTCAAGTATTTGTTTCAGCTGTGGAGTATACAGATTAACACAATACCACAAAGGAAAAACTTGCATCAGAAATGGAAACTACAAAAAACAAACACCATTTTGTGAATGATCAGATTTTCACTCTGCAAGTCTTTCTCCTCTTTCTACCCCCATCAGCTCCAGCTACAAATTATTTTTCACTGAAGGAAATGGAAAACATTTTTTAACAGAACAAAATTAAAAATCACTCCAGAAGCTGCTGCCTGAAATAAATATCTGAAGGTTTTCCGATCTGCATTAAACCAGGGAGTCGGTTTTCAAGTCTCCATCTCTCTCATCACGTTACTTGAAATGTGAAAACCGTCTCCAAGCCCGTCTACCTTCCGTGTTCGAGTGAGCGCACGCATGCAGCTGCGCTCGGCCTCTTTTCCCCGCGTTGCAAACCAAAGTTCGGTGGAGCGTTATCATGTTTTCCCCACAGATGCCACAGATGGATCAAATGTGTTTGCCGTGTGGAAAACTGCATCTGATGTCACGTTGTGTTCCTCTCCTCAGCTCGCTTTGTAAAAGCTGCTTCCCCGGTGTCGTGCCTTTGTACGTTAAAGCGTGCAGTATAGCAGTACATGCCGAGTGCTGCAGCGTTTGGTTTCCGATGGGATTTAATGAGGTGAGGGGTGAAAAGAAAATAATCTGATTTACGTTTTCATGCTTTTAAAAACGTGTCGGGTTCCAGATGATCGCTTCATCAGAGCTGCGGTTGCAACCAGATGTTTACATGTCCTGTGTAAAAAGACGCAACCTTTCTTTCCTCGACTGTGTGAGATCAAACCAGGCTGAACTTCCTGTTTGCTAAATGTCAGGATAATTTTCTGATTTCTTCTTTTTTTTTTTCATGGCTTTTCTCAGAATCTCAAGTTTGCTAATATCGCCTCTTATTGAGCTTCTGATAAATTCACAACATTTCATCAAACAAAAAATCAAAGGAAATGAATGAAGATATACAGAAACCAGACTCAGTTCATCCTCAGATTCAATTTAAAGAGGCCTGAATCTGCCAGATTGATCGGTTAAAACATTTACATGAAAATAGAAACACTGAGGATATCCGGCCGTCATCCTGCTCTGACCAGATTAACATGTTTTTGGTGAGAAATCTGCAAATCCAGTCTCCCAGACTAGAACCAACATTCAAAGTTTGTACATTCGATGAGCAAAGAAGAAAACATGAAGGTTTAAAAACATTATTTTGTTTTTAAAAGGGACTGGTACACTTCAGAAAATAGATGTTGTCACGAGGAAAGAAGATCTTAACGTAGAAACACTGCAGTGAATGTTTTAGTAGCCGTCCGGAAGTCCTGATTTCAAAGGTGTGTGAGCCAAGTGACTGATTTCTTTACCCGTTTTACCAGGAGGAATGGGCCGAAATCCCAACAATTTACTTCTGAAATCGACTACATTTTTTACCAATTTTTTCTCGTAATCTGACTTTCAGCAATTGGGAATAATTTTAATAATGTTAAGTGACTCCAAACAGGAAAAGTCTGAATTGATGTCAAACTGTGAGTAAGATTGTTTATGTGTCTAAATATATAGCTTATGTAAACACAGTTGACTCCAGACATTTACATGACCTGAATGGTGAGACGTAGACATTTTTTCCTCCCTGTCTAAAGTTGAATCAGACCAAACGTTTCTCTTTTTAGGTTAATTAGAAATATCCTAATTATTATAATTTGTGAAATGCCAGAACACTTATCCAGAAAAAAGTTTCCGTTTGACCCACATCATACAGATTAACTATTATTTATCAATGATAGTTACCAAATTGTGTTAGCTTTGAAATTCAAACAAAATTACAAAAAAAAAAAAAAAATCTCTTAAAATAATTTGGATAATTCCTACTGACCTAAAACAAGAAAAGCTTATATGACCTAACTTTAGACAGCGATAAAAAAAAAAATTAAAAAAGTATTCGTCTTTTTATTCAGGCTATGTAAACATCTGCATCTGTAGACTCCAGATCATGAATGAATGAAATTTTTGCCATATAGTCTTAGGCTGTCATTCATCCAATCTGATAAAATAAATAAATCAAAATGAATAAAAATCAGATTTTTGGTATGAAATGCAAATCGATTAATATTGACACCTTCCTGCTGGCCTTTCAGTTGGTGTTATTACTATTTGCTATTGTGTGCTGCAGATTTACACCATGCAAATTCAACAGAAAAAAAAAAAAAAAAAGAAAGAAAAATTTAGGAATGTTGATTTTCAGATGCTTCAATTCTGCCAGTCGATTCGTGAGATTCCTCAAATGCATGTTTAGTCTTTCTTTAAAGAAATGATTCATAATAATAATGTGTAATTAAACAGAATATCACCACAGTGTTCAAAAACAAACATTTCAGCTTTTCCTGTTCAGCAGCGAATGTGGCAGCAGCCAGTAGACAGGCTGAGCGAGAGGAGGTCTCTCTCTGCCCCATATGGACTGATGGCCTCAGGAACTGGAAATTAAAAATGCGCCAAATCCTGAGGGAGGAGCTCAGCTTTGGAGGGGGAAAACGAGATGCCGAACGTGGACGTTCAAACTTTCAAGTGTATTGTGCTTTATAAATTACGACTAGAAAATTCCTGATGAAATTGAACCGGGGCCTGCCAAAGTGTGCCTGGACCCAGCGTACAAATTTGCATCAATGCTAAAGCTTAGCAAAAAAAATTAGAAAGTAGCCCATGGAGAGTCACACGCATGTTGACTAACATGGACTTGAACCATTCAGTATGTTAATGGTTCAATTCCATTAACATACATACCACCATGTTTGTAGTGCTGACATTTTACCATCTCTGTAGTTCCATAGAGCAGCTCAAGACAAGATTCTGTCTATTTTGAGTGAAACTGACTCTGTTTTGTGTCAGTTAGTCTTTTGTTTTGACTTGAATTTGGCTCGTTGTTTTTGTTAATTATGTCGCCACGGTTACTCGAAATGCCAACAAAAGTAATAGCTCCCCTCACGGGATTCTGCTTGACAAAATGTGGCAAAGATCAAACCTGCCTAAATAATCTATGGAATATTACACTTTAGTATCAATACTGAAATGTTCTTCTAATGCATATAATACAAGAGTTTGTCTATTTCAGAACTCATCATACATCATGACCCAAAACAAACTGACTTGAGTAATAAAAACATTTATCTGGAAGAAACGTGAGGAAAACTGAGAACCTGCTGAAACACCAAGTTATATTTAATGAATGCTAAAAACCCAGATTTGCTGTTGAGCCATAAAACACGAAACACTGACCAACATATTTCATGAGAGTAGATAATTATGACTGTATGATGTTTTTATGACATTTTTTAAAGTTTTTATTGTCTAAAGCACTTTGAAATGCCTTGTTGCTGAAATGTGCCATACAAATAAACTTGATTGTTTTATCATGTATTTATCTGATTCTGTGAAATTTGCTTAAAAAAAAAAAAGAAGCTACAAAGAAATGATGTATCCATTCGTGGGTTTTGACGCGTCCACTTTTCCAGGAAGTGGACTGGGCTGTTGTATAATCTGAGCGCTGCGGACGCTCAGAGTGCGTTTATCGGTGTATTCTTGAGGGGACTGCTGCCAAAGGTTATTGGCGCTACGAAGGCTGACGCTAAATCAAGTGTCCTCGCTGCAAACGAGCTCTCAGCCGTGAAAAGACGAGACGCGTGCGGTTGCGTAAGAACAATCGCGGCGTCGCAGAGCGGAGCCCGCCCGGCTCGGTCTGCGTTTCCTCACCTCCGAGACCCGGCCGGAGACGGTTGTCGTATCCGTCCAGCAGTCTGTCCAGGATGAGCGTGAACTGGGTGATGTTCTCCGACACGGCGTTCACCGATCTGGGCAGCAGACACAGAACAGGACGGTGAGACAACAACCACGTGAAAACTCTTTTAGACGCAGGGCTCCCCTGGGTTTTCTAGCTCCTTGCTGACTGGTGGCGACTCCCCCGCGCGTGCCGACGCAAGACGCACAAACAGACGTCGTTTCCCCGTCATGGCTGACCCAGTTCAAGAGCCATGTGATCTCGGAGCCAGAAACACAGCCGGGTATGCAAATGCAATCAGGGCAGAGATTCGTGGTAAATGACTTCAGATTGGGTCCCACGTTAAATCTTAGCTTAATCACCGCCACAGACAGCTCTGCTGGAGCAGCCTCGGGTTATTGGTTACTGTGCAAGTATGCAATATTAATAACCGTTTACATCTGGGCCTTCTCTCTGTACAACTTTAATAACCCGAGTTTAGTCTGAGCTGGAACCATTTCCTCCTCTACGGGGTGGAAATGTTTATTTCTTTGTCTTAAAACTACAGTTATGTTGTATTTTTCTCCTTTTTATGCGTCTATAGGCCTATTTTGAAGTCACATTTAATTGCACAACAATGTAAATAAAAAAACAACAACAACCTATTCACCAAGTAAGAAACAATATCTAGATTGTTCTTTAACAGAGTCACGTCAGCACAGTCATGAAAACTACAGCAGTGTTGTGTTCTGAATGCCGTATTACCTCATATTCTACGTGTCGAAGTGTTTTCGTACACCTGGAGAAAGGGTCTATACAGACATGTTGCGATGTGACGTCACATGCACAAAGACTGCCTGGTCGTTGGGTCAAAGGTCGGGTACAATATATGAAGGGGCACGTCCTTAGAGTAGCTTGCTGAATAATTCAGAAAGCTGTCGCAACTAAATAAACCGTTAGCGACACTTACTGACAACAGCTGGAAATACGGTTAAAGGAGCAGCAGGAACACATCGTCCCCATCGTTTCGGTCGGAGTGGTTCGCGCTGAGAAGCAGTTATTTAGTACGTTATGAAACCTGCCACAATCAGTGCAATTCACGTTAAATAAATGTAGCAAGACCATGTCTAAGTTTATCGTTTCTCTTGACGACAGAGAAACGAGAGAAGTGGGACATGCAGCAGAAGAAAGGCTAATATGTGTTGATCTTCATAATCCATGAAACAAACATTGGCTGAAACACAGAGGCTCTTTGGATCAAGGCTACAATCCTTTGGTTCAGAACAGCTGGAACACATTTGTATCTGCATGATGATTTTTGAGGTGGCATTTGACAAAATCCAGCGTTTATTGCTTGTTCAGATGTCACACATTTGAACTGCCTTGTTGTTCAAATGCTGCTATGCAAATAAACTTGACTTTAAAAAGTCTGGATTTGGTTCAATCCCGTGTTAGAAACATACTTTGAGACACACATTGTAGGACAGTTGGGGGGTTTGGGGGGGGCAAGAGACATGTTGCTATCCTTGGAAGAGGTCATTTGGCAGAACCAATGGGTTCGACTGGATTTCTTTTTTTTTTTTTTTTTTTTAATGAAAAGACCCAATTAGGGAAAGGGGAGCTGAGAACCGCTCGTGCCAGCAATGTAACAAAGCCCAGCTGCGTTTGATTTGATTTCCCACGTGCCCTCTAGCTTCCAGTTTACGGCCATGGCGGAAACTGTCCTCATTATCCACAGGAGGGGCAGGGTGGGGGGTCCAAGTAGAGTCCACCTGGGCAGGATAACAAAGAGCCCCACACACAACGTGTGTGTGTGTGTGTGTGTGTGTGTGTGTGTGTGTGTGTGTGTGTGTGTGTGTGTGTGTGTGTGTGTGCGCGCATCGAGGCGTCTCCGGTCGATAAAACCCACTCACCTGATTTCCCAGAGAGCCGCGAGCACCAGCAGGCAGGAGACCAGTGAAGATGTTCCCTCCTTGCTCCACATCGCTGCTTCTCCGCCGACAGCCGCTGGGAAGAGCGGGAGCTCCGGGTTAATGAGACCCACAGCGATGCAAAGACGAAGCCCTAGTATTTCTGGGGGAATCCCTCTTCGGCGGGCATCACATAAATATGTATATCTATATATTTAAAAAATGAACAGAAACGGTGGGGGAGAAAAAAAAAGAGACGCCATCTGACTGTAATTAGTATTCAGTGGCACGTCCCACGCGCTCACTCAGCCACTTAGCATAAATCCAACGTCACTCATTTTACACAGCGTCCCTAATTAGGTCGATAAAAACCCATTACATGTATGTGTGAGAAGGAAACGGGATAAATACGAGATGTTTGGAGCGTCTCTCCCACGCTCCTTTGCGTTTCCACCGGTGGAAAAATGTAAATAATTTAATTTAACGCGTCTAAATGGGAGAAAAATGATCAGAGAGGGAGGGAAGCTGGTGGCGGCGGTGGTGGTGGTGGTGTGTGGGGGGGGGGAAGCGCAGGCAGACTCACCTCAAGTGGAAGAAGAGGAAGTACCTGTCGCCGCTGGAAACGACAAAAAGATGCGCGGAAAAGTTAACAGGAATTCACCGCTGTTGTCCTCCGTTCGTCACAGGAGCGCAGCTGGCAGCGTGGATCCTTCATGGTCCGAGGCAACAAGAGGAACGCGCCTCATGTGAGGCTCTGCGCCTCATGCTCCACCGAAATTAACCGGGGAAATGTAGGCTTTCGGTTCATAAATAATATCAAATAATTTTTAAACAGCCTCTTAATGGAGAGCAATTAAGGGAGGACGAGCGGGTCCTGGCTTTGAGCTGCCCCGTTCAGCTCGGTTCGGTTCGGTTCGGTTCGGCTCGGTTCGGCTCGGCTCGGCTCGGCTCAGCCGCGATGTGAATCGTGATAGGAGAAGAAGCGCATCTCGGTCTCCCCTCGTCGCCTCCGAACAACTACAAAGGAGGCAACCCGGGTCCTAAAGGCAGTCCGATGAAACCGACGCAGAGGAATGTTGCGTGTCCGAACGCACGCAACGTCAGATGCACAACGCAGAGGCGTGACGGCTGAGCACTCCGGGAGAACTGCACGCTATTAGACCGTCTTCAGTGTTGTTCTGTTGCGTGGGTTTTCATTCGAAACAAAAATCTGAAAAGTGTGGCCTGCACGTGTTTCTAGCCCACGGTGGCACCCCCAGAACATTTCATAGGGGTGTAGAAATTTTATACATTCATATGTCATTCAGCTGAAATATGAATGTATAAGTTATTATAATTTTGTTATGCTGTCCCCACATGGTGGTGGCAGCATCATGCTGTGGGGGTGCTCTTTTTAAGCAAGAGAACAGAAGCTAGGGTGAACTGCGCTCTCTGTTCAACTTGTCTGAGTCTGAGTGCAAATAAAAAAATGGACAAACATTTCAGATTCTTGACAGCCAAAACTACAAAACTTGCGAGGCGTTTTCTGTGGAGCTAAATTGGGGCCATACAATTTGTTCGAAAGAAAAAACAGTTTCAAAATGAAAATAATAAAAAGATTTGAAACTGAAACGTAGTTAGGAGTATGTTTTTGTTACCAGTTTCCAAATATATATATTTTTTTCAGTTCTGTCTGTACTGCATACTTTACAATGACTACAATAAATAAACAGAGCCGTATGTTCATGAACTGAAAAGTTGTGTTGTTGTTACAAATGTGAGCAAAACTAATGTCTGTAGAACACAATTTCGCTGTTGCAGTGTTTCCATTACAAGAAAAGTGATCATAATCACACATGAACACATTTGTTCACGCAACAAGTCGTTAAAAAATATGCAGCACTATCATCCTCCAACACCTTCCAGTCACCTTCTTCTTTGTGGTTTCCAGCAGTAGTAACATCCTGTGACTCGTGTGATGCGAACAAAGTGCTTCCATTGGAGTTTATATAATAATCCTACGGCCGAAAAAGTCACTTCATCCTAGAGCCAAAACTTTTCAACAAAAAAAAATAAAAATTTTTTTATTGTTTCCATTAAGCAAAATCATTTTGAAATGTCAAATTGCACAATTATATGGTGAAATGGAAACGCAGCGACTGACATCCAAAACTAAACACTCAAAAACAATAATATAGCCAAGAAAGTATTGATTTGATTGATGGCTCTGTTAAAGCTCCAAATATATATTGCCTTCATACTTCTCCTGTTTTTTAGCACCTGGATGTGTGTGTGTGTGTGTGTGTGTGTGTGTGTGTGTGTGTGTGTGTGTGTGTGTGTGTGTGTGTGTGTGTGTGTGTGTGTGTGTGTGTGTGACAGAGTGGATGGCTGGCCCTCTTGTCACCATGTTGCTTGGCCTGTAAATTGTGATGGAAACAACAACTCTTTTTTTTTTTGACACCTATTATAGTTGCAGTGTTTACAGCTTCACCCTGTATTCCTCTGGCTCACCTCTGCTATGAAACGCAAAAAAACAAACCAACGCAAACAAAAACCAGAAAACAAAAGATCCACTTATCTTTAGAAAATAGTCTGTTGCTGATTTTTGTTGTTGTTTTCGATTTATGTAGTCTCCTTCCAGGATTTGGAAGTTCTTTATTCAGCATTTTTCTGACACGTAATGACATAATGAAAGTTTAAATGAATAATTTAGGGTTTAGTTTTTATAAGTTTGACATGAAATATTGTAACTTTGTCATTTTAGAACTGAGAACAGAGGACCAGGCTGTTGATCACATGACTCGTGCGATTTGAAAGATGTGTTTCGATATGTCAGAAAAAGCCGGCCGTGTTGAAAACAGTATCGAAACGGCTGTATTGATACGTTTTCAAAACGCCGCAGAATCTTTTCAGGCATTTCGTTTTGCCTAATTTGGTGTGTTGTCTACATTTATGCTCTTATTACCGCCTTACTTTTGTATCAGGCAATTACTGCCAACCAGGTAAGGATAACTCATGACCTCCGATGACCCCATCATGCATGTTTTTGGACTCATAGAGGAAGCCAGAGCACCGCGGGCCGAACACACAACCAGATTGAAAGACTCCAGCCGAGACTTGACCTGCAGGAACCTGTCGGTGTGAGGCATGAGAGGAGAACAGACCGCCACTCAAGAGTTACTGCCTCCCTTTTGCCATCCGTCAGCGAGAAGGTTGCTCCCTGAATCTCTCCAGCATAAATCCACCCCTGGGTGTCAGGCGGTGAGCGATGCAGGTCATTTCAGTAACAGAGGCACTCAGGCAGCTTGTCAAAAGCAAAGCAGGAGTCTTATTAAAATGCATCTGCATGCGACCTCATCGCCCTTTGGGTTACGCCGGCGCTGCTGGTAGCGAGACGTTGCGTCGTGCTCAGCGCGTCGACGGGCGGGAGCGCATGTAGAGAGCAGCAAGCTGCACATCTAAATTTGTGATTTTCACATTACCGTATTTTTGTACCTTGGATTTAGAGTCAGGCTTTATAGGAGTAAGAGTACGATGTGGAAATCAGTTTGATTGCTGGCATTGACGAAGTTCATTACCTCTCCCTCTCCTCCCCCCCGGCTCTGATTTGATGTATTGGGAACCAGTAAACAGGAAGGATTCCTGGCAGAGAGCTATAAAATTTAAGCTGAGCCAGGGAAAAATGTGAATGCTGGGCGGTGGAGTCGGGGAAAAGAGCAGCTCAATAATGTCGTCATCGAAAACAGCAACACACAGAGACAATGGAGACGAAGGTGCGCTGCCTCTATCGGTTGGATTGTTGATTAAACCGGTTTTGTTGTGATGTAAAAATAATATTTAGCTGAGCTGTAAAGGAGCAGTACTTTTTGAGCTTCGCATCATGTTTTAAGGTTTTCCCCTCATCAAAAACATGCCTGGAGTGTTGCTTTGATTATTTAATTCACTGAGAAATCCTTTAGTCTCCATGGGAACCATTCAGCTGTTCAAAACGCCTGGGCGGACCAAACTCCACCTTACAGGACGAAGCTCCTCCTTGGAGCTGCAGTTGCCAAGCTTCACAGAGCAGCCCTCCTCAGCTCCTACAGACTAGCCAGCAGCAATTAGCAAATATCTGGTGGAACTGAGAATCGGCTGAGCTCATGGTGAGAAATACTACTCAGTAAAACGCTGGTAAAAAACTTTCTTAAAGAGTTAATAGAGGAGCCATGTTGTGATGATGACTTCCTGAAGGTGAAGATTCAGAAAGACCAGGAGCTTCTTAAAGAGACAGAGGCCCAATTTCAAGGAGTTAAATCAAAAAGTCAAATGTCTTTTTAATCATATATGTAGCATTTTTATAGCAACTGAAGGCAACATAGTGATATAATTGCGCTACACAGTGTCACTCTGTGGATAATACTGGCCCTTTAAAGCAGAAGTCAGCGTGCTGAAAGCCCATGTGGTGAGACACGACCCACTGTAGATACTGGCACACGGCGTCCTCTGTCGGACAAACATGGCAGCGCATCACGCAGCCTTGGAGAGAGATGAAACAAGTGGTTGATGCGGCTCAAAAGGAGATCTCTGCAGCCAACGGCGGCTTTCTGATCCCCTGCTCACAGCAGCTTGATTGTTCCTGCAACGCAGTGACACTCAGTGCGTCACCGTTCAAGAGGTTCTGATAAAGCAGCATTTCACAGCACCAGGTGGTTGATCTGTCCTGGAGACGTTTCAGGAAGAACTGGCGTCCCTCTCTTGTCTGTCAGGCACCATGTCAAACCAGGGGGGTGTCAACCTGCACGTCAGCATGGCTTGATTCACGAGACGGTGCTGAAAAAGACTGAGCCCGTTACCTCGGCAACAAACCATGCCCCGACAGAAGAAAGATGTTGCGCGAGAGGAAATATGAGGAGCCCACCGAGGGGCTCTGACACTCTTAAAGCAATAGGTCACCACAAATCGCTTTGTGCACAGCAATTTGCACAAAGTCCGGCACTCGAATCGATTTGGTCTCCAGTGACAGATCCACACAAGATTTGGTGGAATTTAAAAGAGAAACGTTTAAATTCTGAGAATAAATGGAGAGAAATAAAGGAATGTTGTCCTTGGCAGTGCACTGTGCCTTTGTGAGAGTTTTTATATGGCAGCTCAACACAAAGTTGAAATGTATTCTGAGGTAAAAGGAGAGGACTCAGTAGTTTTAAAGATTTTCTTACAAATTAAAATCTGAAAAGTGTGGCTTTCATCTACGTTCAGCTTCTCCGGAAGAGGATTAGGGCCACTGGAAAGACCAAAGTCAGAATTCTCAGATAAAAATTTGCATTTTGACACTGAAATCAGGATTCAGAGAATAAAGTCAGAATCCTAAGGAAAATATATATTAAAAAAAAACTCCAAAGAATTCTGAGAAAAAAAGTCAGAATTTTGAGATTAAAAGTTGAATTTTCAGAAAAGTCTGAATTTCGACACTAAAATTAGAATTCAAAAAATGAAATCAGAATTCTGAGAAAAAAGTCATAATTCTTAGAAAAAAAAAATCAAAATTCTGTGCAACATTTCCCAGCTTTCAAAACAGTCCTGTAGTTTAAACATCCATCCATCCATCCATCCATCCATCCATCCATCCATCCATCCATCCATCCATCCATCCATCCATCCATCCATCCATCCATCCATCCATCCATCCATCCATCAGTTTTCTAACAGCCTTGTCCCTCAAGGGGTCAGGAGGTGGTGCCGCCTCTCCAGCTAACGTTTGGGGCGAGAAGCGGGGTCACCCTGGACAGGTCGGCAGTCTGTCGCAGCACTCAGGGCACTACTACAGAATTTTTGCAGTTGACTCTATTGTATTTATGGTCAATTTCATGTATATTTCTTGTCATGTCTGTCTTCCTACAAAAAAAAAAAAAGTTATCTGGGGTATAAACCACAGACCACAACGTCGACCAGCTCAGTCAACACAAGAGTCAGCAGAATGTGTAGAAATGAAAAGCTGTCTGTGATCAGACAGGATCAGCGGCGCTGCAAACAGAGTCAAGTGAAAGTCAACTTGTGTTGCCGGATGCCAGATGACCTCACCTACACAAATCATCCCCAAAGCACACCATCCTGTTTCTTTCTCACTGGTCTTCATTTAATGTCTCTTTCTGAAGCGCACGCCGCATTGTTCACGCAGCAGCTTCCACTGCTGCTGCTAATTTCCTCGGTTCGCCATGGAAACCAAGCCCAGAGCGGATCCTCCGTCCTCCGTGGGCTCTGCCAATCCGTCTGCATCTGCCATCTTCAGCTCCAGAGTTCCCACAATAACTCTCCTTTTATCCGCGGCTAAATTTAACACGGCAGAGAGCTAACGCGTGGGCCCTCACACCTGGCCTCAGCTGTCACATGAAAACATCTCACATCGCTACAAAGGAGGAAACCGGAGGCAGATTTTGTTTGACTCTGAAAGCTTTCTTTGAAATTGTACAGAAACATCACTTTCCATTGGCGAGAATCAAACTGGGAAAGTTGCGTAACATTGGTGGGTGCAGACTTTGGGAATTTCTCAGCTAATTGTTGTTTTGGTGCAGATCACCAGACTTCGTCGCTATCGGATACAGCGGTACTACTGTGTTGGCAAGAAACTGTTACAATAAACTTATGCGAGTGTTTTATATTTGGGTATTTGGGAATCAGAAAGCGAACTTGTTTTAAATTTGTGCCATATTGACACCATCTAGATGTTCGTTTTGACAATCCTGACCTCTTGTGATTGGCTCGCGACATCTGAAGTGGGGTCCGGTTTGTGGGACTTTGGCGTCCAGGCATAAAAGTCACTTAATCAGATTTCTTGCGTTTTCCTTCACAGAGCGTCATTGTGAGTCAGTCGACGTACTTTAGCCCTTTGAAACAAACTGAACTCACCGTCCTGTTGGTCCGAACCAGGGAGGCCCGGTCACAACCCGACACCGGAACGGATCTGGCCGAGAAAGACAGACAGGGTGAAATTCTCGCGGACAAATTAAAATCTCATTAAAGTGGAATATGTTCAAAGAAGCCCATTGAGCTGCTTTTGAATGTAAAACCATGTATTGTACATTAAACGATTCAAACTTCTGCATGAGGAAATTGTTTGCACTAAATCTGAGAAAGTGTCTTGAGCCATTATGTTGCTGTTGTTACACAGCATTATTATTTTATTTTAAGACTTGTTGTAAAAGACTGGGCCCTAGAACTGCACTGATAGGTGATTCGGCCACAAACAGTTATTTACTTTTTATGTATTTTTTTACTGAAGGGATGTAACTTTGTTGAACATTTTTCCTCTTGGCCATGAAAACAAAACGACGTTGCGTTCATCAAACATGTTTAATGACGTTTCCTCCAAACTGGACATTGGGACTAATAAATAAGACAGTTCGAAAAAATACTTTGTCCCTCGTTGTGCCTGTCGGAAATCACTTCTGTGCAGTGCTGCAGAGTGTTGTCGTGTAATATGAGCATGGCATCGGGACTAATTACACAATATACAAATCCATTGTCACTTTGCTAAAAAAAAAAAAAAAAAGCAGAGCAACATTTTACATACAATTTTAAAATCACATGTGCATCTCTGAGGTCTCAGTTTCCAAAAGATGAGTGCAGGAGATGTTAAACGGCGCTTTGATAAATGAGTGGATGGGAGATGAGTCCTTTGGTGCTGCACTGGTTTTTATTACAAAATTCAGCTGAGATCGTGTACACGTGTGATAATGTTTCTTCTTCTTTTATTTGCCTTATTGCTCTGTGTTTTTGGTATCATTTGATGCGGTGAAGATAAAACCTGCTGGGTGCTCCTACAATCATCGTTGTTAGAAGCGAGAGGTTTCGTCGTGAACCCCAGAAACCTTTAGAAATCACGCGTCAGCGCAAACATTTAGCAGTGGGAGAGAAGAGGATTTCAGCAGGAATCATCTTCTCTCGGATCAGGATTCAAGAAAATCACAGATAGGTGTTCATGTAAAATAAATAAATAAATAAATAAATAAGAAGTGTCTGAAATTGATGTCTTATAAGCAATTGTCACTGGTGATATCTAAATTGTTTGGTAAGTAAAAACACTTTCCAGGCATTTCACTGGCTGTGTTTTCATACTATTCCGTACTATATAACTGCACTTATTGGATTTCTGAAAATAAATTTGCCTAATGGAAATGCACCAATTTTTAAATGTATTTATTTATTTTTACGTTTTTGTGCTAGGACGAGGTGATTTTTCATGATTGCGTTCCATAAAAGTGCGATGGCGACACTTTTTTTTTGCATCACACGAGTCACGTGAGCAAAAAAATGTTACTACTGCCGGAAACGGTGAAGAAGACGGAAGTGGTGGAAGGACGCCGGCGTTTCGCCTTCTATGGAAGCGCTGCAATTACCAGATTGTGTTTCTCCAACATCAGCGGAAAGTAAACAACGTTTTTACGTACATTTATAATGGAAGTGCAGCTATTGATGCCTTATGTCAAAACTTGGATCGGGGACGACTTCAAAACCAAACTTCACCGTGTTACAGCTCCAAGTTTGAAAAAAATAATAATTTGGATTTTCTTACTGATGCACTCACTGATTAAGTTAAACGCTGTTAGCAACATAAGCTAATCATCTATTTCTCTCCGATTTGCACGAAACTTCAACACGATCACTAAACGAGGATTCACAGAAACATAAAACTTTCAGTGAAAGTTTTATGTTTTATGTACAAGGCAGCCATATTGGATTCTGAGTCAGTGAGAAACCTGCTGATTTTCTCTTAAGTTCTGTTTCTGTTCATTTTTCCAGTTACAAGCTTTCCAGAATCAAGAATCAAGCGAATAATGAAACACCAGGAGCCTGAGTACTGAGACAGGCTTGGAAAACGACAATCAGATGGACTAATCAAAGGAGATCTGGAACAGCTGCAGCAGGGGGAAAGCTGGGAAACTGAGGGAGGGAGACTAATTAACGCAGAGGGAGCTGAGTCAAAAGGCCTGGAAACCAACAAAAACTAAATGTACAGATGAAACCAAAAGGATGAGATGGTCCAGCAAGTAAGGATTTTTACTACAAATTGAAACTTCTAAACAGAGAACCAAAAACATTTTTAAGAAACACAAGATCTTGATTAAAGTAACCAAGAACTTACTTATTTGCCTCAATCTGTTCAATCTAACCAATGAATGGACAGTTGCTTTTTTTTTTTATCTCTCCCAGATCTATGAGCAACATTATAATGTGAGCACAAGGTTCACCAGTTAGCATCTTAAATATTGCAAGATCTTTGTTGTATTTCCTTTTGTTAAATCTTAAATAATAAGGGCGAAAAGTAAACCAACACAACAAGCTGAATATTCCACTCAGCAGGCAGAATGCAGTAATAATTATGACTGGATTTGAAAGAAAAATAAAATGAGCAAAACATTTCAGAATGACTTTCTATGAAGACAGAGAAACTACTTTGTTTAGTTGTAGTGTAGAACAATCTGAAGCCTTTAAAGCGAAACAATCCGAACGCCTGAAGTCTGAAAAAGACAGCTGCAGCTCCCTCTAGTGGCTCGTTTCAGACACTGCGCTCCGCTTCACGTCTCCACAGTCAGGAATTACTTTAAAAAAAAAAAAAAAAGAAAAAGAAACAGAAAAATAACGCTGCTCATCTTGAAACAAAATGAAAATAAATTGGGTGAGACGCCTGCTCTTTGGGTCACAGGCAACGCTCCGCACCTTTTAAGGTTCAAAGCTTGCCTTTAGACGAAAACGGCCGACACCAGCAGTTTCATTGACGTTTAATTCCCACAATGCCAAAACATGATCTCACAAACTGCATCCCGGCCTTCAATCCATCCAAAGGCTAAGTCCATTTCATCCTGTGAATGGTCACTGGGGGGCCGAAGCTCATCCCTTGAGGGCCGAGGCCTTCAAAAATATGAACGTGCTCCAAGTGGATTTGTTAAAAGTACAGAGAAAAGGACCCGGTACCCCACACCCTTTGACCTCTTGGTAATCAGTGGTTTTGACCTTGAAACTCTCGCATGGTTGGTTGCATCTCTTTTAATGCTGAGTCATGAACACTGACCAAATGACCTCGTGAATATTTCAAGTCTGGTGACTATAAGTGACTTTGTGTTTAATCTGTTTGGTATTTCATGTTTTTAGTCAAGCAAGGTGGGTGTTGCTTTTAGAGGTCTTACAGCCTATCTCATGTTGCCAGTCAAGTTCTGTCAGACTTCTCGCGTAATCAGGCCTTTATTCAGATCGACATTAAACCCAATTATCCAAAAAACGTGGTTGAGCCAAACTATCATGATTCCAGGACGAGAGCAATTGTTTCTCCACATGATGGCAGGTTGGTTTGGATAACGCCCTCATTTGAATGCAGTTGTCATTTAAAAAAATCAATTTTGTACTCACTGAGGTTATCTTTTCTCCAATAATGACTTTTGTTTAATGATGTGAAACATTTACATGTGCCAAAAAAAAAAGCAAACAATAAAATTACCTTTTAAAAAAAAATAGACATTTGGAAGGGTGCAAATACGTTTTCGCAGCACTGTATGTCCCTAGAACCAAACCTAGAAGTGAATGAAATTCCTTATTTGCCTTGCATGGGTAAATGCCAAGCAAATCTAGTGGTGAACTGAACCACTAGAGGGCGTGTGAAGCCATGTTTTGCCTCCTGAGTGCCGGGTAAAACTTCCATCAGGGACCCACTCAAAGGCAAACTGTTTGACAGATTTTCTTTGAAATAAATAAAAAGTTCTTCTCGCGGCGACGTTGTATGCCGATCCTCCGATCAAAATGTCAAAGTGAGCATCTTCAATCTGTTTATCTAGAAAGAAAAAGAAAACAAAAAAAACCCACAACCTTGTGTTGGCAGCTCCAATCAATCCTGCTCATGCTCAGAGAAATGAGGGAATATAGGAAAACATCAATCTGTTGCTGACACGGTCCTCATCAGTCCCCTGGATGTCTTGTGTTTTCTGAATGGGATACGCTTTGTTTTACCATATTAGAGACAAATACAGAAAAAACAACAACACAGAGATCAATGGAGAGCTAATGATGCCAAAATCAATTTCACACATGGTCAACTGCAGGGAGTGGAGTGGTGTGTGGAGGTTCTTGATCTGTACATCAGCCCAGTGTGTTTCTCATCAACCTCCGGTTGGACCAACCAATCGACGAGCAGCAACGACCACACATGGACGATACGGTTATTATCAGAGGCAGAAACGAGGTACAAATTGCATCATGAATCCCCGTCCGTGTGACATGTCCGTCAGCAGACGCGTTCATCCGCCAACTGTTCAGTGAGACAACTGGTACCACCTCATTTTGGTTAGTCACTGGCCCAAAATGGAAGGTTTTATGCCATACATGGTAACTTTCCCACCCATAAGGAGAGATAACTCTGCCAACTCCCATCATTTTCTCTTGTTGTGGTTTCTCAACTATGTTTTCTTGTGCACTTACAGCAACACACTACAGTCCATTTTTATAGGCAGCTCAATGACTTCTCTACTTCACCTCCACCAGCCTCTTACCTCAATAGAAGACCAGGGAGGACAATTTAGCATCATCATGTTGCCTACTGCTATCAGGATAATGGTGTGTGTCCTTTGGCCACACAAGAATCAAATTACCGCCAACGGATTCGAGCTTTTGAGATTCTACCCCTGGATTTAATAGCATACCTCAGTTTCCTGTCTGACTCGGACATGAATGTGAACACTGAGGTAGATCTATTTCCCTGGTGTTGGGTTTACAGTATAGCTGAATGTTATGGTCGAAAAACGTGTCACAAAACAAGCGTTTCATATCAGTCAATATGTTTTTTTTTTTGTTTTAAGTATCTGAAATACTGCCAAACTGATGCTGTGGTCTCAACTGTTTCATCCAGTTTTCACGACGCGTTGATTTTTAAGCAGCTATGAGGCACAGTGACGAAAAATGAAACTGCTGCTGCAAGTTACTCAACAAGTTGTTGCTAGGAAACCAAAGACAACAGTGCTTAGCTAACCCTAAGAGTTTGAGCGGCTAAAGTCTTTCCTCCTTTTGCCAACGTCTCCCAGAATGCTGTGCGGTTCTGGATAGAAGTCCAGTGAAATTCTATGGTGCAGTCAAAGGAAAAAGGTAATAGCTGTTGAACAGTATTGATTTAACCAGAGCAATAGTTGTACAGTCCACAAACACAACGTCTTCCTCAAGGTCTTTTCCTTCTTCTTCTCCATTCCCTCTCCTGTCTTGCGCCGCCTATGGTCAGGGTTGGTAACGTGTTTACTGAAACGCGCAGGATTGATATTGATCACGTGTCTGTTGCGACATTTTTTACGGTTATTGACTTGTTGTCCGGTCCTGGGTTAAAGCGTGGAGATTTGATGAAGACATTACATTCACTTTCTTATTTCCACAAGTGCAGATTTATGAATAACGTGAGAAAGGTGGAGTTTTAGCTATTAATAGCCACAGGTGGCACAGATCCACTTCCCTACACACACATTTTCCATCTGTACCCTTCATGGGCTTTGAAGTCCACCGATTACAATTTGTCTCATTGGCATAGACATAGTGTTGAAACTAAAAGAGGAGGTCACTTGGGAAAAAAACAAAACAAAAAATAAAACACTATTGTTTTAAAGCTGAAATAATTTCAGCAGAGGAGGAAATAGCAACCGTAGGTCCGATTGAATACAGCAGAAGATTTCCCACAACATTGCAGGTGTGTGCTGCAGGCAGACTGCAAAAACCCAAAAGACAAACGAACTTACAAGCCACTTTCCAGCAACATGTGGGAGCTTCAGTCAATAAATGCTTAATATTGATGAAAAGGTACTAATTATAATTGAAATAATCTGTCAGTGGAACAAGCCTTTTTATGCTGTTAAGCTGCAGAGCAGGTTATTTCTCTTATAACCAATATGTCTTCATCAATATTGATAAATTAGTTAAAACAAAATCCCATTTCTTGCTGAAAAGTTGCTTGTACAGAGGTTTTGCCTTCTGTCAGGCTGTTTGCACTGGGAACCAAAAACTGCTTTTTAACGTTTTGTGTTTTTGCAGCGCAAGACCGCGAACCAGTCGAGACAGAAAAGTGAGACATCCAAACATTCCCCGCAAGTCTTTTTGCCTACATTGTGCTTCTAATGAAAGCTGACGCACCGCGTGAGAATCTCACACCGGCCCAGAACCTCTTCCACACCTGAGAGAGGAAATCATTTGCTTGACTTTCTTCCGTGTTTAGCAAAGGCGACGTTTGAGCGCCAGCGTCGCCCGTTTCACCTCAGAGAAACGAGGGATCTATTTTTGACACCGCTCATTTTAAATGGATGTGCCGGCGACAGCGTGGCAATCTGGGTCACTGAGTGCTCAAGTGTTAACCGAAGTCAAACAGTTAATGAACGTGGCCTCGTTTGTCGCGGAGATGTTTAAGAAACGCGTCAAGCGACGGTGAAGGGATAGAGGTTCGCTGGAAGTCGTCATCACTTGTTGTGACGCAGTCTGCGGCGAACAGAGCCCTGAAAAAAAAAACAAAACAAAAAAACACACCAAGGGTGGATGCAGACCGACCCAGGATGAGATTCCTGAATCAGACTCTGATCCGCCTAAATGACAAAAACTGAACTAATTCCTGGTTTGTTTGAACATTTAATCATCAAACGGGGGATGGGGGGACTTGCCTAGTCCTCTCTTGCGTCTCGATGGAAACCAAACTGTTCATAGACTTATTATCACGCGAGAAAACTTACAGACATCAGCAATTTTCTCAGCTTTAATTTAAACCACGTTTATAGAAATCTGGTGAGAAATGAAAGGCGCCGCGATCATTTTTGTGATTCCTGCTCATCCCGCTTTGGAGCAGCCTGCTTTAGTGGACGGACACATATCAATGAAAACCTCTCAAATCTGACACTGCGCCGTTTTTGTCTGCTTTTCGCGAAGACGGTTCTGTGTCGATTCCTTCAGTAGATCTTGGTGCAGCGCCCCCCACAGGCGACGGGGGGGAAACGCTGCTGACACAATTCACCTTGAAGAGACCGACTGATCCTTTCGATGAATGGAAAGCAGGGGCTCTGCTAAGTGTACGAGCTGCAGGACAGCGAAGCGCCGCCGTCTCGGTGACCAACAGCTGCACTGATAATAAGGTAACATCTGGCTGCCTGAGACGGGATGAAACCCCCGTCCAGGTGTCTGGGTTGACGGCGCCCTTGAGCGGGTTCTGCAACAGCGTTACTGCGTCTCAGAACCTTCCTGTGTCGCACAGCAGATGGTTTCCGGCGAAACTTACTTTACCCCCCCCACACACACACACACACTATAATCTACTAGTAAATGTTTTTCCATTCTCTGTGTTTTTGTTTGCTCATGTGGATTTAACAAAAGAAAAAAAAAAACCCAACACATTTTACGTAATCAAAGTATGAATCTTGGCCAGACAGTGAAGAAGCTTAAACCCTCCTACTGTAAGCACGTCTCCTCCGCTTCCTTCCTGATTTATCCCCACATTTCATCTCGTTTTTTTTTTTTTATTATTATTTTTTTTGTTTCTCTCTCTCCGTATTGCTTAATCCATCTTGTGCGATGCGGATACTCCACGCGGCGGTTCGGCGCAAGAAGCTTTCGCCGCTCATCCACTCGTGACCGGCGCTCCTCTAAGCCTCGGTTCTGAGGACTTTCTCATCAGATTTCTTCTCTTCGGCTTGACGCCCGTTTTCCCAGGGGAGCGTTTAAGACCAACGCCGATCACTTTGTGCTCTCCGATCGATTTAATCCTTAAATCTACTGGCACAACAGCGCATCAGGTTTGTACATTAAATATAAATCTGTTTAGCCTAATAAATAAATATTTATATATGTATATATTTTACATTGTGGGCGAGGTTCAGTTCCGATTGGTGACATATCCAAGCATCCCGAAAGGTACGGGGTACAAAAATAGGAAAATGACAAATCCCCAGGCTTCCTCCAGGCCGCACGGATCACCGGGCGGTTGGAGACCTTTACAATCGGACGAGGCAATGTGAAATAGAAAGAGGACGGTGGAGTAATCCAGTGTGCGCGTGTTCTTTCCCAAGCCGAGTCAGTTTGTCCTAATTATAACGATTTGTTTCCGTGCTTGTGGTCCTTCAGCAAATGCATCGCAAACGCGTTCTCCAGGATCCCCTGTTGACGGATGAGCACATTGATCTGTCTGGTAAGAACCAGCAGCGTGTTGTTGTTGTTGTTGTATCCACGCTAGAGGAAATCACGATGAACCTCACAGCCAGAGCCAGATTTATCCCCCTTTGGCCACCACTGTGTCTTTCGACAGGTAGACCACCCAGTAGACCATGTTGAACGCCCCAAAGGACACCGGGAACAGGATCCGGGCGTATTTGTCAATTTTGCTGGTCCCGCCCATCCCGGCGGCGGACGGCTGGGAGCACGGCGTCTGCTTCTGCTCCGGCTTGTTGCCCATCATCTGGATGCGCTCCAGCTTGGGCCCGAGCAGGTGCTGCAGAGACGCCGGGCCGGCGGGACACCGGCCCGGCGTCCCCGCCATCACGTCCGGGGTGGACGCCGCGGGCTGAGGCGTGCCCTTCACCAGCTGCGCCGAGGACGAGGCCACGCTCAGCAGGCTCTCGGACTTGGGGCTGGAGCGGGAGAGGGGGGTGCCGTTGGCGCCGCCTGCCAGAGCTCTCAGCTGCCTTCCTCTTCCCAGCCCTGAGATGTTGGTGGTGGACTGGGCTCTCGGCTGGCCCGCCGGGTCTTGGTGCGAGACGTAATTCATCCGCTTCCTCAGGGAGCCGTTGGTGTCGGGAACTTGCTGTGAAGGATGAGAGAAAGTCCTGTCAATGGGGCATTTTCAAGATGTTCTTACTTTACGTGGATTCTAATTCCTGAGGTAAAAACAGACTTTAGAGATACATAATGTCTTTTCTTTGTTCCAAAACTCCCAGAAAATCATAAAAACATGAGAAACCTTGTAATCCTGTCGCACAACGTTGTTTCTTTCTCCATTGTTCACTCTTTGCATGACGCATAAGCCTTAACTCACTTGGCCTTGGGTAACCAAAGTCACACTTAACTCCACCCAAAACACCTTGGAAATGCCGAG
The DNA here is from genome assembly GCA_911649635.1 of Poeciliopsis gracilis. Taxonomy (NCBI): domain Eukaryota; kingdom Metazoa; phylum Chordata; class Actinopteri; order Cyprinodontiformes; family Poeciliidae; genus Poeciliopsis; species Poeciliopsis gracilis. The sequence goes on along the minus strand of CAJVRI010001175.1, from coordinate 2,180,936 downwards.
GCATGCTCTGAAACGCACCTCCACAGGCTTTCACACTTAGTGCAACCTCTGACCTTTTGGCTCCTTGGCGGGTGTCTAGAGCTCAGGGAACGCAATCGGAAACGCCATCAAGTGGTAATTTATCTGTTATTCTTTGTGTCAAGTGACATCCTAGGTTATGACTGACCGCTATAACGCGATTGCTCCACTTGGGGTGCCACTAACGTCTTTGTGTACGTCTTAAATTATAAATAATAATTTATTTATTATATAAATGATAATATTATCATTTATATAATATTTTTATATAAATGAGAACGTACAAAGTGAATGGTTTCTAGAGCATGTGATGGTTTGTGCTTAGCCAGCCTGGATTGTTTCAGTGAAAAGTGCATCAGGCAAACATCATCCTGGTGCTATTGATCAGATTACACCCTCCACCCCCCTCCACCCCCCTCCACCGCTCCGCCTCTGACACAGATGGCGGACGAAAGGGCGCGTGCATCACAGATGTCACTTAACGAGGATTTCACTCATTTCACACAGGCTTAAGACAGAAAGTAAGTAGCGCTTGCATCCGGGAGGTAATGCAGTGTAGCATCAAAGGAGCTTATCCTTCGAGAGTTGATGTTTTTTTTTTTTTTTCCCCCAAGCCGGGAGAGAGTGATGCCGGTACTGAGGCATTTGCAGAAATAATCCAACCCCCCACCCCAACTATCCACTCTGAAAATTGAAAGGATCCGATATTATTATTATTGTGTCCAAAGCATGGCCGGGGATGGCTGCGCGCGCCTGTGCATGTGTCGGCTTGGAAAAAGCCAGAAGCCTGAGAGCCTAAACCCATCAACGACCCCCAGGCCCGTGTGCCGGGCCTCGGACTGACGGGGCCTTCTCTTCTCTCTCTCCCTGTCGAGGAAACCAGCACTAATTCCCCGCCGCCGCCTCGGCGCAGGAGGCTCTCTGAAACCTATACAGATGTACCGGGGCTCCGTTGCCGTGGCAACCTGCTAATCCACTGTAGTGCCGTTGTCACTGTACCGCATTCAGGCACGATTACGCCACGCTGGGATCTGGACCGGAGGGGGCAACTTAAAGTGTTTAGCGTAGAGCAGGCGTACTGTACGCGCTGCCGGGTCGTGTCAGCGTCACCGATCAGCTAACAGTAGATCCATATATTTAGAGATTCACACACTGCACACACACACACACACACACACACACACACACACACACACACACGGGGAAATGCGCGCCCTTCTTCTCGCCTCCACAGCTGAATAAACTATAAAAACTGGGTTTTAAGAACACAGAATCTGGCAGTAACTTTGTGGTGCGTATTCAACACATTCAATGTGTCGAATCGCCACAGTAGCTACATGGCGTGCTCATTGGTTCTGATTGACTTGTCAGCTCCCACGCTGCTCATGCACTCTGCCTCGCAAAAGTAATCCCACCCCTTTAACTTAAAGGGGCGGCCTCATATTTAATTCAGTCGAATTGTGCCTTTTTAAACCACAACCAAGAAACTATGTTGCCTTCAGTAAAAATGCTCTATATGACAAATATGACTTAAAACCAATTCAGATTTGTAAATTAGCATCTTGAAATTGGGCCTCTGTCTCTTTAAGAAGCTCCTGCTCTTTTTTAAACTCCGCCTTCAGGAAGTCATCACAACGTGACTCCTCTATTAACCCTTTAACAACGTTTTTACCAGCGTTGCGCTGAGAAGTAGCTCCTGTAATGAGCTCAGCTGATTCTCAGTTCCACCCGGTGTTTGCTAATTGCTACCGGCTAGTCTGTAGGAGCTGAATGGAAGACGTCTGCTCTGTGAGGCGGAAGCTTCGAAGCTGGGAAACTGGAGCTTCACCTTAAAGGTTGGAGCTCGGTCCACCCAGGCGGTTTTTACAGATGAATGGTTACATGCATTGAATTAGCAGAATGAACAACCAGGCTAAAAGCAAAAAATAAAAGCAAAAAAAACAAAAAAACAACCTGCTGTGTGAACGCAGGCGCAGATTCAGAGAATATCATGTCCTAGAATCGGGGCTTGCTTGAATCAGCTGCAAAATCCTCCACGCACACAAGGGCAAAGCTAATTATTCTCAAGCGGCCTCTCTTCACGTCATTCGAGGGTCCAGGCTAAATGCCAGGTACGGAGAGCCCATGCAACGAGAGCCCCTTGAGGTAAAAACGCGATCAGATTATTGAGCCGTCCTGAGACGTGCAGAGGGAAAACAAGAAAAAGACAAACACACGCCACCTCACCTGCTGCACTTCCTCTGCGTCCATCACCTTGACAGGCGTGCTTTGGGGCACGGGGGGACACTTGCCCGGCTTCTTCTTGGCCCTCTCGATCTGCGCGTTGGTGAAATAGTTGACGGCAGCGAACTCGATGAGGGCAGAGAAGACGAAGGCGAAGCAGACGGCGATGAACCAGTCCATGGCGGTTGCGTACGAGACCTTGGGGAGAGAGTGGCGGGCGCTGATGCTGAGCGTCGTCATGGTCAGGACGGTGGTGATGCCTTACAAATGAAACGAGGAAAGAAAATTTAGTCGAGTCACACGGATATTTGCATTTTGTTTTTCCAAGCAAGCATTTGTGTGAATTCACTTTGTTCACTCCAACACTAGTAGAAAATTTATATATATATATGCATATATATATCTATATATATAAATATATATATTTATATATTTATAACCTCAGACATCAGGTTTTCACTAAATCCATAAAAACACAAACACACTGAACCCAATTAAATTAATGAAGAAGCACGTTGCTTTCAGAGTGTGTGCTGTTCTCTACAAATGGACTCCCCTCCTCCCCCCTCCAAAATAACACATTAAAAATTGGAATAAAAAAAAAACAAAAAAAAAAACAAAAAACAAAAACAACAAGTGTTCAATAGCCCATGCGTGCACAGTAATGTTGCTCTCATCTGCGTCTTTCATTAACAGACTGCGGAGTGATAATGAACCATTTTGCTCTCTGCAATGTGGAGCATGTACAGAAAGGGACTGTTGTGCTTTTCTCAGCATGAAGGGTCTTCCAGGGAGCTCAATGTTAGCAGATCTGAACCGTGTGTGCACATCCCGCAGATTAAGGGTAATTTAAGCGTTTTTGAGGACGAGGTGACGGCAACATTTAACTGGTGGAGGCTTGAATTCATCTCGGATTATTCCTAAAACAGATTAGAACTTTAATTAGACACAGCGAGAGGAAAGCGGGAGGGTTGAGGAGGGACGTTTTGTGTCTGGCGAACCGTTTCTCTGTGCATCTGAACATATGCTTGCTATCATTATTCTGTTGAAACTCCATGACAACCACGTTTGGTTTTTTTTTGTGTCCTGCTACAGAGCTGGTAAGCCAGCAGCAGTTCACCGAATGCTCTTCATAACACCAAAGAAATCACAAAACTGTGAACTTTGAAACGTTTCCGAGGACGTAGACTGTCACAGATCCTCCATCTCTTTTACACAAGAAACCCCAAAAGGGTCAGTCACTGAAAACACACACAGCTCCAGTCCAAGTAGAGTTTGGCTAACTCTATACGTTTGTGATGGTAGGACACCAAAAGGCTTTTTTTTTTGTTCTTTCACATCACTCCCAAACATCGGTTTAATGTGAAAACGCTCCTATGATGGTTTCTATGGAAACCTAGCAGCGCTTATAGGCTCTTTGGAGTGTGTTTGAGATTCTTTTATACCTTTCCGTGTTTATTTTCGTGGCTCATTTCAGCAACGAGGCAGTTCAGAGTGCTTTACATCTTAATAATATAATTATGACACAAGCAATAAACATTACATTTTGTCAAACGCAGTCATCAAAATCCTCGACCAAATACACCTCAAATTTGTTGATCAGCGTTCGACTCACTATTCATCGAAGGCAGCGCCACACTGGTGGGTTTTTAGCCTCGATCGAAAGGAACTCAGTGTTTCGGCAGTTTTGCCTTTTTTCCTAAAAGTTTGTTTCAGGTCAGAAGAGCGTAGAATCTGAAATCTGTTTCTCCACCTTTTGTCCGGCTCTCTTTGCATAGCAGCAACATAAAAGCAGATCCACATCCGGCACCGACAAGCCGGCCAAAACCAGAAAACTCTGCCCCGTTTTGAGTCCAGAGCGGCTCTGACTCAACAAGACGTGGAATCAGTTTGACCTCTGAAGGTCCGGCGCTGCGCCTGGCGACAGGCCACCCTGGCAGAGCCTCTCTTTTCTGCTTCCAAAAGCAAAAGTGAACTTTTTTCTTTTTTTTAAAAAAAGTGTTTGTTTGTTTTTTTGAAAGTCACAGGGCAAAACGAAGACGCCTACGGAATCGGACGTCGCTCAATAAAGACAGGAGGAAACAAACATTAACGGTCACGTTGCGTCAAACGTGAACGACGACTTTCTCTGTTGCAGATGCAACAACAGTCACAGCTGCAATATTCGTAAAGGGCTGCTGAACGATTAGTTCAGCCATCGATTGTTCTATTGATTGTTCTGACGATTAATACAGATGTTTCTATTTTATCACTTTAAAAAATTAGGGAGGTTATATAAAAATGTTAAACAAGGAAATAAACATTAATGCATTTTAGGCTACATTATTGTCTGAAATGCAATAATGTTGGGTTCCTTTAATGAATATTAATATAAAAATAGCCCAACTGAGTTTGGCTGAATATGTTGGGATTTTAATTGATTGATTACTAAATTAGTTGACAATTATTCTAATAATTGATGGAACGTGATTAATAGTTTAGTCCTGGACTAGTGGTAAATAGACTGAACTTACATGTCATTTTGACCACTGAAAGCTTTTTACACTACAGTCACATTCACCCGGCGTGAAACACACACAATAATACACACAACAATACACACATTAGTGGACCACACCTGGCCTCATCATTTGGCAGAGACAAGTCATCACCTCAGCAGCGTCACATTACTTCAGATGAGTCTCCAAGCCATGAATCCATCCCTCACTCCACCCTGAACGTGACCCCTGAACATGACCCCTGACCTCCTTCGCTTCAGGTAAACGCTCAGCTGGAGAGTGAAATGAGGTGAGTCTGTCGAACTCGAACTCCTCGGTTTGGAAACCTCAGTTCCCTGCTGATTCAAGACTTCTGAGGACTCGGGCTGCAAAAAGATCCAATTCACCTCCCAGATTGTCGCTTGATGCCGCTGCTAATCAGAATCGGTTATTATCACGCTAAGTAACTGGATCACACGTCTAAAGCCAAAATGTATTTCCTGCACTGGGTGAGTCAACAGTGGCTGACGAGGCTAAATACCGTAATCGTTAAAGTAAAGGAGCGACAAATGAAAGGCTCTGTGGCGTCTGTGCGGCTCTCTCATATCGACCAGGATTATTTCTGCTAGCATGCAAGCTCTGCCTCCAAATGCTATTCTTGCATCAAAAGACCCAACGCCACCAGCTTGGAGTCGAATAAACCGCCTCTCTTCTGCTCCGTCGTCTTTATCTGCGACTCTCTCCCACGGCGGAAGCAAAGCTAAAAAAGTAAAGGGGTGTTTGTGCGTCGCAGAGCCAGAGGACACCCTGACCAAGCCTCACCATGGAGGTTTGCTAGAGAGTCGTCGCTGCTGCGGGAAGAAAGGCCCCGCCGAACGAAAAGACAAGGTCGCGCGCGGAGAGCGTCGCTCGTCCTTGGGATCATTAACAAACAGCAATAATGTGATTTGGAGAAAATCCCCTTCGGTCGCAGGAACAGGAACAGGAACAGGCTCTTGAAAGCCCCTGCGCTCCGTCTCTCGCCCAGACGTGACCGCCATATAATTACCTGTCAGTCAAAGGCTGGCGGCTGACATTGACAGCTGACCTGCGGCTAAAGTGGACACGCGGGCAAAATGAGCTCGAAATGTTGCAGCGAGCTCAAAAACTTAAAAGGAGACCCACTGGTTAAGTAAGAGCGCTAATGGAAGATCCCATTTGCTGTGAAAGTGGCGTTTTTGTTTGGGTAATTAATTCAGTGTGCAGGACTTACTGCCGGAAATGGCAATTAGCTTAGCTTGTTTTTAATGGGCACAGGCCGCTCGAAACAAATCAACGACAGGCTTTCATTCAGATGAACAAACCGGCTTGACGGGTCGCAGTAGATCATCGATACGTCATAAAAGAGATTCGGGTTCATTTGTCGGGTTTGCACTTTGACTAAGGAGACGGAGAAATGCATCTTGACAACAAGGAGGCTCGCGATCTGTGTCAGAAAAGCCAGATAAGAACATAACCCGAACGATTAATCGAGATGAATTGATCATTCAAATAGTCGGCAACTAATTTAGTCATTGATTCGTCATTAACCAGAGTGTAGAGACTCAAAAAAGAGGCCAGCTTGTGAAAGAACATCATCTTCTGAGCTTTAATTTAGTCAAAACTGTACAAAAAAAAAAAACACATGTATTTTGCAGTTAAGATAAAAAAATAAAAAAAATAAAAACTAACTTTGTAAGTATGTTTTACCCAGAACTCTTCAGAATCTCCATTTGATATTAAATTATTCATTGGTTGATCCAAAAACAGTCAACGGATTTATTTCTAATATTGTATTAAAAAGGCCTCAATTATCTGTTGCTTTATTGGAAGAGGACTGAAACTGGTGCGTTCCGATGTTTCATTTTTTTCTTATGCACTATGTCATCAGTTTTATATTATTAAGTGAATTAATATGTGTGCTTTGTAAGAATTGTATATTGTAATTTGTTTGGCTCTTATAAAAATATTTGGGATAAAAGGCTTCAATGAAAAATTCCAGTCCAATCGATTAATCGTCAGAATAATCGATTAATCGATAACTAAAATAATCGTTAATTGCAGCCCTGGATGCCATCCATCCAATCTGACAGCATGAGTTACTTTGTGAAGAAAGGTGAGTAGATATTTTCAGTGTTTAGATGTTTAAAAGTGGCTGATTAAAGATGGACGCCGCCCTTTGCATTTCACCTGCGGAAACGTCGTTTTCCTCCACGTTGCGGCTACATGCAACTTTATGTCTGTCACACAAAATCCCGGTAAGACGCATCGAGGTTTGTGGTTCTAAAGTGACACACCGTGAGAAACTCAAGGAGCCGCCGCCTCCCCTCCCGTTTCACCTCTTGATGAAACTTTCCCCGTCCTGGAAATGGGTCACTGAGGCGGGGAGTTGAACACGCTGCAGGTGCAGGGCAGACGGGGACGGATCGGGACGCCGGCCGCCCGTTCATCCCAAACAAACACACGTTCAAAACGCCTAAAACAACAGCAGAAACCCCCCCGAACCAGGCCGCCGCCTCAGAGCCTCGGATGACGCCACGTCACGCCGAACTCCTCGGGGGGAAGGAAGCAGAGGCTCTGACACATATGTTGACGACTGCAGGAGAGCGGCCCTAATCCCCCCGGGGCTTTATTAAACCACGCACCAACCAAGACGCATTTCCACTCAGGGTCACGCAATATCTTTTTACTCAGCAAACAAGCGTGTTAAATGTATATTGGTTTCAGCGATGCGTAAGTGTTTCCAAAGGGAAAAGTGACCTCAAGCTGAGTCCTAGAGTGCATTTCTTGGACGACAGCCAAACGCTTACGGATGAATCACAAACGCCGCCGCTTTAAGTTGGATGAGACATCATCTGCAACCAAACTTGTCTTTGAAGGAAGACATGCAAACACGATCGACGCAGAAGTTTGAGGTTCGATCCTCCAAACCTTCAGACTCTTGTTGGGCGTCTTCCCCCCTTTGTCTCACTCCCTCCCTGCAAAACTTGCTTTCTGACAACAACGGCTTGACAAATGTGAATATGAGAGCCGCTTACACCAACGAAGACAACAGAAAGGAGCACAGGAGAGTCGATTTGGAAGTCGTGACCTGATGTCTGAAAATACCGCTCTGGAGAAAAACAAGAGAGCTTTCAGAATGATCAGATTTGACCGTCTCTAGTTTTATGTTTGAGTAAAATGAACATTGCTCTTTTATTCTATGAACCACCAACAGCACGTCTCTGAAATCCCAGACGAAGATTTTAGGATTCGTCTGCAGAACATGAGAAACGGCCAAAACAACGAAAAAGATGCAGTGCTGTGAGAGCTCAAATAAAAAACAAAATTCAGATTCATCTAGAAACAGCAACACGAATGTTTTAACTCAAGAGTTCAGAAATCAACACTGAGCAGAATAACCAGGAGGTTTTCAGTGCAGAGGGATCTTCATTTTGTTTTCCAGATCTGTGTATAAATATATTTTTTACCTCGTTTTGCAGATGCAAATTTACCTCCGAGTGCTTTTCAGGTGAACGATGAACACGAGTTCATTCATTTATAGTAACTCTCGTAAAAGTTGAACTGGGCTTTCCCGGCACTGCAGGACGTAAAAATATATTTCCAAGTGTATTAATTTGAAAATTGATGCAATAAAAACGAGTTTGACTCACATAAAATGCCCGATGTGCCTATTTCTAGAAGATTTTCCGGTTACACTCTCGTACAGTTTGTTGTTATTTGTTTTATTTATTTCTGTTGCTGCTGCTACACCTGCACTTTCCCTCTATGCAGGACAATGGAAGCGGTGGTGAAAAGGTGCGTTACGTACCAAAAACGGTCCGCGCCGGGACCGACTCCTTGTTTATCCAGAAGGACACTTGAGAGAGGATCACTGTCATTATGCAGGGGATGTACGTCTGAATCATGAAGTAGCCCATCTTCCGCTTCAGGTGGAAGTAGACCGTCATCACCACATATTCACCTGCATCAACGGAAAAATCAGTCGGCGAGAAGGCCCGTCATCCGTCCCGCAAAAAAAAAAAAAAACACAACCCGGGAAAACGAATAGAGAACTGGATAAAGGAGAATCTGTCTCTGGATCCGTCAGTTTTCTCGGGTGAAGCAGTCGGCCCGGGACGTGACTCAATCCGTGATGTTTACTTCATGAGGCTGCTGCCGGGTGCTAGTCATGCTTCAGCTGACAGACTGTCGCGTTTGTGCAAGTGTCAAGGCTCCAAAAACCCCTCCGATGTCGCCGGCGGAGACGCATCAAGAACATCACATGCGTGCCCAACGCCGTGTGCTTTTCACTCACATTTCGAAACTCTTTTATTTTATTTTATTTATTTATTTTTTTTAATGCAAAATGACATTGGGGGGGGTTGTGTGGAGGGTTAAAAAAAGAAAAACAGCTACCCTTATCTAAAGCAAAAATAAATAAATAAATTCAGACGCTGACAGGACGTCTGCGGCTCACCTGTGATTGATTTAATGGTCTCGCTGGAAACCGTCTGGCCGATGAGATCATACTGGACGAGGCTGGAGGACTCGGGAGGGACCTCCACCGAATGCTGGGGCCCTTTGGTCCAAGTGTAGATCATCTCCGTTTTGGGGTAGGCGTCTGAAGACAGGCAGGGGGGAACGAATGAGATGTGGGATTAAAAAAAAAAAAAAAAAGGAGAGCGAGAGAAACTTCCAGCCAGACTCTGATTTTATCTGCATGTGCTCCCTGTGTCCCATCTAACGAAACCGTTATAAATCTAAATCAATCTGTTTCTCCAAGTGTGTATTTATTTACGTCTCGGTCCGACAGCAAGAAAAAGCCCTGCGTTTTTCTGCTGACGCAGAAATGAACAAGACAGTGGATATTTCCACGACGACGGGCGATTGTGCTGAAATAATCCACGAGGCTGGTTTTGAAGCGGAGCAGATTACTGCTGAGTTTTTTTGTTTTTTTTTTACAAGTGTCACATTTTGCTGCTTTTTTCGCCTTAACTCCAAACATTCAAACAGTTCTCTGTCATTTCCAAACCCTAGCTTGCTCTTCCTGTGTGCGTTCTGCCATCTGTGATGAAACAAAAAACCAAAAAAAAACCCCAAAAGGCACTGAGGACATTTCTTTTACGTGTGTAATCCTCCTTAAGGAAAATCTTAATGAGTCAAAATTGAAATTGGTAGACTGCATTTGATAGAAATGTTTAAATCTGCGTCGGACCCTGCGAAAACACAAAATGTTCTTTTGGTCTAGTTTCTGGTGCATCTTGAGTTAAGGCTGAACTAGCATGACAGCAAGATGCAGGAGTTTGATCTGAGTCAATAAATCCTTGAGATTGATGAAAAAGTGCAGTTTCCACTGGTACATTACAGAGAACATGGCGGGGTTTTTTTTCCTCCCATGTTATGACATAATCTGCCACATAATAGGACTTTTTCATCAACACTAAAGATCTATTGAAACAAGCTCACTAATAGGCTAGTTTGGTCTTCAGAGATTTGCTCTGGAAACCAAACCAGCAGCACTTGGTAGGATTTTGTGTTTTTGCAGAGCAGGAGACGCCTGACCGGCGGCTCCAAAATAAATTCTCACAAGCTCTTTTCACTTTTACATTTGGCTCTCCCTCCCTATTAGCTCTGTGCAGTCGGTACCGGCTCTACTCTGTGCGTGTCACGGACCGTGAGCCGGTCCTGCCAGCGCCAGTTTACAAAGTCAAATTTATCTCAGCAAGTCTGAAAATGCAGATTTCTACATGCATAGACTGTTGGTGAAGTTGCTTGTATTATCAAACAAATTGTTTGCACTGGACGTCAACTGTATATGTTGTTTAATTTAGTATTGTACACTTATAAGTAATCGTTAATATTTCCTATCGAGCTTCAAATTAATTACGCAACATCCACTTAGGGGCCTTCAAGCTTATCTCGATTATTAACTAAAATGTTTTCCAAGCATTTATTTTCCACTGGAACGCTCCTTAAAGAGGGGAAGCCACGAAAGATTATTGCTGAAATTGCTGCTTGTGTCCAAGTATAGCAATGGAAAGTCGAGTGGAAGGAAAAAAGGTGCTCAAGCGACAGGGAGAACAAACCTCAATAGGACAACGTGCTGGTCTTATCGACCTTCCAATGACGGACACATAAAAGCTAGCTAGCAGGGGTATATTTGCAACTAGCTAGTGGTTCATCTGCCTTGAGTCAAAGGAGGCGGTGAAGACGTCTGTGTGTGACTCCAACGTTTGCCTGAAAGAAAAGTCCTGCGAGGAAAATAAACTAGAGATCAGTTTGTCCACGACAAAAAAAACAATACCTGTGATCAATGTGTTGCGTTTTAAAATGAGTTTAAAGACGTTTCAAGGCCTCAGTGTGAATTTTAAACGTTGTCAGGCTGCAGCGACGCCCTGAAATCCCTAGAAGCACCAGCGCGGGGTCGAGGCTTCAGGCTATTCCGAGTCGTTGGGACGCATCGGCCTCGGTGCGAATGCGGAGGTTTTCTCATTTGCTCTTGTTGCTTCGTCCTCGTCTCGTTTTTCCTCTCTCGCTCGCACACGGGCGAGGTTGACCGGCCTGTGCGCGCGCAGCTAAGGAGCAGTTGTCTTTGCCTGCCGCTCCCGGTGGGACCCCACATCGGTGGGCCACCAACTGTTCTGCCAAATGAAATGACTCTGGTGTGTCATGGAGTGGAACGCCGCGCCTGTGCGCACAAGCCCAGATGGAGAAGCAGAAAAGGAGACGGGGAGGAGAGAGGGAAGGGTTGGGGGGTGGGGAGGGGAGATACAGAGAGAGGGAGATGTAGGATGGTGGAGGAAAAAAGTGAGGGAGAGGCAGACGGCGAGAAAATGAGCTCACACACAGCGGCCATGGAAAATAGCTGCATAGGTCTGTGCCGTCCCGAGGCGGAGGAAGGGACTCTGACCTTTCCTCTGCTAGGGGCCTCTGCAGATTCACGGTCGCTTCCTCCTCCTCACCGGAGGCAGGCGGCAGCAGAGCGGGATGAGCGGGACGGTGGAGAAGAGGAGAGGAGAGGAGAGGAGAGGAGAGGAGAGGAGAGGAGAGGAGAGGAGAGGAGAGGAGAGGAGAGGAGAGGAGAGGAGAGGAGAGGAGAGGAGATGGGAGGACGTCCTCCGCAATGTCACCGCACCGTAATTGACGGCGGGTGTAAAATGCGTCTCCTTTCTCTCTCGTAATCTTCAAATCGCTGCACTCGCCTGATAAGGCGGAGCCGCTCCGCGCAAGGCGCGTCTTTGTCTCCGTTGTTTCTGCTGACCACGAGGCTCGGCGTAAACACGGATGCTGAGTTAGGGCTTCGCCACAAAGAGCGAAACATGTCGTCATGCGGTTACGGCGCTCGCTCGCCTCGCGTTTGGCTCCTCAGCAAATCCTTTTCAGCACAGAGTCCAAGAAATGAAGTCACGCGACTTTCCCCGACTTGAACTTTTCTACGTTTTTTTTCACAGCAAAAGACTTCAATGTTTCCATCAAGGGGGCGCCGGTTGCAGTTTCCCAGCCGATGTTTAAAAAGCCTGACCTCTCTCGGTTTTGGCCAATACCAATTGGGACATGCAGCAAGAAAGTTGCTGAGTTGTCAACTGTGGGGTGACTATTGTTAACTAATTGCTAACTGTGATGCTAGCAGTCTGACTTCGCTCACAGCAGAGCAAAAGAGCAAAGTGTTTGCCGAGGTGGGCAGGATCAGGCAAGTATCGGGCCGATCACCGATCTCCCAAAATCAAGGAAATCTGGGCCGATTTATTGGTACAACAGATACAGAATTAATAACTGCAAACTGGAAGGGAAATGATGCGTTGTTTCCAAAATATTTCAAACAATAGTCCATTTGGGGTGCTCTGAATGTGAAGTGAGAAAATGTGAGGACGTTGGAGGGACATAAATACCATCACAAGGCACTAAAACATCCTCATGTTTCTCAACGTCAGCCTATGAACACAGGGTTTGTCGATGCGTAGCTTAAAGGGAGGTATTGTGTATTTTCCGGACACTATGTCACCTTCAGCTGTTAACGAAACTTTCTATCAAAAACAACTTAAACGAAACTTGACTTTGCATCATAGCTGCATCTGACAGCACTTCAGCACTTTATCACAACAATGCTTCTCTGTGGGTTCATTGACGCCGTCGACGAACCGATCTTAGTCGAGCTGCAGTTTGTGTAATGCGCTCAGCAGACGCTCGGTTCCACCAGCGCTTGCTAATTGCTGCTGCCGCTAGCTGAGCCGAAGAGCGAGCGCTCAGGCGTTCCCCGAAGGATTTCTCAAACATGCATGAATGAATCAAAGCAACAACCCAGGGACGTGTTTAATGAGGGAATGACTTCATAACATGACATAAACCTCTTTACAGACATAATAATCCTACTTTGTGACATCGGTGTTTGGAAAATGGTGCTACATTTGCAGAAGTTGTCTTACTTTGTTTGCAGCAAACTTGAAGACAAAGTAACTACTGACAAAGGAGCTGCACTATCCTGAGTCTGGACCTCGCTCCCAGGACGACACCGGCCTGGTTTTTTGTTTGGAAGTGGTTTTTATTTCCGTCTTATTGTGTCCGTTTGGTTGTCGTGTTTCACTTTTGGATGATTAAAAAGCCTTCCAGTGGAAGATGTGTTCAGTGTTTTTAATAAATTAAAGTTTATTGACCTTTGAGAGGGCGAACCTCCGTTATTACGCCACTGCCAACACAATACATGAAAATAGCCTCGAGACGACAATATTATCGTTTATCGCAATAAATACCGGGAGAGTTTGTCCACCGGCAAAATTGATCACGACAGGCCAACGCATCGATTGTTCTGAGTCAAATATAATCATTTCAGCACAAACCCAGCCAGCGATGACCTGCCTGCTGCCACGGCAGGGTTTGCCTCCCGGCGTTTGGACGACACATTGCACATCATTTCATCAGGTAAACAAGCGAACAAGCACCAAAGCACTCACAGCTTCCAAACTTGAGGGGGCAGGCATGTCCGTCCATGGGGAAATCCACCAGCTTCATGGGACACTCGGCGCTAATGGTCAACCTGCAGCGGCGCACAGAGGAGCGGTTAAAGCTACGACCAAGATGGATTTTTACACGGCTGTGTCTGCAGCAGAAAAAGACAGGATCTAACAGCAGAATGGGTTGAATTTCTAAATGTACTTGCCACTGTTAATCAAAAAGCTTTTTTAAAAATTATTATTATTGTTGTCAATGCAATGAAAGTAAAAACTACACCCCATCGTTCCCCTTTAGAAGGGACAGCTTTGGTTTTGGGAAAACCCATTTCGGCGCACCAGAGCGGTTGCTATGGGAGATTCCCAGCTTCCTCAAACATGCATGAGAGAATCGACGCGACACTCTCTGCATGCTTACGATGGGGGAATAACATTGTAACATGACGTTAAGCTCAAACGAGTTCATTTTACACAGTATTGCTCCTTTATTAAACACCTGCAGAGCAGCAAACTACCAAAACCCTTCCTGACACACAGATCATTTAAACACATTTAACCACCTGAGTGAAACTTTTTAGATCCTCTGGCTACTGTGAGTCACTTTTGATAGTAGAGGAAAGTTTTGTTTGTTTGTGACAGTGTCTGCATTGTGACTGCTGAAGGGTTAATCAAGGGAAGCTTTCAGCTTGCTCGTTTCCGACTTTGGCCCGCGTCGCTCTGAGTTGAAAAAGGCGACGTTTTGGACGGCGCCAAACGTTTGGCGTCTGCGCCGCCTCTGAGCAGCTTTCTGCTGTTTACGCCGAGAACCTTGGTCGGATTCCACAATGAATCCCTTTTATTACTTTATAGCAAACACAGTCTGTCAACTCGCCTTTTCTAGCAATAAAAAGATGAAAAAAAAAAATACAGAAATATGGAAATCTACAATATGTGAAGTGTCTGCAACGTAATCACAAGCCAACGGTTTTGAAAGTTATGAAATTAGATGCAAAGCATCAGGCTGTTGATAAGATGGAGGCACAGTTAAGAGGTTGGGGTTTTTTCTTTACCTCATGGTGTAAAGGATGGTGCCGTTCTTCATGATGCGGAAGAGCTTGTTGGGCGCGGTCATGTTGTGGGCAACTGACCGCTTGCCGTTCCTGAAGAAAGTGTCCGGTGTCCAGACCTTGGTCACCATCAGGTTGTTAAGTCTCAGTATCTCCACCGGACCCTCGTACATCAATCTCCGATCAACCCAGGTCTGCCGGAAGAATACGTCCATAGTGTATTCCTGATGGAGGGAAAACCGACATGTTGCGAAAAAACATGGATGGATTTATCTGGATAACAGTTAGGAGCGTGAATTATTTTGCTTTCGACAAAATATCAAATGCAGCAATGTTTTGGCTGCACAGCATTAAGAAAACACAGGTTGGAGGAACAGGCAGGAGTTGACGAAAGGAACATGCGAGGAGTGACTGAGGTTGAGGTGCCTAAGTACTGGGGAGATTGAATGCTGACCAAAAGACCTGGGCTGATTAGCAAACCAATTACATTTCTTTACCATATGCGTATTGTGTACAGTGACATTGCGCTAACAGTAAATTTGTGATATACGTTGAATCGCAACCTGATAGCACAAAAAGTTGCGTAAAAGTAAGAACAGAATTCAACATGACAAGAGTTTAGCTACGTACCATTTCAACGTCTGAGACTGGCCCAAAACTCGTCACATAAATGTCGGTCTTCACCTCTGTCACAGGACCTGTCGGGTCAATTAAACACACCACACAAATCACAGTCACTGACATTTTCGCACAAAGTTGTCTCATCCAAGTAGGTGTTTACATGAAATGGGAGCGATTTCTTTTTAATCCAGCAGCTGCGTACTAGAAGCAGGCAGTATTGACTGTCCCTGGATCAGGATAGCATTTCTGTTTAGTATATTGATCTATGTACTTATACGCAACTCAAATGATCTTGAAACAATTTTTCTTGGCATCAGATGCTGAGAATAAAATCTAGGAGACTTGCAGTAGCTAATCTCTTCTGGAGCTGTGTAGTATTCTCAAATGAAGGAAAAAAATCTAGGAGACTTGCAGTAAATTATGGAGCTATATCGTTATAGCTTAGAAGATGTAAAAAGAAAAGAAAATAAAATAATCCTGTTTGATTATTTTTCCCCCTTCATTGAATGGATGTGGAGTCCCAGTGTGAAGACGAGCTGGAAGCGTGCGCCTGCACGCAGACGTTCCCGTTGACAGACCGCTCTGCGCAGGAAACCAGTTCTCGCTGCTTCCCAACATGAATATTCAGCAGACATGAAAACCAAATCCATACTTTTTACCTCTTGGGCCGAGCGTCACGCATTTGTCCTGAATGGAGGGTTTTCCTCAGGCTTCATCTGCCTGTGAGCGTCTAAAGATCAAATAAATTGATTGTAATTCCTTGGATTTCCTGCTTTCTGCGTTTTATGTTTGTTTGTTTGTTTGTTTCTCAACAGTTAATATTTGGGAAGTAAAGCAGGTTTGCTTAGGCTGTCTCTAAAACTGCAGTATGTTACTTGTAATAAAACTATCACTGTGTTGTGAGACAGGAAATCAGTGAAAACATCGCTTTCCTCCACATCCTTCCTGATATGTTATTGTCGTCTGAAATGCAGTGCCAGGAAGTGGATCTCAGTGCCTCAAATCATCCCCGTGAATGCGCTGCTAAATGTGCTAATGGCGGAGAAACAGCTCACTGCTTATCCGGTGACTGTGCTAACTGTTCTTAGCATTCATGATAGACTATTGTAGCTGCACCACAGCAGAGAGCAAAGGAGAGAGGTTGTAATGGTGATTGACAGCGCTAAGTCCCACCTCCCGGTTGTAATTAGTTGATTCTAGTTTGGAGAAAAATAGTACAGCTATTAGTGGTTTTAAAACATTATCAAGTTAGAATTTATTGTGACGCCGATAAATCAAAAACTTGTCGCGATAATAAATTTATCACGATAAATGATAATCGATACGATAAATGCCCATCGCTAGGCTCTAGTCTTCGTTTGGTGCTGCCTCCAACACCGTCCCATCACCTCTGATCACCTTTTCCTGTCTCTGCTAATGAAAAGCATCCCCGCAGCACAACGCTGCCGCTACCAAGTTTCACAAAGGTGTGGAGAGTCTGTTTTCTGCATCGATGACCAGCTTGAGTGTCGCTGTTGAGAAGAGATGTCTCTTTTTGCCAGGCCTCCAGAAAAGGTGGGTGATGTATTGTTTCCCAGAAGCTATTGCGATAACCGATAAATTCGCTGTTTTTGAGACCACTTTTTCAAGATGGGATAATATTGTCCGAACATATTCCCAAAGATCAATAAGCTGCTTTCACTTCTACTGAACATGTAACACTGGAACTGGAGGACATTTCACATGTCCAACAAGAACAACAGATAAAATGAATTATGAAGTCTCTGCAAACAGAATCGTCCCTCAGTTAAATGGCGAACTGAGACCAAAGCACCAGACTGAAGACTTTCGTCTCCCGGTTTTTGGTAGAAAGAGAGAAAAGTGAAGAACGGCAAACGATAAAAATGAAAATTATTGTCAGATTTAAATTGACTAAGTTGTGTTGTTTGTCCTTTCATTTACAGAAAAACAAATTGTTTACTCCTTCAACTTTTTCCGCCATCTTTTCCTCACGCACTGGCCGCTTCGACAGTCTCGCGGGTTTTCTGACTCTCAACGACGTCAATGACGTCATTCTGAAGCTCTGAGCTCAGAAACGAACTGAACGCAGCACAGCTAAAGGACAAAGCCGGAGCTCAGGGCCGCGGACAACCTCGGGCCGGCCCTGCGCAAAAAGTTTATGCTTTTTTTTTTGTTTGTTTGTTTGTTTTCTAATGCAGTAAAAAAAAAAAAAAGTTAAGAAGGAAGAGGTGCAGCCGGATGTTGGAAAAATAATTTTGACCTTCTCGGGCTCAAATTGCGCCTCAGTGGAGAGAAAAATGTTTCTTTGGCAAAACATCCATTTTCCTTCTCAGTCTTTCCATTGAAGCCGATCATATCATTTCCAAAGTGACGCCAAAAGTGTCGTGAATTGCGTGACGCTTGTTCTGCGGTGCGCAAAAAAGAAAAAAAAAAAAAGAAAGAAAAAAATTGCGCTTCTCCTCTAAATACCTCCGAATCCGGGTCGCAGCCTGTTGTCGTAGCCGTCCAGAAGTCGGTCCAGAATCCGAGTGAAATTCTCCGGGTAAATCCTCTCATCCTTCCTGGTTTGTCCGGAGGTTGTTTTCGCACTACGAGAAAAAAACAAAAAATAATGACAAAAATATATAAAATAAATAAAAATATAAAAACTGAACTTTCCGATCCGTCAGGGCTTTATTTATTTATAATTTTTATTTTTTTTTTTCCCGGTTGCGCACTCACCAAGTCGTCAAACAGAACAAGTAGACCAGGGTCCGAATGAACGCGCGTCGCGTCGCCGTCACCATCTCCTTCTTCTTTGCGAACAGCATCCTCGCATGCCATACTTCAAGCCTCTTCACATCTCACCGCGCCAAGCCGCCTGGGTCCCGGTAGAAGAGACTGAGGAGGGGTGGAGGGGGGGAGACGCGGCAGCGGCGGGGCGCAGCGCGGCGCGGCGCAGCGGCGCAGGGAGGATGCTGGAAGTTGTGTGGATTTCTCTCTGCGGTCTCTCCGCCACAAGCGCAACACAGTCTCTCTCTCCCTCACTTTCTCTCTCTCCCTCTCTCAACACACACACACATACACACACACACGCACGCACACACTCTGTCACCCTCCAACACCGGGCGGTCACCTCCTGTCCGGATCCTTCCCAGTGTCTCACCTCCTTTCTCTCATTCCCATCCCTGCCTGTTTCCTCCTGCCCCTCTCACATATTAAAACCCGGGCACATTTCTGAGAAGGAGTCCTCCCACTCCCACACCTCTCCTCTTCTCCAAGCCCCAGCCTCCCTGACCCCTCTCCCAGGGGCGCCTCCAGAAAGTTTAGCCAGGGGCTGTGGGGGAGGAAGCTCTAATCCATTATACACCAAAATCAGTGATGGAGCAGAAATCCCGTGGAGGAATTAAGAGCTGGTGAAACTTGATATTTGTCAAACCACTCCATACTCATTCAGCTCTCGTCAGGAAGCTGTGAGACTCAACACCAGTTTCACACATGCAGAGGCCGATTCTTCTATTTGCATATTCTTCTGGACTGAGTCTGCCTATAAACCCCAACTTCAGGCGTCTGGCTGCCTTAAAGGAGCAGAGTTATGTTTTCCATCCACATGCTGCCACTTTAGAGCACAATCAACTGTCTTACCTTCACTTTATATAAAATATGACTTAAGAGAAATTTGACTTTATGATATAGCGTCTTGATTTTGGGCTTCTGTCTCTTTAAGAAGCTTTACTCTTTCTGAGATGATTGAAAAAAAAAAAAGATCAAGCATATTCAACATATAAAGAAAGGTTGCAGCTTCCAGAAGGTTGTCATTTCCTGTCTTGAAGAATATCGTCCGACATTAGCTTAGCGAAAAGGGCCCAACAAATTCTAGTGGGTGTCCACTCCGCCACCGCCCCTTCCTTCCTTCCTTCCTTCCTTCCTTCCTTCCTTCCTTCCTTCCTTCCTTCCTTCCTTCCTTCCTTCCTTCCTTCCTTCCTTCCTTCCTTCCTTCCTTCCTTCCTTCCTTCCTTCCTTCCTCCTTTTCTTTCTGCAGGCGACAGCAATTTATTTATTTGTTTTTTTGGCATCAAGTTTTGTAGTTGCGAATACGCGCCAACAATCCCGCCGTGCTCTTTGACCCCTCCGCCGGCCCGCGCCAACATGGCGCCCGGCGCTCGCTGCCACACGCGGAAGCGCCAGCTGCGAGCTTAACCTACATGTTGAACTAGTTTCAGGCAACGCATCGGCGAGCGCCTGCCTGTGTCAGGATTCAAATGGGTCAGTCTTGTCGCAATACGCAGTCGCGCTCGGGCTCGGGCGCGTCCGCACGCACACAGGTACTGTGGAGGAACTGGGACAAGCCACATGCTGCTTCACAGATTTCTCTGCACCTGGGACAAGAACAAGACCTTCACTCGTCGTGTGTGCTGCCTGCGTGCGTGCGTGCGTGCGTGTGTGTGTGTGTGTGTGTGTGTGGTGCGTGTGCGCGAGCGCGCGTGTGGCTCTGAAGGTGAAGCGCGGGTGAATCAAGATGTCTGGGTTCCACCACACTGGCTTTCCTGATGAGTTTGAAAGTGCTAGGAAGGCACACACACACACACACACACACACACACACACACACACACACACACACGGGAGGTTTTTCTTGTGTGTGTTGTTTTTGAGGGGGAAGATGAGGAAGCATTATGTAGATACAGTATCTTTTATGCGAGCTGAAGTCATGCAAGTCTTGCAAGGCAGCTCTCAATCTCCTGCACAGCCGCCCACCCCCGGTCCTCCCACAGCACACCAGAGCAAGGCGGCTCTGTGGGGGATGAGTAATGCACGCGCTCCTTGTGGGGGCTGGCGCTCGTCCGAGGGACTCTTTCTTTTTGTTTGTGTCTCATCTTTTTGGGCGTTTGATTACCGTTTGCTCTTTTAAGCGAGGCTCTGGCGGCGGACCGCGCAACGAGGCCGCTCTCACGTATCGACTGAGGCGCCTGAAAATGTCACGCAGATTTAAGAAACGGCGTTCCGGCCTCATTACGCCTCTTGACCTTTTCCTCGTGGTTTCTGGCCGGCGTCGAAAATTTCCCGTCCGCCGCGTCGACGCTCGTGGCCCCCGGGGGGGGCACGTTCGGTGCCTGTCACACGCTGAGGAGGTTTTAGAGGGCCTTTGATTGAATTTCAGCGATTGTGTGACTGCAGCAGAATCCTCTGCTATCGTGAGCCGCGTGCCCTGCAGTGCACATATAGACTGCGACGATGATCTAGTTTTTGTTTTTGCAATCTCTCCGAGCTCCAGTGTGTGCTTGCAGGACGGAAGCAGAAAAAGATGAGGGTCTCTAAAGAGACCTTGAATGCTTTGGTTGCGCCGAAAGATAAGGGTTCACAATGCCGACCCCTGAGGAGCCTCAACCTGACCACAAATGCGTCTCTGTGAGCCAGAGCAGACGCAGTGAAATGCAGTTTGCTTCTGCACTCTAGAAACGTCTTCAGGGACATCTCCAGCGTCGGGGAGGTTCCGCTAAATCCTCGGAAGTGAATAACTTTCTAACCGTCTTCATTTAGTCTAAGCAGGTTTAAATAAAACAGCATCACCGCAATCCATCAATGACGTTTCAGAGATTGCGAAAAGTCGGCTTTGAAATAAGGACATTAGCTGTTTATTACTTGTCAAAATACTTAGCAACCAAATATTTAAGTAAAAAAAAGAAAAAAGTAGTATTTGCAATACGATTGCAATGATTCGTCATGTAGCATTTTACACATAAAGTATTGCAAGTTTAGCTCTATGTTGTATGTTATTGGTAGAAATGTAAATATGATCATTCTGGTTTTCTTGGAGGCCCCCTGGTGGCTTGGAGGTCTTTGCTCTGCCCTCAAACGATATAATACAGTTTGATCAATATAAACTGTCTTTGTTTCCTCAAAAGGCCAAACATAGTAGATGTTTTTAGTAGATTTATCACGACTAATTCATGTCCAGGAAGATCAAAACTGATGGCGCGGTTGCCATAGCGACAGGCCAAGTTTGTCCCCTGGGGTTTACGCCGGTGTGTCAATGACACTCGGGTTATCGGTGTCATCCAGTTTCCGTTGCGATTGTCATGGCTCAGCAGAACGGCTCAGTAAAGTGTGGTGGCTGCAGCTGCTGCAGCTGCTGCTGCTGCTGCTGCTGCTGCTGCTGCTGCTGCTGCTGCTGCTGCTGCTGCTGCTGCTGCTGGTGGTGGGCGATCCAGAGCAAGACAGAAACAAGCTTTCTGCCAGAGAAATTCCCTGCACCGCACTAAAAAGGGCCACTTTTGTTCACTTTTGACTCTGCAGACAAACGAAAACAACGATTCAACGTAATCGATTGGTTTTGCAATTTAAAGGCAAGTCAGTTCATGCCACAGGATAGGCGTTACTTATATTTTCTCCCTCAATTTCAAAAGCATCCACCCGTTTTTGACCGCATTTACGTAACTGATTTGTGGTTTTGTTCCTTTTAGATTCACGGAGCAACTTTATGTGCCCGTGTGATTGGAGGTAACGCTCGAGTGTTTAGAGATTTATTCATGAGAAGCACACTTGCGTAAGTGCATGTGCACAAAAAAGAGCGCCGACACAACATGTGCTGCAGGGCAAACGCTCTCCCACCAACATTTACGCCTCTTCTTCCGTCTCCCACCGGCCACCTCCCCTGCAGAAAAACCCAAATCATCCAGAGAACGGCTCTATAAATGTGTAATCGCCTCATTTCCGTCTGTGTTTACCCAAAAAAAAAAGATAAATAAATAAAAAATGCTGCTCACAACAGTTGTGGCGGTCTTCTGTCTTAGTGAATGTGTGTTTGTGTGGTTTAGATCTAGAAAACATCTCTCCTCTCCTCTCAGGAAAGGATGGAAAATGTGCATATTTACAGGAACAAGGTGCGATAATGATTCTGCTTTCATTTCATGCACAGTTAAAATAGATTCAAACTTCATTTCTAACGTTAAAAAAAACTTTCCTCAGCAGACCTGCTCTATGTATAAAGAGTGGCAGACCATTTTTCTTAGAGAAGGAGGATGGAGAACAGACACAAGGGGACAAAGGGAGATGAGCACTACTTCTGCAGTGTGTTTTTTATATGACAGTACACACTGTCATATTCAATAAATTCATTTATGGATTCCAATGAGGCCCATTTATCAGATTAAATCTATGTTTAAACTGTGATATTTGCCAGAAAAAACACATAAGATTTACCCCACAGATTTGTTCTCAAATAAACAAACAAATCTTTTGAACGCAGCAACTTAAAGTGCTAATCATCACATTTTACTCCATGCGAACAGTCTGACTGTTCTGATGAAAACTCCCTCACCTCTGGATGCTGGATGCTTGAATCCGAAAGCAAAAATGACAGCATTAACCTGCTAATAATGATCTGACCTCTATCAGTCAGACATTTATTTCCGGTTGTATTTTTTTTATGAATAAAATGCCACTTGAAAAAATAAAATCTCATTATTATAATTACGACAAACATTTCTTACGACACAAATTATCCATCGTATATTTATGTACCTTCATTTTAAATTCAGAACAAACTATGAATTTTGCTATGAAACTGACTAATTCAGCTAAACATGGCTTTTAAAAAAAAGTGACATATTTTGCATTCCTGTTGCTGAGAATTGACAAAATAAGTAGCTTTCTAGACTAAGCAAAACGGTACTTCCCAACCCGTACAACGAGAAATTGTCTGCATTTCTTCACGATAAAAACTGCAGAAGGGTCAAGAAGTTTGTTTGGCTGGAAGTACAAAGCGGCCATTTGATTTTGAGCGACTTAATTTGAGTTAACCGGTAACATCAGCATTTCCCCTGCCATGTCCCATGTCGGAGCCGTGACCCGTCCAGGTGGACTCGCCGTCCCCGCCGGAAGAAACGTCAACCATCCTGCTGAAGCTCCTGTTTTCCAATCAGAACAGACACTAACCACCGCCCACATTAGCTGCGCTCATTTATTTATTTTATTTCCCTGCTTTGTTTTTCACACTCAAAAAGCCCCATTCTTCTTTTAAGTCTATATTTGCTAGCGAGGCCCTTACAAATATAGACTTAACAATGACGCTTAGTGACAACAGCCCCATTGTTCCGTAATACAGCAGCTCTTCCCACTAAAACGCATACACATCAATTAAACCCTTTGATTGCACCTCCAATGCTGACTTGAAGGCTTATGTAATGTAGACCTCCCCCCTACTCACACACGCACACACACACACACACACACACACACACACACACACACACACACACACACACACACACACACATCCTCCATTTCAGCGCACACACACAGGACACAACAGAGGTGAGTTAGTCCTGCCTAAAGCAGGTAGAGAGAGCAAGGCGATGCTCTCTCCCTGAAGCAGGAAAAGAAGCACAGTCCCCCATAAGTAAGCTACAGTCGTATTAAATAGGCCAAACCGCCTATACTTAGAAGCTGGGATGTCAGAGAAAACAGGGTTTTGGAACTTGGGGGGGTAATCAAAAACGGGGGGAATATTTTCTGCATTAAGGTGTAAAAAGAAGAAGATAAAAAGTTCGGATTTAGACCCAAGTCCCTACTTGTGACTTTCAGTCGCCCATCATCCAAGACCTAAACTTTCAGAGGGCAACGAACAAGGAGAAAAAGTCTCGGAAGAGGAAAGAGGGCCCTCAAGTAGCGTCAAGTGCGCTAATCTAATGGGTGGGCGGGCTGACTGAAAGAGATGAGGGGGCCCTGCAGAGCGTAAATGACACCCAATCACTCAGACTCACAAGTGGATAATGGTTTAGCACGATGCGTCCTTTTAATTTGGAGCGGAGCATCTTCACTCTCGATGGCGGCGGACGGCGAAGGCATCATGAGGCGGCAGGCCGCTCTCACACGAACGCGCTGCGAGGACACCAGCCAAGATTTTATGTCAATTTTTGTGTGTGTGTGTGCGTGTGTGTGTGTGAAGGTGGAAGACTGAAACATCTAGTTATTTTTATATATGTTCATGTCAGAGAAAGGTTTGCCTTTTATGCTGCTCAAGCTCGAAGGCGAGACTCTCTCTGAATCAAACTCCACCTCCACACAGGGGTCAGACACCCGGGGTCAGTCGCACCAAGCAGCATTCAGATCCCTGAGGTAAAGGTCCAAGCTGCCGGGCTCAAGCTAACTTAACTATGTTTAAAAAAGAAAAAAAAGCTGCTAGATTATTCCATGCGCCGTCCGGTTCAAGGAGACCCAGTGTCGGTGGAAATAAACATACCTTTGATGGATTGTACAGCAAAGCAATTTTGAAAGTTCACTTACGGTGGCGACTGCAGAAACCGATCTGCCACGGAGCGACGCAGAAACGCTGCTGGTTACACAACGAAACGCAGTGAAAAGCATAGGTACAAGCGTCTGAAAACATAACTCATCCACATTCAGAGCTACGAAAGCCAGAGGTGAGAGATGGAGCCTTTAGACACACATGTTTATGCATTAGATGGAGGACTTTCATGTCAAAAGATTCTGAATCTGCAGCTTGGCTGCAGTTTTTCTCTCTTCTTGTTTTGCTGTTTTCCACGGGAAACTACACATAAAAAAAAACACAGCCACCAATGACTGTAGATGAACAGTTTTCCTGGAAAGATAAGTTGTTTCTTCACCGTTACCACAATGAGCAACACGTACACAAGATTGATTGACTGATTGGTTGTAGACAGATGGACACGTTATTTTACAAGTTCCTGCAAATTAGGGGTGTGAAAAACTGCATGTTTCGGTATCAATCCAAAATATGCAATACCGATATGAGTATCGGTATTGGTAATATCGATATTACAGTTTGATATATAGTCAAACTTCTGACCTGTTTGTTTTGGTGTTTTTTCTTTGAAGTGTTTTTATTTAAACCTGAGACAGATTTTGAATAACGTCTACAGGCGTCCACAAAATATTTTGATAACTTTAACATGATTTATGTGCATTTTTAGAAACAAATATTTGAGAACAAAGCAAAACAAATTATTTTAGGGAGAGTTGAGAAACAATGCAAACAATACAAAAATGAAATAAAATGCCAAGATGGGACCTGAACCTGAAAGTATTGATATTAGGAACATATTATCGATCTGATACCGACATGCATCGATATGTTTTGGATCGATCCGCCCTTCTTTTTGTACTGCAGATATATTGAGAATCCCACCCAACCTGGGATGTTGGGGTTACTTGAAACTTGTCCTTTCGAGCCCCAACAAAACCGTGTCACTGCTGGTGTTTATGTTATATAACGCCGGGATGCATTCAAAGCCAAAAGGTACGACTGGAACGAGACAGCCTCAAGTCAAGTCGCTGATCTGATGCTGCGAGAAGGTTGACAGAAACATCTTAAGTGCTTTCAACGAGTGTCGTTTTTGAAGCCCATCTTTTACCATCACAGCTCTATTTTTAAAAGCTTCTCCTTCCATTATTTTCTGTATGAAACGCTGAGGATATATATATATATATACTTTTTTTTTTGATAATTAGTCATTTTCAGGCGAGCGGACGGAGATTCGTCTTGGGGAGAAGTAATTCACAGCTGAACAGAAGCTCGTCTCTGGTGTCTCGTTTTGGTTGTCAGTCGTCTCTGCAGCTGCCTTCGTTCGGAGTCGACCGTGTCACGTTGTGTCTTTTTTTAGAGGGGGTGTCGGCGCTGGTGTGATTTCCCAACAGCTTGACTCGTGGTTCTGACTCATTAGCTTCCTGCACTGCCACAATGAGCCTCATCAATCGTAACTCCGAGCGCAGACTGAGCCGCTTTCCCCCTACCTGGCCTTTATGGCTCACTTTGTTCCACAATCCAGCCCGGAAAACAACTGGTTCGCTCGCTCCATTTGATCTACTGTGACGACGCCCGTGTGTGCATGGGTTTGATCAGTGGGTTTTGCACGAACGGGATGTCTTTAAATCAATAAAGTTGGCAGTAAAGATTAAAGGCGCGCACAGACGTTTTTTGGGGGAGCAGGTGTTCATGGAACAGACGGCTGACTTTGTAGTCTGAGATTTTACGCAGCATAGCGATGCGACGGCACAGAATACGGCCTTCTGTGGCGATACGGAGGATACCGTCACGTTGTTTCGATTACTTGGTTCTAATTTTACCGTCATTCCTTGTTCCTTTGTGTCTTTCTTGTTTCTGTTTTGCCTTAGTTCAGTTCTTCTTCGTGAATCTGGATTATTACGTTTAGTTATTCCTTGTTCAGGGGATCGAACCGTTTTGGAGCAACTATGTCGGAGGCTGTCCCAGATGTACGCAACTTTTAAATCTTAAAATCTGCACTTTTTCTCAGCTGTGAATTTGGTTTGTGGTCATAAAAAAACAAAACAAAAAAAACATATGAAATTATATTTCACCATCAGCTGAATTTAAAATAAAAAAACTAGCTCAGACTCTTTAATATATTATGACCTGCAGTATATGAAGTGTCCCTTCCCCCCCGTTTCTTTTCAGAAAGCTCATCCTGGAACAGAGATTTTCGTGGAACATTGTGTGGGAAAGTGAGGACTGCAACAGGAATGCATTGAATCAGAGTCTCCTCTGTGGATTCTGCTTTCAGCCAAACGCGTTCACACTCTGTCAACGGAGAAGCAGCCTCGACGTTACATCCCAGATGCAACGCTCTCTTCAGCTGCTGGGCAGTGGCGTTGATGTGGTCTCTTTGCTTCTGGGATGAAAATAAAACTAAAATTTTCACTGCTTTACCTTTATTTCTTGAGCATTCAGTGGGGCCGGACAATAAGTCGATAACAATATATATATATATATATCGCAATATCGATAGATGACACGCCTGATGGAATATTCGCTGAACGCCGCACGGAATTCTGGGTGATGTAGGAAAGGCGTTTAGTTATTCAACTTCTCGCCTCAAGCTAAGCAAGGTGAGTTGCATGAACTCACTCTTTCGCTTTTTTGGTTACCCTGGTAACTCGCGCCAGCAGCAGTTTCAGGTTTTGCCTGCTTAAAAATGAGAAACGGCGCGGTGTGAAATCTGTGGATGAAATATTAAACGTCACACCGCCGGTTTGGCTGCATTTCAGATTTTTCAAACAAAAAACCTGATCAATAATTATTGAAATATTGACACGAAAGGTTTTGTATGGCAGTCCCTCAAACCCAAGAAAACACAGAGAGCTCCGACGGGCGTCGAAAAAAAAACTTGTTTTAATGAAGACGCATCTCATCACAAACTATTTTCCAGCCGCGGCATTCAGGTACTTCAAGGTTCTCCAAACACCAGGATGTCGCTTTTAGTTGTTAGAAGCAGAGTTCCCTTTTTCTGTGGATATGAGACTCGTTAGCACACATGATGTGTGCTTACAAATTGCTAAGGAGACAAGAGAAACACCGGGAAACAACAGCAACACCTCAGAGAAGCAACTGCTTCTGTCCTTCGATCTGGAAAAGACCCTTTTCTCATTTTCATCCCGCAGTGAGAAGGATTTTTGTCAAGTCGGCATTAAGATAGCCTCCCAGCTGCTCCAGCAGACATACTGGAAGGTCAGACCAGGGAGGAGGAACAAAAGAAATGTCAGAAACTGCAGGTTTTGCCCCGCTCTTGACATCATTGTGTCCATTTTACAGAACGTGTTAACATGTTGAATGTTCCTGAGAGGACTGTTAAATATGAGTAAATATAGCTTGTTTGGGAGAATTGTGAAGAGAAAGCAATTTCTCCCTTAAAAGCATGAAGCTGCAGAAGAAGCACAAGACGGATGGAGCGACGTCCTCTGAGACCCAAACAGAGACTTAAAGAAAAGACGAAGCTGTGACGTTATTGTGCTGCATCGATGGCGTTATCGTCGAGCCACATTTTCCTCACTCCACAGGAAGACCATAGCAATTGATTTGAGTTTCAGCATCTTGTCCGCTAATCTCTACGTCAGACAAGAGCTTAAACTAGAGGGGAAAAGTTATTTAACAGTTTTGATGCGCAGCACTTAAAACATTACAGAAAACCAGATATGCTTACCTCTGCGATTGCAGTGGTGACCTGGCATCGGAACACAAACGCCTCGTATTAACTGCAGAGCACGGTGGTGGAGGAGCTCGTTTTGGAGCCCGAGGTCCTGCAGTCGTCCAGCAAACCATGCATACCAAAGTAGTTTGGATTCAGCTGCAAGGGTTTCTGTTAATCGCCTAAAGCGCGTCCAAAACGATCCCCAAAACGCAGCGGCAAGTCAACAACCGGAGGGCTAAAAATGGCCCATTCAATGTCCGTCAGTCCTCAACCCGACTGAAATTCATATAACGAATGTGTTCAATCTTCAACCAGTCACAGTATAAAAGGAAATAACTGAGCTACAAGTTCAGGAAACAACTACTTCAAGACGAAGACTCTAAAGGCTGTATGGAAAACAATCCAGCCGTTAGGTGTAGTTAGTGCTGACCGACATGGAAATTTTCTTTTTACAATAAACTTACATATATTTCTGTCAACTCTGGAGGCTTCATAGCTTCCAGTAGAGAGGCAGACTTTTATTTTTTATTTCATTTTATTTTTTTAAAGGAGTTTTGATTCCTTCTGCTCCTAAGACTGTCATAGTGCCGCGTCGCAGCGAGACCCAGGAAGCAGAAAGAGTCGGAGGCAGAGATATAATTAAGAGACTTCAATGAAAATACATACAAAAAACTTGCAGGCGGGTACAGAGGGATACGGGCGAGGAGCTGGCAGGGCGGCACAGACAGGGAACCGGGAAGCAACACAAAGCAAAGGGAAACGACAGCAGGAAAAAGAAAAAAATAACTGGAAGAATCCAGCAGAGAGAGACTGAGAATGAGGGGCTTAAATACTGGGGGGGCTTAATTACTGGACAAGTGACAGGGGGCTGATTGGTAACAGGGCACAGCTGTGAGGGGAGAGCAGTCAGGCAGGCTGAGGGAAAGAGAGCGATGAACATGAGAGAGGCTGACGAGGAACCAAGAGAAGAGGGCTAAACACTCGCCTTAGGAATCCAAAAATAAACTGAGACGCCGAATGAAATAATTGATTAACAAAGGGAGATCTAGGCTGAATATAAAGAAACAAGGAAATTATGTTACTACTGAAAAAATTCACTGAAACATGACATTAACACTGAATGGCACAAAACTAAACCCAGAGTAACCCGACAGAACCAGAGAGTTTCTATAAAACCCACCACCGACATTTAAAGGTAAACAAAACCAAAAGCAATGTCGGATGTCTGCTGTTCATTCATCTGAGAGGAATCGTATACAGAATGAAGATCCTGAGATAATAATAAAACGAGTAGCTGAGCTATTCCATCTCGACTGGTTTTAATCGATTGGTCGCCGCTAAATGAACAAACACAAGTTGACAGACAAAAAAACAAGCCCACATAGATTTGATGTTTGTATCCCGGAAGCATGTCGAAAAATCCAACCGGCCAGCAAATCAATTTGAGTCCCTTTATCAGTGGAGATGATTTTAGATTTTTGTTATTTCCAAATGACTTATGGGAGAAAAATCCCCAGAAAGCACCGAGGCAGGGAGATTAATTAAACGTAATTTGGGCTACTACTACTATCTGTAATGAGCATCTGTTCTAGTTATTGTGACGTTTAGATGCGGAGGACAGGGAAGGGAATGAGTTTTCTCCAGCAAGATGTCAACTTGGGAAACAAAAACAGTCGTTTTACTAGTTTTGCCTTATTTGAGAGGACTTGATCTCTTTTTGGTGTGGAATTGAAAGTTAGCGTACGTTTCCTCGACTCAAACAGTGGCGCCGCCTCACAACACAATCTGATCACGTGACACAAACAAACACAGTCCAACCATATAGACGGATTATGTGATCTAATCTGATTGTAAACACAGTACACGACTACCTATTTCAGATTAGAATGAAATCTGAAATCAAACGTTATCTCAGTAAGGAAGCCTGACACGACTTTGCTTCAATCCCTAACACAGACAAAGCGCAGATTAAATCGTTTCTTAAATATCAGGGAATATCTTTAGAATCTGACATTATTGTTAAAGTATCAATATGGAGAAATTATGTCTTAAAAAATTGTAACATTTTGACCCCTGAAAGTTGCTCCACTGCCCTCCGTGACACACGTTCGAGAAACTCCATGTGTTTTACCTTTGTGATAGTAGGAAAGAAAACGCTTCTTTCCCTCACATGCCTCTGAGACAACCGGTCGGCAGGGCGATGAAGTCTGTTGGTTGTCATGGAGACGTAAAGTCTTTTAGCTCAGTAGCAGAACATATTTTTTTTCTTTGTTTGTTTTTTTTTTCTTTTTTTGCTTCCTAAACTAAATGTGTCGCATCATGTTTTCGTGGATCACTAATCTGAAGTTTCTTCAGCGTTTGATGAACCTGACAAAAGTCAAAACGTGCATTAGGAAGATTATTAAAAGAGCCAATAATTTTGTCTCCTGTGATTGTTTAGAAAAAAAAATCAATAACTAAAAGACAAAGTAAAATTAAGATTATAGGTTGGATTGTCAAAAATGTCCCAGGGGAGATTATGCCGTTTCAGCAAAAAGATGCGTTTCTGTACATCTTCACATAATCAGTTTAAAAAAAAAAAAAAAAGAAGAGAAATTTTCTTGCAATGTAAAACAAGCGAGTCACTTCTAGAGCGCCTGTTTGACGTTGCGGAGCCAGTAAAAAAAAAACCTCAAGCAGCAAAACGTTTCGCTGAACCCTCTGATTTTGACAATTCATTTATTAACAAAAAAACCCCAAAAAACAACAGGCTGGGATGTTTTTCCACATCCCTGACCTTATTGCTGGTAAAATCTTACTTCATTGCTCCTGTCTTTTGAGACAGCCGCTTTATAAATAGACGCACTGGAAATAGCCCTCTCCGCTCTCAGAGGATGCCTCTCAGGAGAGGCCCCCGGACCGTCGGCCGGGCTTCCATCGCCCATATGTGGGCCAGAACGTCACCGACATCTGGACTCAAAACCTTCTGTGGAATCCCTGCAGCTCTTTTCGAAAAGAGGAAGCAGCTGGAAACTTGATTTGGGAATCAGCGTTTGTCTCCTGTGTCGGACACTTTGCAACCAGTACTTGACGAGCTGAAGTTGAGTCAGACTCTGTCCTTTTGTTGTTCTTTTTCCTCCGACGTCTGTCCGTTTAGCAGCAGTTTGGGCTTCTCTGGCTCATTTCCTGTGCGCTGCGACATCCGTGCCTGTTATCTAGAACAGTGTGCAGGTCTGTTTATTTGTTCTCCTTAATCTGTGCTCTAAATCATCTTGTTGTAATTGGGTTGTGCAAGAGCAGACTGGTTTTAACTCCCAGAGCGTGGCGCGTTATTTACAGGGCTCTAATGAATGATGATCTCGCAGTATGCTTAGTGTCCTCCGATGACGGCGCAGCTCCTGGGTAGAACATGTGAACCTTTTCCACACGTTGTTAAAACACTTGGTCAGATTGTGTGTTCTCGCAGTGGATGGTCGAACCAAGAAATCGAGAGGGCAGTCACGAAGCAGCAAGATCGACACGGGAAACTGAAAGGACGACTTGAAGACGAAACGGAGAGACTCTGAAAGTCGACCCCTTCAGCGTCGCCATCGGCCATCAGAGCCTTGTGATGCCGTGACCCGAAAGGTTAGAACTGGCCCTCAGCAGATCTCAGAGCCAGCCTTTCTCTGCTGATGACACTGTAGAACCTCAAGTGCTCACAGACTCCCAGGTGAAGAAGTACGCGCTTGAAATCCACACGCCTACGTGAAAGTGAGCCACACAAACGTTGGAGGTGTGGAGACTTCTTTTTTTTTTTTTTGACAACCCTCCAACGACAAAGTTCTGTGGAAGGAAAGTTTGAAATCTCATAAACCTGGGGAAAAAAAAGAAAAGTTTTTGCATGCAAACCTCATTTTGGAATAATAACCGTACAGTGGAATTAGTAGCACTTCTGTGGAACGGACCTGTGTGGAAAGCAGCCCACACTTAGACTGCAGTTGTTTGGGAATCATTAGGCATGAAGTGCCTGCAGCACAAAGTGCTTTACTGTCTCTCTGTTCCCATAAATTGGGCCATACCATAAAAAATAAAGACTCAAAAAACTCATTAATGACAGGGCATAAAATGTATTGAATCATCAAAAAAGGGGGAAAGAAAGCACATAATGACGGTAATTCGGGAACATCAGTGCAACCGAGTGGAGATGAGTGTGGCTCCTGGTGTAACGATCCGATCTGAGACCAGTGAACTCATCGTCCCGCTTTACCGTCTGCTCTGGTCCGCAGACGGTAAACGATGCTCTTCTGTCTATGACGCCGCCTTTTCAAAGTCATTCACATTATCGCCGTAATCCCATTACAGGACAAAACAAATATGCGAGCTGCTGTTGATGGCAGCAGATCATCTCAGCCAGAGCAAATAATAGATTTAGAGTGATTGGTGGCTTTAAATAAACTTCATTTGTGGGCCAAGGTGAAAGAGCTCATTATACTTTGTCATTAGAAGTTTATTCGGGTGTGGGATCAAACGATTCAATTAACTTTCCAGGCTCTATAATTCACCCGGGGACGTGCACAGACAGAAACTAGGAGGCGCTAGAGCACCTGCAATTTTTTCCTTCTGAATTTTTTTGTTCTGTTTTTACAGTGTATTGCAAAAGTGTGTGTTGACAGCAACGCCTGAGTGAAGTGCCCCTTCTTCAAATCAGGCTAAATTCAAATCAAACATTTGTGCAGCAAAAAATGTTTTGTCTGTGCCGCTATCATTTTACAAATATTGAGAAATGTTTCTAGAGGTCATGAAAGGTCAACCAGCCCACCCACTTTCTACAAGAAATCCCTGTCAGTCGACTCGACTGCGTTTGAGCTGCTTTGTGCAGTAAAACATTTTTGTTTGAGCTGCTTTGGCTTTGAAAGTATTAATGAAAGTTTAAAGGCCATTTTGGTTTAGTAAAAGCAGGAGAACCTAAACATCAACCAACCCTGTCGTGGATATTTTCAAAGTTAAAGCAGCGCAAACAAAAAATGTTGCTGCACAAATGTAGTCGAGTTGATTGACGCCAATTTTGTCTGGTTTGAAGAAGGTGGGTGGGCTGGTTGACCTTTCCTGACCTCTGGAAACATTTCTCGATATCTGTTAAATGGTAGCAGCAAAACGGGATTTTTTTGCTGCACGAACCAGATCACTCAGGTAACACAAAAGTGGCAAGAGCGGTCTAAACAATGCTACTGAAATCTGAAAAATATTCACGTCTTGTCTTTTTAAACGTTTTTGTTACCAATATAGAGATATATGTTCCCTGATAAACCTTCATACTGTTTTCAGGTAGACACTAGGAGGCGCTATAGCCTCTGGATGAAAAAGTGCCCTTCTGAAATCCTTTGGGGGGTTTTTTACGACATATTGCGTGTGACTCAATTCAGCACATGAATATTGATTTAAAATAGGTTTATATACAAAAAAAAAATAGTACATTACTAAGGCAGGCGGTGGTTCCACGTGTCGCACCTTCTTTTCCTCTTGAGCACCGGCCCCCAAAAATGTTTGTGCACGCCACTGCAATTCAGTATATGTCGACCGCAACTGCTTCACAATGGGACTTAATACTTAAGCAACAACAGTCAGCAATGTTTATTAATTGTCTAATAATAGTAGAAACCGCGAGAGTCACAAGAGCGGCCGAAACAATGCGACTGAAACGCCACATTTCCTTTCATTCTAAAAGTTTGATTATTATTATTATCATTCGTGTCTCTGCTTGTTTTTAGCCCTTTATTTAGCTGCCAGTTTCCGGAGTGCATTTGTTTTCCCCCGGTCAAGACCAGGCCTGTGTCTGCTAACGAGTTTTTAATTACGCTTGGATTAAATCTGCTGGGACCAAACCGAAAACTGTGGACGGATCCCCCTCCTGCCCATTTATCCAGCTGCTCTCTCAGCGGACGTGCAAAAAAAAAAAAAAAATCAGCACAAGTGTTTATTCACAAGAAGAAGAACCACAATGATCAGCTTCACCTCTTATTTTGTCTGTCCAAGACAAGAAACCACAACACTTTTTAATCACAGAGTTGGCTCTAATTTTGCAGTTTAGTGATTTATTCACCGTACTGCATGTACTAAAAGCAAATAACGAACCAAAAACCATGTCTTGTGTCACACTTAAGTAGCGTCAGTGGAAAACAAACAGCATTTAAGAGAGAAAAGATCAACTCTTGTAATTTTGATGCCCTGATGCACAAAGTCGGTCCAAGAGTTCATGTTCGGTTGTCATGGCGACAAAGTGTTAATCTTGCCCATGGCTGGTGGAGAATTTCTTCCTCTGAGAGACGGGCCCTGTTTCCTTCCTGAATGTAAGCGGAATGTTTTGATATTATTTAGTATAAATTTATGAGCAGAAGAGTGTGGCACCGTCAGGCATCCAGAGGTTTTACCAAAACAAACTCTTCTCTTTTTTTTTTCCTTTCAAAGAAATGGTCGACTCAGGGTGTGCTACCTGAGTGAAGTTGACCCCTCGCCTTCTTCAAACTAAAACAAAATTGATGTCAAACATTCATGCTGCGTTTGTGCACCAATCACTTGTGGCGCTGTCATTTTAAAAATGTTCATAAATGTTTCCAGAGGTGGTCAAATGTCAGCAAGCTTTTACAAAATCCGATGAAATATGGTGTCAATCGATCGTGCAACTTTTGTGCCGCGAAATATTTCCGTCTGTGTCGTTGTCATTTTTAAGCTTTTTTTTTTTTTTTAAAGAAAAAAGTTCCCAGAGGAAATGAGGAATCAACCTGCCCCGTCCCCCAACACGCTAACAAAATTGAGCTACATGAATCATGCTGCGTTTGTGCTGCTAAAATTCTAGTCAAACACCAACTTACACCAAATTTGTTTGATTTTGTAAGTGCGGTAGGGACTGGTTGACCTTCGATAACCTCTGAAGGTACCAGAAAACATTTAAAATGATGGCAGCTCAGACGAAAATCTTTGCCGCACAAACGTTCGACGCAAATTTTGCTTGATTTGAGTGGGTATATAACGAAGGGTAATATAACCCTTCATTAATGCTTACTTACAGTAAGCTAACTGTGAAATAACAAAAAAATGTAGAAAAATCATGAAATGTCTCGAAAGCTATTTTACATCTTGCTGTTCTTATTATTTAGCCAACATACACAGTTCCAGTAGTCCTAACAAGAATGCATACCCTGATTTCACGTCACAGTGAGAAATGGTGGTGTCTTTCATTACAGAGGACATAGATGCCTTCCCACTTCCTGGTTTTGCTTTACATTTGCAGACTTAACGCGGTTTGTCCGGTTCGGGTCCCATTCTCTGAACCGGCGGGCCGTTCAGAGGCGGATGATTGAAAACCTGTTAGCTGGCCTCGCGCCACTTAGGACCCACTCAGCCTGTTTGTTTGGGTAATTTCCTTTTCCGGTTCCATGTATTTCTTTGAGCAGACGCCACATTTTGTCCTCGAAAACCGGAGAACACAGGAAGCAGAGCTAATATCGTTTGCGGCTCGGCGGTGACAGTCATCAGAAGCAAGAGGAATAATGAACTCGGTCTTATGCTGGTTTTTTTTTGTGTGTGTGTGTGTGTGTGTGTGTGTGTGTGTGTGTGTGTGTGTGTGTGTGTGTGTGTGTGTGTGTGTGTGTGTGTGTGTGTGTGTTTTAATTGACATCCTTCACGTTCTTCTTAAATCTTTTAACCAAATTGTTTCTCGTCCAGGTTGCTTCTGTATTATTAATTAAAATGTTAATACTTCCCATTTCAATAGATCTGCCTCATGCAAAAGACAAATAAACTGAACTGGCTCCACCCATAGACGGACAGACAGACAGACAGACAGACGGACGTGTGGAGGGTTGGAATCATGTCTCGATTTCTGCGCTTTGTGTCGAGCTCCACTCGGCTTCCCTGCCAAATAATTATACTCTGCAAACCAGCGTTAGGCGTGCTTCACTGTCTCCTATATTTAGAAAAGAGTGTTTCCGAAGTCCCAATTCACAGCGCAATAATTCATTCAATTAAACGGATTGTTCGAGAGTTCAGGCAGGGATAATCAGGACACCAGATATAATCAATCGGGTGTGTTCATCACGTTCCCAGGATTTGCTAATAAGAACGGCCTCTCCGCGTTGTGTTAAATGCTTACAAATGACCGGATTGCTATTGGAAACCGGAAAAGGAATGCGAAGACAAAAGAGGCAGAAGTATAAAAATAAATAAAAAAATAAATAAAAAAATAAATAAAACTATGTTATCAGTGTTAGAGAAGGCGTGGGCTTTGACAGCCAAAGAGGCAGAGATGACAGGCTCTCTGAAGTCACACAGCAGCTGCTTTTAGGAAGGAAATCATGTTTTCTCGCTGGTTATTCACACGCGAGATGTTGGTTGCTCTCCTTATACTGTTCATTTCATTCCTGAAGATTGACTCCACACGTCTTTTAGATTGAATTTAACCCGTCCTTGTTTCCACTTTGTCACATGCATGATGGCTTACAGGTGAAGTCAAAGTCACACACACACACATACACGAGGGAATTGACCTTGAACACACACACACACACACACACGCACACACGCACACACACACACACACACACACACACACAAACACACACACACGCACACACACGCACTATACGATGCAAAAATGGAAACTCATTACATTCGACTATCTCTGCCAGAAAAGTCGCTATGATATAACAGCGATTTTAGCTGACAAAATCAATTTGTTCCTACTGAAGGGAAAAAAAAAACATTAAAAAAAAAAACAGCAAAAAAAAAAAAAAAAAAGTAAAATCTCCATCAAGGATTATGTTTCGTAAAAGAAAATTAAAGTTGTAATCCAGTCTGGTCTGTGAAGCCATTCTAACTGACTTTAGAAAGAGTTAGTCACCTACAGAACAACATGTTCTGTTGCTGGTGGCTTGTTGTAAATTGTTATTTGGCGAAGCTCAACAAAAGCAAGCTGCCACTGGCATATGACTGATGAGGCAAAGGCTGAAAAACCACCGTTCTGTTGTGTTGTTTGTTTCTTTTCCCTCATTGTTTGAATGTTTTTGATCAGTTTACACCTTCACCTGTGTCCTTTTGTGTTTGGTTTGGCCGCAGCGAGACATTTCAGCTGCATGGACTTCTGACGTTTGGCATCGACTAAACACAAGGAAGTGGTTTAAGAAATGCAGAAGATGCACGGATGTGTTAAAGAAGTCTGAGTTCAGGCTGCGCGCTTTGTCCAGGCAAACTACATGGCTACTTAGTCTTTCACAAGCTTAGCACTGGATTTACTCACCGCAAACTGTTTTGTTCCTGAGAGTTATTTGTGAGTTATAAAGTGTTTAGAAGTTAATTAATAACATATACATGAACTATTTATTAGACATCTATAAGCAGAGACTTATTGCAAAGTGGTACCAACAGTTTAAATCTCACATCACATTAAAAAACAAAGTTGAGCCACAGGTGGTGGATTTGTACAAGTTTCTGGCAAGAAATCTTTCACGCCAAAATACAGACAACAAATCAACAAATCTGTTACATTTTTTTCCCATTAATGTAACAGAAAAAAAACAGCAATCACTGTTGATTACATTATATCAGCAGGATTTCATAAGATTATAGGATTGTCTGGAACAGCCTTATAAAGACCAGTTTTGTTAGAAAAAGTTTCGTCCTTTTTGCCTTCCATACTGCGTAGCGTATAGAGGCGGCAAAGCTGCATTAAGGTTATCAGCCATCTTTGTTTTAATTTTATTTGTATTTTTTTTTTTCAAATGGAGATTTTCACACAGGTTACACAGCGCGATCAAAATGAAACCAGTAGCTGTTGGTTTGTGGAAGGAGAAGTTTTCTATGCGTACAGGACAAACGGTGCTGCTGCTACGAATACCGTCTGAGTCTGAAACTCTGGAGCAGCTCAGTCTGCCTCAACAGCTGCCTCACAGCCTGGCAGCTCTGACGCGGCTCTCATGTTTGTTTCATGACAGCAGATCAGATTTATCCTCCTCTCCTCGGAACCACGTTTAACCGAGTGCAAGGCCCCAAACCGGGCGAGGAGGGTACGGGGGGAGGGAAGTGCCAAAACCTGACAATTCCTCATTGACTCTTGAGCTGACCCAGAGGAAACACGCTGCTTGAGTCATCCGTTCTTCTGTCTCTCCTGTCATTTCAGCGTTTTTTTTTTGTTTTTTTTTCTTCGGGAGGCGGATAATTGCTTAAAGAAAAGCATATCATGTCTGATTGTTTACATCTTATATAATCCCAAACATCCACGGGCAGAGGAAGAACAATCTGTAATCCTCAAACAGCTGACGCGCTGCTGTGAAAGACACCGGCTGCACTTATGTCCTTTTCATAGCTTATCCATCGTTTATCTTTATTGCAGAGCAATAATAGTGCTGGGGGGAAAAAATAGCCTGCTGATAAATTTTATTCAGAAGCAGAACACGGCTGAATTTCACTGTCCCAAAAATAAATAAATAAATAAATAAATAAAAAATGTGAGAAGGGAAGAAGGGAATCTTCAGATTTGGTTTCCTACATATGAATGTTTTCTTACACAACAACGTGGCCTTTTGCTGGCGCGTGAGCCAACGCTCGCCCGTGTGTGTGTGTGTGTGTGTGTGTGTGTGAGAGTGAGTGAGTGAGTGATACTTTAACCCGGCAATCTGACAGCGGGATTTCCTACAAGCAACTGTAGTGCGTGGGCTGCTGTGTTGAGCAGAGATGCGCGGGGTCATGTGTGGATGCGTGGGATGCAATGTACAGTATGGTGTTCTAAGTATATTCACTGGCACACAGCATAGACTAAGACGAGTGCTGGTGATCAACACTTTGAAGGAAAGCGAGAACTGTTTCAGATTCCGCTTATAGAAAGAGCACGCCGGTGTGTCCTGGAAGCAACGAGGCTTTTAATGTGGAATGTGCCTGAGAGCAGGGGCCCTGTGCACACCCAGGAGATTATTTGAAGTTTTGCTGCAGTTTGAACGTAATGGTTGGCTGCCACCTAGTGGAGAGAGCGTGGTCCTCAAATGGCAAGCTTAAAAGTTTACATTTCTAATTGCTGTATTTAAAAAAAAAAAATGGCAACAAGAGGATGTTTTTTTAATTTTTACAAGTTCGTTCAATTACCTATGCTAGACTTTCACTTGACAGTTTTTAGAGCTGCAGAAAACATGGAGGTAATTGGCAAAAATAAATAAATAAAAAATGCCCGAGGGACCGCAAAGGCAGCAGTTGCTATGACAACGGTACACAAAGTCTGCCGCACAACTCGATCTTGGTGTGGAGTTTCTCCTCTCTTTTGTTTCTTTGCTTGGGAGTCGCGTCATGGCGGGTCTTCTGTTTATTAACGACGCGCTGAAGTCGTGCTTGAAGTAGCTCTCATTCTCATACCTGCGGAACAGCAGCGCCTTCCTGCTGATTTTTGTCGAGAGACATTATTTTTCCTCCCTTTTTTTTTGTTACCCTCCCCCCCCCCCAAAAAAAGAAGAAACGCAACAAGGTAAAAGTTTGGAGTATCTTTCCAATTATAAAAGTTTTTGTCAGTGATTTAACGCGTTTTCTTTCGTGTTTGTAAGTAATAATAAGAAGAAGGATGTGTTTTGCGAGCTTATTCCGTTTGGTTTGCTTTTTTTCTGAAGTCACGGAAAACACGGAAGTAGCTGACAGAATTATACGACAGAGACCGCTAAGGCAACCGGTTGCCATGCCAACAGCACGCAAGTCTAGAACCTTCGAGGTGAATTCTCCTGGGTTTTTAAAGTCATTAAGTAAAACCCGGTCATGCGGTAGGACGGCTTTTTGTTGTTTGCATCAAGCGTAAGACGTGTTCTTAATATTGTTTTTTGTTTCTGTTTCTTCTTCAGGAAAAAGAGAAAAATGTAGGCTAGCCTGTAGTTAGCTTAGCTTGCACCGTTAGCTGTTTTCTAAGTTGTTTTAGGCAATAAACGGTATAAGCCTGCTTCAAATTGCTAGTCATTTGATTTCTTTCTGTTTTGCTTTTTGTCACATTTAAAAGTTCTGGTCATATAATTGAT
Organism: Poeciliopsis gracilis; assembly: GCA_911649635.1. Classification (NCBI taxonomy): domain Eukaryota; kingdom Metazoa; phylum Chordata; class Actinopteri; order Cyprinodontiformes; family Poeciliidae; genus Poeciliopsis; species Poeciliopsis gracilis. Next base: position 2,140,661 of record CAJVRI010001175.1, on the reverse strand, counting down.
TCAAAGTTTTCAAACAATCTTTATTTATTTATTTATTTTAACAAAAACATGTGAAATTGATTGCCAATTGGCAATTGTCTGCATATTCAATTGATTGAATGACAGGAAATTCACATCTACTTGTGATTAACAAACATTTTAGGGAAAACCAAGTTCAGCTTCACTGCTAGACCTGATGAATAAAAGTAATCTGATATTTAAGAATGGATGAGAAATGAGATTATTTATCATTCAGGGAACAATATCTCAAAGCCTATGGGACTTAAGCTATTTTTTTTAGATTTAAGGCAAAAATATTTAAATATGAGCTTCGCTACATCAAACACATAAAGTTATTCTTTTCAGGCATCCATCAGCTTTGCAAACAACAAAAAACAGCAAATAAATAGGCTACAAGGAGGCAAACCCTAAAGAAAAAATTCTACAAACAACATAAATGCAAAACAATCTCAATAATGCTTTGATTAATACCAACGCTCGACCTTTGATTTTTCTACCTTTTGTGTTATTTGTCTATTTTACGGCAGAATTAAAGGGAGAGCTGGTGTGGCTCTGGACTACAGGACCAAAAATGTCTTCACCACATCCCTGTACGTTTCTGGTAGGACGCCGAGCTTCCGCACTTGCAGTATACCAGCTCACCCAATGCGCCGCTGTGACATTTGTGTTTTCAGCTGACGCAGCAGACCGGGCTTTGGTTTCAGAGGCTGACGTTGCTGCCAAGTTGCAAACATCAGGTATAAAATGACAAACCTCCAGTGAAAAAAGGTGAGATAATTAAACTCCTGTTGGCATATGTATTCTTTTTTTTTTTTCTCTGCATTGCTGCGTGCAGAAATGAGGAGGAGGAGGGCACAGCAGAGCCCATATAAAGTGCCAAACAACAAGACGGTTTTTGCAGAGGAAACGGCAAACCGTAGAGAGGTCTGTGTGTGCTTCGTCACGGCTGCGTTCACAATCGCAACTTTCCCCCTTCTCGAGAGCGCTCCTGCGCTTCCACGTTCGCGGCAAAAACAAAATTCAATCTAGTCGTGCCGAAGTCATGCTTCCCCCCCACACCACCTTCCCTTCCCCAACCCTACTCTATTTTATTTTATTCATTTATTTATTTATTTTCGGGTGCTCAGGAGATGCGAAAATTTCTGGCGCTGCCAATTGAAGAAAAGGCAACCCACGCCGCGAGAGCGCTGGCCAAGCTGAAGAATGAGCTGGTGGGAGAACCGGAGGAGGAGGGAGAGGAGGAAGACGAGAAGAAGAGAAGTCTGAAGCAAATCAGGAGCAAAGCGGCTTTCCCTAAACAAACGCCGAGCGCACACGAGCTGAACATTATCCCGGCGAAAGGAGGTAACGCGAGGAAAGGGGGGAGAAGTTCAGCTTTTACACAACGTCAGTCAGTCGGGGGCGTATCTATTGACGCCCGTCATAAAATTGTGTAAAGAGCCTTAAAAAAAAAAAAAAACAAAGTCTTTCTTTTATGGCGGTAGCGTAATCTTTCATGGAGAATTTGAGGAAAATCCCGAGTTTTATTCAGTGGGAGAAAAAAAAGACTCCACGTCATGAAACGTTTGTTTTTAACAAAACAGTAACTTGAGGCGCGATTACTGGAACAACAACAACAATGACGTAACGATTCAGTCACCACGGGATAAATGTGCATCCTGTTTATCGTCATCACATTCCGGCCACTAGACAATTTAAAGTACTTTTCATGACAGCAGCATAAAACGTTACACTGCAGTGACATCATGAAGGGAAGTAAAAATAAAAAAAAATTTTTTAAAAATGGGAATATGGACTACAATCGAAGTCACGTGTGACTGAAGTGCTTTTTAGTTACTTTTGTTCCGCTCAGGAAGGGATGGCAGAAAAAAAAAAAATCCCCAAAACATTCGACTGGGGGACTGGAGGAATCAAGACAGAGAAAAGAGATGTCAAGAGAAGTAGTCAAAGATCCACGTCTCAGGTCTTCGTTCAGGAGCTTGTCATGCATTTTACCGTGGGTGTCAACAAATGTGTCCACGTTTGTCAAAAGTGCCACTTTTTGACATCGTGCAGAACTCAGCAGTCGTGTTTTCCTCTCTCTCCACAGAGAAACTCACAAAAGAAAGCAGGCATGAATTACTCCTCATGGAACGGCAACAAGCAGTCTTGGAGGTGAATTGTTCAGACGGTGGAGTGGATTTGGACTCGCAGTGAGAGTCTGTCTAATCCCGGCGCCAAACAGAAACCATTCGTGTTTTAGTTTTAATTACGGGAACCTTCTGAAGTAAACAGTGAAATCTGAAGATGACTTCAGATTTGCCTTGATAACAGAGGCGGTTGTTTATTTTTGTTTTTCTTTTAGTTGTCTCTGATAACTAAACGCTCCGAGATCCTGAAGATGGAGAAGGCCGTCGCAAAAGAGGAAAGAAAGCTGAAACAACTCGAGAAGCTCATCGAGAGGGACGGCCAGAAGTTTGAAGCGTTCCTCCGGGAGAACGAGAGGAAGTCGGTGGAAGCCAGAGCTCTGTGGGTGTCGCTGCGGAACGTCTTCACGTTGGGACGACAAGATGTTGTTTCGGGATATTGCTCTAACGAACCCGTATGTCTGCACGCTTTCAGCTTTGAACGGGAGGAAAAATCGAAACAGGAGAAGAATGCCGCCATAAAGAAGCTGACCGCTGAAATAAGGACCATTCAAAGGTAACGGTTTTGGTACTTCACCTCTGACCTGCTTCTCTCCATGAACACTGTTAGCCTGATTGACAAAACAAAACAGCGATAAGAGGGGAAACACAAATCCACCTCACACTTTGTTGACGTCAAGCTTCTGGTTATGAAGTGGCAAAATACAAACAAGTCTGTAGAGTAGGAACACTTGTATGTCATATGGCGTCATTTAGTGCGCGTTTTAAAAATGACTGTTATTATTTCACAGTGAGCTTGAGAAGTATGAAGACGCTCTGGCAGGCTACCTGAAATACAAGGACTTCCTGTTCAGGCTTTCTCCCGCAGAGTGGCAGGACGAGCAGAAGAGCAAAGACTCAAAGACTAAAACGTCGTCCGAACAGAACGACGGCCAGGAACCGACTGAGACGGGTACTTGGGATAACAATTCAGCGTCGCTCTGGTCGGCTGCGGAGCCGATGGTTTCTGCTCGCCAGATGCATTTCGCTGATTAGAAGCAATCACGTGTTTGTGTGTCTCCTGTTTGCCTTTCCGCAGGTGTGGAGAGGAAGCTTCCCCCTGTCAGGGCGACCAGGTTGTCCTCTGCTCAAAGTGACACACTGTAACAGCACTCACACACACTGCTAGCCATCTGCGCCGTACGCCAGAACGTTGCGGTTAAGTCACTGGGTGCATTTGAGTTTTCACTGTTGCACACGGCAAGGTGTCTGCGTGTCCTCAAAGAGTCTTTTAAAAAGTCTTACATTCGTGTGGCTAACATGAAGGCCTTAACATGTCTTCGGTGGATTTTTAAATTGTCATTTGGCCTTAAATACGTTTCATAGCCCGGTGCGGCAACAGAATCTTGAATCAGATTTTATTTAACCTTTTATTTAACAGCACATATTCTTATTAAATATTGGCTGTGGGTTTAACACATTACATTGTATTTGTAGATATGTTGTTTACCATTCCCCAACTTTACAATTAAAACAGATGAATTCTGGACATGCGTTTTTCTTGAGTGCAGCTCCCTCTTGTGGCTGAAAATTGGGACTACGATTTATGAAACGTGTCCATTTAAAACTCTTGTGTTTGTGTGTTTCAGGGAGAAAACGTGCCCACTGGATTATGACAGCTTAGAGGTCAGTTTCCCTTCATACCTTCTGGAGTGTTTATCTGCGGTTTTCACCTTTGCCGTCCCTCCTCCGCTCAGGACGAGCCGGAGCTTTACTTCACCGATCCCCAGCAGCTACTGGACCTGATGTCAGAGCTGACGGAGCAGAACCTGTCCCTGATTCAGAACTCTGCCAGGGCGGGGGAGGCGCTGGCCAAACTCCGGCAGACCGTGGACACAACCAGGAGGAAGATGTGAGTGGAGCCGGCGCCTTTTTCTCTCCTCGCCCGTCATCATTTAGAGCATTCGCTAAGTGCAGATTGCTGCGTGTGTGAAGTGAAAGCGAGGAGGAGAAGATAACCCTGCAGATTCAAGAGCTGAACCAGAAACTCGACAAAGAGAAGGCGAGAGGCGCGAAGCTGGAACAGATGGTCCAGCTTCATGTTTCACTGAGCTCACGGGACCAAGTAAGAACACTAAATATGCATATCTGACCCCTTTTTCTGGAGAGTCTGCACTCATATTTGCATGCATGTTTCAGGCCGATAGAGCTCTGAAGAGTGAGAAAGTACCAAAACGAAACTGGAACAGGGGAGTTTTCTGTTCTGTATCAGGGGAAAACATAATAATTTCTCCTTTCTGACAGATGCAGGTTTGATCCGGAGCAGTTTGTAAAGTCCAGCAAAATTCAGAAAAACAGAAAACTTTCCTTCCCTTATGTTTTTTTAAGTTTTTTGCGCATTTGAAGTGAGACAAAAATAACTTACAGGGAGGTTTTCAGTAAAACACAGGAGCTTATTTTACTTCAATGTTTCCTCAGTGTTGATCGTAAAGGACTGAGTGGACATTTTTCCACTATTAGGTTATTTCACTTCTAGCAAGACATTTTTCCTGAGTTACAGGTGAAATAATCTACCACAGGAGTGAATACTTTTTCATCAACGTTAAAGAATTACTCACTTAAAACAAGCTGCTATATCTTGCTGAAAAGTTACTTGTACGTTTTTGTCTGATTTCAAACGCATTAATGTATTTGCACCAGAAATTAGGCCAAAAATACTTTGTCAGATTTTGTGGTTTTGTAGTGAAAACAAAAAGCAAGTGAGGTAGACCTAAACATACTTGATCTCTTCGGCCGTTTTGTTATGTCTGCAGTCCCATCAGACTCTCAAAATACTGAGCTACCCAAACACCGGTCGTCTGTCTTTAGCGGAGCATTTATCATACTTAAACTCTTGCCGTTTGTCTTCGATGTCCAGGACGAAATGTTGGACGCTCTCGACGAAAAGGTGACAGAGGTCTACAGCGGCTGTGTGGAGGACGGGATCGCCGAGCTCGGCACCTTGCGGAAGGTGGCAGAGATCGAGAGCCGCGTCTTCTCGCTGCTGCAGGGCCTCGAAGGCGTGCCGGCGGAGAGACTGGCGGCGGTCAAGAAGGTCAAGGACAGCGAGAAGAGGAGCAGGTATCGCCGAGGACGCGACGTGTAATGAGACGGGCATAGCCGAGGGTTTATTCAGCCCCTCTGTCCTCACACTGTGACCCAGGATGCGGGAGGAAAAGCTGATGGAGCAGAGAGAGAAACAGAAGGAACGGATGAGGAGGTATCTGGAGAGATCCTTGGCCGACTCCAAGAAAATCGTACGTCTGATTCCTCTAATTAGTCAGTATCACTGCAGCCACCTGGAAATCCACATTCAGGTCATTTTAGAGGGTGGCGGTTTTTGTTCTGTTTTTTTTTTCCCCAGAGCGGGAAGAAGCTCATGCCGAGATGCATGCCCGCTGTGAAGAAAGCCGCGGTCGCCGATGTGGACAGCAAGCCCACCCAGGATGACGTCAACGATTACCTCTTTGGCTTGGATGACACGGAGTGACAGAGGCAACAGGAAGTGATGCGGAGGAGTTATTTTATATGTCTTTTTGTTTGTTTGTTTCTTTTGTTAGGAAATGATGCTTTTAATGTTTTGTATCTTGCTAATCTGTCCTTCAATGTTGGGATTTTACGTTTGTTGCCGAACTTTAAAGCTACGCTAGAAACCAAAAGGTTTAGAAATCATGCTGAATATCATTAGCACTGTTGCAGCAGGTGTTATTTGACGCAACACCTCAAGAGAAATGTCTCTTTTAATTTCAGCAACAAAACCTAAACAGAGCGCCGCGTTAAAATTAACCGCAGCTGTTTTTCTCTTCTACTTTTTTATGTTGCCACAGACATGATGGCGTGATGAATTTTAATCACTGACCTGTATGAATATCATTCTCGAAGTTGGCTGTACTGCAAACTTCTTGCTGCTGTTTGTTGTTTTCTCAGCAGCAGCAGCTTTCCTGCCTGCTTTTCTTATTTCTTATTTCTTATTTCTTATTTCTAGATTTCTTTTGCTTTCTGCTCCTCATTTTGTGTCTTTGCAGAAACCTTCTCATCTTCTGCAACTTGAAGTTCAGGGATCACAGTTTCACTTTGCTTAATCTCATTGTTCGTGGTGGCCGTTTGATTCTCCACTGTTTGTGTTGTTCAAACTTGTTGGTCAGTTTTCTTCAAAAGCCTTTTGAAGGGTTTCCAGCTCAGAGAAATATTTCATTGCCACAAGTTCAGAAACTCTTTCAAACTTGTAGATGAAGCGTTTCACTAACTGCTGCTAGAATGTTGTGACGAGATTTGATCAGTGTGACCAGCTTGAATACAATTGATGTCACAATATGGATTATTGGGGCCTGCCATAGAAATGCCTGGAGGCCCCTATTGTTCTTCACCTCAAAATAACTGCCGCTTCCTACTATCGTTAATGCGACCCGTACCGCTGCGTGGCCCCTCACAATATATATATGAAAACGTGCGGCTCGATCCCGTGAGGGGAGCTATTACTTTTGTTGGCATTTCGAGTAACCGTGGCGACATAAATAACAAAAACAACGAGCCAAATTCAAGTCAAAACATAAGACTAACTGACACAAAACAGTCAGTTTCACTCAAAATAGAATCTTGTCTTGAGCTGCTCTATGGAACTACAGAGATGGTAAAATGTCAGAACTACAAACATGGTGGAACAACTAAACTCATTGCATCTCTGAATAGCACTGTTTGTTATATCTTACATTCATGTCATCTACTGGTGGCCAAAGCAACAACAAAACCTAGTGTGCTCTGGACTTAAGATGGAGTAAATGCACACATATTCATGACCCACTTTGATTAAATTCATAAATTTCAGTCCTGAAAAATGTGCTTTATACCAGGCGAGTCTCTGACCTGAGAATGTGAACCAGTACTGGGCTGATTCTGCCTTCAAATAATTGTAACAATGCTCCTGTAGAAGATTCATAACTTATAACTTCTAAGTCTGAAACAGGAAGAGGTTTGAAAAGCAGTCTGTGTGCTTCACTCAAGAGAGAGATTCATTTGATGCATCAAAGAGTGATGTCATCACTGCTGATGTCATTGAAGCTGGACATTCTAATGGTGCGTTCACATCAAACACGTTTTGAGAGTCAGGCGATTCTGGTTTATGTTCAAGGTCTATGTGGAGTGTTGGATGCGCTCGATGTGTCAAACACTCCAACGCTCGACGCGCCGCAGTGGCCCTCGACGCGCCGCAGTGGCCCTCGAAGCGCCGCAATGGCCCTCGACGCGCCGCAGTGGCCCTCGACGCGCCGCAGTGGCCCTCGACGCGCCGCAGTGGCCCTCGACGCGCCGCAGTGGCCCTCGACGCGCCGCAATGGCCCTCGACGCGCCTCCACATGGACTGAATGCAAAACCAGACGCGCCTGACGCTCAAAACGCATTTAGTGTTAACGCACCATTATATGTCACATCAGGTCAGTGCTTTTCCATTCCAGTGCTCAGGAAATACATTTTAAATTAAGCTTCATGAAAATTTCAAAATAAAAGACTACACAATTTTTACATCAGGTAATTGCTGTTTTGGGCATTTTATAATTGATTTAACCCAATCACTGTTACTTATGGGATTAGTTTGGACATTTAAAATGAAGCTTACTGAAAATTTCAAACATTAGCATTTTGGCTAATTTTAGCTTTCACACTAATTTTAACATACTGAATAGTTCAAGTCCATGTTAGTCAACAGTTCAGTTCTTAAACCGATCTGCTACAGCATTATTATCAGGCCTGTCACAACCACGGTAAGAATCGCAGTGGCATATCCCCCAACTTCTGCGGTACACAGCTTTTTACGCAGGCTGTTCTCGAAGCCTTTGAAGGCCTTCTGCATTTGCTCTTTCAGCAGCTCGCTCATCTTGGTGCTGACCTGTTCATCCTTCGTTTTCAGAAGGTCCTTCAGCTGCGAGCTGCTGTACGTCTCCTTCAGCTTGTCAAGCACTTTGCTGCACATCCTTCTGTGCTTCTTCGATGTCGTGGAAAATTTCTTGGGGATGGTGAGACCTTCCGTCATCTTGTCCACCATCTTGTGTATGAGGGCAGTTTCCTCTTCTCCGAGCTGCTCTAACGTTTTCAAAGCCCCGCAGTCGATAAGCAGCCCGAGCTCCAGGTTTGCTGCAAACATCTTCAGCTTGTTCCCTTCCAGTACTTTCTCCATCGGGTCAGGAACTTTGGGACAGTTAAAAAATATCCGTTTTACGTCCATCTCGCTGAAAGTTTGCACGACACAATTCTGGTGTGAGAACTCTTCGAACTTCTGTTTGTTTGTGAAGAGCCACTGAAGGAGACGGCGACTCAAAACCTGTCAAAGCCTTTGTGACGTCGTCATTCAGTGACGTCATGTCAGTGACGTCATAGGGCACAACGTCTTGTCAAGCCCTTTATCTTAAATAAGGTCTTTGCTATTTCTCTTACTTGTTAGCCATGTTTAGTATGTTGAATGGAGTAAGTCAATTACACACAACATGCTAGTGATGGTCCACATGCTGCTGACAGTATTCACGTTAAAATGAACATATTTGTAAAATTAGCATAACATTACTAACATGGTTCAAGTCCATGTTGATCAGATTTATTTATTTATTTTTTGCTAAGCTTAGCATTGATGCTAATTTTTAGTATCAGAAAGCTGGGCCCAAACCAGCTTGGCAGGCCCCGCTTAAATTTCTTCAGGAATTTTCTAGTTCTTACTTTATTGTTGTTGCTCAAAGAAACACAAGTAAACTTGGCAATGAAATATCATGGCTTGGTTTTCAATGCGTCTGGTGCAGAGACGCATTGAAAACGTCAGAGATCAGCCTTGCTGGAACGCTGTAAGTTTCATATGCAAGTTTTTATATGCGACACAAGAAGAAAGTTCAATTTCTGTTAGAAATATTGTATACGAAAATACATTTCCTCTGGTTAGCTCCAGAAAAACAAAGATGACATGACGGAGAAAAACAGAAAAGAACATGCAGATACGACTGAGATTACTGAAAGTTTGCTAGATTTGAATTGTTTAAATTATCGGATTTAAATTTTCTACTGAAGCATGTATTGATGACAGGTTGAAAAATCAATAAATTGTGACATTAAGTTTGACGCCGAATGTTTATCATACGAGTCACAAAGGGACTGGATGTACAAACAAAATGATTCTGGCTTCTCAATATAGAACAATGCATTTACTTACTTGGCAATATTTCTGACACGTGTAAGAAACAGTAGATGTTACATAGTTCATACAGCCACCATTTGCATGAGCTTATACATTTGAATTTTAGGTTATTTTTAAAGAAATTCTGATGAGCTTCTGACCACCGAGACGATTACCGCCACACTCTCACAATGACGAGCTCCTCCATCTTTCTTTTCAACACGCTTTATCCAGAGATCCTCCACTCGAAGCCATCCGATTATTTTATTCCTTTAAATCTTCAGGTACAGTAATTAAATAACACCATGATCAAAAGCCAGGTGATGCCAGAAGACAAAGAGCTATGTACATTATCAAAAGTGCACCGTGTTAAAAAAAATAATAATAATAATAATGGTGGCCACTGAACATCCCATTGGTAGGAAAAGGAACAGGAAGCTTTCAATCAGGTTCACAGCCAGCAGGGGAAAACAATCCTTTCATTAATCACAAATGCTTTAAAATAGCTATTAACTACCAGCAATATTAATCAATAGTCATCCTTTTGATATCATCTGAACACACAATTTCAAAGGTGCTGTTGCACTGTGTGATTAAGCAAATGTAAATATTCATACTGCATCGGTTTAACCCAAGCCGTTTACTTTAGTAGTTTAAATCAGGCTCAGACTCTCGGCTCAGTCATCTGCAGTCAAAGATGGATGCTACTGACGCCTGCAGGTACCGCACGTTTCTTTTGACATCAAACAAACAAACAAAAAAAAAAAATTACACTTGGCATTCTTCTCTTTTTGCAGTTCATCAGTCTTGAGTGGATTATTTACACAGACACAGGTGCAAGACAAAGGTCACAACCCGACACGTCAGGCCCACCGAGTGCATGAGACGGGATGGATGTACCAGACGGACGGCAGGACAAGATTTATTCTCCCACATCAGGCCCCTGTTTAGAAATGTGGGCGTAAAAGTTGGGACTCCCGGTCCTGAAGGCAAATAAATGTGCAGGTTTCTGTAGCGTGAGGGCGACGGAGCGGGTCGGAGGAGGAGGAGACGAAGCATGCGTCTCCCGGCGACGTTAGTAGAGTGGGGGGGGGGCAAAGGGTGGAGAAGAGCGCTGCATGTCCCTTCGTCCATTGGCATTTGAAGTTAAAACAGGTCTTTCTCCTCCTCTTCCTCGGCCTCCCGCTTTTCATCCCCCGCTCCCGTCTTACTTCTTGACGCAGGACGGCCAGCTGAGGCCTCCACAGGAAGCGGACACGATGATGTAGAGGATCACCTGGAGGGAGCGGAGAGAGTTCACCGACCGCTACGATCGTCACAAGACCGAGCAGCTCTGATAGCGCTTACGCAACGAGAGCTGCTACAGAGGAGCGCTCCATATACTCACCAGAGCGACCAGCACGACGACGAGCGTCAGTTTGAGGTTCTTCATGCACATGGCTCGCGCGAGGTTACGACTCGTGGTTTTGAACGTGACCGACTGGTGGAGCAGCGCATGGAAACACAATTACTCGTTTGTGTGCACAGTGAAAGAAAAGATTGTTTTCAGAAGCATTTCACAGATATAAAACATGAAACACTTTTATGCTGGAGAACCAACACTGCACATCGTCTCTGCTGCAAACAGAAGCCTTGAATGGACCTTGTTTATGTGCTGTAGTGGCTCAGTCAAAGTCCAGCTGTAAAGCCAACTGAGAATATGTGGTTAAGTGTGAACATGGATCTAAATCTAAGTTTCAGGTATTTTACAACCACAAATGGACCAAAATGTTCATTTCTTAAAGTGCAAACCCAGAAGATTTTAATCGTAAAAAGATTTAATTGCAGCAAAACCTGCTTCTACTCAGCACTGAAGCAGAGCGACTGAATGCGAATGGACAGAACTTTTCACATTGTTCTCTGTTAAAAGGTTTGGAGAATATTAATAATGTCTCCTCTCCTTCACAAATATGCACTACGTTTTGCTGGCTTATGACTCAAAAACCTCAATGAAACACACTGAGGTTTGTGGCTGTAAGGTGACAAAATCCATTAAAGGATCAATTGTACGCAATCTTTATATATATATATACATACATACATATACAGGGCAACCACCACAAGTCAATGTCTGCATTTTAAAACTCACTGAATCAACCAGACTTTCCGTCTTGTCAATCAGCAGCTCCAGCTTCTCTCCCCTCTGAGCGACCAGGTCTGCAAAAAGCACACAGAGCCGAGGGTAAATAAAAACACGCAACGACGCGAGGCTGGAAGAACCCGTCAAATGTCTCCTGCGGTTTCATGCGTCACCATGTCGACTTGGAGCTTTTACTTCAAGCAGACGCCAGCGCTGCCCTGGCAGAGCATCAGGGGACGACGCACATTTAATCAGGCTAAGGGATTATTACAGATAAGAATTCAAATATAATTTCTGTCATAAGAAAGTTTGGGTGGCATCTTGCCTGAACGTGGAGTAATGTCCTAACAGAAAGAAATTTGTAGACTGTTTGTGTTTATTTTCTAAAACATTTTTAGCCACATAAACTACTAACAGTAGCTTATTGCAAAACTAAGGAAATTCCCAGAACTTATTAAAAATCACTATTGATAATAACTTTTTCTATAAGCTTAGAGAGCTGCTTACCTATGTCACGGACCATAATACCCTTTAGGTCGTCAACTTGCATCTGAGTCTCAGTCACTCGATCCGTCCCTCGTGGGTCTGAGTGGTGCTTCTGCAAAACACATTGAGAGTTTTTTCCAGAAATACTCATGAACCCTATGAGTGTTTAACAAGCTGGAGGCATCCACCCTAAAGCCCGAAGAGACACTTTATAAACAGACATCGAACGTCTTGGATAAGAAGCCCTTAGGATATTATCAGTGCAACATTTTAATGAGACGTCATCTGCTGAGCTGGCAAAATATGACAACGTTCGCAAATTTCCTTCTGGTCTCGTCTGGTATAAAATACCAGCGAGCGTTAAGATCGTACGGGTCTTTTAAATTATTTTCTGCAAACTTAAAACTACGGCTCCCAGATAAGCAAGTGTGCAGTCACTGATCCTGTGATTCTTACATTCATGCTGCTTTTTTTTTTTGTTTTTTTTTTATTTGATTCAATAACAAGAGTCCATCAATGAGTTATGAGTTTATGGGGTAGGAGTCCAGAAGTTCATAAGTAATTCTTTCGTCTCCTTTTCAAGCATTTTAAGATGATTGTGGTACATAAATATGCATCTTCTGCATTCCTTGTTCATGTGTGTGATTTTATACTTCTATCATGTTGGAAATAAATCAGCAAATCTTCTCCTTTGAAATATATAAACAACCAAAGACGCACAGAAAGAACACCTAAACCTTCTCATCGTGCTGCTGAACAAGTCACAAAGCGGCTCTCCCAAAAAAAAAAAAAAAAAAATGTTTCCCCTGCGTACGCAGGTTTCCATCTACTCACCATCTGGGCTGCAAGTGTAGAGGAGAATTCGCTGTTCATGGCGTACGGCAGAGCGGTCTGCGCCCGGGACCCGTATGTGGTCTGGAAGCGCTTCTTGACTTCACCGAGGAAGCCGAACGCACGAGACCTTTCGAAGTCCTGGCGCGGTGAAAGAGGTAAACATGAAAAGATACGGTAAACTTACTTAAAGATGATGTTGCTGTTAGTGTAGTGTAAAAAACAAAACAAAAACAAAAAAACTACACTGACAATCACATCATCATTCTAGAAGAAAAAAGAAAAATACATAATCCCAGAGTCCTACGGGATTAAGTGCATCTTTTTTTTTTTTTTGCTAGGAGACACTCACATCATCTGTGATGCAGAGGTAGATGATTCTGTCATGGCAGATGTAATGAAAGAGATAGCTAGAGGGGAAAAAAAAAACAAAACAAAAAAAACAGGTCAGCCTTTTACTTCTTCAACTACGCTGATGACACACAGGAATACATTTGAAATCAGACAGCATGTGAACACCTCTGCAGCTCCTTTAAAGAGCCAGGCCTGACAGAGCCGTGGCTGCCACACGCAGCGAGTGTCAGCTCACCTGCCGTGACTGTACGTCAGCTTGTTGTTCTCTGAGGGAATTTTGGCCAAAATCTGTTCGGTGACTTCCAGGAAATTCCCGCCGCACCAGGCGTGCTTCGCCAGGATCGTGGTTCCACGAGCCACCACGGCGAAAAGGATTGCCATGGCAACAGCTGGGTTCTTTTGTAGCGCTATCTGCCGTCTGCGAACACAAACAGTTAAGAGATGAAAAATGAACAAGAAAGGACTGAAGAGTATGTATATATTGTTTTAAAATAGAAAAGCTCGTCCGACTGTGCTCTCCGAGGGCATAACAATACAAGCAGAGTTCACCTCTGAGCTTGTTGCCACCGACTCGTTTGTACAACCAGGATAATGACGAGAATTAAAACCAAAAGCTGATAACGACAGCAGGAAAGCAACGAGCTTTGCTGTCGTTTAGCAGCAAACAGAGCGGCGTTAAGGTGGAAATGAGCGGTTTTAACAAATTGTCATTCCTTCCACAGACAGGAATAACGCAACTATCAGACATACGCGTTACCTCTTTGTGTCAGTTATAGCTAAAGTCCCCCGTTTAGCTCCAATTTCTACATCTGAAAGCGTTTCAGCTGCTAGCACGCTAGCTAATCTCTTTCGAGTGACTTCTGCTTTGCAAATTCGCAACACCGGAAACTCGTTCTTGGCATCCCCGGGAAATGTAGTTTCTGCTCCCCCTTCTGCCTCACGCTGTTAGCGCTTGTACGTTCTCCGTTTAAACTACAAGTTCCTAGGCTACGCGTGACGTCGTTAAAATCGTCAGATGTTTCCACATGCGCAGACGTTGTGACGGGCCAGAACGCAGGAGTTGATTTTGCACTCTGCATTACGTCTCAGGCTACTTCTAGTCCGGAAGTTTTCTACATTATGAGAAAAGTAATGACAATAAAAGCAACCCCCATGTGCTGCTGCTCTAGTCACTACATTTCAGCTAAAATTTATTGATAGTAAATAATTGTGCGAATGGAATTAATAGTTTAAACTTTTCATTAATGAATACAGATATTAAATGAATAGATATAATTGTCAAAATGACATATATATAATTAAACGAACCACAGTTTATTTCCACTTATCCTTGCAGGTTCGAGGATGTGTTGGTGCCTTTCTCCAGCCTTTTGAAAGGGTTGATGAAATATGTGCTTATAAATTACAAACAGCTGGGTGAAATTATGCAATCTGTGACGTAAAACGCTCCTGATGCCACATTGGCTGGAATTTCATTGAATGACACCAAAATGTAGCAAGACGTTAGTTGTTTTGCTTTGTGTTTGCTGTTACACAAAGTAAATTTTCAGCTGTTTTCAAATAGACCACAATTTCCGCAGAAACATTCTTGTCGTAGCCACCAGGTGTCCATGTTGTAACATGAGATGTTTACACAGAAAGATGTTTCACAGATAGTTTAATATTTTTTTATGTTTATATAACATTTAAATAAAGTTATATAAACATAAAGAAAAATAAGTACTTAAATACATACCTATGACACTTTCAATCCGAAAAGTCCTGGTTACATGGCTGCTTAAAAAAAATACAGTAGCTTTCCTCCTGCTCACTAAAACCGCTCAGGTCGTCTTTTCAGTATACTGTCCGGTAGGTGGCAGTAATTGCACCTTGATTTGGTTCTCCAAAAGAAGAAGAAGTGGCAGCGCACGTTCTTTCTGCCTGGCAGACAAAGCCCAGGGCTGAAAGCCCACAGGAGCATATTGACGGACGTAGTATCGAAGCATGGCCGGGGAAGGCGAAAAGAAACCGGTGCTCGAAATGGTGAGACGTAGTAAACTCTCATGTTATTCTGTGTTTCAGAAACACGCGAGCTTGTCGCGGTTGAACCCAACTCGGAGTCTCTCGTTGCATGTCGGGATTCAGTGTTAGCATCTTCTCAGCCGCATGTTTACCCCTCACGCGCGCAGCCGCACGAGCTAGCAAGCATGAAAATGGACATTTCCCTTCAACTCGGAGCAACCACGTCGCAGTTTCAGTGGCGTCCTGGGCATTTCTACGTTAAACTGGCTTTACCTAGCATCCAAGGAATGTGATAACACATGTGTATGTTTTAGAGGCTTTTTCCCCCACTTTGGAACAGCTTTTCCCCGCTTACTGTGTTTAATCAGTTGCTCTAGTTGCAACTGATTATATGCAGCCAGAGCCCCTCCTTCACTTATAAGCTCTTATAATAATATATAAGCATATATAATATATATATATAAGCACTTATAAGCTCAAACCAAATGCAACCAGTTGCTTGCATAGTCCACCTAATCAGGAAATAAAATAGCATGAAGAAAGCTGCCATAATAAGTGACAGCAAACATAGAAGTGTTTGCTGTGTTCTTTTGTGGTTTTAAATGTAACAATACACTTTACCTAGAGATTTTGTGTAACTATTTCTAACCAGTTGGGGGTATTACTAGCAAAAGTTTTCTGTTGATGTTTGTTTATCCCTGTCTTTGCTGTGACTGCACAGCTGCTGGAGGTGCTGGCAGATCTTGTGACAGAAGTACAGAGAAAAATATGGGAGCTCATCACTGCCAACAAACAGGCCAAGCAACGAAGGAGCCGGAGGCGCGAGTCGTAAAGTCGCAGTGTGCGGGTCACCAGACGCTGAGAAAAGTGCAGCGTGTAATCGAGGTGTACGTGTTCCAACGTGACGCGGTCACAAACGGCGTCGCACCTCCTGCAGCTGATGAGAGTCCGCGTTGTGAGACTTTGTTGCCGAGCGCATGCTCCGTGTACGGTCCTTTTGTGTTCACACAGTGTGACGCCTAACATGGCTTGTCCTCCTGCGAACAGGTCCAGGCTGACGGGGGCGACGACGGCTGCGTGACGTTTGTGATGCACGATGAGGACCACACGCTGGGCAACTCCCTCAGATACATGATCATGAAGAAGTCAGTGGTGCAAGTTTGTTTGTTTTTCTAAACCGCAGCTCTGCTGTGAAAAGGGTCACAAGTTCAGCCTGTTTTTTTTCCCCTTTCGTGTTTTCCACTAACCCGTCTTAATAGAATCAGCTCTTGACATTCTGTGATTTGATTGCTCCGTCTCTGGACTGTCGGGAGTGATTTAAGTCTTTCCACTTGGCACGCCGCCTACGTCTCTCACCTCCGCCTTCCTGTTTTCTCCCGTCAGCCCGGAAGTGGAGTTCTGCGGCTACACCATCACGCATCCGTCGGAGAGCAAGATCAACTTCCGCATCCAGACGCGAGGTCAGCGCTGGACCTTCGGTCCGCCCCAGAGCTTCACGCCTCATCTCATCTCCACAGCCGAGCCAAAGTTTTAGAAGTTCTTTTCCAAATTTGGAACCACAAACTTCAATGTCTTTTAGAGGAATTTTACCTAAACACAATGAAGCAAAGTAAAAAAAAAAAAATAGAAGAAGAAGAAAAATTACTTGATTTAGTGACTTTTCAGACCCCCAAAAAATTGTAATTGTCAGGTTCTTTAGAGATCAGTAATCAGAAAACTGCAATTTAAAGTATTTAGAAATCATGTTTGTTTCTCCATCCAAATTGACAGAGCTTGTGGTATTTCTCGAAGTGTCGCTTTTTTTAGTTAATATTCTGGTTTTACTACGTAATAAATTCATTAATGCCAAAATTGAATAACTTACTGAGATAATTAAGGACCAAAACACTTAGAATGAGACAAACGCTGCTACATAAAAACCTTGAGATGAGATGAGAGTAAATTACTAGAACAGAAAACAACCATAAATCTGAAATATTTCATCTTACTCGGATGTGACTTTCTAAGTAAGATCTTGTTATCCACAATAACCTTGTGAAGAATCTGAGTTAGTACATTTAACTTCCATTCGGGATCAATAAATTCATTTTTTGAATTAGAATTTTTGCAGCATAGCCAATGAAGAAAGGGCAAGAACTCGAGTCCCTGCGCACGCCAAGTCAAGACAGAGTCCGACCTACATATGTTAAATAGGACGTCGCATAAAATATTGACTCTGAGTGTTGGATTCTAAATGCATGCCACGCTTTTTAAAAATTTGTGTGCAATATTTTTATAAACGCGCGCGGCCCCGTCTTTCCGCCTTCCAGGTGCGTTTATTTGCACACATGCAGCGACGCTGAGAGTTGCAGAGTAAACACGCTGATTGGAGTCTCGCGCCTTCACTTGGGTTACTCGGTTGCGTAAGAGTGACCAGTGTTGAACTCGGTCATATACTGAACACACACACACACACACACACACCGTAGAGGTGGAATCCCTTTAAAAACAATCTGTCTTGTCTCATCACATGGAAGGACTCGACGAAGAAAACATCTCGTTACTGCAGCAGGATTTTGGACTCGGAGGATCGTGCTAGTAAAACACAATTAGCTTCCAGGCAGTGTTTTCAGACATCGCTGCATAAAAGGCTGCTTCTTTTTTTTTTTTTATGTCTTGTCTATATATATATATATATATATATATATATATATCTGCTCTCCGCTGCAGCCAAAGGGAAAATGGATGAAAGTGATCTCTGTTGATGGGTAATCGATTGAATCGCTCCGTCTATTTACGTCTGTTCCACGAATCGTTCAAACGGTGCGTGACCGTTCGCCCTGCCGCGAAGCTTTTCATCGTTTGGCCACATTTGGTTTGTTCAGCGCATGAAATCTCTGACCTGTTCACAAACTAAACAGAAGCCTTTCGTCCTGATTTCAACGTCCTTGAAGCCTCTTGGTTCAGTTTTTTGATGAGTTTAAATTTAAAAAAAAAATAGAAACAAACCAGTTTTTCTCTTCGTTATTTGATGCATTAAATTTACTGTTGAAGGGACGGAAAATAATGACTCGAGTCTTGACTAGGCCGTGTATTGAAATTCCAATTTATTTTCCTGTTTTGGTCACTTTAACCTCTGCCATAAACGAGTTAAAAAAAACAACAGAAATATTTGTGTTTCTGTCACTGGTGTAAGAGTGAAAATTGGGACAAAGCACACAAAGTGTAGCTTTTTATACCTTCACTTTCCCCTACATACAGTGAACTATCAAAATGAATATTTTATCATTTTCCAAAGCATTCCTGCAGTCTGTAGACAAACTCCTAAGGAAAACAATCGTAATGAGAGCTTGTGGTTTTTGTTTAGCAGATGAGTTTGATACGGTTTGGTTTTGTCCTCTGATGGCTGCAGGAGGCGTTGCTGCAGTGGAGCCGCTGCGACGCGGCCTCAACGACCTGCATGACGTTTGCCAGCATGTCCTCAACACCTTCCAGGTACAGCCGGGTCCCGTCTTTTCTTCTAATGTCGTCTTACAAAGGAATAGAACCGGTTATTTACGGGGGAAAAAAAGCTTAATTATGCATCCATTGAAGCAGCCTGTTGCTTGTAGGGCTAACGCTAACGATTATTTTAGAAATGAATTATTCTGATGACTAATCGATGAATCGGATGAAATGATTTGACACACTCATTTAACCTTTTTTCTTTTATAGGTAATATTAGAAATAAATTAATAGGTGCAAAGAATTCAATTTGTGTTTAAATAGGAAAATAAAAATGTGTTGCCTGAAATGCAACAACGTTGTGATGCTTTGCTGTAGCTCTCGGTCAGTTGCAGCAAGTGATGCATCTGCAACTAAACTAAAAAAAATAAAAATACTGTGATTATCTGTTGTTTATTTATTTTATTTTGTTTGGAGTAATGATAGGATAGCAGATGTACTTTATTTTTTACAGAATTTGGCCAACGTGAAACTAAAACTTCCACCTGAGTTCTGGGTAGAACAGATTTACAAAGTTTACATTTTTTTGTCTTGAACACAAAATGTCAACGCACATTTTGCACATTTTGACTTATTAACTGCTGTGAATGTGCTGTTCTTTCAGCATTTGTTTGAGTCTTTATACTCCGGGTAACGAGTAATCAATGAATAAATCAGCTGACAATTATTTCTACAATTCATTGAATCATTTCAGACCTTTTTGCTCGCCTGTCTGCCTTTAGAGCAACGAATAATTTAACTCCAGAAATTACGCAATGTGGAGTCGCTACACAAACTTAACACCGTATCACTGTGATCCAGGAAGTGAGAAACTTTCTCTTGAACGTCATTAGAAAACGGTCTGACCTGAGAGCGCTGCGGGAGCGCGGCCTGCAGACGGCCGTGACGCCACGTCAACTCCCAACGCGCCACTGAGGCGCTTCAGGGCTTTTTTTTTTTTGTTTTGTTTTTTTCTGCTGCTCCAGCTTCAGCTTCACCAGTTGATTTAAAGCAGCTGCAGATGAAGGCTCCTCCTGATCAAAGTGCTGTTAGCTCATTTGGCTCCGCCGCTGATTATCGTTTGAACGCTCCTGGCACAGAAAACCTCAAACTATGCGGCTGAGCTTCGTCTGCTCCTGGTTCACCTGCTGGAACCTGAGAGCAGGTTGCAGATTTAATGTTTGTTTTTTTTTCTTCTGCATTGTCTTTATCTGAGCGTTTGGCTCGGTGAAGCCTGGCTCTACTTGTTGACTTGCTACCGAGGCTCTAAATGCACTTTAAAGTAACGGGAAATCGTCAGTCATTTCTCTGAGGCGGCTGTCAACAACATCGATCCTCTGGACAGGCCCGACTATCCGGTTGCCATGGGGATTGTTGCGATCTCAGTCCCTTGGAAAGGAAGCAGAAAAGCGAGCTGGTCTACACTGGTCTCCAGCTTTGGCCTGCAAAAGCGCCATTAATTCAGACAGTTACACAAAAATATTCATGTTTTTTTTACAACAAGCATCAACGTATTGTATGAATGTTTTACGCAACAAACTCTTAAGTAGAGCATAATTCTGGACAGGGAGGGAAATGGATGCTGTTTTTTTTTGTTGTTTTTTTTAAATATCTGAAGTCTTGTGTGCTCTTTCTGTTTTTTTCTCCAGCCATCCCGTACAGAACCTTTTACCACTAACTCTGTTCAGAAATCACTTGGTGAAAGGAATCCATGTTTTCAATCAAATTGTTGTAGTTCAAGCCTGGGATCAAAGCTTAGTCATATTTCAGAATGGCCTTGTCAAAGTCCAGGCTTAAATCCAATTGAGAGTCTTTAATGAGACAGTAAAACACTGAGGAACCAGGTTTCCCCAACTCCATAAATCATCTTCGTGATCTCAGGTCAGTCGTGTGGCTTTCTGCCGTTTCTGCCGTTATCTTGAGTGCAGACACTCACTGGTTGAGTTCAACTAAAACAACTAAACACATCAAGCAGACATAAGATAACATGCATATTACATGTTTCTAACAACTCGTTTTTGTTGCATTACAGGCGAGAGTTGCTGAGTTTAAAGACGGCCAGGAGCAACCTATGGAATAAACATCGCAAAGACTCAACTTCACCAAACTCCTTTGCTCTGCAGAAGTGCGGGGAAGTTTTCATGTCTTAAATACTTGTACAGTTTTTTTTTTACATTTTTTTTTTATGTAATTATGTAAGAAATTTATAACGCGTGTCAATGTTGCTTTTCATTCCCACGCTGCCCGGCTGGGGAGTAAAAACACTTGCAGTGATAAAAACTTCCTTCCTTCACTCGGGCGTCGGACTCGTTCTGGGACATTTTCGCCTCACGACTCGCGCAACGGGTGTTTTTGAAACTCGCTCGCATTCGAACGTCTGCTGAATCTCCTGATGGGAGCGAGGAAAGTTCTGGGAGCTGAACTATATGTCCTTATTAGCGGAGGAATGCGGCGCCGGGCACTTCCAACTGAGCTAGAGGGACAGCAGGTCAAATGAGGGAGGAAGGAACAAAAGTGTGAATAATGAGCTTGAAGTCGGTCGAGGATAACCGCATCACATGTTCTGAATGTTTCGAAAAAGCAACGGCGACTCATTTAACAAAGTGAAAGGCTGCTGGAAGATTTTGGAAGAGTTTACTGTGGCTGAGATTTGTTGAGAAATAAAGTGTCTTTCTGACAGGACCACGTGAATAGATCAATATCATCAGGACTGTCGGGTAACGAAGCTGGAGCCAGCGCCGGAAAGCTTCATGTAAACATCTGGAAAGGTGCGAAACTGATCCCATCAAGGTTCGTTAATAATTTATGTTAAATGTTTAATACGAAAAAATCCTTTTGGAAGACTTTGAAGAGGCGTTATCTTTTTTTTTTCTTCTTTTTTTCCCCCTTGAATTTAAAAAGATTTCTTCTTCTCTAAGTCATTTTCTTTAAGTTTATCCATCCATCATCTTCCGCTCGTCCAGCATCTGGTCGCTGGCGGTAAAAAGGGCAGAAAGGAAACCCAGATTCTAAGTTTAAGCAACAAATGCCTGCCAAGAAGTGGAAAATTTGACTTTAGCAGTGTTTTTTTTTATCAACAGTAACAGAGTAAAGTTGTTCAGTGCATCTGGAACTGAATGGCCTTAAAGCAACAAAAGGAGAAATTTAAAACTACATATTACAAGTTATAAAACTGTTTAATTATATGAAGTTGAAACTGGAGTCTGAGTATTGGAGTTTTTATTCCACTGTCAGTCAGAGATCGCTCTTTATGTCGATTAAATGTAGAAATACACAATCCGTCAGAGATGTTGGAAACATTTCTAAATGAGCAAAGTGATTCTCGCTAAATCCTAGTCTAAGTACTTTAACATCACTTTCCAGAAAGGGATCTATCAAAGATGCAAACTGTAAAAACAGAATGGTGCATGAGGCTCGAGTTAAAACTTCAAAACAATAAAAAAAATTGAGAACCTAGCTTCCCAAAACTACTCCAGTCCTAACAGGAACGGGCCAGAATTTGAGACAATACTTAGAATATTTGAACCAAGTCTTACAGTTAAAGGAAATATATTTAAGCGTCTGAATTTCATGTTGTAAAACTGTTTTCTTCCGCGTCGCAGCATCCTGCAAATAGAAATAACCTGGGTGATCCTGCACAGTCATTGGATCATGTGGTTTTGTGCAGCGTTCTGACACATCTGGTTTCAACTGTATTTATGTTTTTGGCGTATGTGCATGCTGCTATCGAGGCCATTTTTTTTTTTAAAGCAGTTGTTCAGTCCACAGCAGGTAACGGGTTGGCGCTGATTAGCAATGAATTCTGTTTTATGTTGGAGAATAAGTCTTTGGTTTTAATAAATTGAGTTTTGGGGTTTGTTTTCATCGCCATCGGGAGCCTGGAGTCGGTTACAGACTGGCGCACATGATGACAGGACTCAAAAAGCCAGCGTTTGTTTTTTCAAAAAAAATAATCAAATCTTACTGATCCTGCAGGGTCTGTGCAGTTAAACGTGCCAGACGTGCGAGGAAATGAAATTCTTAAACCTGTCCCAATTTCAAAACAACCCCAGTCAATCTGGGACGAGATTTATAGACGCCTGTTCAAGGAGCGGCTCGTCTGTCCCAGGGGCCACACACTGAAGCAGGGTTCAGATCTCTACGTGAAAAAAATTTTTTTTGGTGTCACAAATTTCAAGATTTAGTGCAAGCGGAATAAAGAGCCACGTTTCGACTTATTCGAAACACATTGTTGTCCAGTGTTTCCGCTTGTCCTTATGGGTTTCTTTTCTTTCTTTTATTTTCTCTCCTTAATGCAACATCATTTGACCTCAGGGTAATTTATGGTCCACATCCAGTTGTGTGGGATTTTTCAGATACTCCCAGGAGCCCACAAAAGAAAAGAAAAAGAAAAAAATCTGTTTTCTGTCATGTCCAGCTTCAAAAACAGCTTTTAGTTGGCAGCAAAAACTAAGGAATAAAATTGCACCTGATATCTAAACTTCCTGTGTTGGTTTCCAGGAAGCAAAGGAGAAAACACAGAACCCCCTAATTTGTAATTTGATCTCATGTAGAACATTTTTTATTTATTTATTTATTTTTTAGATTTAATCTTGGATTCTCTCTTCACACAAGCTTCTTCTTGGAATTCGCTCCATGGAGTACGACGTCTGCTTGTCATGCAAAATCATTTTACACCCAGGAGATGGAGGACGGTTGGACGTTCTTCTCGGATGACTCATGAAACTAGATGGGAACCAAATGTAAATTTTCCTTCAAATTGAAGAAACATGGAGCCCATTATAGGCTGTAAATGGCAGACGTGACGAGAACAAGAGGTCACCACCAGTGGTGGGAAGCAACAAAGTACAAATACTTCATTACTGTACTTGAGTAGTTTTCGTGTATCTGTACTTTCTACTTCACTACATTTCTACGAAATCGTCACGTTGCATCCAAGTCGCTTTTTTTTTCTCGTTAAAATGTGAACTTCATGGTCTCATATTTAAGTCTAAACTACGGTACAGAGAGTAAACAATAAAAACATGCTTTACCTGTGGCATTGTTCATTAAAATGCCACATTTCTGATGTATTAAGATTAAATACGATAGGTACTCTTAATGATATTGTATTGGCGATTAGGTAATGCATTCACTTTTACTTTTAATTCTTTAAAAGCCAGTATTTTGCTACTTTTACTCAAATAAAAATGTTAATGCGGTACTTTTACTAGAGTACATTTTTGTCCGTGTATTTGTACTTTTACAAAAGTACATGGTTTGAGTACTTTCTCCACCACTGGTCACCGCTCCTGTCACTAAAACTCTTTGCCTACGACAATGAAAAATGGGATCCATGTTGAACATCTGGTCCATCATGTTACTCAAATACCAAACCCAATGCGGCATTGTGATTCATGACCGCTTTCTAAAATATTTCATATTGGGGTTTTTTTTTTTTTTGGTTTTTTTTTCCAGCCAAGAGATTCCATCTGAAGGGATTAAAAATGACACCTTGTCATTTCATGCCACAGTCCACCGCAAAGCAGCAAATGATTAAAAAGTGGAACAAAATAAAAGCAAGTGGTGCACATTTGTACAACTGTTGAGTCGATGTTTCACAAAACCACAGGAATAACAGCCAGCAAGCCTTTCTGAATGTCATCTACTGTTTGTTCATTCTGGAGCGTAAACGAAACGAAAAGCCTGATCTCTGTCCGAGTGGAAAAATAACGCGTTTAAATTTTGCCTCACGCTGCAAAATGCATTTTGGTTTGGACTTTGCGAAGGCCACTATGAAACATCAACATGCTTTTATCTTTACTCACAGGTCTGTGGATACCGCAGAGCGACCTTTAGCCTCTTGGTCGTTTTTCCTGATAAACCCTCAAAGTCATTGTAAATAAGTCAAACAACACACAGTATAAAATACTATTTATTAATGTATACCCTTAACAAAATAGTACTGTATAAATGTATTTAAATGACCAAGCCCTTTACAGTATTCACATATATTTGTATGTCCAACCAATCACTCGGTAGCAAAGCTACTCTGAGTCGCCTTCACAGGCTTTCATTCATGTGGCTAAAAGCAAATATAAAAGGTTTCACGAATCACATTCTGCGTCAGCTACTGATTTAACTATGATGTAAAAAATAAAAGACTTTATGGAGGGTAAAGAAAACACGTCCAACAATGAACATGGAAATATATCGGCTCTACTTAGAAAACAAACCAAAAGAGTGTCATTAAATGCATCATTTAATAAGTTTCTTAGAAACAAAGTGATAAAATGTTTTTGAAGAAATTGACAAAAAAAAACAAACAAAAAAGCAACTTGATTAATGTTTTCAATATATCTTGTTAAAACTAAAATGCATATGAACAATTGAAACCAAATATTTCGAAGAGACGTAGCATTTTTTTTTTTTTTTTATGTCTGATGATTAAATATTTCCTGTTTGATGTCAGTTTGGATTTCCCAAAATCTTTCTATTCCTTCTATACTAAAATAATATTTCTGTTAGTTTTTTTTTAAATGACTTTGGACAACACAAAATGTTACCAAGTATTTGTGGTCCGGTTTCTAGAGCAAACATCTTAGTGCAAGAACACAAAACTAACACACAAGTAAGTTTATTTTAAGTCATATATATATATATATATATATATATATATATATATATATATATATATATATATATATAGATAGATGAAAAAAGTGCTAGTTTTAAGTGAAATAATCTGCCAATGGAACAAGACATTTCTACTTATAACATGGTAAAAATGTTCTACTAGCAGATTATTTCACTTTTAACTAGCCAAACAGACAAAGTCAAAGTTTTGAAGTGAAGAAATGTATGTAATCGTCCAGGTTTGAGGAAAGTAAAAAAAAATAAATAAAAAATCCTGAAAAAGTTTTGGCATTTATCAGATAGAAATCATTTTGTTTATCTCAACTGACTTAAAACAGAAAATGTTGAATCCGGTTTAATGTGAGGCGATGAGAAATAAAAAATAACATAAAAAAGTTGGGGCAATAATAAACACTATCTCCAAATAAATGGTTTCAACCATGTAAATGACAGACTCCCAGATTCAAAGATGGATGACAAAGTCAGCAATCATGTCTTATTAAAAAAAAGAAAAAAAGAGGCCAAAGTTTTCCCAGAATCCCCCTGCTGCGAGGGGGACAGTGGGAAAATATTTGGTGCTTTTATGACCGTAATGCAGTTCAAGAATCTCCTAAAACGTCCAGTCAGCTGTATACACGTTCATTTCTTGAATCTTTTAAATAGCGCAACATAATAACAAGTGGAGTTCCAGCAACAGGCATGTCTTTGCGTGGACAGCTTAGTCTGACTGAGGTGAAAGGCTTGCAGCGGGCGAAGCGGACGCCTCGCTGGGCGGGGGGCTCACACAGGCCTTTCATGTTCCTTGTGCTACATTCACCGAAAAATAGAAGCTACGTTGTCATACGCGACGCGTGATGAGGATCATATGGTGTTTTTCTCCTGGACGATAGCAGCCCTTCTTGTGACCGGAAGCGGAGATGAGAAGGGTTTCTGCCGAGCCAGTCTCCACATGACTGGGAGATTCACAGTAAGGGCCCCCCGTTTATGTCTCTCTCTTTTTCTTGGCGGGAGATTCCGCGAACTTTGAGGGCGGACTGCGTCTTTTGCCAGCGCTCTGGTCTTTGATGCCTCGGAGGTGCGGAGTCTCTCGAAGGCTCCGGTCCTTTTGAGTCTCAAATGACTCTGCGTCACGGTTTCCCCTACGAGGCATTACAGCATGACCAGTAGGGCCGATTGCTCAGCGCTCATTCACACTCCAAGCACTGCAGCTAAACATGGGCTAAAGTCTGTATTCGACATGTAAATAACCCTGTACACACATTTACAAGTGGCTTGACCGAACTCTACTCAACCCGGTCCACTGAGAGGCTTTGTGTCCTCGGAACACATTCACGCAGCATTGGTTGGTGGCCTGAACAATCCTGTAGTTTTATTCTCCAGCTGTGGGTTGATAGCCGAGTCTTTCAGTCTGCAGAAGAAAAACGAAAGAAAAAGCCTTCCGCCTGGCTCCTCCGTGTCCCACTCCTGACTCCAAAGTGATGGTGTGCGTGTTGGCAGTGGCACAGCTGTTTGTCCGGGTGGGAAAGCAGATGGGGAATATCGGTCTGGTTTGGTTGGATTGGTTGGAGAGCGCGGCGAGAGAGAGAGAGAGATAGAGAGAGAGTGTTTGCACGCGTCTATGAGGAGCTTGTGTACTTCTGACTGGAGCGGGAGCTGGTGCGGTCCAGTCCGTTGCCATGGCAAGAGCCCTTCCAGCGTCCTCCGGAGCACCGGTCGTCCAGAGGAGACGTCCTGTAGCACCAGCAGCACAGGCAGGACTGCCAGGCAGAAACGAGAGCCGTCAGTAGAAGTATGGTGCTTCAGAAACGTTTTCACAATCTTCATGTTTTATACTGTAACAAACTAACTTATAAAAGTCTCTCTTTTCTCCGATTGTTTGGTAATCGTGTTATCTATGCGAGTTATTTTCACAAATATTAAAATTTCAAAATAACTTAAAATTTCAGTCCACCTGATGATGAAATTTTTAACTATTTGGCAATTGATAAGTTGATCAGCAACTCGGCAGACTCTTTATCAAATACCGTTTTACTCGTATGCGAGTCATTTCTCGGACGCCAACGTTTTCCTTTTTCTTGAGTTGATATGTTGAAGTTGTGCTAAATTTTTGGCTTCTCTATTCCTAACATTTCGTCACACAACCAAAAACCGCAGAGTGTTTACAAGGTGTATCGTATTGTATCGTATCATTTATCGTGATAAATTCCACTTCGCGATAAAGACTTTTGATTTATTATTGTCACCATAAATTCCTATTACTGAGGTTGAGTCGCCACACTTTTCAGATTTTAATTAGTAAAATCTTAAGTTTTACACAGATGTGGGTAGAGAAACCAAAAGTTGCGTTACTGCAACATATTTTTGCTCAAGTGAAAGTCAAAAGTAGACGTCCAAGAAATGACTCAAGTAAGAGAAAAAAGAAAAGTATTGCATGATAAAGTTGCTGATTTTGATCCATCAGCGAGCGGCTGATCAAAACGTCAATCATTCAATACTTACAAATTACATATTTAGACGGGCTGAAATATAAAGTTATGTGGAAATTTTGGTATTTTAAAGTCCAAAATGAAAATCCTTTCAAAGAAAATCAGGTAAAAAAATAAATGAATAAATAAAAGTGTGTGTCTGTGTCAGGTGAATGTTTGGCTTGTTCCTCATTCACTGCTGTTATTCACAGTGAGTAGAGAATCCAGACGTTTTACTCTTGTAAGTGTGGAAATCCTTCATACAAAATGAACTCAAATAAAAGTTAAAACAACAGTAAAAATGCTCCTTAAATGTTTTACAAACTGGGCTCAAACGCTGCATTTGCCTTTGATTTTCCACTTTCTTGCCTTTGTTTGAAGCCAAAGCGATCCTCCTTACCTGGAAACAATTTTTAAACTTCTGGCTGACAAAGTAGAGGGCAATCGGGTTAATGCAGGAGTTTAGAGAGGCCATGTTGATGCCGATGTAATCCATCACCAGCAGGAAGCTGACAGGAGGAGGAAAAGGGCAGCGTTTACTGTAAAGACTCCAGGAAGCCCGGCAAACGGGAGAACAATGGATTCTCACGAGGCTTTCCCTGTTTTCCTACCTGAGCAGCTCGCAGCGGTTGGGGTCGTTTTCGTCGTAGACGGTTTTCTTCAGAATGCGGCTGAGGTGGAGCGGCAGCCAGCAGAACGCGAAGATCAGCACCAGGCAGAAGACCGTCTTCGCCACTTCCCGCCGCTGCACCGAACGCACACAGAGGAAGGTTAACGCGGGGCTTCAGCGGAGAACGCTTCCACTGCTCGAGAAAGCCCTGAACGTCTTCGTTTCTTTATTGACACAGAGTCCTCAAAGGCTAAAGCTCGCCGGAGCAAGTTACAAATCTGAAATCTGTTCATGCAAACGGTATTTTGTGAGCTTTAAAATCACCTTTATGCACGCAAACTGAAGACTTTTAGAAAACCAGTCACAAGTAAAAGAAAGTACACCCTCCACCAGTATCATTATGTCTCATTATTTAACAAAGACCTATTAGATTATTCACGTTTAACCTGAAGGGTGCAAAAACATCGGCATTATTTCAAAACGCAAAGCCAAAAGTAAAACCCAGAGTGTGTTTTTACTGCTTTGCTGGCAAGTATATAAATCAAGACTAATTAACTAACCATCAGAAAGTATTCGGTCCCCACAAAGAGGAATCCAGTAATTCCACTTCTGATACCGATATCTGATGCTGAGTATCGCCCGATACGATCCAATACAGGAAGACATTGCTGCATCGACTTAAAACCTTCCTGTTTTATTTTAAACGCGCACCTAAATGTACTGACCTGTAACTGTATTTGTTAACTCTGCATCAACTAAAAGTATGACGTCGCTCAGAGCTCAGAGCACAGAACTAGATGGAGTAGATCTGGACTAATGTCTGATCTGGCGCCTTTTCTTTTCACCGCAATTGTATCTTCTGAGCGCAAGATGTTGTCTGCTCGCTTTTACTCCTCTGCCAAACATCCAGGCTTTTCAGCTCAGCGGAACCGTCAGGTTCTTCCTGCGCTTCGCTTCCGTCTCCCTGCACACCTGTTTCATGTGGTCGTTGAGCGCGATCCGCATGCCTTTCTTGCGGCTGAGCATCTCGCAGGACATGAGCGTGTAGAAGACCCCCGTGCAGGCCAGAGGGAGGCAGAAGTAGAAGCCAAACAACCACCAATCTTTAACTTCCTGGTACAGCTGGCAGAAACACACACACACACACACACACACAATTAGTTTCAGAAAAAATAAAGCACAAATTGTTTCATACTGGTTTCATAAAGCTTTAGATTAAAGGATGAGATGCAGAAATAGGCTGTGAAAGCAATAACTCTCACGTGTTTGATTAAAATTCTGCAAAAAGTTTCCTCGTTACATAGCTCATTATATAACCTTTTTTTTTTTAACTGTAAACTTTTAACTCCGGGTCTTTCCCTCTGACTTGAAGAGGTCACATGTTTGACATTTCTTTCCAGCTTCCTCCTTCCTGCGCCGCGTTTATGAATTCACCATGAAGATCACGAGAGGCCGTCACATCAGGGGGATTTACGCGCAGCCGTCGGGTTCTCTTGATTGCTTTCTGGCAAAGGCAAAAGGGAGGCCGTGATTAAACGGGCCGAGCGTCCGGGGCTCTCGTAGCTCCGACGCGAGCCGGTTCTGTTGGAAACGGAAAGCAAACGCCAGGTGCACACGCTGAACGCCGTCCACAAAGTTCTCTCATTACCTCTACGCCGCAGAAATACAAAAAAAAAAAAAAAAACAAGTCGTTTTTGAACGAGATTCATGCATCATCCCAGCCGCTCTGCTCCGACCTCCAGGAAAGGGCAGGCGGTGCGGCGGCTTGTAAATGTTGAAGTCGCTCGTGTTTTTGTGAGTTTTCCTCCTCCCTATCTTGAGTTCCTGATAAATAATCCCCACAGCGCCTGGTACAGTCGACGTCAGAAGCAATTCGTCTTCCCGTTTCACCCCGGCGTTGCACACGAACGACCTTTGCCGGTCGCCTCCTCGTGTTATTGCTGGAGCGAAAATCTAATTAACTGCAATACGTTTTACTTAAGAGGCCCGCGAAGCGACGGCGCTGGCTCTGACGGTAACCTCTCATCGCATTCCCCAAACACTCCTCCAATGTTTGTGCGCCATTATTCACCGGACGCGCGGCTGCCAAAGCCCGAACGCTAAACCAGCATGATCAGTGTGACTGATCTGATGGGGGGGTGAAGGAGCTGCTCCAGCGGAGGACGAGGTTCATGAACTGTCCATGCAGCTCTTATTGGTCGTCTCCAAGCTGTGGCTGTTTAAGATCAGGATGTAAAATGTACAACATGCGTGAAACAAAAACATGACCTAGTCGTCTTTTTCTCTTCTTTATTGACCTTTTTGGGGATTTTTAAGTGCCTTCCCTCTGCCCAGATTCATCCCGACCCCAAGCTGATTGGGCAAAATTATTGAGCATTTTTGTGACAGCAAAGAAATCTGTGGACGAACTTTGACCCCACTGTTCTTTGCAGAATTGTTTATTTTCAGCCTGTTTTAGATTAAAGTCCAGACTTTGACTAAGCCACTCTCAAACATTTGTGGGAAGACAGAGGTTAACCGCGGTGTTAACCTCGGTTCTCTGTTTTGCTTGTTTGTTTATTTTTGTCTCAATATGAGAAGGAAGGACTTTAAGGAACTGGCTGAAGATATGCAAGATCAAGAACAGAAGCATTTGAACCTGGATATTCACTTTATCTCACACTTGTTAGATTGAGGAAGTGAATCAAACGCCGTCGATATTTCACCTCACAGAACGAGTCGTATTTTCTCCGCTGCTCACTAATATTAGTGCCGGGACTTTCACCCGTTAATTTCAATCGGTCAATTACATTTTTACATTTGACGTGTTTAACAGGTCAACGCAATTAATCACTTTTTTTTTTCTTTTTCACATCCAAAAGTTCTGGCCGGAACATTTGTGTTGCGTTTCCGGTACACCCGAAAATCTGACGCACTGCAAACAAAGATGCTTTTCTGGGCCCACTGGGGCTTTTGCTCCAAAAACAATCCAACTGGACTATCGCTGCGCGAACGTTGTGCTAAGAAGGGCTAGCCGCTCAACAGAGTTAATCGAGTCTATAGCAGCATCTCAATGCTGAGCATGCAGCTGCAGCACAGACGCCTGCAGTGGCGATTTCAGCTTCCTGTCGCCACAAAATCTCCCAGAAGTCACTGCCCTGAACGATAATATTCTTGTTTTGAGACCATTTTCAAGTCATGTGACTCTAATGGCAAAATAATGCAAGAACACTTTCTAGAAGATATTGCAATAAGTATTGTTGTTGCTGAGCTCACATGTCTATTTATTGAATAATTCAGCAGAGTTGAAAATAACGCTAGTTTGGTTCATTAAAATGAACTGGATTAAAAACCTTAAATCGAGTCCCACCACTAGTCAAAGTGCATTAAACCGTATTGAGGGGAAAACGACTCGGTTCGCCTGCGTCAAACCTTCATGAAGCTGGTGGCCTGCTCCGGGTGCAGCAGGCAGATGCGCAGCTTGTTGCCTCTGTACGACATCTCTATCATGTCGAACGCCACCGCCTCGGGGACGGCCAGCACCACGGCAACCATCCAGATCAGGGTCACCTCCATGGCCTTCCACAGGGGGATCCCCATGCCCTTCACCCGGCTCCACGAGATCACGGCGTGGTAGCTAAAAAAAAAACAAACATTCAGACGTGGACACAGTCGCTCAAATGTGTCCACAGTGGTGGTCAGGAGGGAGTGTGTGTGTGTGTGTGTGTGTGTGTGTGTGTGTGTGTGTGTGTGTGTGTGTGTGTGTGTGTGTGTGTGTGCTCACCGGTCAATGCTGAGGGCACACAGGCTGAGGACGGTGATTCCCACCGAGGCTTTCTGGATGAACGGGATCAGCTTACAGACGTGCACGCCGAACGGCCAGTCCTC
The DNA here is from genome assembly GCA_911649635.1 of Poeciliopsis gracilis. Taxonomy (NCBI): domain Eukaryota; kingdom Metazoa; phylum Chordata; class Actinopteri; order Cyprinodontiformes; family Poeciliidae; genus Poeciliopsis; species Poeciliopsis gracilis. The sequence goes on along the minus strand of CAJVRI010001175.1, from coordinate 2,108,557 downwards.
GGCTATTAGCTGCGGCAGAAACAATAAAAACTTGTAACAAGAGAGATGTCAGCACGGCCTGTGCAAACACACACACGGATCTCTCCGAGGTTCACTTAGGGCTCCCTTTGTCTTTAATTCTTCCAAAATGAATCTAGTCGAGGCCAAAACCTACAGCTGGGGTCCGCTCCTCGCCGCGGCCTGCGGGGGGGGGGATAGTTTCCGATCTGGTCTGAACTGAGCAAGGAATAACAAATAAGGCCGCATGTTTAATTATTCTGCATGTTTTAATGGGTATTAAGTAGCCATCATCGAAAAAGAGATTGAGATATTCTCTTTGTCTTTGTTGCTGCCTTGGCAAAATGGACAAAAGTGAAAAGACTCTTTTGTTTTTCTTTCTCTGGGAAAAGAAAAGACATTTCAGGCGGAGCGTCATCTATCAAATATCGTCGATCCGATATTGATATTGGATCGATGTTAGACTAAAAATAAGTGTGGGATTACATCGTGCTGCGATTGTTTTTTTCTCGCGTAATAAAAGGATGGAGCTGTTTGTTTGTTTTTGTGGATGTTTTAGATGGACTGTTTGAAACGAACTGCGTTGCGTTTCTGAACCTCGACAATAGAGTCTGATTTTTGTATTTAATGGAGCTAATGGAGCTTTTATTGTGCTTGAACCACATAGATATTTGACGTTCATTTATTTGCTAAATCGTTGAAGAGCCATTACTCCCACCGCTAGCTGACAGTCAATTATTGCAAAGTCATGCGAATCGTCAACCGTTGTCGCAGGTTTGTGGAGAGATTTTCTCAGAAATCTGGTTTTCCGAGTGCATCGCCACATCGCCGTTCCTTCTCCACTTCTGTTTTGATTTCCGTGTGCTTGACATCATCTGAAATGACTCAAAACTCCCCCGAGGAGTCTTGTCCGTGGTTTTGCTTGGGTAAACTTTACGGATTTTGAAAACCGTCTTTTTTTTTTCTGTTTTCGTTGCTTGTTGTCGATCCATCACATTACAGCCTCAAACGCCGGGGGGTTTGAGGCTGTAACAAAACAAAAAACAAAAACCCGCAACCCCGTAATTCATGGCCCTCGACTTCAAATCCATGTTTTTCTGCCACAGACGTACATTTCAACACAAGCTGCGACTCATAAACCCGTTGATAAAAAGTTAATAGGAAAGGCCTGATCGCTGGATGAGGCTAAAGGAAATGTTTGATTTTTTTTTTTTTTTTTTTCTTTTTGGAAAGCATTCTGCTTCAAAATCACATTAAGCTGGAACCAGAGTCAGGCTTGTATGATAAATAGAAATGATTAAGAGCATGAAAGGCCTGGTTTCTGAATTATTACTGATGTAAATTAAACAACGAGGGTCTTTTTTGGAACTTAACGATTCCCAGAAAGTCCAGGTCTCTTTTCCTGGCCTTAGTCCCAAAACGACCCCGCAGAAGGGAAGTTGGAGTCGAACGCAGACGTCACGCTGAAGCCTACCTTGTACACATTGATGGGGATGGCGATGATGATGTACAGCAGGTCTCCGAGTGCCAGGCTGCCAATCAGCACGTTGGGTCCGTTCCTCATGCATTTGTTCCTGTAGATGATCCTGAGCAGCGTCGAGTTGCCGATGATCCCCACCACGAAGATCAGGCAGGAAATGATGGTGTTCACGTACTTGAAGGCGTGTCTGATCTCCGTGGGCTTGACGCACATGGGCGGGAACGGCCTCCGCGGGCGGCGGGCGGCCCGGCTGCGGCGCCGGGAGCTGGACGGACGCGTTGCCCTCCGGCGGCTCCAGGGGGTCGGGGACGCTCTGGGAGTCGCGGGCCGACCTGGAGGCCCCGGCCTCCGCCGCCTCCGCCGCCAGGAGGCACAGCAGCAGCACGACGGCCCTCGTTCTCACAAACATGTCGGCGATCGCTCACGAGCGCGACGGGGGTCCTGTCCGTCCAAACTCAGATCCTGCGAGGAGAAACACAGCGAGCGTCGCGCTGAACACAGAGCAGGGTGTTTATGCCAAGTGGGTTGAGGAGAAACGGAGAAAGTTTTGAGGAAATGACCTAAGAGTTTTAAATCCTCTCACTTTAGTCAAAGTCTTCCTGAAAAAATACCTCAGGAGTTCTGCTCATGTCTTCCTCAGGAAGATACTTTCACTGGAAACGAGACAGAAATACGAAATATGTTTTTGCTACAGTTTTCTGTGAAACGTACAAGAGAGCCAAAGCAAGCCGCACATTTCTTTCATAGACGCCAATGACTTTTGTGACTGATGTCTTGTAAAACCTTGATTTAAATTGCATTTGTACGTTTTTATATTTCCTAAGGAAAACAGTAGAAATATGAAAATCCTTGAATTTGTTTGAACTGTTGAATCTTTGGTTGCTCAGAGGAAGTGTGGCACTTCGTTTGACCTTTCACACCTGCAGCCCCCCAAAAATGACCATGACAACCAGCACTTTTGGACGCAGGAATCTGACCCCATGACATTAAGATTTAAACTTAGAGATTCAAAGTGGATGACACGCAGCGACTTTTCAAAATAAGAGACTCACCTATACATATAAATTGAATTTCTCTAAATGTAGTTCTCGAAGCACTTATGGACATAAACTGGTGACGTGAAACGAATAAGACGCAGATGATTTTCAGGGTAAAAGTCGAGCCACCAGGGGGCGCTAGGGGAGGCTCAAGAAACTTAAGGGGAGATGCGAAAAAATACATTTAAACTAATTCATTTTCACATGTTTTTGTAGTTTTTAATAATAATTAAAAAAAATCTAATGTTTTCCAATCACTGTAATTAAAAATATAAACTCAAATAATTTATTGAAATGTTATTTACCATGCTTGCGTTTCTGACTGGCTGCTGGTCAAATTTCGCAAGCCGCTTTCCTCCCAATGCCAGCAGCTGAAACCGAATGCTGTAAGGCAGCATTTATGCTAAACAGAGAATAAAAGTGAGAAAACCATTCTGAAAGTTTATGTTTCATAGAAAAGAGCGTTTAAAGTCATTTTTCTTTTTTTTACAGTAAGTCTTATCAGTTCCTTGCTTATCCAGCCACATCATGCCAGGAATATGCAACGACTCTATTTTCGATGTCTGAGCTAAGAACCAAAGCTCCGCTGGAAATTTAACAAGACTTTCTATCAACCGCTTCGAGTCGCTGCTATGCTCCAAGAACACCTGCAACGCGTCCAACACACAGAGCTAATCTTATCATGCACACTGTGTTTTCTCTGTTTGCTACAGCGGCATAGTTTTCGGTAAAAGTACCGCCATGTCACTGCATTAGCACAAACTGTTGAAACAAAAGTGTGCAAGTCGATTTCATTGCTTTCGTTGAATCCGGGAAAGCTGCAATCACGCAGCTGAAAAGCACAACACACTGACCATCACTCAGCTGTCTGTAGGCTTGAACCCGAGCACTGGGAGCTCCCAGCTCATCGTTTGGAGCTTTGTCTCGTTTCGTAAAATTGAAACAGCAAGAGTGATACGATGGACAATTTCCGTGGGTTGCGTCCTTGGTGTGCCTTGATAAGAGGCCAATATTTAGTATGAGATTTCCTAGAGATTTCTGATGGAGGCACACATCCTGCCATGCACAAAAGGAGGAGAGTCCAGGTGAGCAGAACGACATAACCAGGTGTCTGTTTGTGAAAAACTCTCCACGTCAGTGAAATAATCTTAAATCGTAAAATAAAGCAGGATCCTGTGTAGTCGTATCGACATGGGAGGCCCACGTGAAAACCTTTAGGGTTTTAAAGCCGTTCCGGAGAGGCTTTACTAAGGTCTGCGTTTGACGGCCTACGGTAACCCGCGCGCGCATGAATAATTGTTTCCAGTTCAGGATGTGAGAAAATGTGGCTCACTTTTCTCAAGATGATAAACACAGGAGCGAACCAGAGACCAGGAGCTGAAGGACTGAACCGAAGAGCCGGAAGATCCAAATGTGGAAAGGCAAAACTGAAGCAAAACCAACTCGAGTTATGCTAATGGAAAGTTGAGCGAAAGGAAAAATACTTGTGACAATGACGTTGTTATACTTCACTGGCATTAGCAATGCTTCACCGCGTTCTAGTATTGTCAAGAAGAATATTTTTCACAATAAATCTGAAAAACTGACATTTTCAACAACTGTAAAATAGACGTGAGCGACACGAACTTATCGAAACATTTTGCGGCAGTTTCACGATAATAAAAGTGACAATAAGAACTATTCATGAAAACTTTTCTAGGCAGCAAGAACAAACACTGCTCCTGAAAAACATAAGTCTTAGTAAAACGTTTCCTTCAGTCCTTCCGGTCACATAAACTGCACACAGTAACCACTTTTAATCATATTTTCTGTTTTTTGCCCCCTATTGACTCTCATCATCTAATATAAACTAGAGAAAACAGAAAAGCTAACAGTCCAGACAACACTGACAGTTTATGTTTATTTTTAAACATAATTGGAATTTATCGTGATAACGATGAATCAAAATTCGTATCACGATAAGAAATTTATCACGATAAATGACTATCCTGTGAGCAAAAGTCATCAAAATTAAACAAATACTCGGAAAAACAATTCACACACACTCTGCTTAATCAGCCTGCGCATCACGCAGCCTCACATTTGCAAGTAAATTGGTGTAATAGATGAACGTTTTGAAAAAATTCCAATTCTGGCCGAGACGTTAAAAACGTCCTGAACGTTCACACGATCGAAATGAACAAGACGACGAACACAAAGTCATTTTCATAGAACAAAATAAAGGAAGAAAGCTGAATAAATGAAGTTCAGTGTGTCAGTGTGTGTGTCCGCTCTTTGTGAGAGATCCTTTATGGGGCTTTTTTTTTTGGACAGATTTTGGCTCTGAGCCTCTGCAGAATCATGTGCGTCCATGAAAAACGCCAACGGGCATCAGAGGCCGAACAGGCTGTGGGACTGTGACGGCCGCGGAGAGAGGAGCGTTTGGGACGACCGTGTTGACGCACAGTGAGCCTCTCTGTGCGAGCGCACAGCTCTTTATGCGACGCCACAGGCCGGCGCTAAAAACGCACGACCTCCTTTATGCATCCAGTGCAAAAACAACAGAGACGGGAAGGCGTGGATGATTCGATGCTCGTATCACAAGAAACTAGTTTTGATTTTTTTTTTTTTTGTTTTTGTGGCCACAGTCAGTGTAAATATTCCACCCTGTGAATGATGCCTTTGTGTTGGGTAACATGGCAGCTCATTAGAGAATATTAGAGCGGGGTTTTCTGATTTAATTAGGAAGCTTGATCCTTTTATTCTATTACAAACCATCTCTGACCTTTAGGTTTTTTTTTTTTTCTTTTTAAGAATTAAGGCAGGAAAAAAGTTGGCTTAAAAGAGCAGATGGGGGGAAATTTTTGTTGGTGGTCAGAGCATGTGTGACCTGATTGAGGTCAGGATAGAGGAGGGAGAAGTGAGTGTTGAAAGTGTTTTATTTATTTATTTTAAAGAAACCTGCAGAGGGACAAGAAGAAGAAGAAGAAGAAGTAGTCAAAATTGAGAAAACTTTCCTGCTGCAGAGTTTATAAGAGCAAAAGGAGGAGAAGGCACGCAGTGGAACAACAAAAGTGAAAAAGAAAAGGAGCGCTTCTTCAATCAGCATGTAACCGATCACATTTAAAATGTACACAGATCGAATGAAATCGAATGATTTAATTCGCGCAAACAATGAAACACAGAAGTTGGTTTCCAAATATAAGGATTTCTAAGCTGTTACTTATTTTGAAACAGAAGCAAAACATGAATTTGGTCACAAAACTCACATAAAGACGTTGCGGCTGCAGAAGTCCGCAAAGCAAAATAAGTTTTTATCGAATAATAATGAAATATGCTGCAGCAGATGCATTAAAATGTAAATAAAAAAAAAAAGAAAAACTATCTGTCCCGTTTCAATAAAGCTTCTGGAATGTTTATTTTTGCTGCGTGTGTGCAGTTGTGATCGACACTAAAATTAAAATAAAAAAAAAAAAAGCAACCTGCACACGATTAATCGGTTTCAAGCAAATCAGTCAATAAACCCCACATATGCACACATTCAATCAGAAACGCAACAAGTGCCTGTGGTGAGCCACATTCCCAGCAGTTCAGAGAGGAAACCAGACACACTTACGGATTTCCAGAGTCACTGCGAGGGTTGCGGCGTCAAACTGTTCGCATCAATATTCCGCGCAGAGTCGATCTAAATCACATCGATCGGTTTGGGATTAATTAACGAACATATGTAATCGCGCTGTCCCGGAGTTAAAGATCCCAGCTCCTCCTCGTCCTCCAGCTGCAGCAGCAGCAGCAGCAGCAGCAGACGGTCCTGATCTCTCTGCACCTTCTGAGCGCCGCGGCTGCATCGCTGCTTTTATAGCTGCAAGCCAGGAGGCTGCAGGAGCAACCAATCACAGCCCGGACACGACCATCCTTCCCTCCACAGAGTCGGTCTGAACGCTGACTTGTTTTCAACTTTCTAACTTTAACAGATGCCATAATTTATTTATTTATTTTTTTTAAAAAAAAGTAACAAAAACAAACAAACAAACAAAACAAAAAATCCACCATATCCGTTTTGAGGTTCTAAAAACTGACAGAAACTTGTATTATTTCATTATCGTCTTTCTGTAATATTTGAAAGCTTAATTAACAGAGATAATTAAGCTTAAAAAAATCTACAACACTTACCCAATTAAACTGTAATAATTTTGTTCTGAGCAGGAATAAGGCTCGGCGTTTACCTACAAAACAAATAAATCTGTTAAATTGTACTTATTAACATAGTTTTACTCATCTGGTTTGTGGAAGAAAGTCACTTTAAATCTTGCCCCACCAAAGCATGCAGAGTGTGAATGTTTTTTCCCGAAGTCAGGACGTCCGGTTAAAACACACGCAATTGCTTCCGGGAAGCTTAGCTAGTTAGCTTTAGCACAAGCTAATGGAGGCTAAGAGAGCTAAAGTTGGGTTCGGCCCTAAATTCTTGCCCCCAAAAACTTATTTTTATTAGTTATTTTGTTAATGAACCACCTTTCTAAACGAACGTGGTTGACCCAACGTGAAATAATTTGAAATACTAATCATAGCAGTGCTATTAGCTGATATTAGCTAATATTAGCTTCAGTGGCATCCAAACTTTAGCCATGCTAGCTACAATCAACGACAACGAGGTCAGGACAATGAGTTTTTTCTTTCTTAGAAATCGAATGTAATTTTTTTTATTATTATTATTTATACACTCTCACAAATAAGATAAACATTGAAACAAAGCAAACTGATGTTTCATTGTTTATATTTCTGGTTTTAGAGCAGAGATATAAACAGGATGCCACCTGTCTGCCTTATTAAAAGGAAGCTACAGTCGTCCCCAGAGTTTGGGTGTTATTAATTGTTTTCTATATTCAGAATCAAAACGGTTTTATTGTTATTGTAAAGAAGCACAGCAAAAATGTCGTTTCCGTCCAGCCCATCCAAACAGGGAAGATGTGACTAAGGCTGCTGGCCCTAGAGTCGGTTATGACTAGAAAAACTGCAGTCGTTCTATTGCTATATGAAATTAGAACTACAGCTATAAATAAATACACACCACCTGAATATTTTATCCTCATTCAAAGAATAAACAGCATCTGGCCGCCAACGTTGTGAAATTCTATTTAGTAGATATTTAGTAGAAGGCCAACCCTGACGTAAATTCAACAAAGTGTCTGCAAAATAAATGAAAAGAAACTCAGCAAAATCAAATAGTAAATAAAACCTGAAATATATCTTTTAACGCTTTTTTTTATCTTTAAAGTTGCTCCCACTTTGTAATTTTTCGTAATGCTCCTCCTGGATTTGTTGTCTGTTCCAGTGCCCAAATCTACTTAGACACACAACAGGCCAGAAAAACCAAAGATAGGGACAGTTTCCAACGCTCACATGCTGAAAACACACACACACGCACACACACACGCATACACGCACGCATGCACGCACACACACACCAAAGCAGACAAAGGCCCTTTCTCTGGAGTCTCGTTAATGACACCCATCCACTGCTCTATTTTGGGAGGTGTCTATTCCTGGGGCACCATTACTGTCATTAACACAGTCGCATATTATTACACCATTATCTGACATTAGCACCATTATGCATGACACTCAGTGCCTTATTACTGTGCACCTGTGTGTGTGTGTGTGTGTGTGTGTGTGTGTGTGTGTGTGTGTGTGTGTGTGTGTGTGTGGGGGGTGGGTGTGTGTGTGTGTGTGTGTGTGTGTGTGTGGTGTGGACGTGCTGCTGTCCCTGATGCTGCACAGGATGCAGTCTTGTTGAAGGGACATTTATTGTTTTATGGGACGTTTACTCTTGGAGCGCTACTGTAAAACGTTTTCTGCTTCCTCCTCGCCTTTCTCAGGAAACAGCAGAACTTTGAACTCTTGATTAAAGTTTGCTTATTTTTTGGTCGCCAAACAGAGGCTGATCAAAAAGAAGAAGGGCGATCAGAGCGGGACAGATCCTCTCATTGTCTTGGAGCTGAGATAATTGCCTGGGCTGCATGGCAGGGATCCATTAGGCTGAGGTCCAGAGGGATGAATGGGAATAAAAACCACTCCCTAGGTGGGAAGTGTCTATCTGCAGACGTCTGCAAGTTGCACGACGTCTGGAGCAACTTGCAGGCACCGGTAGGATCAGACAATCCTGTTGTTTTGGGTTTCATGTCATGTCAAATCGCTCCAAAAGTTTTTCTTTTCATGGTAGCAACCCCTTTTACTGCTATGGGGAAACTGGGCTGCCATTTAGATCAATTAAGAAGTCTATTTGACCTCCTGAAGGTTTCAGACTTTCTTGTTGGCATTATTGAAACATTTGCAGAATTTCACAACAAACATTTGTAGATGCGAAACCATCTTCTGTCACACAACATTCGCTTTTTATCAGCTGTCGCATTTTTTTTTTGTCAGCCAAACTGAATTTTCTTGTGGTTTCTCGATGAGACAAAACACTAACAGTCTTTACCGTCTCACACGAGACGGCAAGGAGGTCTCTGCTTAGTCCTCCATAAGCAATTAAGCCAAGATTGTGGAAGAGTAATCGTTCTTAGCGCTGCAGCATTCAGCTTTTATATTCCATTTTTTTCATATACATGTTATGAGACTGACAATCTGAAAACTCCTCCTTCTCTCAGTGCTCACCAGAAACAACCAATCAGAGCCAGGAGGAGGGTCTTAGCGCTGTCAATCAGGCTGGTGTTTTCGTTTTCTATAAAACATTCCTAAAAAAATTCTGAACACATTTTGGCTACATGCTGTTGTTCTTTTCTTGCTGTTTATTTCTATTGTTGGTTGTTCATAAGAACCGGTCACCCATTTGCTTTTTCCCACTGGAGTTGTGCGCACTAATTTCCTCCTCTATCCGCATGAGACGTAGAGGTGCTTCAACCGTGAGGCAAAAGTACAAATAAACCCGAGGTCCCGTGCAGATGTTTCCTATAATTACACTAATTATTTATGACCATCAGCAGGTGAAAAGCCTGAGACTCCCAGATATTTTTTGTTTGTGACTTTTATCTTTGAAGCTGATGGCTCACAAATCTCTGGTTCGCTATCAAACGGAATCTCAACAAAGGCTTCATAAATATGTCGAAAGGAGCGTCCCGGCTGATGATAGGGACAGAGGAGAAATCACTGACCGACATTCACCTCGAACGAGGCATGCGGACTCTCAGACACCTGCGCCATAAATTAGCCGGAGCCTCAAAGATGTAAACACAAAATCTGACCAGGTATTTCCTAGTTTTTACTGTAAATATCTTCATACAATTGAAATGAGGTGCAAGTAACTTTTCAGCAAGATATAGGAGTGAAACAATCTGACTTGTTTTTATATCCATATCTTGCTGAAAAGTTATTTGTGAGTTAGTTTTTTTTTCAAGCGTACTAAGATATTTGCGCTAGAAATTAGACCAGATTTGATGTTTCTGCAAAGCGGCTCCCCGTCAGAGGCACCTCCGGCTGCAAATCTGTACTGCGTTTTAAGCGCAGGCCAACAAGTGGGATTGTGCAACACGAAGCGGCGGTTTGCACACAGCAAAGAATGCAAACGAAACAGAAAGAAGGAAAAAAAACATGCGCTGGAATGACAAAAGGCATTCAGGAAACATCCGATTAGTGGCGTGACTCTCCTAACACAGCAAACCGCACATCCATAACGAGCCGTAGCGCTGTGTGTTTTCCTTCCTTCTGTGATGTTCCACCGGATCAAAGCGCTGTGGTTGTAATGTTGGTCTGAGTTCGTCTCAGTCTTCGCCTCTGGGTTTAGAGATCAAAACATGCATGGCTGTCTTTTACAAGAAGCGGTTCCTGTTGTTTTATTTTTACTTTTCAAGAAAAAAAAAAAAAGCATATTTGTGTTAGGAGAGAATGTTTTTTTCTGGAGACGTCAGCTGGATTCTGCCCTCGACGGTTGTTTTTTCTGCGGATATCCTCATCAGGAGGCCGCGCTCTCTCGCTCTTCTTCCTGTTTCTGTTTCCCCCCGCAGCAACGAGGACATGAAGTACAGCCAGCGTTTCTGAACTGGTGCGTCTCCGTGCCGTTTTCCCTCCCCAACACTCACGGTTCCTTCTAGGATTTCCTCAATTGGTGCTCTGCTGGGAGATGGAGCGCGGTCTCAGGACGCTGACCTCATATCGTTTGGCCGACCGTGTAATCCGCCGTTCTGTTTCAGACAGACAGATGTTTCTGGCTGCTGGTAAAGGCTCCATTTCTTATCTCACCTAATTGGTGTAAGATGGTGGTCGTAACAATGGCGCTTAATATCTTTGACTATAAATTTTGGTTTTAGAAAGTCTGGTTTTTTTTTTTTCAATATTTACAAAGAATGACACTAACAGTAGTTACAATCAATCCTGCTTTTTGATCTGCTTTTCATGTCGTTAGGTTGGAATCTGCTTTATTTTTATGTCATGTTTCATCCAACAAAATGAAATTTTCATTATTTTCTTGCAAAATTTTACTTTTACCTCTATTTCGAATCTTGAAAATGTGCATAGAGTAGAATAGAAACTGCATCTATTGTCCTTTTCGGGACAGTAAATGTGGCCACTTATTCGGCGACAACAACGTTTTATTTTTTATTTTTTATGATGGCATATTGCAAGCAGAGCAGAATTTGGCATTGCTCTATAAATTAAACAAAAATGGTCAAAGAAACAATGTCTAGATTGCATTGAAATAAATCTCTAGTAATAACAACGACGTTATAAACATAAATGTTTCCTTATGCTGGCTCAACGATCTGTCGCTGTTAGAGGAGTAGTTCAGACTTTTTTTCTTTAAAATGTGGGGTGTTGGAGAGTTGCCATCTGTGCTTGGTTTCTTACTTTCGGTAGTCTGAAGGATCTCGGTTTACTTCTAGAGACCTGATCTGTTGGCTCGTCAGAATGGGGCTGACCGGGAAGATTTCGGCCATCTTGGACGGTGGCGCAGCGACTGGGCTTCCACCAGCTAAGTCAGCCTGATCTGGAAATGTTGAAGAATTCCTCATGTGTTGCCAATACTGTTCTCTCCAAAGCAACTGAATCGATGCAGATCTCCTCAAATACTGCACAGGTTAGGTAAATGGAAAGTTGAACAAGATGGATGTAATCCTGAAAGAAAACCTGTGAGCGAAAAATATTATTATTATTCACTCTCATGCAACTCTGTGCAGACGCTCTGTTTGTGCTAATGAAGATTTGCTCACTTCAAAGCAACAAATCCTTGGAATGGCCCCTAAGGACCAAGTTTTATTGCCACTTGGGCGCTCTCTCTTACGTTGCATCCACGTCTTTGCGATTTTTTTCACCGGGTCAGTGAACTTGAAAATAAAAGGCTAAAGCAGCACAACACTGAACTCTACATCCTTCCTTCTGGTTCAAACAAACTATCCGAAACGAAAACAAAGAAGAGATACGCATGCTTCAAAGACAAGACGGGACTCAGCTTAAAAACAAGTGAAGCGCGTTTTTAGATATGATTCAGATTAAAAATGGCAACCTGTTCAAACTTTGTTCCCCGGGCCTTTAAATGAACTCGATCCAGTGCCAGCTTCGGCTGTAAACGCTGCTGATGTTTATTGTTGGCTTTGACCTTATTCCTATCAGTCTGAGTGGCTAAATGCCAGCTACTTTGAGAGTAGGTGTAATTTACGATGCGGAAAAAAGGCCTGGTAAAGGGGAGTGTTGTTCGTTTTCTTCATTTGCAGCATCTCGTCAAAGATTTCGTCTAGCAGGACGAGACAGAAACACTGAACAGCCGTGTCAAGCCTATTACGTTATTTTTGTTGGCCCGCGTGATCTGGTCTCTCTCAAAACAAAGTAGAAAATGTCAAAAGGGTTATCCCAAACACTACTGATTATTTACTCTCTATCTCGAACAATGAGATGGTTGTCTTTAGCCGGAGAACCGACCTTGGCACAATTTTTCCTTCCTTTAGTTTTTTTCTTCGTTGCGACGTCTCAAAGCTTAAAACATGTTTTCTGTTTCTGGTGCCGAATTCAAAGCAGAAGCAAAGTGACAATAAAACGGGAATCTATTTTGTTTCCCCGTAGCTCCGACAGATTTTGGAAACGGCGCTCTGGCATTTCGAGACGGTTCGGTTCAAAACCGCATCTGGCAGTTATCAGTCGTCTGGCTCTGCGTCGCTTTCACAGAGCGAGATGTGCTTTTGTGCGCGCTCGCCGCCGCAGTTTGGTCGCGTCAGATTCGGGACGCTGCGGCCGAGAGGAGACCATTGTGACAAAATAATGAAATTTTGTTAACCCTGGGTTTTTTTTTAATTTATTCATTGTCTTGAGTTTTCACAGTGAGAAAAACCATAAGAGAGAAAAAAAACAACAAACAAAACCCGTCAAAAACGCACGTTTGAATAAAGCAGCGTGAGGAAACAGCAGGAGATTGACCTCACATTGTGTTGAGGATTGTTTTTTTTTTCTTCTTTTTGAGGGCATTTATTTCTTCCAAGTGGCAACACCGATAACCCCGGTTCAGAGACATCAACGCTTCGTGATCCATCATCGCCTCGGGGACAGGAACGGCTCCTTGACCTCCAGCAGCAACGGGTTTGGGGAAGACGGGGTTTATTATTGGCCGGGCAGAAGTTGCAGTGTTTGTTAGTGTTAAACTGTTTAGCCACGTATAACAGTGGAGGAAAAGCACAGTCAGGATAGGCGTGTACTTCCTTTCCGCTCAAGGTGTGTGCAGGAAACCACATACTGATACTTGAGAACAGATGCAGGAATACAAAAAAATATTTAAAAATCACCCTGAGGTCTTGTTTCAGTTCCCTGCATGTTACTTTTTAGATGAAAGCAGAAAATGAATGCAAATGTCAGCTTTTACGTATTTATTTTTGCCTGAATTGACCCCGCCTCATCTGACACTTCAGAACAAAATGTTTCTGTTGCGGGAATCATCAGAACCGGGAACGTTTCCACGGTTTGTCAATTTGCAACCCCTCCTATTTCAGTGAATTACCTCAGGATTTTATGAGACAAACCGACACAAAAACCAAACCAACACAAAAGTGCATCTCGAAGCAGAAGGAAAAGGAAAACATGGCTTCCAGTCGCTGCTTTCAGAAATCACCAAAGTAGGAATCTAGAGTCCACTTGTTGTTTTAGAGAACAAAGAGCAAGAAATACAGCAGACAGATCAGGAAGAAAGATGGAAATAGCATGGGCGTTTGACCTTTGACCTGGGTCGAGAGCCATCTTCCTGGAGGACAGCTATGCTAACAGGCAGCAAGAGCAACAAAGGAATGAGACGCTTTATAAATCCAGTATCTGCATCAAAACTAATACTAGTGCTTACTTCACTTGTAAAAATACTAACAATGTGTCATTTCTCTATTAACCATTTTTATTTGCGTATTGCTGAACTTTTTCTCAAAGACAGTCAAAGGTGCCTGGTAGGAAGCTGGGAGTCAGGCAGATTCAGTGGCTGCGTTTCCATGACGAATATATGCAAAACCTTGTTGATGTTACGTTATTGTCGGGGGGGGAAAAAAACGCAACAGTGTTCCCTTTAAATTTGAAACGCAATTAAAATCACGCGTGAATAAGTTTGTTTGAATAAGTTTTGCTAAATAAACTTAATTTTGATAAAGCAAACAAACAAAACAAAGCAAAGAGACTCACCTCATCCTAGCAGCAAAACTTTGATCAAAAACCAAGTTTTATTTTTGAAATGTCAAATTGTGCAAATTATATCGTCAGTGGAAACGCAGCGACTGTCCTGCCGGTTGAATCACTGCATTTTCTTACATGTGAATAAACAGACAATCCACATAATAATAATAATACTAGAAAATTCCTGAAGAAATGTAACCGGGGCCTGCCAAAGTGGGTCCGCCGGTTTGGACCCAGCGTTCTGATACTAAAAATTAGCATCAATGCTAAGCTTAGCAAAAAATAAATAAATAAATAAATGTGATCAACATGGACTTGAACCATGTTAGTAATGTTATGCTAATTTTACAAATATGTTCATTTTAACGTGAATACTGTCAGCAGCATGTGGACCATCACTAGCATGTTGTGTGTAATTGACTCCATTCAACATACTAAACATGGCTAACAAGTAAGAGAAATAGCAAAGACCTTATTTAAGATAAAGGGCTTGACAAGACGTTGTGCCCCATGACGTCACTGAATGACGACGTCACAAAGGCTTTGACAGGTTTTGAGTCGGCGTCTCCTTCAGTGGCTCTTCACAAACAAACAGAAGTTCGAAGAGTTCTCACACCAGAATTGTGTCGTGCAAACTTTTAGCGAGATGGACGTAAAACGGATATTTTTTAACTGTCCCAAAGTTCCTGACCCGATGGAGAAAGTACTGGAAGGGAACAAGCTGAAGATGTTTGCAGCAAACCTGGAGCTCGGGCTGCTTATCGACTGCGGGGCTTTGAAAACGTTAGAGCAGCTCGGCGAAGAGGAAACTGCCCTCATACACAAGATGGTGGACAAGATGACGGAAGGTCTCACCATCCCCAAGAAATTTTCCACGACATCGAAGAAGCGCAGAAGGATGTGCAGCAAAGTGCTTGACAAGCTGAAGGAGACGTACAGCAGCTCGCAGCTGAAGGACCTTCTGAAAACGAAGGATGAACAGGTCAGCACCAAGACGAGCGAGCTGCTGAAAGAGCAAATGCAGAAGGCCTTCAAAGGCTTCGAGAACAGCCTGCGTAAAAAGCTGTGTACCGCAGAAGTTGGGGGATATGCCACTGCGATTCTTACCGTGGTTGTGACAGGCCTGATAATAATGCTGTAGCAGATCGGTTTAAGAACTGAACTGTTACAGCATTAGCCTCTGCTCCTCCACAAGCCAGTTGAGGCTCGGGCATCTGGTCAGGATGCCTCCTGGTCGCCTCCCTGCATGGACGGACGGACGGACGGATGATGGATTGATGGATGGACGGACGGAGAGACGATGGATGGACGAATGGACGGACGGACCGATGACGGATTGATGGATGGACAGACCGACGGACGATGGATGGAGGATGGATGGATGGACGGACGGACGATGGATGGATGGACGGACGGACGGATGGATGGACGGACGGACGGACAGACGGATGGATGAATGAATGAATGGATGAATGGATGGATTAAATTTAACCGGGGCCTGCCAAAGTGTGCCTGGACCCAGCGTACAAATTTGCATCAATGCTAAGCTTGGCAAAAAAATTAGAAAGTAGCCCATGGAGAGTCACACGCATGTTGACTAACATGGACTTGAACTATTCAGTATGTTAAAATTAGTGTGAAAGCTAAAATTAGCCAAAATGCTAACGTTTGAAATTTTCAGTAAGCTTCATTTTAAATGTCCAAACTAATCCCATGAGTAACAGTGATTGGGTTAAATTGATTATAAAATGCCCAAAACAGCAATTACCTGATGTAAAAATTGTGTAGTCTTTTATTTTGAAATTTTCATTAAGCTTAATTTAAAATGTATTTCCTGAGCACTGGAATGGAAAAGCACTGACCTGATGTGACATATAATGGTGCGTTAACACTAAATGCATTTTGAGCGTCAGACGCGTCTGGTTTTGCATTCAGTCCATGTGGAGGCGCGTCGAGGGCCACTGCGGCGCGTCGAGGGCCATTGCGGCGCGTCGAGGGCCACTGCGGCGCGTCGAGGGCCATTGCGGCGCGTCGAGGGCCATTGGGGCGCGTCGAGGGCCATTGCGGCGCGTCGAGGGCCACTGCGGCGCGTCGAGGGCCACTGCGGCGCGTCGAGGGCCACTGCGGCGCTTCGAGGGCCACTGCGGCGCGTCGAGGGCCACTGCGGCGCGTCGAGGGCCATTGCGGCGCGTCGAGCGTTGGAGTGTTTGACACATCGAGCGCATCCAACACTCCACATAGACCTTGAACATAAACCAGAATCGCCTGACTCTCAAAACGTGTTTGATGTGAACGCACCATTAGAATGTCCAGCTTCAATGACATCAGCAGTGATGACATCACTCTTTGATGCATCAAATGAATCTCTCTCTTGAGTGAAGCACACAGGCTGTTTTTTCAAACCTCTTCCTGTTTCAGACTTAGAAGTTATAAGTTATGAATCTTCTACAGGAGCATTGTTACAATTATTTGAAGGCAGAATCAGCCCAGTACTGGTTCACATTCTCAGGTCAGAGACTCGCCTGGTATAAAGCACATTTTTCAGGACTGAAATTTATGAATTTAATCAAAGTGGGTCATGAATATGTGTGCATTTACTCCATCTTAAGTCCAGAGCACACTAGGTTTTGTTGTTGCTTTGGCCACCAGTAGATGATATGAATGTAAGATATAACAAACAGCGCTATTCAGAGATGCAATGAGTTTATAGCAGTTGTTCCACCATGTTTGTAGTTCTGACATTTTACCATCTCTGTAGTTCCATAGAGCAGCTCAAGACAAGATTCTGTCTATTTTGAGTGAAACTGACTCTGTTTTGTGTCAGTTAGTCTTTTGTTTTGACTTGAATTTGTTTTTGTTATTTATGTCGCCACGGTTACTCGAAATGCCAACAAAAGTAATAGCTCCCCTCACGGGATCGAGCCGCACGTTTTAATCTATATATTGTGAGGGGGACGCAGCGGTACGGGTCGCATTAATGATAGTAGGAAGCGGCAGTTATTTTGAGGTGAAGAACAATAGGGGCCTCCAGGCATTTCTATGGCAGGCCCCAAAAAACAATTTATCTCTATTTTTCGTTGGCTGTATGTTCCTGCCTTCCTGGATGTGGAGCAACATGGTCGATGTCATAAGCTGCCATTTGAAATGTGAAGACACGTTTCTCCTCACTTACACACTCGTTCTTTCATTCATTATTATTATTTTCTCACACCAGCTTCTATCTGCCATTAATCCCTTCGGTGAGTTCTGGATCTGGGCCGACGTGTCGTCTGGTTTTCCCATCAGCAGTGAGCCGGCTGTGCTGCAGGCTTTGCAGTCTGCCGTTGTCCCCCGTTGGACAATTACATGCTGATTCACAGCTGCGCTTCCAGAAAGAAAAAGGGAGGAAAGCCTGGTATCTCTGCAACATTCTCATGAACTTTCTGATTGCTGTTTTAGCTTCCAGCCTTAGCGACTTTGCAAAAAGTAGAGCACAAAGATGTTTTTTTTTTAAGGAAAACCGACATCTGTCTGTCTTCCTGCTCTCTGAAAAATAGCTTAAGAAAATGTGAGCAGCGAGTTGCAGCAGGGATTTAACTCCCCGCCTATCAGCCTCAATCAACGTCTGCAGCAGGAGCTTTTAGCCTTTTCCACAAGTTCTGGAATATATAACTGCAAAAAGGCCGTCCAACACGGCTGACATGCTGGTTTTCCCACATTCCTTTAAGTGCTCATGTTTTTGTCAAATTGACCTGCAAATTGCAAATGTGGTTATGAAAATAAGGGTTCATTACTGTTTTCTGTAGATTAGCTTTAAGTAGATTATTAGCGAGATAACACGCAGCATTCCTGGAGAGTTCACTCTGTTCACCGAAATCGCTGGGCTTTTGTTCCGTCCTGCAGCCAAACGGTGCACACGCCCCGATAGTCAAGCAGCGTGAGCTGTCAGATGATGGACACATCATGCGATGCTTCCAGCCAAAAAAACAGACTTGGAAAAAAAAACCATGTGAATTATGTTTTTACCCCGATTTTTTTTTTACTGTTGCTCTGGAAAACAACTGAGCTTTTCCAGATCGGTTTGAAATCTGACATAAGATGACATCATACTAATCAGACACAGCTAAGTGATTCAGTTTATTGATCCTGATATATATTGACTATTTTAAAGTCTTTCCTGGACCTTTTGCCTTAAACAAAACACAAAAATATCTCATTGTTTTCTTTATTCACCTTTTAGTTTCACATGTGTCAAAGTTAAATGTAAAATACGGCCACGACTTCCTGTTGCATTGCACACCCAACGTACAGGATTCATTTACATTCATTCGCTGTTTTCAATCATAAAGCCGTTCTGGTTCAATATATATATTTCTGTGCACATTAGTGATAGTAACAAATGCAATCACCGTCTCACCTTCAGTACGCGTTGAAAAGTGAGGTCGAATATTTACAGGAAGTGGATTGAAAGAGAAGTTATGCATCAGGTGACCTATGGACAAAGGTCAGAGACCTCGCATCTGCACAGGGCGGAAAAACTGTCTT
This sequence comes from Poeciliopsis gracilis, assembly GCA_911649635.1. NCBI lineage: Eukaryota > Metazoa > Chordata > Actinopteri > Cyprinodontiformes > Poeciliidae > Poeciliopsis > Poeciliopsis gracilis. Next base: position 2,089,912 of record CAJVRI010001175.1, on the reverse strand, counting down.
AGCATTAAGTGGAGGATTAGCTTTGGCTAATGTGCATTTTCATGTTTTTTCTTGCTAACAGATGGTGAAATTCAGTGTTTGTTTGTTTGTGAGATGGGAATCTTTCATTTTAATTTAGATGTCTTTCAAAATTAAAGTGAAAGACATCAAAGACATCAAACAAAAGACCGGGTTTGCAAATTAGCCTGAGGCCAGAAAACCAGAGTACAAAACAACTGGTGCTCTGTGTTTAACATGTAGCACGCAGTTCTTGATTAAATCGGTTTAAACTGAACTGAAATAAACAGAAATTGAACAGAACTGAATTTAACTGAACTGAAATAAACAGAATTTGAATTGAACTTAATTGAACTGAGAAACACAGAAAACAGACTGTAAATTTGAAACCTGCTGTGCAAATAATAACACAAGCAAACGATCAAAGTCTCGGTTATCAGTTACTATAAAAGTTTGGGACCATATTTTTCATTTTCAAAATAAATTAAAACTTTTGGAGAGAGAGGACTTTTGGATACATTTCATTATGTGGGATCGAATGTATGGAAAATGAAATAAACAGAGGCACATCGTTTCCAACCTAATGCCAAAAAAATCATCTAAAACAATATCACTAGTACTTTAATATTTTTTACATGGAAGAAAAAAAAAGTTAAAACAAATATTTGTTATTAAATTTAGATTTAAAACTTTATTTGATTCCTTCCCATCAGCTTTCGGACTTAAATCTACCCAAACGTCCAGGTTTCTATGGATACATGAATCGCAGTCCGGTGCTGCTCTGCCTGTGAGCAACGGCATAAAAACCCAATATGGAAGGGAGAGTTTCCCTCCCTTTGCCTCTCAGAGCTGATAAGATGAACTTGAATTAGCAGCAGGGTTTCTCAGAAATCCAGTAAAATCTCATAAAACAACATTTATCCTGTCTTTGCCCTGGATCCATTTAGTTATGACAGCAGAACTGGGATGTTTTGTACTTTAAGTCAGTTTGATTAATAAATAAAGTTACACATGGTCTCAATTGGAGGCTTTGTGGTTTTTCCTCCCCCTCATCATGAGTTTCTTATTATTAGATATAATAATAATAATAGAGCGTAGCATCAAAAAAACTTTTGTGTATAATACAGATCGCACAGAGGAAACGTACAGAAATATATATCAGATCGGTAAACTGATAGTTTAATTTTGTCCACGGAGCATGAGAATTACATTATTGATTAAACACTAGCATAACTTAGTGTTATGCTAACGTGCTAACAGATTGTCTTGCTAACGGCGTTAAGGATTTCCAAGAAACGTTTTTTTCCCCCCAATTGAGCTTCGTTTAATTTCTGAAGGAGTTTTAAATTATAACATGTAACAGTGGGACAAAAAAAAAACAAAAAACAAGAAAAGAAGAATGAGCTGTGTTCCTGATGAAAGAGTAGAAAAGCTTCTGAGCCAGCGAGCCGCCATCTTCTCTCTCAGGACGCTAATTTATTAGCTGTTGAACCGCCGCTGGGATCAAGTTCATCCGCAGCCGTTATCCGTAGCTTTACTCTGTCCGCTTTCGCAGATTTCTTTCCCCTCCGGGAGCGGTGAAGTAAGTGTTGGAAAAACAAGCGGCTTCTCATGTAAGAAGGCAAATTTTCTTTCTTGTCTAAAGACGTCTTGGTTTGTGTTTCCTCGTGTCTTCCGCCGACCTCGGCGCAAACTCAAAGATTCACTCAAAGTGAGAAAACGACGAGCTTTTTCTTTTTATTCGCGTTTTAATCCGCATGCTAGTGCAGACTTAGCGTTGCGTGTGACATGGTGGAAATATATTTAAGTGTGTAAAACGTCCCGTTGTGACCTCAGTCGCTATCCGTGCAGCGATCACGCACTCATTCCGGCTCAGATGCAAAGACTTGTAAGCATGACACGCACAATCTACAGAAGAAGAAGAAGAAGAAGAAGACACCAACTGTGTTTACTTTCTTTCTCAAGTGCCTATTGTGTTAAGTCTCTACCCATCACATGACACCTGGTCACGGTCTCCTCATCAGGCCTTCCCCCGCCGCCACCCTCCACTTCCAGCCGCACAAAAATACACACACTCCAAAATCATGCACTTCAACACACACAATGGCCCGCTTGTTTTCCCCGGCAAGTGTACAGGAAGGGAGATACGGGAACTAAAATCATGATGTCGACGTGCTGCCCGCATGTTCCCCTCGCCCGCTCGCCCCCCCCGCCAGCCTCATCAATGCGACTCATTGACACGGCGCTTCCTTCGGCTGACGGACGACGGCTAACCTTCCCCGGCTCAAATGCCGGTTTTAATGTGATCGAAAGCCAGTTTATGAGTTTATGAGCGCATGAAGGCCTTATGCTATTCTGCTTTCTGGAACGAGTAGAGGTCTCGAAACAAAACCAGCATAAAAAAATTCAGGGCAAAAAATTTGCCGCGCTGTGTAAGAGTGTGAGGAATTGGGTTTTCATTGAAAGCACCATCGGTCGTCCTGAGGGGCATTGAAGAGGGGGGACGATCCAAGCAGTGACCTGGTGACAAACTCTCAGGGTTTTTATGACTTTCTTGGTCATGGTAGTTTGGGCTGGCTGGTATTCATCCATTCATCGAGACATAAAAGTATCTATACCCGCTTTGTCCTGTTTTGGGCTGAGGGGCCAGAGGGGTCGGGTCTCTCCCTCCAGACGTTTGGAGGGTAACCCGTCCTGGGGCGGAACCAGGACGGGTTACCGGTTCAATTTAGGGCCAAAATGAAGACATATGAGACAAGACGCTATTCACGCTCACGTTGAGGCGCAAAACCCTTAAAGCCACAGTATGTAACTTTTTAAAGAAATACGTATTTTGTTATTTTAGCTGAACACAGACAATCTGAACACAGGGACAGAAGCTAACGTGAGAGCGACGCAAGCAGCGTGTGAGGGACGGGGGGCATCATCCGGGGCATTTACTGGAAAATAATAACGCGCGATCACGGCGGGGGAGGAAACGGCGGCTTCACGGCAAAACCGTGAGATTTGACGGGACTGTTGTAATGTGATAAAATGATAAAAAGCTAAGACTTGTTAATACTTATGCGAGGAACTTTATTGGGGTTGTTAAATAGCGTCTGGAAACGTACGACTAAATAACACAACGAAGCTGCTGACTGGGGCGTTTTCCAGCACTTTCCTTCGTCGCTCCAGAAGATTATGCCGGAGAAACAAGTTTCTGGAAATGTGACTGAAAATATGACTGAAAGTGTGACTGGAAATGTGGCTGCAGGCAGCGAAATGTTGGATGGTTTTCTCCACAACGTACCTTAAAACGGAGGTGCAAGTTGGTTCCACTTGTGTTTTCAGTACTATTTCTTTTTTTGCCCGCATTGTGAATATTTGTAACAATAAATATGACAGTAATTGGAGCCTCTCCACTTTATCGTGGCAGTTTAAGCCTGACCCCTTTCCCACGTGACCTTCCGTTCAACTATAAGCGATCGGCGTTGCAACGAAGACGTGCATTTTTGGGATTCCAAAACAATTTTCCCGTCCCCCTCCTGTTGCCGATGATGATAAAAGGTTTTTCACATGAAGGAGGGGAGGAAAACAAGATGCAAAGCAGATGTACAGCTCTGATTGTCAGCGCAGCCAACCCTCCGCCCCGCCGCCCACCAGAACCAGCAGGATTGAGCAGCGGAGGCATAAATCCTGACAGGACACCACCCATACAGGCCCGAGCGAGGAGGTCAGACGTTTCAAAGGAGATGGCGTGGTTTTTTTTTCTTTGTTTTTGTCAACTTCCAAGTCTCATCCGGCGGCTCCGAAAAAAAAACAAAAAACAAAACACAGAGCGCGCACAGATGCGAGAAAGCTGCGGTCCCAGCAGACGTTTCACAAGATGTGAAATGTTAAAAGATGCCGCTGCCAGAGCTGAGTCTCGCACCGAGATAGGGTGAAAAAGAAGAAGAAGAAGAAAAAAATCTCCCCAAATCACGTTTACTCTGTTATTTTCTGGGCTCATCTGTGAACTCTGAAAATTCTTCTTCTTTGCGGTGTGGATGAACCGGCCGGCGACGCACGACGTATACGTTATCTGACAGGAAAACAACCGGCAGCTACACGCTTCTCATTACGCCGTCTGCCAGTCAGTAATGGGAAGCATGAGAGGCTTATTAAGCGAAGATGAACCCATCAGTTTTAGAAAAAAAAAAATACAACCAGAACGTCTACATCTGGTTGTAGACGCACACACACACACACACACACACACACACACACACACACCCCTCTGTGTGCAGGGAGCAGCTGTGGACACTTGGTGGACAACCACTCAGCATTCCTTACCAGCCGCCACACACACTGAGCAGGGTGGCCCTCGGAGCGGAGGAGCCATCTTTCAGCGGAAGGACAAAAGATTTTCAGGCATCTTCGTTCCCAAGCGGCCGCCACGAAATGCCCTGGGGCAAAACATCTGTCCCCTCTGACCGGCGTTTGTGCCGATCGACAGACAATCCCACGCTTTGACCTCCTTGTCCAGGGGTCACACACACGAGCACAGGAAACGTGTGCAGGAACGTTTGGTCGTATCGGATCAGAACCAACACTGAGCTCAAATAACTTAGAAACATGGCTTCACATTAGGTGTGTAATGTTACCGTGTGCTGGTCTGTTATAAATGCTGTTGCAGATGATGCAATTTTAAGATTACGCATTAAAATTGCATCATCCAGTTTTCCTGAATTTCTCTTTTAAACAGTGATTGTTATTCCTGGGAAGTAAACAAAGAGATTTAATGACGATGGCTGTAGAGCAAACTGCAGGCGAGGATAAGCTAAGCAAAGCTAAGAGAAGACATGCATGAAAATGACTCAAGTTTTATTTTTATAGCACGTTTCAGCAACAAGGTGCTTTACATTGTGAAAACACCCAACATCTGACGTCACATTTTGTGAACGTGTCATCAATGAAATCATCAACACGCGTCAAATGTGGTGGTCAAAGTTCCTTTCATGATGTTCAAGAGCAAACCTGAGCAGCTTCAGCCTTGACTCAAAGGAACTCGGTGTTTCAGCTGCTTTGCAGTTTTCTGGACGTTTGTTCCAGATTCTGGATTCATGGAATGCTGAATGCTGCTTGTCCATGTTTGGTTCTGGTTCTGGGTGTGCAGAGCAGAACCAGAACCAGAGGACCAGAGGGACCTTCTGTCTTATCTGAGCGATAGGAAGCAACACGGGTTTTGCTGTGATGCATTGAGGAGAAGAGTTCAGATCCCCCAGCGGTTACACAAACAGAACTTAAAAGTTTTATATCGCACAAGCAAGGACTCCTGCATGCAGTGGAAAGTTGGCGTTGTGCTCTTGGACAAGCACTTTCTGGCACCATGTTGTGATTTATCACAAGTGCCTCAAAACCGACTGCCTTGATAAGTCAAACAGTATGTCGACGCAGGATCCAAACACAGGGCAGGAAATGGGCAGAATCGTGAGGGAAGTCAGGATTTGATACAATAAACAGTTCAAAACAAGAACAAGTGCAGCAAATAATATAAAAAAAAAAAAGCAAAGCACAGACTATAAGCTGGGCCTGGAGCGTTTGAACATGGAGAAATGGAGGAAAGAGTCGACGCTCCCTCGGGATTTCTATGACCGTTTCGGGACACGGGAGGAACAGTAAGACTCTGGTTGACAAACGGAACGGCGTCCCACAACGGTGTCTGACCAAGTTACGACGAGGAGCTGCCAGGCTGTCGCGGTTTGTTTGAGATTCGCACGCTCCAATAAAAGCTACACAAATAAAAGAAATAATAAAACTGTTAAAATTGTTGCTTCCCAAAGCAAGAGAGAGGCAGGAGGATCGTTTTCTCTGCGCTCTCACTGAATTCTGTTGACTCAGTTTCTTTTCTTCTTCTGTGATTTATTTTCATCTTAAAACCGTTTCGTAAGATTTTACTTCTTAAGATTACCCCCCCGAAAGCAAAAACAAATCCCCAAACGACGTCGTTCTGCCTCTATAGCTACATCACATCTAATTTGGTGGCAATGCCTCAACGCTTTTTTGGGAAACGGTTCCTCTTAACTTTTACTTGCGTGTGTGGGCTGATCTAACCAGGTTTTTATAATAATAAAGTTGTATTTATTATTGAGTTATTTAATAGCTCTCTGTATTTTATTTTACGACACTCCCTTGTACCTTTAAGAAAAGCCTCAGATTCAATTGCGTGCGGAAGCCAAGTCCTGACCAAGCTATCATGGGACTCAGCAAGCTTTCCAACAGTCTAATATGTTTTACTGTAAGCATTGATGGATGTGTAGGACCGCAGCCCAGAGTGCTGGAGCTAATATTTGTGTGTGTGTGTGTGTGTGTGTGTGTGTGTCTTTCACCACAATGACCCAGTTTCCCTGCATGCCACTCGCTACGGCGTGTTAGCCTGCGGTCCGTTTGCCCCGTCCTCCCATTCACTTCTTCCCCGAGGTTCCCTTTCTTCTTTCTTTTCCACCTCATTGATTTACAAAGTTGTTTTGTTTGTTTGTTTTTTTTTTCCTCAGATTTGCCACGAATCGTTCCCTTTCACCCCGAACAGTAACGTTTCTGCTCCAAACCGTCGTTTCCTCGTCTTTGCCGGATATTCATTCACGGCTGTGGCGAACAACAGCTGCGGACTCTTGCTGAGATCCACCGGCTCGAATGGCCAGCTGTAAACTTTGGGGTTTTTTTTTGTTTTGTTTTTTTGTCCTCATTAACCATCTGCAAGTCAGTAGGCAATTTAAAAAGGTAAATACTTGGAATAACTGGATGTTTAGTTGCTGTTATTTTGGAGAATGAGAGATGTGGGTCTTTGGTTTCTGGTGGAAATCAGCTGCGTTGAACCAACTTGTTTAGAAGGGAAGGGAAACTTTCCACAAACTTTGTCTCTGGGAGCGTAGATAAAAATAAAAAAAAGGAAAAGAGGAAATGACTATTGTTCTAGTAAACAGCTGCACTCTGACTACAAAAGACATGAACTGGCTGCTTCGCTTTATGTAATACAGATTTCTCCAGAAGAAAGAGAAAGAAAAGGTGCTAAAAACTGAGACGTTCAGCAGCACATGTTGTATTCAGAGACAAACACAAACCCCTGAATGTTTGGGGGGGTTTTTTTAATTCACGAAGGGAAAAACCTTTTTTCATTATTTTTTTGTCTGCCTTCGTTTCCATGGATAATGAAAGGCCAGGAGGCTTGATGTGATTTTTGAGTGGAGGGAAGCGATGCGGTGATAACATTTTTAAAGTTAAAGCAAACTGAAGGCCCTTTCTCTCTGCGTGCGTCACAGTGGGGGATAAAAATACACTGGCGGACAAAAATACTTTCAATGGGACGCACAGTCACTTTTGGGGCCGCCGCCGCCGCCGTTCACAAGCTTCCTGTTAAGAGAGACGGCAGACGGCCTGAGCCGGGAGGCGGGGCCTCGTCTGGAGGGCGAGGAAGTTCGAGGAGGGACGCTGGTGGCGCACGGCGAAGAGTGGTCTGTTTTCGATTGACGGACGTTTGGCTCGACCTAATTCCAGTAGCCTCAGGCTGCAGGCTACTGTTACCATTTTTTTTTTACAATTTTATTTGCAATTTCCACCTTAAAAAAACCTGAATGTCACGAGGAATATAGGGATATGATCAGAGAGCCAAAATGAGGGGCCCGGGGCCGCAGCATAGAGGAGCAGAGTCAGTAATGCGGACTGACCGCACAGAGAGAACAGAGGGAAATGTGGGAAACCGACACTTAGCGCTCAAGTTTCAGTACTTTGTCAAAATTCAGACGCTGCAGCTGGAGCAAATAAACATCGGGTGAAGCATTTCACCAGACCTGAAGCTTCACGAGCGACGACGGTTCAGGAACTTGCATCAAAACAGAGTCGGCTCTTCGTGTTTCGCCATCCGGAGAACGTTCTCAGTCGGTATCGATGCGATATCTGGTAAACGCAGGACTGGCATCGCCAAAACAGACACCGAGTCCAATACTGTTCTCTTGAAATGTCATTATTGTCGAACAACTGGCTGACTTGACTTCAGTCAGTTGACTGTGATTCTGATCAAATGCAGAAAAGATGTCGACTCTACACCGTAAGAAAACGTAGCGGAAAGGAAATAACATGATTCGCTTTTCACCTTCTGCTGCACACAGCGGTCAATGTCAGATTTGCTTACAACGGCAACAGATTAAAACAGTGAAAATAAAAACAGAGATATTAAACATTAAACAAGTTGAGTAAAAGTGTTAGCAACTATGCTGAAAGCCAGCCATAACAGATGTGTTTTGAAAAAGGATTTAAAAAGTGTCTAATGTCGGAAGATCAGGTGTTTATTCAAGTCTTCAACTGCAATCTAATTTCCCTTCAATATTTAACACAAGAATGTGTTAAATATTGTTCTGTCTTATTCATATTTGCAAATAGCACACAGATATTAAATTCTACCCTCTAATTTAAATATTTGAGCTCTTGATATTTGGCTTTATCATTCCTGCATGAACTCTCTGAGCAAGTTTGTGTCATTTATTGGACATGTGGAACAGAAATGCAAACAAAACAACAGATCTCATCTGGCTACCGTCAATCCAATACCAATACTCACCTTGGTATCCATGGTATCAACATTTAGGTTGTTAGCCCCGCCCTGTTGGAGAATCCTGGTTATGTTTAGTTTAATAACCAACGTAAAAAAGGTTGGAATTACTGAGGTAATGTGCATTTTTACAAAGCCACAAAATGTCTAATCAAAGTTGTGAGAAACTACTACCCAGTTGCGGTCACCATGTGAATTCATCCATTCATTTCAAATTCATGGTATTGGCCTTTCTTTAAAATGTGGCTTCTTTCAGCCTTGAGACTCTTATTTTGAAGCAGAACAGGAAGTTGCATTTCAGTTGCTCTGCTCTCCTGACAGAATAAAATGCATCTGGCCGCTGGCAGCTCTTCGTCATGTAAACAGTAATAAAACTACCGTTCACACGGCAACGCTTCAGAAAAGAACAAGAGAAAAACGTTTGCGTTTCAAAGAAGTGACTGCTTTGCCATTTTGTTTCCCCTCGTTTATTTTCCCAAACACTCGCCTCATTGTCCCGAACAGGCACAGATTCCTTGAAATCAGCTAAATTTATATGGAGGACAAAAAAAAGGCAACACTGTCAGTAAGAGCAGCCCCTCCGGGGGCAAAGCAAAGCGTCACAGCCGAAGTTTAAGAAGGTCAATAGATGTTTACTTGGCTTGCCGCGCTCCGAGCCAAGGCTAATTTAAATCCTTTTAGGGAAATTTATAACCAAAGTAATCCAGTTAAAGCTGATTTCAAACTGTTTACTTGGGCGAGCAAGTAAACAGTTTCAAAAAAAAAAAAAAGAGAGAGAAAGGATAGTGTGTGAAATGCTGTTTACATCATCTTAATGAAATCAGCAGATTTGACCTTTCACCTAATCCATGAGAAAGCCCCAAAAATATAGAAACAAAAAAAAATGATGGGAAATGACAACAAGATTAAATAGATATTTATCAAAGGTGCGGTTCGATGAGCCAAAACAAGAAAAAAAAAAAAAAACTTGCTCAGAAGATGTTATCAATTTTTTTCCGTGAAGAGAAACTCGGAGCAGTTTTCTACTCCCTCCATCTGCAGTGCGTAACCGTGTTGGATAAGCCAAGGCATTTAGAAGAATTTCATCTAATAGACGATGTGCGCAATCAGACAATTATACGCTCCTTCAGACATGGGACACACAGGGAAAACAAGACAGTCAAGCCCTCTTTTTACGTTCTGAGGTTTTCTGTGACAGACCAGCGCAAAGCGGTGCATTACTGTCCGAGGAAAGAAAATGGCTTCGTTTATTTATTTCAAATCATTTTCCCCTCCGAGGGACGATTTCTGTTATGATCCCGTTGATTTTGTCGTAACTCATCCGAGTTCTTTGTTCGCGACAATCATAACTAATTCTCTTGTGTTCGCCCGTGCTATTTTTAAATTTGTTGTAGCTGCCACTCATCAGGAAAGAGCCGTCGCTCCTCGCTTGCCGTCATTAATTTGAACTGAACACACGTCACCACGAGACGGAGGCTTAATTCAAAGCGAAAAAGCGTCGCACGTTCTGCAAACCTAGTAACTTAAAACAATGTTGGAGTCTGTGGTCTTAACATGTCAAGAGAGCTGTCCAAACATTGTGAGTTTTGCACATTTTTGAAAAGAACGGCGTGTCTGTTTTCAGGTATAATTAGGAGCGTTCCAAATATATTCAGCAGATTGATTTACTGCTCTGGTTGTCCCAAACATGCACAACAATCATTATATATTTACTCATCTAACAAATCTCTGCGTTGTAAGTGTGACCATTCAGATCCTGCTACCACACAGAGCAAATGTGTACTTTTCACGCGGCTGCAAGACTTTCTCCCGCTCCAGCAACGGCTACCCCATTCGTTTTTGGATTGACGCTCAGACCTTGTGGACGTAATAAATATGTCCAAAACGGCAGATGTAGGGATCGAACGTGGAGGAAAAGATGACGAAGTTGTCTGGCGATGCGTACGTACATCTGTTTGTATAAGCTGCGTGTTTCAGGGGAAAACTGGCTCCGGCGGGAACCGGTGCCGACGCGTGGCGAATCAGAAGAGTGTTGCATCACCAAAGGTTTGACTTCAGATGCGTTGCTCGTCTGATTTAGTGGCCGCACGAGAGCCTTCGAATTAGGAGCCCAGAACCACAACTCCGCTTCCTGACCTACTTTTCATTTGAACTTAATTTGAATTTTATTTAAGAGCATCAGAGGAAAGGAGGTGGATACAACCGTGCCCCACACAAGTTCCTGCAGGTCTGTTCGCGGCGGGAAGATCGATCAGACTCAAACGGAAAAAGAAAAATGGAAAGTGCCGTTTGGAAATGCCAATGTTTCTGTGGATGTTTGTTTTTGACAGTTTGCTCGGAGATTTGGTCGGACCGACGGTCAAGATCCTGAGCTGAACGGGTCGGCACAGATATCACCAAACCTTTATTATTATTGAATTCGGGCCATGCTGGCATCCTGTGCTTTGACATCTGTTTATTCTGTGCTCCTCGGTCGCTTTGTCTGTTTGATGAGCCTTGTTATTGTTTTCCTTTAGTGATTCTAGATCACTAAGTTCATTTCTTGTGTCTAGTTAGTTGTTCTTTGTTTCTCTAGTTCAGTTTTTTAGGTGTAGTTATTCTTTAACGTTAGATTTATTTCCCAGTCCCCATGTACCACATTCACTCTCCCAGTTCTTAAACTCCTTGCTGGTTCCTCCCATCAGCTCCAGCTCTCCCATCGCCCCCCTCGTGCTTTTTGTCCGCTCTTGATGTTTTTTGTCCTCCTCTGGCTCCCCGTCTGTCTGCCGTTGGATCCACTCCACAAGGACGCGCCACATCTCTGCCCTGCGTGGAGAAGGTTAGCAGGGACTGTAAAACAAAAGTTTCATTCCTTCTCTTTCTCAGAACCTAATGAGCGTTTGGGCTAAATCACTTAAGGGGAGCGCTGACTTTAACAGCGGGTTTTCTTTTCCTTCTTTCTTTTTCTTTTTTTTTTTTTTGACCCAAGCCCTTTACTTTAGCTGGGACTTTCCTTCCACGTCTTCCATAGCGAACGTCTTCCCAAGTCACATTATTAAAGACGTGGCCCGCCTCCTCCCAACTCGCTGATGGATCAGCTTTGCCGACTCAAAACAAACATGCTCTTGTGCAAACGGAGGCGGGAGGCGATCATGTGCTCGATATTATCTGTTTGTGAAGCAGAGAGACAGTGGTCCTCTTATGTTGCAACCAGCAGGGCAGGCCTCTGCAGCATCCTGCCTCCCGGCTGTTTTGTGTTTCTAATGGGGCTGGAGGCGCAGTGCACAGGACGTCTCATCGTCATCATCATCATCATCATCGTCATCATCATCACTGTGCCTTCAAAAATAGACGAGGACACGCTCTTACCGCTCTCCGTGATCCTTATGGAGTCACTTAATGTGTGTAGGTAGCATTGAAAAAAAAAAACAGCCTCGTGACTCATCTGGTCAAAACTCATTTAATTTGTGAATTAGTCTTGAAGAGGTGAGGAGGAACATTATGATGAGTTTTGCAGGCAGAGGGGAAAATACACAACGACCAACAGACAGGAACTAAACGATGTGTTGGGGCACCCCCTGCTGGTCAGAGTGAGTAGATGCAGTGCAGAGAGGCAGGTGTGTTTTCTGATGCAGTTAAACTCATTATTAGCCTCAACCGTAGATTGAGAGCTTGTACTCAGTTCGACATCGAGACTGGAAACGCTGACGGCTAAATGCCGCCATTTTGTACCAAGCTATAGCGATGTTCAAGGAGGAGTTTGTTTTGTCTGCTGATTTTCTTCCCGAATGTTGGGTTGTGTCACTCTCACTGCCTGTTGCTTATTTGCCTCGCAAACACAAGAGCGGTGTCAGTGATGTCCCCGGAGCCAAGTCAAAGAAGTCAAAGTTACACTTGTAACAAACGATGTTTATTGACTCTCAGTTTCTCCTTCCTTCTGAGAGGAAAGCCTGTGAACACGAACAGCTTCAGGGACCGAAGGATCGAGCGCCGTCTTCTTCCCCAAGCTCTGTCTCTTCATTACAAATCCTCGAAATCATGAAATCATACATGTGAACGTTCCTGTGCGCAATCATGTCCAAGTGTTTTGATTCGGTCAAAGGGCCGAATCAAAACAATTCAACAACACATTGAAATCTCACAGATTTACATAAAAAGTGCACCAATTTCTTAAGTAAAAATGTTAATGCAATACTTTTACTAGAGTACATTTTCGTCTGTGCAGTTGTACTTTTACTGAAGTACAGTGTTTGAATACTTTCTCCACCACTGCTAACCTGTGGACATGAACAGCGAATGAAGGAGCGCGACCGCCATCTTCTTCCCCAAGCGCTGTCTGAGGGAGCGGGGCTCCCCACTCTGGGCCTCCTGGTGAAACGCTGTCTGCGTTTTGGTTCCATTTTTCTTCCTTTTTGATTTAACATCGTTTTTCTATCAATCTCAGTCTAAAAAAACCACATATACAATACATTGGAATACTAATAATTTAAGTGGTGGCTTATACTCTTAAGCAGATTTTCCTGACTATATATACAAGCAATGATTTAAAGCTCCCACTTTATGGTTCAGTAAAACCACTTTCAGTTACTCAACAGGTTCACTTCCAAACCCTGTTATTAGTCTGAATAGTGTTTGTGTTGTAAGAGGGAGAAACGACATGGCAAACATAGATTCATGAGATGAAATGGTGTCTGTAGGAGCCATTTATCCTCTCCTGTGCTTATTGCCACCAGGGGGCGTATTTCATTTTGAGTTCTGAGTGTCTGATGGGGTTATGGGGTTATTTAAGGTCAACCGCGATTCTGCTCAGGTCGACCTTAACAGGCAACAGTTTTCCACTGAATTTGTGGTTTTCAGTGGACATAATGAAACAATGCACAATGAATTTTAATTGAGAGCATGCAAAACCAATGCCTTGCAGGAACAACAACCAGTAGCGCCAAATATAGGATTTTAGCCGCTACGGTGTCATGTGATGGGATTTCTAATCGGATGTAATGAGAGTAGGAAAAGAAAAAAAAAGTTGACATTTTTTTCAACTTCTTACGTTTTGGATCAAGTACAACTTTAAGTTAATGCTTCATGTTAACTTTGCAAAGCTAACATAATAATTTAGATCATTTTTTAAAATAATTTTCTCATTATCTGGCGTAAAGAAAGTCGTTAGAGGACTCAATTGAAGAATATCTGTCAGCCAGTAGTTTCTATGTTGGTTTAGTCATCTGTCTTTTCACAAATAAATGGAAATTAAACACGTAATATGGACTTAAATTGTTGATTTATCTACATTTATACGATATTCAATCATTTTTATGATAAATTTATCCACTACATGCTCTACAATATTAGGTTTTGTTCTTCTAGCTGGTTGATTAATGTTTTTTTTTTATTTGCTAAGGTATAGATGTCAATTGATGCATTAAAGGGTTATTATGGATTTTTTTTGTTGCTGTTTTTTTTTAAGTGAGGTTCTGAGGTCATTGTTCCCTAATCTGTAGCAGAATGTCGCGTTATCCTGAGATCTTTGAATAGGTCATTCCTGTAATACTGGAAGTTTAACAAGCTGATCTTATCAAAAAATAAAGATAAGATCTTTTAAAGCACTTTAAAAGTTGAAATAAACTAAGGCAGTTTTTAAAAGCTTTGAAAACATTTGCAAACTGACAAATCACTGAACGTAAACACTGCGGCGGAAGAAAAGGGACAGACATGTTGATTTAGCGCCAGGATTTATTGTCTTGACGTTGCGTTTACTTCCACAGTATTTTACAAAGACGGCACATGTCCTTCATATGTACGAAACATGACACATTCATGACACTCAGGGTTTCAAAGCATCTGTTAAAACATTATCCGGGACGCATTCCTACAACGATATGATCATACGCTAACCTATGAAGTACAACAGGTTGCTGTTTATTGTTCGTGTGATGTTATACAGCTAATTTAAATAAGCAGTCTTTTGAAAAATAAATATCCATTTCAATGAAACCTGTCTTCATTAGTCTTATAACTTACTGAACATTTAATACTCATCGTAACATACGTAAAGCTGTACGTTAACCCAGCAACAGTTGTAAAAAATGTTTGTCTTTGTTTTCCTTTCATGTTCTTTATTTGTTGCTTTCATTCCCTTCTTTAACCAAATACCCTCTGCTTGTTCGAAGATCGGCCGGGTACGCCGGAGTTAAGCCTTCCACCTGGTTCTGGTTCTCCTCGAACTCTGAGCTCGTGATGTGCTTCATCTTGGACGGGCGGCGGATGGTGCTGTTTTTTATCGTGTGGCGCAAGGAGGACAGGCGGCTGCGGAAGCTCTCTCCGGAGAAGAAGTACAGCATGGGGTCAAAGCACGAGTTGCAGGCGGCCAGGCACAGCGTCACCACCACGGACTTATGCATGAAGCTCTTGTCGTCGCAGGTCATCGTCGTGGAAAGCAGACTCAGGTGGATGGTGCGCTGGATGTGGTACGGCATGAAGCTGACCAGGAAGGTCAGCAGGACGATGACGATCATCCTGATGGCTTTCGAAGCCGAGCTCTTCTGTCGACGGACAGCCGGGTTGCGGGAAAGCAGAGTGCGGACTATTCCGGCGTAGCAGATTAGTATAATCAGGAAGGGCAGGATGAACCCCAGCACTAGAGCAAAGTAGTTCAGCGCCTGCAGCTTGGGTAGACGGTCACTGTTGAATTCCGGTGGCTCGAAGCATTTGGTTTTGTTTGACTTTGGGTCGAAGGATTGACCAGACATGAGAAAGGGTGAAGACGCGAAACTGCTGAAGGCCCATATCCCCACACACACAAAACGAGCGCGGTTCACCGTGGCCATCCCCAAGTTCTTCACAGGATAAACTATAGCCAGGAACCGCGTGACGGACATGGCGGTCATGAAGTAGATGCTGCAGTAGAGGTTCACGTAGAGGAAGTAGGAGCTGATGCGGCACAGGAAGTCCCCTTGCTCCCACTGACCTTTTCGAACATAGTAGAGAACCCGCAGAGGCAGAGTCATCACGCACAGCAGGTCGGACATGGCCAGGTTCATCATGTAGACGTGAAAGGGCGAGATCTGGCGGTACGTTTTGATCAGCACGATCAGGGCGAAGCCGTTCCCCACGAACCCCAGAATCGTGATGAGGGAGTACGACGTGGAGTAGACCTGGTTACGGAACTCGTCGATGGGGGGGCATTCGTCGGTTCTGTTTTCCACGCCGACTGTCACGTTGGAGTACGCCATGTCTGGTCGCAGCCTGGCGAGACGGAGGCGGAAGACCGTGGGATAAAAATCTGCAAAAATACGTAAGCGAAACACACAGGTAGAAAAAATACATTCGATATGAGAAGCTGTTAAGAGGCGATAGACTGACTTAGATATGACCTATTTTGAGCAGCTGTGCATGCTCTGGAGGAAACAGAGAGCAGATAAGCATTTTTAAGACTGTCATCCTGTCATGTGACAGATTTTATCAAAGCAGGAAAGGCAAAATTACTAATATCTGCTGCACAGGTTTTCGCAAATGCAGTCCTGTCAGTTATAAGAAATTGGCAAATAGCAATTTGCCAATCTGAAATAATTTTATCGCTGGTGATAAAATTATTACTTGCAAACAAATACACAAAGACTCGATAATGGAGGATTTTATTCATGTTTATGATATTATGACACGCTTCAGAGGAGCCAAATTCTTGACTTGACTATTATAGTTTTATATGCTCTTAAGGCTTTGTTGAAGATTGTTGTTCTACAAAGCACTGCTGTTTTACAAGCAGTCGTTGGAAAGTTGCGTACTTGTGATTTTCACGCAGGGAGAGGCCTCTTCTGTCTATATCGCGTATAAAAACGATAAAACGAGAACAAATCTTGAGTTGGGTACTTTGGCGGTTTGTTTTTTTTCTATCAGAAACTTTAGTTGAAATACTGAAGATGAACAGTTTGGCGGATGGAAAGAATTCACCAATTGAGGACTTTCTAAAAGTTTGCAAGGCAATTTTAATATTAACGGGGCAGTTTGAGGTTGTAAAACTGCCCTGCTGTCTCCTGATTAGGGGATTAGGATTGGATCTCCAGTCCTTATCGTTGTTTGCTGAAATGTCTTAAACAAATGCATTGATGACAAAGTGAAGTACATCAGTTTTTAGCGTTTTATTTTCTTTTTTTTTAAATTTTGAGACATCTCTTTATCTGCTGCCGATGTCTTTAAACCCTGCCGCTTCTTCTTTTGTCTTCCTCTTTTCCTTATCTCAGACTGACACTCCACATTATGCTCACATATGCTAAGTAAGTCAATTGTTGATCAATTTCCTGGCACCATTTCAGGTTATCCACAGTGTGCCGTTTAAGGTCATTTTTAAGCTGTTAAAAATGACAGTGGTGGGAGGGGAAAAGTGGCTAAAATGTGAAAAAACATTTTTTTTTTTCTAATAATGCATCAATTTTTAAGGTGAGTTGTTACATTTTCTTTCCTCCAGGTATTTGAAAATACATGAAATTCAGACATCCTGGGAAAAACATAATAAGAACGAAGAAAACTAGTTGGAATTGTGAATTCAACGTAAGAAAAACAAATTTATCCTAACTTTTGTTCATACATGTTATCTTGCCATATTAATTACAGCTTTTGCATTCAAGTTCATAGGTTATGCATGCGTTAAAACGCAAACGTTGTAGAAGACAAAACAAAATTCATAACAAAAGCTCAAAAGCTGCACACTTAAGCAAACATTCCTGGTCTAGTTAAGAAGTGCAAACAGTCCGACGGAAAACTTTCTCCTTCATCAAATAGGGCTTCAAAAAAGGTCGGACGGGTAAAAAAGGTCGTCCTTACCACCAACTTTCCAACTTTCTGTCCCGTCAAAGCAGGTCCAGGTCTGGCCGGGGAGCACCACCGCTTCGCCTCATCAGCTGCGGAGGAATGAAGCGCTCTCTCCTTCTCTCTTCAGGCTCTCAGCTGTTTTATGTGTTTTTCAGCGTCGGACCGGTCTGTCTCCTCAGCTATCTGGCGCAGGAACCCAGTGTGACATCACAGAAAGCCAGAAAGTGCAGCAAACACATAAACCGGTGAGAGCCACGGGGGGCAGGGGGAGAGAAAAAGAAAAAGAAGAAACGAGAGGTGTAGCGGTGCAGAAGGTTTTGGTTTCGTTAATGGCTCTTTCAACTCTCCATCCTGCAGCGGTTTGGCTGCAGCTTAGTGCAGCTCAGCTTTTTATGCACTTCTTGATGTGTCTTGAATGTGTTTCCTGATAACTCCCCCTCTCCGTCCCTCCCTTCTCCTCACACACACACACACACACACACACACACACGCACACACACACACACACTGAAGACAGGACATGCAGGATTACATGCGGCGAGAACTCCGTCTCTTCCTTATGAGTCGTCTCATGTTTCTTGGTCAAATGTTTGCTCTGTTGTAATGGATATCCCCATATTTACAAGGTAGTTTGTGCTACACAGCCGCGCCGACGTGGCCTTTGACACGGCGTGCGCTGAGAAACGGGGGACAACACAACCGGACTGTGACGCGTGGAGAGCCAGCGGGTCTGCGCTAACGATTAATTTTTATTTATTGCATAATGTGAGAAGAGTCTCTGCCGTGTCTGGAGTGACTACAGTGCCGTGTGTGGACTTGTCAAGATCTGAGGAAACTTGAGCTCACACGAGGATGTTTACACATATATAGACACACACACACACACACACACACACACACTTAGGCCAAACCCAGTGATGTGCAGTATTTCCTCTCAGCATTGGTAATGAGCATCATTTGCAGTGAGTTGATGGCGTTCGGATACGCCAGTGGAAGCGGGTGGCGTGAGGACAGCCCGATGATGCTGCCGTAACTCGATTTTAATAATTCGACCCCAGCGACGGAGGTTAAGATAAATCGCGGGTGGAAGCGGCGTGTCAACGCCAGCGGGTCTCAGAGGCTCCTGGCTTCACCACGGCTGGCTTGTGCATTAAGCTCCTCTCCAGCGAGAGCGTAAAGTGTTTTGACCCCTTCTGCGAGTTGATGAAAGTGCATTTGTACGCTTTTTGAGTCATTTCCTATCGATTCCTCTGAACCTTTTAGCAGTTAATGAATACACACTCGCGTACACATGTAGCGTTGGCCGTTTGAACTTTTGCAAAGTGGATTTGCAAGTTACTGGGAATCCTTTAAAAGTCACATTTTAAAACAGTTTATAATATTGTGATTCGTGTATGCTGAAATTGTCAAATGAGATTTAATAGCGTTCCTCTTTTTTCAGTAAATAAATCTAAAATTTACTGGTCCATGGTGAGATGAAATTCAAGCTTTTACTGTTTTTTTTTTTCTTTTTCATTTTTACTGGTTGGACTGGAGCAACACCCAAATTTTTACATTGCAGTTTTACAGTTTTTTTTTTCTATCAAAAATAATAATGTTGACTTAATATTGACTTCTAAGTGATGAATCGACAATCTATTAAACACGAAGCTCCTTGTTTGAAGTTGAATTTTACAAGACAGGTAACTCTTGAGGGGGAAAAAAAGTGAACGTGTCTTGAAGTTCTTCCATGTGACAAAATGAAAACTTAAAAAAAAAAAAAAAAAAAAACCTCATGATAAAATGCATAGATGCAGAAAATCTAAATTACAACTTAAAAAACGTCGAGGGCTAAGCCTGTTTTGAACGTGTCACAACTGCAGACATTTTTCTGAAGAATTATTTCAGACTTCAAATTATATAAAAGCAGAGTTAGTCTTTTGTAATATTAAATGCGTCATTAAAATCTATTTGCCACTGAAAGGAAGCAAGAGAGTAATGCACGTAATGCGTTTTATAAATGCGCAGCTTCGTCAGAGTTTCTCTTTGAAATGCATTATTGCCTTCCCGCCACATTATTGACTTCCCGCCCTGTCTAAAGTAAACGAAGTGCTCCACATTATTGACTTCACCGTGTGGCAGTCAGGGAAATATGGTCGGACTGTCTTCATGAGCGGCGCTGGGGAGCCGTGGGGTCTGTAAGTGGTTCGTTTACGTGCACGTAAGTTACGTTACATTACGTTACGTTACGTAGGTTACAAAGGTTACAAAGGCAGCCGTTAAGTCGAGTGCGCGCACGAGGACGAGGAGAGTGGCGGCTAACACGCTACAGCTTAGCAAATCGTCGTCTTCTTACAATAAAGAGTTTTTTTGTTTTGTCAAAAATGGGGGTGGTTTTTTTTCGCCAACCCCCCCTCAAAAAACTTTATTTTAGGAAGGCGATTAAATTATTGTTTGCTTTGGGGCATTTGTAATGATTTTCTAACAGCTTTACCATATTCCCTCGCAGGAAATATCTGTTCATCTGACTGGCGTAGCATAGCTTAGCATAGCCTAGCCTACCATAGCATAGCCTAGCATAGCCTACTCACCTCTCTGACTGCAGCACGGCTCATCTGAGTTAAACAATTCCAAGTATTCTTTTGTTTAGTTTCTGGTGCAAATGTCTTAGGACGCTTAAAATTAGAAAAAACTAACTTACAAGTAAAATTTAAGCAAAAAAATACTAGTTCTACTGGCAGATTATTAAACTGATAATGAAACATTTTCCCATGTTACAAGTGAAATAATCAGCCAGTAGAACTATATGTCCTTTTTTAAATCAATATTTAGAAGTTACTGAATTAAATCAAGCTCCTGTATCTTGCCGAAAAGTTTACTTTAAGTTAGTTTTGTCTCATTTAACGTAAACTAATATATGATGCACTAAAATCTGGACACATAATACTTTGTGACATTTTGTGTTGTTGCAGAGTTTTCACTACTTCTGATTGGTTTAGACCACAATGTGGGGCTCATGTATGTCTGCTGTTGAGCCACTTCAAAATGTATAGATGTGTTTTTTTTCTCCTCAAATGGCCGATTTGACCTCAGAATTTAGGAGTGATCAAGCTGTATTTGGGATTAAACTGGTCGCACTCTCGAGCACGAGCTCAGCTCGGCAGCAGCTTGAATCAGATTTTGATTAATTACTAGATTGATGAAGGTGTCAGACACATGCAAACTCAAGAACGTATTTTTTTGTTGTTTTTTTTTGACAGAATATCTCCCCAATCAAACCTTTTCACGCCAGGAGCATGCACAGGAAACACATTTTTGACATTTACAGCACAAGAACATGAACTTGCTACGAATACAGAAGCTGAGATAAAAGCTTTGCGTGTTTTGTAATGACATCAGAGATCAAAGGCTGACTGAGTCGAGTGAAGTTTTCAGAGATGCTGTGGATGCTTTGTGGATCATAATCGTGCTGATTTGCAAAATCTAATTATGTGGGTGGGAATTAGAAGAGATACTTAGTGCGCTAAGTGCATTGTCCCAACGAGGTTTCTATAAGTGGATTTCTGATGAAAACCACAGAAACTTGGTTTGTTTAACTTGTCTAATTTAGTCAACTTGAGTCCACACTTCCAAATTATAGATATTTTTAAAATGCTGATAAAGTAATAAATTTTAGTCAAAAAACATGAAAAGTACATTTTTCCTGATTTGTACATATTATCGCCTCTTGAGTTTTTTCTGCATTGTGTGGAAAATTATTTTTTTGGTCATTTAAATTACCTCATCAAAAACATACCTGAAGAGTTGCTTTGAATCTCCCGTGGCAACCACTGGGGGTTGTGAACCCGAAGTGTTGTTATGACGACGTTTCTGACGGTGAAGTTTTGGAAAGAGCAGGAGCTTCTTAAAGAGACAGAAACCCAATTTCAAGGCATCAAACTGCGCAGTCAGTTTCTTTCAGATCCTGTTTGATACATACAGCATTTTCATGGGAACCGAAGGCGGCATAGTTACTTGACGTTGCTGTGAAATGGCACTCTGTGCCTTGAAGTTACATACGCCACCCCTCCGCCGTTGTTACTACGTTTTCCAGACATAAACGGGTTTTTTTTCCATTTAAATGCACGGCCTTTTATGTCGTTGAGAGCCTTTCGCATCACCGGGTGCATTTGTTGCTACAAAAATAAACTTACTGGCAGACAGCTGCAGCAACTCTACTAAAGGGGAAAGGCCTCTCTAAGGAGGACCTGAACACAAGTGTCTTATTATAATTATTTTTCTTTTCTAATGAGTGATCCTTCTACCGATCTGTGGACTCAGTGAACTGTCACCTAAAGAGGGAATTGTTAGCGTTTTCAGTTTAATAAGTGGGTTGAATTAATTACCTCTTTTCCTCTGTCATTTTTAGAACGTCTTAAAGAGAACCAGCCAAAGTGATGACGAATGGGAATTGTTATTACATCAACACTCACTACTCAGCTGGTTATTTAGTCAGTAACACTTGTTAATTTTTGTTTACTTTATTCAGACACAGTGCATATTTGGGCCGAGCCAAGCAGCTCTCCTGCTTCTGCAGCGGCACAAGTCCTTCCATGGAACCACTTTATACTAATCACAACAGCAGGGCAGTTATGCAATCCGTGTGACTTCACACCAGTGGAAAGTTGTACGCTTTCTCCTGCCGTTATCCCTAATCAGTAGCGATCGAATATCAGCAGTACTGTCTTTCTACCTGGGTGGTCTGCTGACAGTCAGATCAGTGACAGGAAGACAGCAGAAATGAAGAGAGTTTCATGAAGACACGAAGACAGCAGAAATGAAGAGAGTTTCATGAAGACACGAAGACAGCAGAAAAAAAAAAAGTCACCCACAATTTTTTTTATAGCAGACCTGCATACGAGGATGTTTATTTGGGTCATATTATCTCTGAAATTTATTGATTCTCAGTCGCAAAGTTTTACAAAAGAGAGTTCAGCAAAGCGTCACCAAAGAGCTGAGGTGGTTTCCGAGCAGTTGAGATTGTGCAGATAGAGCGACGCCACGTCAAAGCAGCAAGCGCTGCCTTTTGGCTCTAGGAGGCTGTCGGGGTCATGAACAGCAACAACAAAGTCGTGTGTATTCTGAAGAGGATCGCGTGTTTCGTTGTTTGGAGAAACAAAGAAACACGCGATTTGTCTAACGAGTTAGACAAACCTGCCAAGAGGCATGGCAGCTCTTCACCGTGGAGGGAAAGTCACAAAACGCCAAACAACGAGGTCGTGACTTAACCGTTGGGCCTGCCTGCAAAGCGTTGCGTGTGGCGTAAAACATTAGCCCACATTTAGACACATGATTAAGGCGAAACTATGGTGGTGGCTCTTTTGAAGGAGTCGTTTCTTTTGAAAATACTTTCAAAACTTTTTTTTTTTTTGTCTGATAACTTTATTATAAATTACTGTAAATTAAACTTCTGTTTTGTCAGCCTCTGCTGCAGAACAAACACAAAATCAATGGAAGAATCATCTCACAGCGGACGTCCCCGGTCAAATGCTACAACCACTGGTTCCATCCGGTGTTGATGGGTTAAATGGGGGATAAAGTTGTCGACACCGCCTGCGGTCAGGCTCTAATTCAATCAGTGTCATCAAGTCGGTCTCTCAGTTGCTCTGTGGAGTCAACAGCATTGACTCTGTACCACTTAAACAGCCTTCTCATGGTGTTTTTTTTTTTTTCTGTTATTCGGTTTTTAATTGCAGTACATGACTCACAATCATGTATGCATTATAGATATTCAGTCCCAACAAAACACTTTTCCTCCTCGCACTTCCGATTAACGTAACCAAGAAGGTTTTTATGCAAGTGATGATGTAGTTGTACCAGTAAGAGTGCGAAAAGCGTAAAGCTGTGTTAGTACTCCAAAACATAGATAAAAGAAGATCTGAAAGGAGTCAAACGTAGGATGCAGATGAAGTCGCAAAGGCTGAAATGTGAACAACACAATTTGGTTTTAATATGGTTTAAATATACATGCAACCAAATGGTCATACTCAGGTATGCTCAAGAACCCATAGTTTTTGATAAAATAGCTATTAAGTATTTTTATAAATATGTGGTGGCAGGAAAAATATCCACGTGTTTGCGAGACAAAATGAATACAAATCCCACATGCCCTGGACTTTTCCCACATTTTACAGATTTGGGGTGAAGTGTCACAGACCGATACAAATATAGCATTTAATTATGACGCAGAGGGAAAACAGGGATGATGGATGCATAAGCATCCACCGGTGGTTCTGTT
The DNA here is from genome assembly GCA_911649635.1 of Poeciliopsis gracilis. Classification (NCBI taxonomy): domain Eukaryota; kingdom Metazoa; phylum Chordata; class Actinopteri; order Cyprinodontiformes; family Poeciliidae; genus Poeciliopsis; species Poeciliopsis gracilis. The sequence goes on along the minus strand of CAJVRI010001175.1, from coordinate 2,066,312 downwards.
CAGATCAGAACCAGGACAGTTCGGCTGTTTAGATCCTGTTTAAAATGATCTTTTTAGATCTTAGCCAAATCCCGATATTTGCTGGACTATCAGTGCTGCCTCGTCAGGTTTTCCTGCCGTAGCCTGGATAAGTCTGTCTGTCGGTGCTACGTGTCCAAAACTGTATTGACACATTGTATATGTGACGAAACCACAAGAATGTCACTTCCTTCAACAGAATATGCAACCTTTTAAAAATATTTTAAATACCGAAGTGTTTGTCAGAATAAAACAGTATCAGATAGGGAAACAGGTTTTTATTGAAATCACATTAAACACGGACATCTACAAATACAGATCACCGCAACTATTTTTTGCACATTAATCCAATATATTTTGTCCTGATTAACCGCCAAACAATGACTTGTTTATGCGCAGTTTGACGTCACGGCAACCTATGCCCCCGATTTTACCCAATACTTTGAAACATAAACATAAGTCTACGAAACCTGACTTAACACTTTGCAGTCAGTTATTGCAGAGCCCAGATCCGTTTTAGTTGCTCTATCATTTAAGCAGAAAAGTTAACAGATTGTGGGGGCTTGTCCGGGATCAGCGCACCTTTTAGAAAGTAGAATAAATTGTACCTGAAAATATTTCAGAGCTTTAAATAAACAAAAAATAGTGGTGGCGTATTTTTAGGTGCACCAGAATAATAAAAGGAACTTTTTGTTAGATTGCAAGCTTGTGACGAATCTAAGAGAGTAGAGACGGTTTCCATCTTCTCGAAGATCTGAGCTCGAAGTTCAAAGCTCAAAGATCTTCCAGGGAAGATGAAGGGATTCTTCACAAAATTCTCTCATAAACATTCGGTGAAGGTTGTTCCAACACCAGAACAGCAGGAAACGTCTTCTACTGAAAAGATGCCAACACTGCGCAGCCAGGTGGAAGAACAGACAAAGTCTGCAGGAGATTCTGGCATTCAGCCAACCAAAGTGAGAGACTAAACTAAGTTGCTAAATTTACTTCTAGGATCTGTTTTTAGGTCCCATTATGTCAATTTTTCCCTTTGGTTATTTCGATAAGTTTATTAAAATAAATAAAACTATCCAAAATCTTGCTAAAAAACAAACAAAAAACTATTGATTATTTTTGCTTAGTCTTTTAAGAGTCCTCAACAATTTGGCGATATTGTCATTTACCACGTTATCAATTTTCATAGTGTTTTCAATATCTTTTGAAATGTGAATGCTCGTATTATTTTGTGAAGGGGGTGGGTGCATCGTACTGTTGTTATAATCTGATATATATGTAACTATATGATGTGCACTCACTAATTCATTTCTTCAATACTTTACTTTCGAGGACTGCAGAATGATGTTGTTTGTTCATCATAAGGTAAGATTTAGATTCCATCTGACCAGAGTCTTTCTTCTTGTGGAACATTTTAAATGGGAGTTTATATGGTTTTCTTCTTGCCACTCTTCCATTAAGGTCAGATTTATGGACTTTTTTTTTTTCTTTTTTTAATCAAAGTTGAAATGTTTCAGAGCTACCACAAGCCTCTTCTCTGATTAATGCTGTTCTCCCTTTCTGTTTAAGTTAACAGTCTCGAAGTATTATTTCTCAGTTTTAATAGCGGATCGAACAGAGCTTCAGATATTGTTTTATAACTTCATTCTTCTGTGTATCTCCCACATTATTCCTGACCTGTCTGATGGTGTTTGTTCACCGATAACAATTTGTGTTATGCTTTGTGTTGATCTGGAACACAAATTAGCAACAATATACAAAATAAGACCCCCCCCCAAAAAAAAACGAGGAAAATCTTCCGTCCACGTTTTGCGTTTACATGTTTACCAAAAACTGGATTGTAGAAAATAATGTTTGTGTCTCATCCAGGAGATGGGAGGAATGTGGCATAAAGATTGCTGGGAAATCTACCATTAGTAAATCATCAGCCATAAACACCAGTGAAACTGAAAGTATTCCACATATCCTGACACACCCGACTGTTTACATTCTTGTTTTCTCGGGTCCTCGGGGAAGTGGTCCAAATCAAGCCGTCACTCACTGACTCAGTAAACTAACCTCGATCTAATTCACCTCAGCAGCCACATACATCAAAAGCTAAGTCAGCTCGGCAAGCCTCGACACAGAACTGCTTTTCTTCAGCGCTTTTCCTAATATTAACACACCACTGTGATTATAGATAGTGTAAACAGCTCACACCATCTGAACGTGTTCGGTTCTGTGTTTCGACGCCATGTGTTCGTGTTTCAGGCACTCAGCAGTAATCTCTTTAATTTATGTACCATAACATTTTGATAGTGTAAAACGTTTGAGTTTATTGGCTTACGCTAATAGAACAGTTTTTACCAGAGGTCCTAGCAAGTAATCCCACCCAACACCAGTCCAAGTCTGTTTACCATTGACGGGTCAATATGCAGGAAAGTAAGATGGACACTGATTACTATATGCACGACAAAACTGTATTCTAAGCTTCACATCATTTGTTTAATCATCTGTGATAATGATAATGTCAGTAATGGTTCAGCTGATCAAAGCCTCAGGCTGTGAGAACGAGAGGGAGATTTTAGTTTTAGAATTGGTTTTAATTTGAGAACATAAATTAGGCTGGGAAATGGAAGATTTCAAATGTTTCATGTGACAAACTGTAAGAAAAAGAAACAACTCATTTTGGATTCCAGGAGATCTGCTCGTCACGAGAAGACTGGGCCATTTTCAGGTTCTGACGTGCTCAAGTCTCAGTAACTCAAGGGAACAGGTGTATTCTCACCCTGGTGTGCCGACCCATTCAGACCTCCGCTCTGGCTTAGAGACGTGTCTTCGTTTTCAGACAGGACACTACTGGTGGCCTCTTTGGCCCTCAGGGGCCCTCGCTTTGGGCTTTCAACTGCAACGGGGAAGGGTGGGAAATGTAATGTTGATTGTTTCTCTTTGTGGTAGTTTTTATGTCTTTAAATGTGCCTTTTATTATGTTTTTAATGTTTTTAAACTCTATGGGTGGTTTAGCTCATAATTCTGTCTGGATTAATAAAATACCAGGTAATTCAACTTGTTTTAGTTGAACTTAGCCCAATTTAACACAATCCAACATAACCCATACTCAACTCAACCTAACTTAACTCAGCTCAACTCAACTCAAACTAGTTTAACTTAACTGGATTAACCATTTGAAACATGGGAAATAACAAAGTCTAGTAGAATTCTACTCAAATATATAAGCTCAAAAAAACAAGCAAAACACTTTTTTGAATACCATTACTCAAGTGGTTCGCTATGGACCAGCCAAGTGCTGGCGAACTGGTTCTGGTTCTTGCTTAGCGGAACCATGGCACCTCAAGCTTAAGGAGCAAACTTCCTCATGTGGAAACAGACTCAGGTGAGTCCAGTCAATATTAGGGGGTGGGCTACGGGCAATGTGATGGATCATGTGATCAAGGGTTACGACTACAACTCCTTGATGCATCCCTTCTGAAACACAAGTCAAATGGCTGAATTCCTTCATTAGGGCGTCAACCTGTTCTTCAGAGTCGTGGTAGTGAGTCATTCATGTAGTTCAGGTGTGTGGCAAGAGGAATGCATCAAAGAGCTGACGGACGGAGGCTCAACATTACATGAGGTCAGATAACCTCAGATGTGAGGTTAGGGAGTCCTGTTGATAATGTGCCACAGTAAGCAGAGTGGTTAGTCATTTCAGAGTGACAGCCACGTCATGTTTAGCCACTGAACTGTGATCGCATCCTCTTTGTTGTGGATACGACTGTTGTGCCCTGAGGTGCAAACAGCCAAAATAAGACGAGACAGCAATAAAACCCATCGTGTCTCTTGCTCTGTACTCTGCGTTATTTCCACTTGATGTTGTTCTGGGGAAAATTAATTTCTAGTAGCAGTTCACAGCCGAAGGCCGGCGTTCCCTCTGTGGCCGTTCCTGCTCCAATCGCAGCTCCTTCCTCCTTTTTTAAGAGTTACCTGGAAAACCGACACAAGCCCGCACAGATGCCAGCTGAGTGGAGGAGAAGCCTCGGGCAAAAAAATTTTTTTTTTTTTTTTGCACAATCATGAGTCACATGTAGACTGGTTTTGCTCCGCGGGCGCCCAGGCTGTTCAGGTGGAGTCACAATAGCGGAGACAGCAGAGAAGGTTCCTCACGCACTTTTATTTACCACATAGCCACCCTGGAATTATGGTTATTGTGGAGAAGTTGTGAAACAAGAATGGTGAGCTTTGACCTCGACCTACCTCTACACAGGTGAGTTCTGATGAGCAGCCGAGAGGAAGATGAACTTGCTAAAAATAACGACCGTGGCGGGGAGTTGATCTAGAGGTTGGGAAGATGGAAAGTTGGCATGACCACGGACAAGGAAGTGTGGGGAGATGTTGAGATTGTTGATTTAATCTAACCAACCTCATGTTCTCACCTGTAGAATTGCTGAAACGTCCCAAGGCATCATCTTCAATTTTTTAAGCATTTCTTCCTCATGTTTTCAGGGATAAAATCCTGGACGAGTTGAGCATCTGTCGCCGTACATAACCTGATTTATGCAGCTGCACTTTGACCTAATGGGCTTCGTTCGAAACTGCCTGAAAACCCAACAATACCAACTAAACATTAATGCATTCCCACATTTTTTTTTACTTTAATTGGAAAATGATGACTTTAATCTTGTCAATATATGCTTAAAATACTATTAGCTAGACCAGGGATCACCAACCTTTTTGAGACTGGGAGCTACTTCACGGGTACAGAGCAACACGAAGGGCTACTTGTTTGATACAGTCTTTATAAGTGTATGTATATATATATATATTGCTCAAAAAAAATAAAGGGAACACTCAAACAACACAATATAACTCCCAAGTACATCAGACTTCTGTGAAATCAAACTGTCCACTTAGGAAGCAACACTGATTGACAATCAACAATGATTTTGTTGTCATTCAACTTTGTACAGGGCAAAGTATTCAATGAGAATATTTCATTCATTCAGATCATTATCTGTTATCATTTATATATTATTCAATGAGAATATTTCATTCATTCAGATCATTATCTGTTATCATATATATATATATATATATATATGAAAATACTGCCTGATCATATTAATGTCAGGACCACTCATAATAGTCATCAGTAATAATTTACCATGGCAACTATGGTTAATTGCTATTATGTGATCAGAAGTTTTTAGCTTACAGAGTTTTAAGTTTGATTCCCTTTTGGAGATTTATTTCAGCCACAAGTGACTGAAATAAACAAAAGCAAACTGATGGATTGTTGCAGTAACACCTGCAGCTGTACAGCACTGAGTACCTTAAAATTTTCCTTTAAATAAAAAAAGAAAAGAATATTGTTTTATTATCTAACCATCTGTTCTATTAGCAAAATTGTGAAAAATAAAATATCTTTTGTGTCAAAAGATATTATACACATACAGCTGTGTCAGTCTGATGGGTGAGGTGGGGAACCCCAAAGCCCAAGTCTTACTGGTCAGTTTGCTTTTGTTTATTTCACGGCTTTGCGGTTTTCTGTAAGCTAAAAATGAACGAGTTGGGTTCTAAGATCAGCCTGGGCTTCTGACAGTCTGCGCGGTTCTGGCGGGTCGCCGGTTTATTAGCTTTTTTTGTGGTTTCGCGAACCGAACAGCTGACGGGTCACCCGCTGGCTGACACCAGCAGATGTGAAAAAATAAAGCTCCGACACAAAACTATCCCTGCACCTGACCTGCAAGAGCACAAGCACCTCTCCAATGCGCACAAATCAGCACAAGCTTAAACCACAAGAGCAGCGGACTTTTTTTTCCAGACGATGCTAAATAATAAAGACATGGAAGCAAAGCGGTGGAGGACGGTGTTGATTCCCAGGTTCAGGTGTTGCGATGCGCACTACGAATAAGATGTTTTGGCACAATTTATTTTTTAATTTTTTTCTTCACAATTTTGTTAATAGTAAATAGGGTTAAATAATAAAAACTCCAGAAGTTATTCATTTCTTTCTTGACTTAAAGGAAAATGTGAAAGTACGCAGAGAGCAGCTGCAGGCGCTGCTGCGCTCCGATAATACCCTGCAGGCGCCTGCGTGCAGTTCTGAACTTTAACAGCAGGAAAGAGTTTTATACGTAAAGCAATTTATTTTAAACGTTTTTTTATCATTTCCCTCTTTTGAACTCTAAATATAAACAAACGTCATTACTTCAATGTAAAAACGTTTAATTAAATTATTTTTTGGTAGTGCTCCCTAATGATAATGGCTATTTTTAGAAGTAGCTCCGCGGGCGACCGGGTTGGTGGCCCCTGAGCTAGACCATCGGAATGAGAGGTTTGAGTCACTTCAGGTCTTAAAGATACAAATACAGCAGATATACAGTTTAAAACTATAGCAGAGGGTGAAAATGTTTACTTTTAATTGCAATCCAGCTGCAATTATGTGTTCTTACATTTCAGTCTCGAGAGTTCGACCACAAAACAATTTGATTCATCGGCGACATCATTTCAAGATTGGTTAATTGGCTGGAATTGGATGATTGATGATTTGTTGGTTGATCCACCATCAGTCGTTGCCCTTAATATCAACCTTTTCCTGTGGGTTGTTGCTACCCAACTTTTGCTCAGGTGTCTAAAATCAAATACAGGTCACTTTTTTTTCCCAATCATAAAAGAAGTCTAAAGCTATAAAACATTACTTGAGTTGGTCCATTGTGTGAAATAATTTAAAAAACACTGAAGTTTACTGTAAAATGTAAGTACCTTTGCACTAATAAAATAAAAATATTATACATGTATATGCGTGTTTGTGTGTACTTATGTATGTGAACAGAGGATATCTTTTATGATGGCAGGCTGCTATTTTTCTGTTTCGTGTGTTTTAATGTTGACAGTTAACATTACGACCCCCAAACTAACATCGGTCCAAACTGTGTGCAGATCTCACGAAGCCTTAAAGTCGGTGTGGCGGCTGAGCTCGCAGTGCTGGCCCGGTTCGGTCACAGAGGGAGTCCTCTCTTCCTCCAGAGGCTGGCTGCGGCGCTTCCTCATGCTCAAGCTGGTCACCGTCCTGCTCTTCCCCTACGGCGACGAGCTCCCCCTGCTGGTCGGCTGCGTGTTCAGCCTGCGGGCTCTGCAGCTGCTCCGCTCCCCTCACATCTCCACCAAGCCGTCCGCCGTCTTCCTGCTCCAGCTGGCCCGGACGGACGCGCTCGTGCTGCTGCGCTGGCTCATCCGGCTGGGACTGGCTGTGGGGATGTGGGCCGAGGAGGAGGAGGCGGGACCGAACCGGACTCTGAGCGCGCTCAGCGAGCAGCTGCTGGAAGCCCATCACTTGCCCTCGCTGCTCCTGCTGGGGCTGCTGGAAGCCCATCACCTGGCCTCGCTGCTCCTGCTGGGACTGCTAGGGCTGGAGGCCACGCTGCTGTCCCACTGGCCGCTGCAGACCCGGAGGTTCAGGACGTCCCAGTGGGCCCGGCTGTGCTGCAGTCTGACGTGGGGGCTGGTGCTGCTGGAGCTCGTGTGTTTGCTGCACGCGAGGCTCTTTGAGCAGCAGACGTACCTGTCCACGCTGCCCATCGTCTCCCTGAGCCTGAGGAAGGTGCTGTGGTTCGTCATTTCGTGGATGCATTACGCCGCTTACAGGTTTAAACCACAGAGAAGGAAGAGCTCGTTTCATTGAGAGCTTCTGAAGACTCCGTTCTGCTCAAACACCGAATCTTACAAAGTACAAATACTTGAAATAAGACCAAGCTAACTTATAATTGACATTAAGTTATCTTGATTGGACCCCTGCAAACTTGCTAAGGAACCCCCGTCCATCTTCCTGTAAAGGGCAAAAAAAACAATGACTGCCCTGCCAGTGTTTTTAGCTGTTCAGCAGGCACGTGCAGAGGAGGGGGGGCAGAGGGGGCTTGAGTCCCTGCCCCTTTTACCTTTGATGCCCCTAGTGCTCTTTTTTATTTTATTTGTATATTTTTAAAATGTTTTTTAAATTATTATTATTATTATTATTATTATTAAACTGTGCATCAGAAGGCCTGCTTGTGCCCCTCAGCAATAATATTTATCTAAATGTAATAATTTATCAAAATAAACTAGTCTGGCTGCCTTCAGTCTAATAATGACTCAGTTTCTATTCCTCCATGTTGTTCAGACTCCAGGTTCAAAGTGAGGAGAAGGAGGATCTGCGCCCTCTAACCGTTAAATTATGGGAGAGAATATTTTTTTGAGTTTGAAATCTATATAAAGAGAGAGAGAGAGATTAATTATGTGGAAGAAGCCGGCGCACCAGAGAGAACCTGAAACAAACAACCGACCAGAAGAGATGATTGTAGATTTCAGGCAGGACAGGATTAGATCAAAGCTTTTTTTCCCCATCAAGGCAGAAGAAGTTGAGGAATATAAAGGTGACGCAAAAGTGAAGTTTCTATAAGAAGGCACAGAGGAGACTGGACTTCTGGAGGAAGTCTGAGGTTGAGAGCATCATCTGTTGGGACAGCATCAATCCCAGGGACCTAAAACGGCTGGTTCTGTTCTGGGGGCATCTGTGGAACCTCTGGAGATGGTAATGCAGAGAAAGATTCTTCATCGGATCAAGAAATTTATGGACAATCCTGACCGTCTTCTTGGGACGGTCAGGATTGACTGTCTTGGGAGAGAAGAGCATCCGTCTTCAGTCAGAGGCTTCTTCAGGCTCAGTGTGGCACAGACCACTTCAGATCTTTCCTGTCAACACCCATCACCATCTTCAACGACTCTTTGAAAAATCTTGATGAGCTACAACAAATTTCTTTGGGATTCAAGTATTTTTTAATTTAACCTGAAACAGGAAATTGAACGTCAATCGGTAGATAGATTTTATCGGTCGAAATTCAATTTAAAATGAACTCAAAATGCGTCACTCTCCGACAAATAAAGAAGTCCACTGAAAAAATACATAACTCAGAAATAGTTAAAAACACCACAACAGAAAATCAACAAGGGAGTGCAAAATAAGCAAAAATAAAAAAATAATAACAATGGTTCCCATATGTTATTTTGGTGAGAAAACTCATTTTCTGTATCCTCAGTGGTAACTCGTTAAGCCTCAAAAAAAGGTTTCTGTCTTCTTGTTGAAATGGTTCCTTAGGACTGCGCTCTCTTCAGGAACACTGTCTCCAAATGTCGCCGTCTTTAAAACCAAAACTGAGTCTTCAGACTCGACTGTCTCTTTTTCAAGGCAAACATCGCCAGCCGGAGAAGTTTGCCGTTTGGGAAGATTAGAGAAATTGTTCTCTACCAAAGAGCTTTGTCCATTGGTACAGTTTTCCAACCTTTTTGGACTCTCTGTCTCTGACAACTGTCTCTGCTTTTTAAAGCGAACTTCCCAGCTGGGGGAAGAAACGGATCAAAAATGTCGTTACGGGAGAAGCAAACCTCCACAGCCGGGAAGTCTGGGGCGGTTTGAAGAGAAAAGAAAAAAAAACAAAAAACAATAATTTCGTAATCAGAAAAGCAAACTTCCCCGGCAATCGGGAGGATCAAACAGAAAAGAATCAAACTCATCGTAACTCGTCGTTGGAAGAGTGGAAAAGATTGTGCCCAGAAGAAGTGCTCTCGTCCTTCAAGTCACCTCTTGTCTTTGCTACCTGGAACAAACAACACAAACTTTCCTCATCCCTGTCGTGACAAAGTATCCAATGCCAAAGCCGAGGGGAAAACACACGCCGACCAACATGTCTGTCATAATGTAAATCCTTGCAATAAAACAGTGCTTAGGTTTGAAGAACTGGTCGGATGTGAACTGATGTTTTGAAACAGAAATATATCAGTGTTTATATCAGAGACATCATAAACACTGTAGAACACCAAATGCTACGAAGCATTTTTGTGTAGTTTCTAGTGCAAACATCTTAGCACCCTTGAAATAAGACAAAACTATTTTACAAGCAGCTTTTCGGCAAGATGTTTTAAGTTAAAAATCCTTGAACGTTGATAAAAGTACTACTTCCATTGGCAGATTAGATCAAATAGCAAGATATTTTTCCAGTGTTATGAGTAAAAAAAAAAAATCTGGCACTGGAACTTTTTAATCTATATTAAGAAATTATTGACCTAAAACGAGCTCCTGCATGTTTCGGAAAAGTCACGTACAAGTGGTAGTGGACATTTATCATGGTAAATTTATCCGAATAAGAATTTAGATTTTATCGACGGCACGATAAATTTCAATTGATGATATTTAAAACCCCCCCAAAGCTGACAGTAAGGTAATAACCGATCACTATTCTTTGTTACTGGCGTCTCAAAGAAGCGTATTAAATGGTATAATTTTCAAGAGCAATATTTCTAGCTGTCATTGCTATGAAACACAGTCATAGAGTTTCCCCAAAAATATGTAATAGTGATTATAGTCACTTATTATTGCCATGATGGCGCTTCAAAATATTGTTATAAAACTTTAACACCCATGCAGCAGCATAATGATGCATGAAGGGAGTGATGAGAGTTTGTGAACTTCATCATAACGGAAAGCTTTAACCAAATGAGACAGAGCAATATTGTTATTCCATCATCAGGAGGTCCAGTGACATCACTTCCTGTGTGTTTCAGAGCATTCTGGCTTCACGGTGTGACCTGAGGCCAGTTTCCTTTCTCCCAGAGACTTCCTGGCTGGTTTTGGCCTTACAGAGTGTTAAAACTGCACTCAGGACATTTGCCACAGCACCGACCCCCTCCGCACACCAGAACCGTGAGTCCAAACCGGTAATCTGCTGCTCTGTAATCTCATCTAACTCAAAAGTCACATCATTTCTCTGATTTTTCATTAATCTATTTCCTTCATAGAGTTCGCATACCCAGTTTCTTGTTGTGTTTTTTTTTTTCCTACCAAATTGTTTCTAGGTAGTTTTCCAGCTGAACGTGTTCAAAAGAAACCTCCCAATCTGAAAACGATGCGGCGGTCATCACAGATTGAGAGACACCCAACTGAGCGTTCATGCAACCGGCGCTTTTCCCACGTCCAGCGCAGGTCATATGGGAAGTAGGACCAGACCCCTTTTACTTTTGATGCCCTAGGGCCCCTTTTGATTTTTGATTGGGTTTTTTTTTTGGGGGGGGGGGGGTTAAAAAGAAAAAAAGAAAATTAGCTTAATATGTGGTAAAGAAAAATAATATAAAATTTTAATCTAAAAGTGCCAGTACATCTACAACACTATACATTTCTTGTAATGCCAACGGAAAAAGCACTTAACTGAAATAGAACCGTTGAACTATTAGGACATGTACTAAAAGAAAAGTAAGTACAACTACACACACACACACACACACACACACACACATATATATATATATATATATATATATATATATATATATATATATATATATATATGTATATGTATATATATATATATATATATATATATATATATATATATATATATATATATATATATATATATATATATATATAATAATACAAAAATCTTACTGTACTATTTTATTTTCATTAAATTTGATCAGATATTAGTATTTTTGCCAATTTTCAACCAATTTACTGAGCCAACTGCCGAGCGCGCGCGCTCACTCACCGATGCTCTGACGATGTTTGAAGCTAACGGGATTTTTTTTTCCCCCAGCCGCAGCTGCTCACAAAGGAAACTTCCAGAGATTAAAAAATAAAAAATAAATTTACTATTTTCAATTATATATTTTGCGAAACTATACCAATATTGTTTTTCTTACCGTTTGTCCAGATTTTATCAGCTCTTTCAGGCTGTAACAAAAGCAACGGTTAGCTGTGAGCTCTCAACCGTGTCTGACGCGTTCTGAGCAGAATCACAGCGCAGTAGTGAAAGGGGCGGGACAACCAACCCCATTGGCTGATGTAATATCAAACCACGACAGCCTTTGGTTGCCCAATCCATCAATTAAAAACAATCACCCAAAGGCCTATTTCACAGTTTTAAAGACTTTTAGCACTTTTTGATATATATATTTATGAGTAAAATAAATATATAAAACAACAATTTACTATTTTCAGTAGGAGGGAGAGGGAAGTAGTTTAGCAATGTTAGCTTCTAAAATCTTTTAAGATTTTATTGGCCCAAATAAATAGGCAGTAATGTCTCCCTGAAAGTTTCTTATGATGATTGTAGTTTGTTTTTTTTTTCTTTTTTTAAGCTTGGCTGATTGTAAAGGTCATCTGAAGCTATAACGAGCCATTCCCTGCATACATTTTACATTTCCTGTTTGACCAGGATCTGGCCTGCAGAATCCAGCATTTGCTGTGGTGAAGCCAGCGCTTGCTTTGTGCTCTTACGCAGAAAATTATTCCATTTTTACTATCACTATTTTCCCAGAACTCTCCTTAGGATTTTTTAAAAATTTATAACCAGTTACTTGAATTTCCCCACCCGGGGACAATTAAGAGTATTTCTGTTCTATTCTTGCCTACTTGACTAAGAATGCATGACTTAATGAATGTAAAAGCATTTATAATTTATTCCTCATATCGTGTTTGGGAAATTCACCCTACATCTTTAAGTATTTTGAACAAATGTGTCTTCTTCTTCCAGTCAAAGGTCTTGATGAAATGTTACATCTTGTCCATTTGGATGGTTATCTTACTTTACGATGGGATAAAGGGTAAAGATGCTCATGTATTGATTTTCTGTTGATTTGTTTTAATGAACATGGCAGAAATGATGCTGCCACAATTTGTAAGTGTGTTTTTAACAATGCTGAGTGAATAAAAAGAGCTTGTGAGATTAATTATGCCCATTTCTTCCTGTTTTTTTAAATCACCATTTGTAATTTCTTTTTTTTTTAAATCATTTTGATTATATTTGCATATTGTTACTGTAAAACCAACATAAGCATTTTATCGAACAGTTCACAAAGGATTCTGCGAATTAAATAAAACGGAAATAAAACTTTTCTATTGGGATTATAGATCATTATCAATTTTTTATCTTAATTTTTTTTACAGTGTATGAGTTATGGATTGTTATTGTGGAGAAGTGCCTGCACGTGACGAGAAAAACACAAGCTGACTCGTTTTTAGGTCAATTGGAAACGGACTGAATATTTTCTTGCAGCTTCACCTTCGCGCCGCTGGAACTGAAATGATCCTGGTGAGCGTCTGCGTTGTGATCACTGTGTAGCAAATGAGACATGTTTGTACTTTACATTCAGGGACACAGACGCCTGGAATAACAGTAATAAAAAGAGCTTTTTAACACGTGTTGCTCAATGAGGTCAACCTGAGGAATGAACTTTGTTTTCTCATAATTTCCTACGTGATTCAAAGTACTATAGAAAAATTCCATCTGCCTGCCTCTTAATGATTCAGTCTTTTCACTATTAATGGACTGAAGCAGGGATTCTCTGATCCCAGCTGTCGCCTCAGGACGATACGGGTTTAAGCTTTTTTAAATTATTAGTATCGTTTACCCTAACTTAACTTAACTGGTCTTGATGCAATATGTTATTCTGGAAGCTGCACTTCAAATAAGTCATGATTTTTAACAATCGTGACGTATTTCATTTGCTTACCTTCCAAAACTAAACTTCAAAACAAACACAAAATAAAATAAAAGCGTCTATAACTTTAAATTGTGAAATAGAGACAGAAGTGGCAGCCGCTGCTCCTTGTGTTGGAACCATTTTTCCTGAAGTTCCCATCAGAAAGCAGCTGAAACACCAGCCGATAAACTTTATGACGCAACTCGACGTGGTGCAGTTTAAATATAGTGTTGTTTTACGTAGCGCTGGTTTTACAGAAGCATGATCAGAACATGCCTACGGGATGGGCGGTTTTTACTTCCTCGTCGGTAGGACTGTCAAATTTTTCCAACCGAGATTTCCAGGGTTTGAATTTAGAAGGCCTTGGGTGAAGACCTGCAGCTTGATGTCTTTAATCTCACTGAGTCACCAGGCTGGTTTTGTGAGCTGGCAGCAGCGGTTCCCTACCTGTCATATGGAAAAGGAAACAACGTTAGCGGCTACAAAATAGACACGCCTTGGCTGCAGGGCAACTTCTCTAGCAATTTTACGCTGACATTCACGCACCGACCGTTTATTTACTTAATTTTAACCTCACATTTAAGCTCATCTTCTTCCTCCTTTCAGTCCCTTGTGAACTTTCCGTCTGTTGTCTTTAGTCACGATCCAGAGTTCTCCACCTACCACCTGCTGCTTACTCATAGCAGCGAAGTATCAGTAGTATCGATACGTTTTTAAAGTAAAACAAAATGTGATGCATTTTCTTTGAGTAAATGACCTCAGCTTAGCGAATTTATTGTTTTTCAGCCGCCTGGTTTCTGTTTTGCGAGGACACACACACGCACACACACACGCACGCACGCACGCACGCACGCACACACACACACACACACACACACACACACACACACACACACACACACACAGAGGCTCTTCTGTGTGTTTCAGTCAAACGGGGTCAAACCGATAACGCGCCATGTTGAAAACGCAGAGACGGCACAAATGCACCCTGACGTCTCAAATACCAGCTGCTTCAATCAGCCATGCTGGCCGCTGATGGTCAGACAAATCACAAAAAGAACCTGATGTAGGTGTTTGCGCCACTTTATTTCACGTTTTGTTACACCAAAAAGAACTAAAAACTTGAAATGGTGCACATTTGTTGAGTGGACTATTAACAAGTTACAAATGTGTTAATAGGAGAAATGTTTATAAACATATAAATAAATATATTTAGAAATAATGTTTTTTTTTTTATAATTATTTTTTTCATAAATAAATACAAATATTTCTAAGTTTTTATAAATAAAAGAGTCTAAAATATATTTTTATAGATTAATTTATAAAAATACAAACCTTTTTTACAAAAAACAAGTCAATTTGTGACATGTGTTAAAAGAAATTTTAATAAAAATATAAATAAATATTTTTCTAAATGATGCTATTTAGAAATAAATAAATAAATCTATATATATATATATATATATATATATATATATATGTTTTATAAATTTAAAAACTAATACTTTTTTATAAATCAATTTGTAAAAACTGAATTTATTTTTTATTTTATAAAGAAAAATAAATCAATGTGCACCATCTTTCAGATCTTTGTGTGTATTGTCCTTCATCCTGTTTTGCGCTACTGTGTGTTGGTCTGGCATATTAAAAGATGTTAGAAGGTAAATTATCTGCAGGTGTCTATGTATCCAAACAGAGGGACTTACTGGAGACTTACTGCAGTCTCCCGGTTTAAGCAGCTTCAGTTCGCTTTCCTGCTATTTGTGTTATGTCCAGCAGGTGGCAGCAGAGAACTACTGCGCCACTTTTCTAAGTCATATCCAACAAATTCAGCAGAAAAAAGTAAAAAGTTTGCATTAAGTACTTGCTAAGGTTTGGGTTATAAATATACTGTTTAAGGGTAAGCGGGCTATAGAAATGAATTTAATAAATAAATGGGAGTCACTGTAAAGTCTTTGTGAAGACAGAAATGCATGTGTGTGTGTATGTGTCTAGAACTAATCAATTATGGTTGGAAATGGAGGAGCAGCATTCTTCCTTCCCGTGATGCTCTCTGCTTGGCAGTTAGCAGCTCTATGTGTTTGTGTTTGAGAATCCGCCAACTAACAGATTTAGTTTGTTTCTTGGACGTATCCTAGCTAATGTATCTATTCAGTATATACAATCAAAAACCATGGAATAAACATAGTCGTATAGATTACTACTGAAAATGTGAGAAGAAAAGTTTTCAAATAATCACGTAAGCAAGATTATTATTATTATTATTATTATTATATTATTATTATTATTATTATTATTATTATTATTATTTGGTTCTTTGTTATTGATGCTATTTTTGGAGGTATTTTTCTAGTGAAATTTGAAGTGTAATGATTGTCCATCCACTGTAGTTCAAATGAAAGAGATGCTACACTAATGGGTCGACCATTAAATATAGGTTTAATTGTTATATGTCTGTAGTATTCAAACAATAAATGAAACGTTGCGTAGGTAGATAATGAGTGGGGATGTTGGTGAGTTTGTATTTTCACCACATTGCGGCTGATGTTTGCAGATGCAAACGTGTCAAGGAAACGTTTCCCCCCAGTTCGACAAAGCCACAATGAGATCATGAAGATAAAATGAGAAAGTCGCATCATGAGTAAGACCTGCCTTTTCTTAGCACGCGATGTGTCTGAACTGCAACCTTTGAAAACAAAAGTGTAAACAGGTTTGGGCTGGAAAGAAAACACTTCTGAGGAACGGAAAAACAACATTTCCGTTCCTCAGCTTAACAACCGGCTGCAAGGCGACGTATCCGTGTTTAAAAAAAACAGCTGAGAGCAGGTCATGGTTCTGTTGGATCCTCTTGGGTTCAGGACAAACCACTCCGCTGAATCTGGGCCAGGAAAGACTGTCCTTTGTGTCGGTCGTCCACGAACACGTTGAAGTCGATGAAATCGTGTCAGGACTCTTCAAATGTGTCAATGGCTATGTCCAAGATAAGTCAAGACAGGCAGAAACAGGTTTACGGTCAATCAATCGAGTTTATTTGTGTATCGCATTTTGGCAACAATGTAGTTCATATAGTCAACTGTGAAACCAGTAACAAATGTAACGGAATAATGACGTTTGTCACTTGGGATAACTAATCAAAATAGTAGAAACACGGCAAAAAGGTAATCGGCAAATTACTATTTTCCCTGAACAGATATTACCCTGTACACTGTTTTATTGTATTTTGGAAAACACCATTTATTTTTCAAATATTTTCTCAGATAAATAAACTTTTTAAAACCTAAACCTTTCACGTGTGCGAAGAAATTTGAGCTTGACTCTAAATATGTGTGTGATTGTGCAGCGAGGGCTCCTCCCTACGCCTGTGTATTGTCCTTCTCTCTCTGCAGGGAGACATTTGTCGGTAAATGCAAATGAAACCTTCGGCTATTTTAGGTTGCAAGGCAGCGCGCATGATTCTGAAGAAAGACTTTATATTTAAAACTGAGCAGTCAAACAAACTTCCTCCACCCGCTCAAGATCCACCAGGACGGCAGACTCGCATCGCCGCGGCAACAACGCCAGCTATCGGGCTATTTGGCTAAAAGAAAGGCCTTTCAGGCTTATATGGCGTAGGTGGAGACGGATGGCTTTTTCTCACGAATAAAGCAAAGGAGCACATTAAAACGTAGGACTTCATCCAAACGTAAAGAGACGACAAGGGAAGCCTGCTGGAGCGAGCTGTTCACATCGTTTCTGGACATTTTGGTTTTGTGAACAAAGAGAGGAATGCGGGGAGTAATCACTGCAACCCAGAGGGGCGATCAAACTGAACAGTCAGCAGGAAATACAGAACCACACAACACACTTCCACGCATTCAGCCTGAACACGGGCGATGTGTTACTTCATGGTTTCTAACGTCCAACAGGTGAAAGGATTCTCATCTAGGTTCCCTGAAAAGCAGAGTGAAAAAAAAAAAAAAATCTTCTGATTTCTTAAAAGACTTCAAATCTTTCGCTGAATTTTTGAAGATTTCAAATTCATGGACAAAGAAAAGCCATAAAAAGTCAAACCCTAACTGGTCAGGGTTAGGGTTAGGTGTAAAACAGATAACCGGAGAGAGCGGAGATTGCTTTGCAGCATTTACACAACCAGTATCACGGAGACGACCAGCTCCGTCTGCACAGGCTGGGGTCAGTCTGGTCAGTCCGTCTGTCTCGCCTCGCCGTCTGGAGGAACAAGCTCTGACCCACAGCTGCTCAAGCAGAAAACCCTCCGGTGTAAAGCCTCCGATCGACCTCAGCCTTGTGTGGCTTTAACGAGACGAACGGCGTCGATGGTTACCGCCGCTTATTTACTTCATTTAAATCTGATCGTCACAGCTGAACTGCGGGGGGCCACAGCTGGCTCCAGACCATAACACTAACCAGGACACAACTCGGTCCTTGTGTTAATATCTGTCCATAAAGCCCCACAAAGCGCAGGACTCCTGCGCTGGTACAGCCTCGCTGCCTTTGTACGGCTCTGTTGTCAGGGCAGAGGTATGTATGGCACAACAGGGCTGCCCCCAAAACTCTCCTGGAGCCAGTGAAATAGAGGATGGGCTGAGGCGACGGGAGGGCAGCAAAGGAAATACACTCATCATCGCATTAAAGGAGAGATGGACAGAGGAAAAGAGGAGAGGATGGAGGGCGGGCGGGTAGAGGAGGAGGACGAGTGGGGCTGCAATAATAGGGTTTTTTTTTTTTTGTTTTGGTTGGTGTGACTCACAAAGGCTTGGCCTGGTTAGCACTGCTTAGTTACCGTTACCAAACACATTAGCAGCCAGGGGGCCAGCGTGAGGACTGAAGGGCATTTCTGTTCTTCAATCTAACCTGGTGTTAGTTATGATGGACCTACAAAACACCTGTGACTTTTGACCCTTTGCAACTAAGTCACTTAATCATGCGAGGCGCCACGTCGGACATCGAACGCGAGGGACGGATCTGTTGAACAGAGCAACCGCGATTGTTGTTCCAATTTCTTTCTGCCACCTTGGACCCTTAGTATCCATGGCTTCTACTTGTTTTAAGCTAATTTGTCTGTGGAAGTAACAAATCTATTTGGCGCTCATAGACGACAATATTTAAAAAAGTTGGAAATAGCAAGCGTAGATACCAACCCATAAAGGCATTTCCCCGTGTTCCCGAGGAGACTTAACCCTGTGGCAGTCCTAAGAGACGGGGAATGGGCGGGGAGATTTGGACCCTCTGTGATGTCACATGTGCTGTTACGAGTTTTTTGTGTGGTTTCAGGAACTGACGGTCTGATGGGACAACCCCCTGCTTCCAGGCTGTCCAACCGTGACATTTGCTGTGCCCCTTCTGAGCATCGCGCCAAGACCTCGAAAGAATTGAAGACCTACAAAGTTTACACACTCACTAGTTTTTTGCTACATTAGTTCCAGTGAAAAGTTTGAGAACCCCTGGGCTCACATGATAGCAGTTCATTTTCTCTATGGTAGCTAAGGATTAGAGGCCTGTCTTCTCTATCCTGCGATATTTGATGGTATGAAGTCATAGCGGGAAGAAAGTTTAGCATTGTGTGGCGGAGAATACGCTCAGAAAACATCTCAACGAAACTTGATCGTCTCTGAGCACCGATATTGATTTGCTTTATGGGATTACTTTCAAAATTACTACAAACGCATGGCTGAAATGGAGAAGGAAAATAACTAATGACACCATTACGGGTTATGGGAAATACTTAAAGGAAAACTTAGAATGTTTTGTTGGGTTTTTTTTTAAAGGGAATCTAATAGAGATGTCTTAAGTAACTTGGCACTTCACTTTACTTTAGATTGCACTTCACTGAACTCTGATGTGGGAATTTAGGTCCAACGGAAAAGATTTGGAAATATATATTAATATTTAAAATCCTTAGAAACATTTGGTTCTTTGCTCAAAACTTCAAAGTCAAAGAACCTCAAGCAGAAGTTTTGGCTAAGCCTGCCAGAGGCACACCTACAGAAATAACCCTAAAGGTTGAAGGTCATACAAGCATGTTTACATTTTATTAATGCAACATGTCCACTATATAAAAAGGTTAAGTCTTCAAGATGTAACTTCTTCATTCAGTATTCGTTTAGAATGAAGAAGCCAAACAATTAATATGACGAATGATAAATTCTGAATCTTTTCTTTAAAGTTTCTGTTTTTAGCCTCCAGTGAGAAAGAAAAATATTTTATGGTTCAAGGAAAACAAAAGCACACAGGCAGTTTTTATACTTTCGTTTCACGTAATCGGAAACCGAAACCCCTTGCTGACGGCAAAACGTGATACTCTTCATCCCAGACATGTTTGAAGTCCGCAGCTGTTTTATTATTATTACCGAGTCCGAGGAGAGAGGCTGTCAAATAAGAAATGCTTCGCGCCCGCTTTGCAGGCTTTCAGTCAAGCAGACGGGCCCCTGATCCAAACTGACCCCTCCGTATTGGAAAACGCTTTAAACGGCTGTGTAGACTAAACAAAGCCAGAGTTTCTCTGCCCACTCCTCAAAAAAACCGAAGCGTTCTTAAAGAGCACTTCCTGCACCGAAGCCCATTAAAGACGAGAGCTGTCTGTCGGCCCAAGACCGAGCGCTGCGTGTCCATACGGCCGGGAATTTAAAGCATGGACTTTTTGTTTTATGGTTTGCTTATAAATAGGGTTGTCTTCAGTCTGTCCAAAAGCAATCCCCTCAGCGAGGAGATAGGAACCATTTGTTTCGAAACATTACTTGGTGAACTTAGTGGTAGAGATACCACTGAGTTTCTTAACATGTTGTCCCGTTAAGAAATGTTCTCGTGTGACCAGTCTGAGGTTAACATTTGTTAAAAATAGGCAATTTAAATTTACATTTTTTATTTTTTTAGCTTTACAACATGCTATAATGTTATTCCCTCGTCAAAAACATGCCTGGAGGGTTGCTTTGACTCTTTCATGCATGTTTGAGAAATCCTTTGATCTCCATGGCAACCATTTAGCTGTGCAAAACGCATGGTTGGACCAAGCCCCGCCTTTGAGGCGCAGCTACACCTCGGAGCTGCAATTTCCAAGTTTCTGCATCACAGAGCGACCCTGCCCCACTCGGCTCCTTCAGACTAGCCGGCAGTAATTAGCAACACCTAAGTTGAGCTTGTTACACGAGCTACTTCTCAGTGCAACGCTGATAAAAATGTTGTTAGAGGGGTAAAAGAGGAGCCATGTTGTGACGACTTCCTGTAGGCGGAGTTTCAGAAAGAGCAGAAGCTTCTTAAAGAGAGAGAGGTCAAATTTCCAAAGTAAAATTTCTTTTGAGTAACATTTGACATGAACAGCACTTTTACAACAGCTAAAGTTAACACAGTTACTTGATTGTGCTTAAAAAATATGTCCTAGAAAACACACGACACTGCCCTTTTAAGACCTCGGTCACTTTCCTAAAATATTTTTTAAAAGGCTGACATTTAGGGAACAATGCAGTCTGTAAGTGCTTTGTCTTGATTGTTTCTTTAAGGACCCAGAAGGGAAGAATAAATAAAAAAGAATATATAATCACCCCCATGGGGTTTCCACGGCACAGCAGCCTCCATGTATGGCCATATCCCCATTTATAAAAAAATGTACATCTAAGAACTTGTAACAATGACAAAAATGCAACCTTGATGAAAGAAGCAGGCCAACATGACGCAATGGAACACAGTTCCACACCATTCATCCCAATGAACTCTAACTATTCAAAACACTACGGAGCAATGTTTTACAGTTAGGCCTTTCATTTAGGCCCCTCACAGCTCCTGTCTTCCAGTCCCCGTCAGAAGAGGACGCCGTGGAACGGTGGTTCTAGGTGTCGCGCACATCAAGCACGGCAAAAACCTAAAACTGTGGAGGATTTATGTTCGGAAACGCCGTGAGGGAAATCTGTTTTCATCACTCATGCGTTCACGAACACATGTTCCTCAACGCCGGTAATTAAGGAGGCTTGAAGGCTTGTGCTGGTGTGTGTTGGGCCGTGTGTGTCCTCACAGTTATGTGTGTCTGAGTTCAGTAGTGGGCAGGATGTCCTGTCCTCCCTGCTGCTATTGTGGAGCGGTCAGCCTGCCAGACGGCCACAAAGACCACTTCCCCTCTGTCCAGAGCCTCTCTATCTGTATGTCGCTCACACACACCCACACACACACACACACACACACACACACACACACACGGTCACAACCCAATGCCATCCTGAAAACAATGGGAACCTGTCCAACACCGCCCTGCCACCTGGTTAAAAATAACTCTTTTGGTGGCCTCAGACATTATGACTGTGTTGTAACAATGGTGTGGCAGCACTTTGATCAACCGAAACAGCAAGATATCGTCGCCCTGAGACTTCATGCACCCAAGCCAGAAGCTTTCTATTTTGTTGTTGTTGCGGTTCCGCGCGGTGCTGGTAGACGGTGAATTTATTTTAAGCCTTTATTCTGTTTCCTTTGTGACCTTTTCGTCCGTGGGGACGTTTTAAAGAGAGTCAGCTCCATGTCACAACCGAGACGAGCACGTTACGTCTCCTTAAACGAATCGAACGATGTTTGCAGGCTGTTGCAACGGACGCAAAGGCAGGAGCAGAAAATGTTTAATTCGATCAGTTCTATCCCGGAACCGTTTCAGCCCGCAGATCCAACACCGCGCTGCTTCTTCAAGCGCAATGAATCTACAGATTAGATTCGGATTTCATTTTTCATGGTTGTCTCCCATGGTTGTTTTCAAATCTGACAACAAAGCAGCGTCGCATGCTTCCCCTGGACCTGCAACATTTTAACCTGCGACACTGGAAAACACCAAACGCCGTCTCTCAAACTCTCGGGTCGGATTTTAGCCCTGGAATTTACCCAAAGCTTTCATTTCCCCTTCGTGAATCCGATTTTTTTTTTTTGTCGACTCGGCCGCTCAGCCGTTTTTCAAAGTGAAAACCCTCTGAGCTCCCAGCTTTCCATGAAGACACCTGAAGGCTTCGCGCCCAGACGGACTGCTATTCGCAGTTTCATTCGCGTCGACAAAAACCTGAGCTTCATCTAGAGAGAGAGAGAGAGAAAAAACACAGCAGCCCACATAATGATGCTGCCACCACCGTGCGCCTCAGTGGGCGCGTTTTTTTGAAGTCACACACCGAAAGCTCCAGTTTGGCTTCATCAGTGGTTTGCACATGTGCCGAATCACATGCTGAATACATGTGTTGGAGATAATTAATGGAGATGTTTTTGAGAGCGAATGAAGGTGCAAACAGATAGACGGTCAATCGGAGGCCCTCCTCCTCCTCCTCCTCTTCCTCCTCCTTCATCCTCGAGGTGCTATTGTCTCGCTTCCTGTGGCCGAGCAGCCCTCTGTGTCCGCGCGCGCTCGCGCACACACACTCTCTCTCTCTCTCTCTCTCTCTCTCTCTCTCTCTCTCTCTCTCTCTCTGTCTCCCGCGCGCGCGCGGCAGCAGTTCTGGGGGTGGCTGTGATTGCGGTCCGGTCCGGTCCGGACGACCGGAGCAAGTCGTCGGGATTAATGGAGGGACTCGCACCCGCGGGATTTGCTCCAAGCACATAAGCTGCTCTTCTCTCGCCGGGGAGCCGGCAGTCGGCCTCGGAGCGCGTTGGGGTCCGGGGGAGGGGAGGGGAGGGGGGAAAAAAACCTCGAGCGAGTGGTTCTGGAGAGTTTTGGTCCAAACGAACAAAGACCGGGACTCCGGACCTTTGACAGCTGGAAGCCCCTCGGTGAGGCGGGCTGTCATCAGCTGCCGGTGAGTGTCTCTGCACACAGGCCTGCTTTTTTTGCTCAAGGTGTTTTCTGTCCAGAGGTTTTCAACTACTGCAACAACATATATTTACAAAAGAAAAAAAAGATACATAATTCATTTACCAAACTGCAGAAAACCAAAAAGCTTATTTTCTTCGCTTCACATGCAATAGTTTGATTTGAGCGGATTGCTGTGTATGGATGTGTGAAGGACTTCCTGAAGCATCACACTTGGCAACAGGCGTGATGTTGCATGTTAAGTATTTGTTAAAATGAACAGCGATGCTATGTAATCCCATTTGAAGATGTCTATAGAAGAGTAATGGAGAAAGAAAAGAAAAGAAAAAGACAGTTTTAAATCTTGTGTTTTTATTGTGAACAGCAGGTTAAGTGAGATAAATGTGAAAATCTCTATGAAAGGAGCCAGGTGGTGTTTTGAACCAAAGATCTGCAAGGCATGAAGTGAGTAAAAGGACCAATAGAGACGACCAAAAACTTTAAAAATGCAAAAACGACGGGGCAGCAAAGTGAGCAGCACCAGGCGGCCATCTTGCAGGTCACCCCCTGCGTGTCGTTGTTAGCTCAAAAACTTTGGTTTGGATGAGATGTTCCCTTTGTGAGAGCGGCGGCTGGAGCTGCTTTCGTTTCCGCTCCGTCACCGTTTCGTTCCCGTCGACGTTCCAACTAGCAGAATTTGAGCTGTCGGGTTTTTTTTTTTTCAGCCAGCTGGCCGGTCGTGTGCAGCTTTCTGCAGCTCGCGCCTCATTAAGATCGTAGGAAACGTACGACAAAACAAAAAGAAGGTGGTTTTGAAACTGTAGTGACTTAAACCCAGTGCTTATTCTGCTAGCGCATTGTGAAGACGTTTGTTATTTAGTTTCAAGTTAGTTTTGTTTTAGTTGTTTTTTTCTTTTTTGTAATTCGAGTAGACTGGACCACAGTGTCTCTCCTCAACGCGAATGACTTTCTCCTTGTTTCATGATTCTCTTTCTGCCGGATCAGAAAAACCTCCATGGCTGCTTTCTCGACTCGCCAACCTTCCCACTAAAGCTAGGCCTGACTGGACTTTGTTTCCCTCGAACGTCTTTGTGTCGTTGTTGCTCTAAAACAATGAAATGTCACCAGAGTTTATGTAAATTTTTACTACATTTGATGTAGAAAGGTTACAATTTTAAGTTCCAACTGAATTTCGTAAAGTTACAAACCTTGATATCACCAAGCTAAGCTAAGCTAATATTTAGGATGACATGAAATGGTGAGTTCTACCTTGAAAACGGGTAAAATTTCCAGATTATAATAAACTGGTAGAAACCAGCATCTTGTTCTACGCTTCACTTCGTCCGGAGGATCTGGACTCTCGGCTATTGAGAAACTATTGCTTCCTGGAGGCCAGAACTCTGTTAAAGTTTTGACAAAAAAAGGTCAACAACGTTGTTCACAACTTATCCTACTCGCTGATTGGCCTGCTCAAAAAAATCGACTGGAGGAATCCAAGTCAATGGGAGGAAGCCCAGACGCACTGGAAGGAGATTATAATCGAGAGGAGTTGCATAGAAAGGCTCAGATTATAATCCCTTCCAAACCATTGACACGCACATCGCTTCACGTGTTCCTTTTCTTCTTCGCTGAAACGTCGTCGGGTCGTCCGCGGAGGTGTTTCTCAGCCTGAACAGAATCCTCTGTGACCCCAAGACGTGGGTTTAAAACACAACCCTTTTTTTTTTTAAAGTTGTTTTCCCCCAGCCTTCCCTGTCCTCCCCCTTTGCTTGTGTGAGAAAAGAACAGCTGGATGTGAGCCGGGCCCGAACTCGATCTCTCCGTGTCAGCGGGTCCCAGAGGCCTGTTCCTGTCGCTCCTGCGTCCGGCCGCGGGGGGCAAAAGCCCTCGCAACCGCGCAGCTGTCCGCGACCCGCCGCGTGAGGTGCACTCCTTCACTCTCTCTCTCAGGACCCAAATCCCCTCGGCAGGGCCTCAAGCGGAGCCCCGTCTAAAAGTGCCGCGCAGAAAGTGGCACGCAGAGACATGTGAGTGTTTGCCCTGCTTGTGTGCTCGCATGCGGAGGCTTCTGCATATGTAAATGTGTGTGTTTGCTGCAGACGGGTACAGTGAGGCCATTGTGAGGGGTGGATGGGAGGCTTTGGGGGTTGTGGGGGGGGAGGGGGGGTGAAAACGCAGTGGAGATGTCAGAGTGCAGCTGGCGCAGGACGAGGACTTCAGGCCGGAGCGGCGCATTGAAGGAGATCAGGCTGAACCGGACGGTTCTTCACAGGACAGCCAGGTTACCTGTGTTTTATGACGTAATAAGTCCAGTTCGACTTGCTACACATTGCGTCGATTTTTCATTGAACTCCCTAAACCTTTTTATATATATATATATATATATATATATATATATATATATATATATATATAGAATATTAGAAATATCCAAAAGATAAATAAACAAATAATCCATTCCCTTTCTTGAATAAACGTCTTATTGCCTAAAATGCAACAACATGGCGGTCCTCCAGTGAATTTCAATGAGTGAAAATGAAACTGTCACTTGCATGTTTCACAAAGAGACCGCTTATTCTGAAACACGGGGAGCCAATGTGTCGTTTTATGCTTTTTTTTGTTTTCTTACATTTGTTCTTCTTTCTTTCCTTTTGGTTTGTTGTTTCGTTTCATTTCCTTCCAATTCACGCAAAGCACTTTGATTTACCTTGTTGCTGAAAATGAGCCACACAGATCAGACTACCTGTCCTCCTTTACTCCAGCCAGCGAGTCATCCATTCACAACGATAAATCACTTGGTTTCAGGCCGTCAAAGGGAATCTTGCAGCAGTTCAGACTTGAATCTTCTTGAAGTCGGTTGGCTTTTGTGGAAAAACAAAATCTAAGTACATTTGTTTTTTTTGTCCGTAGTCGGGGTGAAGTTCTGCAGCGGTCCAGAGCAGAAATATACCAAACACCAGATGTTGTTGCCATCTGATTTTAGCCACCTGTTCCCGGCCTCAGCAGATATTGAACAGCTGTTCCCACATGACGTGTGACTAACAAACCCAAAACCTTGAGCGTCAAAGCTTTCATTTTGAGAAATCAGCTCTGCAGCGTACAGTAGGCAGTATAAAGTTTTACTGCTTGGGTGGTTTGCATTACTTTAGCTGTTAGCGCCAAGTGGGCGTCCAGATTTTCCATCATTCGTTGGACAAATGTGAGAGCTGCTCGGCCATGTCTCAAAACGGTCCTGCAGTCCGCCACTTCCCCTGAATTACAAACATTTCAGTAAGTAAACAAACGCAAGGACTGGATTTTGCGCGGCGGCTCCCTCCAAACCGAGCGACCCGGCAGCTGGAATCCGCTCACAGATTCTCCCATGCACCCGAATGCCGATTTTTCACAGAGAGCTTCTTCTTGACCACATCAGTCTGTTAAACCCGCAGGACAGTCAAACCAGGCCCACAGAAAAGGCTCGGCAGAAAAACGCGAAGGCTGTGAGACACAGCAGCTCCTTTTCCAGCCCGGTGTTCACGCTGTGGTGTTTATGCACCGCAAACACATAAAATGCTACCAAGTGCTTCTGATCTGGTGAAAATATCTTAATACACTTGAAGCAAGACAAAACTAACTAACAAATCACTTTTCAGCAACACATACGAGCCACTTTCTTAGTCAATAATTCCTTAATGTTGATTTAAAAGTACTTTTCCCACCGGTGTATTTTTTCACTTATACAAAGAGATTTCTTCCCAAAAGTGAAATAATCTGCCAGTGGACCTAATACTTTTTTATATATCATTATTAATTATTAATGAATTATTGACTGAAAACAATCTGCCGTATCTTCCTGAAAAAGGTAGTTTGGTTTTAATTTCAAGTGTACTCAGATATTTCCAGTAGAAATTAAGCTAAAAGTACTTGGCAGCGTTTTGTGTTTTAACAAGGAGCTACTTTGAATCAGGAATGTTTGCATGGTGAGAGCCGGAAATGAAAAGCAGACCGTCGTGGAATAAAAATCTGCATGGATTTACTGAATTCAACATTTGAAACGAAAGGTAAACAGTCGGTGCCTCCATTGCCTCCATTGTTCTTTCTATGCACATTTCTAACATTTCGTTTGTTCCCTGTTTTTATCGCCGCGCACATTCATGGCTTGCTTTCTGGGGAACGACTTTTATAGTCTGGAAGTTCCTGAGTGCCGTTTCCTTTTCTCTCCGCAGGACGACCGGCGATCCGAGCGGCCGCGCATCCTGACCGAGTCCGGCTCCGTCCGCCCGGGGGTCCGTGATGACTTGGAGGGGGCTTCAGCGGACGGTCCCCTGCTGACGCCCAGATTTCCGCCGCTTTCCCAAGGATCTATTTGTGTCCTTTTTTTTTTTCGTTTTGTTTTTTTACAGTGAAGACTTTGCCTCTTCCCTCGCCATGGCCAGCCTTGTGATTAACGAAACTGGAGTGGAGGATTGCGGGATCGACGACTCCTTCAAGTACAACTTGTACTCCGCGGTTTATAGCGTGGTCTTCGTTTCGGGTCTGATGACCAACTGCGCCGCCCTCTTCGTCTTCTGCTTCCGGATGAAGATACGCAACGAGACCACAATGTTCATGACCAACCTGGCGTTTTCGGACTTGGTCTTCGTCTTCACGCTGCCGTTCAAGGTCTTCTACAACGTCAACCGCAACTGGCCCTTCGGAGACGGGCTCTGCAAGGTGTCCGGGACGGCCTTCATCACCAACATCTACGGCAGCATGCTCTTCCTCACCTGCATCAGCGTGGACCGCTTCCTGGCGATAGTCTACCCGTTCCGATCGCGCTCCATCCGCACGAGGAGGAACGCGGCGCTGGTGTGCGCCGCCGTGTGGCTCACCATCGTGGGCGGAGGGATCTCGGTGACCTTCTTCTCCACCATCAACAGCAGACACAGAGCCACCACGTGCTTTGAAGGATTTTCCAAGAACACCTGGAAGACCTACCTCTCCAAAATCACCATCTTCATCGAGGTAAGCTGAGCTCAGGCAGACGTTCATGTTCAGTAAGACATCTGGAGACACATATTTGTCAAAACTTTGTGCTTTATCGGGGTTTTAGACGACAGACCGAAGCAAAATGCTGCGCTACTTTGAGCTGAAGGAAAGTGATACACATTCACTTCAGAGATTTTTAAAGTGTCGACAATTTCAGCCTCCAGTGGATGGAGAGATTCAGGCTGTAAGTGCATCAACGTCCAGATCGGCAAAAAGTAATTGCCTCCGGGGAGTTGGGTTGTGAGCGCGAGCAACACTTTTCACATTTTATTTGTCAGTCCGTGGATCAGAACCATGCATCATCATGATTCCACGTCAGAGTTAGAAACTACTTCAGCCTTTACCATCCAAAGAGCCGTTTTGGCTCTCAATCCAAATAAATAAAGTTTCTTTAGAGCCGCAAAAGTTACATTGCCTTTTGAAAGAAGTACAATTGATCATCATTTTTGAGAAATACAGTACCTATAATAGGTCGTGTGTTGTCACTTCTGAAGAACAACAGTTTTATTACTATTTTTAGGCGTTGAGGTTGCATGCATTTCCTGTTATGGGATGTTTATATTTGTGAATAAAACAGCATCTAGTTTCCAATGCAACGACAAGAAAAATGGGTCTAAATGAATATTATTTGTATTTTTAGCGTAGCTCTGTTGTGGAAACTTGCTTTAGTGTTGATTACCTCTACTTAAAAACTCCAGTCAGAGCTTTTGGGAGCTCCAATGAGCCACTCGTGGCTCTGGAGCCGCAGGTTGAAGACCTTTGACTTACGGTAGTTGGCTTAACTTGACAGCATGTGAAAAACGTGCAAGAGCATCAACAGCAGCAGTTTGTCTCACAACACACACTTTACCAAGATCAATAGGTAATATGTCTGGTAAAATAGTGAATAGTTTCACTGAACTCTGATCCAGAACCGCACAGGATTCTGGGGGATGTAGGCAGAGGAAACGCATCAGCTGGTTCAGCGTCTCACTGCCTGCTAAGCTAGGTCGATATGATAAGCTAAAGACGATTTAGGCAAAAAGATCAATTTGTAAAATAAAACTCCGGCCATGATTTCACCAAGGTGACGAAATGGTGACATGCTTGTTCTTCATATTGACCAGCTGTAACAGTCATTTCGAAAAGCACTGCATGACCTTTAACTCTCCTTCGCCTCCTCAGATCGTGGGTTTTCTCTTCCCCCTCCTGGCCAACCTGGTGTGCTCCTCCCTGGTTCTCCGGACGCTGCGCCGCCCGGTCAGCGCCGGCCACGGCTGCGACAGCAAGAAGCGCGTGCTGCGGATGATCGTGGTCCATCTCACCATTTTCATCATCTGCTTCGTCCCGTACAACTTCCTGCTCTTCCTGTACGCCCTGGTGCGGACCCAGGCCCTGGCGAACTGCGCCGTGGAGCGCTTCGCGCGGACCCTGTACCCCATCACCCTGTGTCTGGCCAGCCTCAACTGCTGCCTGGACCCCGTGGTGTACTACTTCACCTCGGAGAGCTTCAAGAAGAGCCTGACCATCGGGGGCAAGGGGTCCGGCTCGCGGCCCGAGAGCATCCCGCGCAGCGACAACGAGGCCCAGGACACGGCCGTCCCCAGAGACACTCAGTCCAGCAACGGGAAAGACGCCACGGTATCCGACAGCCAGCTATGACTCCGACGCTGTCGGGCGGGCGGGGGCGGGGGGGAGAACGGGCCGCGGGCGGGTTCTGGAGGAACCCTGAACTTGAACCAACAATCAGCTGTTTAATTGTGGAAGTGGAAAACAAGTAGCTCAGCAGATTAGCTAAGACCAGAGGTAAGTCCTGAGGTATGGCCTGGGCTTTGTGGATTGATCCAGCACTGGAGAACAGAGGAATGTATCTGTGTTTGTTATAACACCCACACACACACACACACACACACACACACACACACACACACACACACACACACACACACACACACACACAAGGAGCCAAGGAGCCGCTCAAAGAGACTCAGACTCACAGACTGACGCTGAGCCGTGCATAAGATGGAGATTTCACACACGTTGTTGGCGTGAGCCGTTTCCTGCGTTTGTAACATCTTTCTTGTTAGAAAGTTTGAGCTCTGCCAGTCTGTCATATCATCCATGCAGCGACTCTGATCCGCACGGCGGGGGCTCAGGGCCGCGCTCAGGAACCAAAATTAAAGTCATCAAATTACAAGAATACAAGTTAGAATACTAACAAGATACAATCGTCATTTTAGGAGAACAAAGTTCCACGAGAATAACGTTGAAATAACACTAGAACAGATATTTGAGAAGAAAGTTGTGATATTTTTGAGAATACAGACAAAATGTTGACTTCATTTTATTTTTTTCAGAATAAAGTCATGGTTTTATGACTTTATTCTTGTGCCTTTATTCTCAAAATATCACAGCTGCATTCTCGTATTATTTACGCTTCATCCTCATGACATTGTGGCCTTATTTTGTCGTGTCATTAAATCCTTTTCTTAGCGCGGCCCCGTCGCTCCGTCGTAGTGCGTTGTGCTCGGATCCGGCGATCCTATATGAAGCAGTATTATGTCGACCTGCTGAATTAAATGTGTCATGCTGAAGTTTTGTTTAACTTAAGTGTCTTTTTGATTCTCCATTTATTCACTTGCCGCCTTTATTCGTCGTTCCTTTTCCAGCTCGGTCCCCGGTTAAGTCAAGCCTCCTCTGAACTGGACCGTAGGGTTTCACTCCTGGAGGAATTTTTTTTTTTTGTCCACTCTGTTTCACCGAGTGGCCCAGAGTGGCCCTGTTTGAGGGCTTGGGCCTGCGTGCCGAGTCGCAGGCCAGGCGCTGATTATGACTTGAGAAACGGCCCATTGTTTGCCTCTGAATGAGGGCTCTCTGCCCTAATCTGGCATTAGACTGCAGATCTGCTCAAAGTCTCTTACACGCAACAAATATGCTCACATTCCACAGGACGGATGAACACTCCCGCCTGTTTACCTCGCACACCGGGGCCCTGGGCAGTGCTGAGTCAGCGCGCTCAGAGGAAGAAAACGCGCATCGATGAAGTGACGTTAGTTTCCACAAATGCAATCGTGTGCAACCTTTCATTCTGGACGGCAGCGGAAATGTAAAGAGCGCTGATAAAAGAAGAACAACATTTGTTGGGAGGAAAACCATAAACGCTCATTAGCAGTTCGCAAAAAGCCGTATAGATCGATGAACCACGTGGGAGAAAAGCTCTCTGGTCAGTGAAGCTTACCGCAGAGCTTTTCATGAAAAAAAAAAGGAAAAGAAAAGAAAAGCAAACTTGAGTTGTTTTTTAATCGCCACGTTTCCATTAAGCCTTGTTGTTTGTAGAAAACTGCAGCTTTTCAAGCCTCTGGCAGGACATCGGTAACCGTCAGAGGTTCACTGCTAATCCGTCAGACACCATTATCTCCTGCGACTGTATGTCGACCGAGACGATCAGTCAACGCCGACGGGGCGTGTGCATGCGATGGGACCGTTTCAGGTTCAACTGCAGAGGCTCGTAACAGCCAGCGCTTTTCGGGAGTCCGGGGCCGGGGGTGGCAACCCGAGGGGCGACAGACACGAGGGCAGGAAGTACGAGGAGCAGGAGCTTTGAAGAATGCAAGAACATCTCCCTGGAGGCTGAAGGTGGAAGCTTCACTCTTGGAGCTGCTGGGCCTCCGAGAGTGAAGCAGCGGCTGCTCCGGGTTGAGCCAGTGTGACATCTAGTGGCTAAAAGGCAGAATGCAGGGCCCCCACACTGAGTCTTACCTTTAAGAGCCTCACACCTGCTGTCAGTATCGGATGTTTGTCTTTCTACGTTTTTATGGTTCTCCACTTGGACATAAACTGGAAGTGCGCCGGGTGTGGTTCCTTTTAAAAAGCCCCGCGCTCTGTGTCACTTTGCAGCTGGAAAAATAGGCAGTTTGATTCGTTTTCTTTTCTCTTTTGCCAAACTGTTCAAGGAAAAATAAAAAAGGGGAAGCAGCATTGCAGCAGAGGAAGCTGATTAGCATTTCTGTAACGACTCCAATCTTCCAAAGTAAACATTTGCTCTGCTGTACGCACACATGACACGGGGAGTGAGGCTGCTTTGACACCTGCTGAAGAGAGCCTGCCGATCAACAGGGGGAAGAAAATAGAAACGCTCAGCCTGGGCAGAGAGCAGCCTGCCTTCGCTCGTTCTTAACCGCACGTGCAATCGATTCTGTGTCAGCCTTTGCTGTTTGCTGGGTTGCTAGGCAGTCGGTGACGTATCAAACGGCAGAAAAAGCACCCCGCCAGACCTTGAAGGGCAGAGCTTCCCCTTCCCCTCATGATCGCTCGCCTCCGAAACCAAGAGTCAGCCCTGCGCCTGCTCGCAGCAGATGCCACCTCTTCGTGCAAACCACATCGCAGGATTTGCTGACTTCACAAGCCAACGGACGAGTCTCTTTGCCTCGTGCAAAAAGTGCACAAGAAAGAGGAAGGAAAGGAAGGTGTGTTTGTGCGTGTGTGTGTGTTTGCTGCTGAGCAGCCGGAGGAGGAGTGTGTGTGTGTGTTGGAAGAAGCAGTCGCAGCATGCGGGTGCCAGCACATGTCTCCGGTTCTGGACTCGTCCTTCGGCGTCCGATGAGGAGTTCGGGAGAAGACGCGGCAACACAAGGTAACGACTGACCTTCTTTTTTTGAGCGCAGCGTCTGAGAGGAAGTTTGGCTGCGTGTCCTTGCGGTTTGACACGCCTGGCATGTTTGGATGAGTCGGGCTTGTTTTGAAATCATTGTCATTTTCATGCCTCGAAGGCGTGATCGACGTCTTGACTGCTGCGTCCCGCCGTGTGTGTGTGTGTGTTTCGTTTCGTAATCCCGACCTAGGAAGTTTTAAGAGGAGGAGAGCATCTCTCGTGTCTCAGTCTGGGGACGTTCGCGGAGTGAAAGGAAAAACGGGTAGATGTTGGACGACTGAAGTCCAACACAGTCAGGGGTTGAGACAAGTCCAGGTTTCCAGCAAAACGGCCAAAAAGAAAGAGGAAAACAAAAAAAAAGTCACTGTTTTTCTCTTCCTCTTGTAGGAAGGGTGTGGACCAGTCTTGATGACAGAGGGAAGGCTGATGCTTCTCTGATTAAAAACAACCAAAAAAAAAACACGCTCCGACCATTAGATTTCCTGTTGCAGTCTTTATCAGAGTTTAATCTGCTTCTTTCAACGTCAACACTTTGTTGAACACGCAAAACAATGAACAATCCTGACAACTGTTGGGCTCTGCTTTCACGCGGCTCCTTTAGTTTCACACCGCATGCCAACTTTATGAGCTGCTTTCTGAAAAAGGGAATTCAAAATTTGTAGAAAGTGCTTACTTAATACTACATCTCCCTGTTGTGAAATCTCACAAACGTCTCTCTGACAGGGCTGAAGCGGATGCTTCCAGTTTGTTTGTTTTTTTGTTTTTTTTGCTTTATCTAACTCTGCGGTTTATCAGGAAAACCCCTCCTCTAAACTGTTAGGCCGTAAACTTCAGGGCAGGGCTGCACCTTGGCTGGAGTCCGTATCTCCTGGGCCACAGCAGGAGGAAATGAGGCGTTGATGGCGCGATCAGATTTAGAGGCGCAACATCCAGAGGAACAAAGAAACTTAATAAAAGTCAAATCAAAAAGTCAGTGGAAGTTTGTGTGAACCCTGAGAACCTGGAGGTTTGATTTAAAAACAACAAAACTGCAAAACTGCTGGGACTTTAGCTGGAGCCTGTGGTCGACCGGCAACCTCTGCATCAAACTCCCCGGGCGGCGGAGCATCACGCGTCAAACCAACGTCCCATAATGTGCAAATGTTCAGCATTAACACGTTAAAATGTCTTAAAAGCGATAATTGGACGCTGGATGGAGCCTGACTGAAATGGACTTGATGGATAACAGAGCAGAGAGAGACGGGAGCAAAGATGATGAACAGATTGGAGGAAAATGGAAATCGATCACAATTAATGAGAATATTTATTTATTGACTGTCGGCCATTTTCAACGCTTCTACGCACAAGTCCAAAAGAGTAAACTGATAATAAAAATAAATAAAATAAAATAAAAGACACGATCCTGACAACGAAACAGCAGCAACAAAGACTGCAGAAGCACAAACTTATTATGCCTTCACACATCTTTTCTGTGGAGCTCCAGCTGAATCTGCAGGGAAACCCGCAAAATAAAACATAATCAAACCTTATTGTAGTTTAGCAAATGATTTTTGTCCAATTTTTTTTTTCATTCAATGAGTGAAAAACAAAGTTTTAATTCCTCACAACAATTATTCCACATCTGAACCTTTTACAACTTAAACACAGTTATTTTTAACCTGTAGTTGTTTTTTTTGTTTATTAATTTTTTTTAAACACACTTCTCTATTAGTCTGTTTCTTTAAGCCTTTATGTTTCAAATCTCCACTTTTATTAATTGTACCCAGTTCTTTAAATGTCCTGAGTAAATATATTTTGTAAATATATTTCGCCCATTGAACCGTAACAACTGGAACTTTCGGTATCTACCGAGTTATTTTTTACTATTTACCGTCTATTAATAGTAATATCAAACAGCTCTATTAAAAGAGCGGCACTCAGGTTAATTTCACTTCCTGTTACAGCCCGGGGGGTTGAATTACTGTAATAACCCGACGTCTCCCCTTTCTGCTGAACCTGTCTTGAGATTTTCAGACAGCGCAGCCGTGTGGAGGAATTGGGTCGTTTCATTTCCAACCACTTCTCACCTCAGAAGGAGTTTGTTATCGTCTTTGTCCAAGACGTCGTCGCTGCAGGTATTTTCTTCTGCCTGCGTTTAAGCCAAACGAAACTCCAGCAGTTAA
Organism: Poeciliopsis gracilis; assembly: GCA_911649635.1. Taxonomy (NCBI): domain Eukaryota; kingdom Metazoa; phylum Chordata; class Actinopteri; order Cyprinodontiformes; family Poeciliidae; genus Poeciliopsis; species Poeciliopsis gracilis. Next base: position 2,031,274 of record CAJVRI010001175.1, on the reverse strand, counting down.
AACAGTCAGTTGCAAAAACGCAAGTTTCAACGTCGGTGCAAGTTTCCAGTAAAGCCCCCAGTAATTTTTGTGGACTCTTTCAAATACCAGTACATTTTGAGGAAAAAAAAAAGTCTGGTGCTGCTGTCTTAGTAAATATTGACAGTAGAGTTAATATGTTATTTTTATTCTCATGCACAGGTATCGATTTACCTACATCAAGCTTTTTTTTTTTCTGTGATAAAAGACAAAGGTTTTGCACGGCTCAACAAACCGGTTGCTTTGAGGACATTTCCATAGACAGCAGGCTGTAGAACAAGCGGGGAGCAAACGTGAGACAGCAGATGTAGACGAACGGGTTCTGAAGCAGCTGTTCTGCTAGAACGTTCCCGTTGGCGGGCCGGCGGAGTGGAGCGGCGGAGGAAAGACATCTGCTCATCGCGAAAGCGAGAGTTGAGGCGAGGATGTGGGGCCGAACGGCAGGCCCAGTTTGGTTCGGCAAAACGTCCCCAGCTCTGCTCAGAACAAACTCCTGTGAAGAAGTTTCTCCTTCAGCGAGTTTGTAAACAAGTCAGAGCAACTTTCACTGTTCATTTTCGCTCCATTGACACCTCTCTTCCTCTTCTCTTTCAGTGGCGATGCTGACTAAGAACATGAACTGACAAACCCGCCGTTGGTGGCGTTTTCACTCAATAAGAGAACAGCAACATAATGACTGCAAATGAAAGCGGACCGGCAGACGGGTTCTCGAGCCACCTCCAGCACCCGTCCTGCAACCATGACTTGTCCTGCTGGGAGCAGACGATGGAGAAGATGTACACCTACTTCTACCTGCTGCTCTTCGTCCCGGGCCTCTTCCTCAACACCACCGCTCTCTGGGTCCTCTGCAAACACTTCAGGTAGGCCGGGGCGCATGAAATGCCAAACGTTCCCCACGATTCGTTTGGGCTTTTTCGCCCCGAGCCTCGTCGGCTTGAAGCGACTTCTTTTTGCCGGGCCTTCAAAAGGCCCGGCGTCACTCAAGGTCCCGTCAATCGATTGTATCTGCTGGCGCTAAAAGCCAAAGGAAGCCGCTGATGTTTCGAAAGTCTTGCGCAACGGCGCGCGCCGTCCTGCAGCTACTAACCGACTCGTCTGTGTCGTTCCACAGTAAGAAGACCAAAGCGGTGATATTCATGATAAACCTGGCTTTGGCAGACCTGATCCACGTCCTCTCTCTGCCCCTACGGATCTACTATTACTTCACTCACTCCTGGCCCTTCGGAAAAGGCGTCTGCCTGCTCTGCTTTTACCTCAAATACCTAAACATGTACGCCGCAATTGTGTTCCTGGTAAGGGTGCAGTTTTTTTTTTTTTTTTTTAAATTCTATTTTATTTGAAATTAAACCGCATTAAAATATAACAGAGACGTCTGATGAAATTATGAGAAGATAAAGTCAAACACTGAACTTTTGCAGAAGTACTGAAGCCTCTTGAAAATGTTTGCATCGACTAAGGCTGGAAGACAAGGCTGAAAATATATCAGCGCTTCAGGTCCTAATACGATCAATTGATCGTATTAGGATCAATAGACTGATGTTGTTTTAATTGTCTCAAATGCTGCCAAACTAGTGATGCGAACTTTATCTGTTTCATCCACAGTTTTCCATCCACGTCATTGTATTTTTATTTTTTTTTTCTATTTTTTTTCTATTTTTAAGTAGTTATGAGGCTCGGTGTTGAAACCCGAAACTGCTCAGCTTACTCGAACGGGTTGTTGCTAGGCAACCAAAACAAGCGAGCTCGTTGGTCCCACCGACGTTTACCAGCCGGGCTTGAGCTGCCTACGTCCCCCAGAATGCCGTGCGTTTCTGGATCGAAGTTCGGTGATATTGATCATGTGTCTGTCGTGAGATATTTATATTTATCGCCCAGCCATAAACTTCAATATATTTCGGTGGTTTTCACCGAAAAACCATAGAGCTGTGTTGCACAAGGAGGACGATCTAGAACCCGGGTTGATGCGGGGTTAGAATCCAGAGAAACTCCTGTTAGAAATCATGGACTACTAGTTCTTTCTTTTTTTTTTTGGGTTTGTCGTCTTGTTGCATTTCATTCTAACTCATGTGAAGCACGTTGAACTGCTGTTGCTGAAAATGTGCTTTATTAATCAAATGAGCGTACCTTCTTTGAAAATGTTTGCTACCGATTCTCTCAGATTTAGAGCCGTGCTTTGATTAGGCCATCCTGTGCTTCGCTCTAAACCAGTGTCTCTCTGTGCTGCCTGTTTTTTTTTTTTTTCCACACCTGACTTAAATAAATGGGTGATTATCAGAGTCCTGCATCACTTGATGACACGCTGAGGAGGAAGTGCCATCATTTGACTCATAAAACATGCTGGTCTAAGCAAAACGGGTTGTAGCCCTTGTCTTTCGTTTAGTGTCAAAGGTCAACTTTTGCTCCACTTGAGCTTGCAGGACCTAAAGATCTTTCTTCCAGAATTTCCTTGCTATTTGTCATCTAACCTGCTCTTCATGGCTACTTGAGTAACTTTTAGGGGAACGCAAATTACTTTCTAGGGACACTTTTACAGCATCGTACTTTGTATTTTTACCTGATCATTTCTGGTCTTAATTGAGTTTAATGAATAAAGTACAGTCACATATTCTCACTGGAAGTACATTGAATTATCCTAACATTACCTACTGTAAATATCATTTTTTGACATTAACCAAGAAATAGTGATCTGACATAAACTTGTTATAAAAGTATCACTGATTAAACTTTAGCTTTAATGACATAAAGCTACGTCATTTTTACAGTTTATTATCATGTTGAAGTTATTTGTAAGTTGTTTTTATTTTAGTATTTTAAACGGCAGAACTGCTTCACATTTTACGATGCGTTGCACTCGTACAAAATGTTTATCTGACTGCAGCGTCATCTGCTTACTGATGACGCTGCCCTTTTGCCGTGAAGCTTGGTATTTAGTTTTATAACTGCTTCAAACTTCCCCACAACTTTCCCTGTGAACTGTTCGCTTGTCTTCAAATGCCGTTTGCTCGTTGCTTTAAAGGAACAGTCGAATTTACGCTGAAATGAATCCATGCGTGAGTGGATTTTACTTAATAATTGGGTTACTTCTGAAAGCACGTGGTTGTGATGGCCTGAAAAATGATCCACTCTTCCGTTTCTGTTGCTTATTTCTGAAAAGTACTCTGAAACCCGCTTCTACCTGTTCTTGCACTTTATGATCATTTGCTGCTTTGTGTTGGTCTACCGCATGACGACCCACCAAAAAACTCCCAGGTTTGCGGTTGCAACGTGACTAAACTGCAGAAAAAACAGCTGAAGGGGTTTTGTTGCCATTTTGAGAAGAGCAGAAAGTCATGAGACGATTCTTGGCGGGTTTCTAAAAATATCCGTGTGATTCATCCTCTTTCTGTTTCAGGTGTGCATCAGCATGCAGAGACACTTGTTCCTCCTCAAGCCGTTCGCCGCCCGCCGCTGGAGGCGTCGCTACGACCTGCTCATCAGCGGGGTGGTGTGGGCGTTTGTCGCTGCCGCCTGCTCGCCTTTCATTCTGATGCGGAGCAGCGGGAGCGGCAGCGCCGCGTCCAACGCCACCGAGGGCCTCGCCCCGCGCCCCTCGGCCACCGCCACGCCGTTGAGCCCGGCGTGCAGTCCGAACGCCAGCGCCCATACCGGCAACGGCAGCTGCTTCAAAGACCTCCCCATGCGGAAGATCTCCGTCCCGCTGGCCGTCAGCATGATCAGCATGTGCGAGCTGTTTGGATTCGTGCTCCCTCTCGTCTGCATCAGCTACTGCTCCATCCGCATAGCCTGGTCCCTCAACCACAGCCAGCCGCAGGACCGGCAGGACTCGGCCGCTCCCGGCGCCTCGATGCGCAGCAGACTCCAGTCCTTCACTTCCAACGGCCAGGCGGACAAAAGCCACGAAAAGCCCGCCAACGGCGGCGAGAAGCGGCGCGCCCTGCGGATGGTGCTGAGCTGCTCGGCTCTGTTCCTGCTCTGCTTCGCCCCGTACCACATCAACTTCATGCTCTACCTGATGGTCTCGCAGAGGTTCCTCACACACTGCGCCACCACGCTGGCCGTCAAACAGTTTCACCCCATTTCCCTCTGCCTGGCGAGCATGAGCTGCTGCCTGAACCCGCTGCTGTACTACTTCCTGAACGCCGAATTCAGAATGCACCTCAGGCGCACCTCGTCCTTCTCCAACTCGTTCATGTCCTCGCCAAGCTCCCCGAGAGACGGTCTGACGCAAGCCAAGCTGCTGAGGCTGGAGAGCACCTGCTCCGAGAGGGACTAGCATCGCAGAGAGAGGATCCTCGCCAAAGTGTCCATGCTGCCTCTTGAACTCTTTCACATTTGTTTTGTCTTATTTCTGTGTCTTTTCTTTTTGAGAAAAAAAACAACAAGTGGGCAATTGGAAAGTGGAACCATCTGTGGACATGAGTTTTCAAGTCTTGCCAGATATTCTCAACCGGATGGATTTTTTTTCCACTTTGATTGGGTCGTTCACATCAATAAGGCTTAACCTGCTGCTGTCTTGAGTCTTCTCAGTCCTCTTAAAGGGACAGTGTTATGTGAAATTGACTTTGTGAGTGTCACAATGTCACTCCCTCGTCAAAAATACACCTGGAGTGTTGCCGTGATTCTTTTATTCGTGTTTGACAAATCCTTTAATCTGCCATGGCAACCAGCCGTGGTCACCAAAACATTTGTTCCCACCAAGCGCCGTCTTCCTCAGAGCTCCTTCAGACTAGTGACAGCAGCAAGTAGCAAACACCTGCGAAGGTTATTATGTGAACAACCTCTCGGCTTGTCCGTAAACATCTACTTGAATTATGTGCTTGTGTTTAGGGATGCACAATATCACTGGAATGGTATCGGCCAACGTGAACTGTGAAATTGAACGTCGGCCGTTCCGTCAAAATAACTCACCGATATAATAAGCGTTGGTTTTATATGACAGACCGGTGACAACGATGCCTGGAGCACAACTTCATAAACTGTTACGTATTAATGCTCGACTGAAGTGCTTTTCACTTGCTGCTTGTGAACAGGTTGAGTTTAGTTTGGTAAAGATTTACAAACTTGCAGCTTGAGCATTTGCATTGTCTTAGAGATAACGTCTTGAATACATTTGGAAAAAAATCTAGTTGGAAGTGTTACTTCACATTCAGTCTCCCTTTAGCATTTGCACTCAGTAACAGGCTAAATTGGTAAATATAATGCCAATTTTAATTACACAGTAGAAAAAGCCATATAATTTCAGTAAGAAGGTATCGGGAAAAAAGTATTGGTATTGGTCTCGGTTATTGGCCGAGTGAGTTTTAGTACATTGGCATATCGGATATCGACCAAGAACCCGTCCCTACTTGCGTTCCTTAATCTTCATGAAGCTGTTCGTGATCAGAGAAATGTCTGACTGGTTCCACTGGTTTTTATTTAGAAAGCGTACAATCTTCACGCATTCGCTCGGAAAAAAAAATACACTCTTCCTTCCACTTTACACCAACGTAAGATTAAAACAAATAAATACGCTGAGGTTTGTGACCGCGCGGGAAACACCCTGAGGCACAGATTCTCTTGCGAGGCTCTGCTGTTCAAGCCGAAATGAACTGAAATGACAAGATTTTATGAAAAAAAAAAAAAAATGTGAAAATTTGAAAAAGGGGCAACCTTTTGATGTGAGGTTTGGATTTGATCAAACGTTCCCAAAATGTTGAAAAGCTGTGACCAAGAAGAAAGGAGGAATAAGAAACAACGACCACACGTTTCCTCACAGTAGTTCTCAAATGTTTGTCTTCAGTCCTCTACGCTGGATGTAGAAATTTCAGATAATACACCCGCCAGTGTATTGCAATTTACTGTAAATACAAACGATGCTTTTTGTCTTATGTGTCTGTTAATATTTGTCCCTGGTGAATTTTTGTTGTTTTTTTTCCCTGTTGCTTTGACTTGAGTCTTTTTCTTTGTGACATCATATAAATGGAAAGTAAATAAAACCGGCACATCCTTTCTTTCTTCGTTGCATTTCCTCTCGAGGAGCGTGGTTGGAGACGGCAGCAGCTGTCGGCGCGTTGAAAAAAAAGCGATAACCGTTTGGGTCCGGGCCCCCCCAACACGCCCACCTGCTCCTCTCGTGCATCTGCTGAAGAAAAAAAAAAAAAAAAAAAAATGCCAAACCGCCTCCGACATCAAAATAAGTTCAGCCCAGCCCTGAAAACACACAATAATGAACCCACTGCCTGCCTTCCTCCTGTCAATCCATTGAAACATCTCAGACTCCTAAAATAAGACCTTTTCTGAAAATGAGATTTTGTAAATTTGCTCTTTTTGAGGCGCTGAAAGGAGTCGGGTATAAGTGTGAGTGAGCAAGATCCCCACGAAACTCCTCTCAAAGAACCCAATAGCAGAACTAGAAATGTGAGCAGAAAAAAAAAAAGAAAACAAAAAACAAAAAAAAAAACCACAAGCCACTCCTCTTCTCACTACACAGGAAGCCCTGTGTGTGTGTGTTCTAAAATCCCCATTTCATCCTGGAGACACAGGCAGAGGCACACAGCAAACGCACGGCGACAAAGAAATGAGAGAACAACAGGAAATTATAGACGCGCATAAAGTGTTTCTGAAACTTGGGTGAGAAAACAGGTGGAGTCGGAGACGGCGAGAGCGGGAAAAGAGCCGATGCTTCTTCACCCTTCTGCTTTTTGATGCTGAGACGACGTGAAAGTTTGAGGAGCGAGAGGTGAGAATGGCCAGTGCGTGTTCTTTTCGTTGTGTTGTTCTGCTTTTCTTTATTTTTTTCAAGAGGCAAAAAAGAAAGGAGCTGTGAAACAGCTGGATGCTGTGAGAGTGGAGTCACGTCTCGGGGGAGTCAGGAGGGGGGGAATCTGGCGCGTTTCTCCACAGTGAGAAACAAACGCCTGCTCCGCTGAGTGTGCCGGCGACCGGGTGCCTTGTGTTGCTCTGTGTCCAGTTGGGAGTGCGCTTCATGAGGTCACATGTCTTGTCCGTTTCCTCCAGCTCGCACGTGGAAGGACCAGGGTTCCCCTGCTCTTCCATTCGACGCCGCCGATCATGACGGCATGGAAACGGTGTAACCCCCGCAGCCGCCCACGGAGAGGTGAATCACAGCTGATGAAATCGATGTTTCCATCCGCAAGATCTCTGGACTGAAGCGCTTCAACCCGAGGTATTTGTGCCCTTCGATATTGTACGTGACCTTTGACACAAAACTCTCCATTTGAAACTCCCTGCCCGCCACCAGTTTCGACAAACGTTCAAATTCGCAGCAAAACTCAAAGAGGAAATGAAAGCCAGTGGAGTTACAGTAACGTCTGCTTCATGTAGAGGGATGGGGGGAACGGGTAGACAGTAGTTGTAAAAGTGAGAATAAGAGGACAATAGGTCACGAGATGGTCAGAGATCAGTGGAATAAAATGCGTTCTCAGGACCGGAAGACCGCTGGTGACTCTCTCTTTGAATTCAAACAAAAGTAGGCAGACAAACTCTATGCACCGAGATATCCCAACAGGTCAGAGACCGTTCACACAGACGTCTCACTGCGGTCGAGTTTAATCATCCGTCCATTTTCTTAAACCCTTGTCCCAAGTGAGGTCAGGAGTTGCTGGCGCCCATCTTCAGCGACGATCTGGGCGAGAGGCGGGGTTCACCCTGGACAGGTCGCCAGCCTGTGGCATCGAGTTTAATCAGTAGCAAAAAACGAAAAGACCTGCTGTGTGAACGTGGACTTACATTCAATCCAACTTCCAAAAATCTGACACACAAAAATAGGTTGAAGTAGGATGTTTAGAACGTGCAACACCAACGATCTCAGGTGGAATAAAAGATCTCCAGCTCAAATCTGAATTCATAAAGTGAATATTTATGCTTGGGGATTTAAAAGTGGCAGCTCAAGTCTGCCTGCATTTCGCCACAATGGGGCCAGACCTGCAAATAGAAATAAAAATGAACAATTGTCATTGTTTAAATTAGACGGCAATTATCCTCCGGTTCTGAGTAGCGAGGCCTCTCACATCAGCATAGCAGTGAAAGGTCACGCTAAACGAACGCAAAAAAGAGACCTGGAGGAAGAAGACGGGGAGAAAGTAGCAGTGGGCCAAGCACAGATCCTTGAGGGACGCCACAGCATGGTCTGCTGTGCCATAAGCAGGTGTTAAACATACTTTTCACTGCTGAAAAAGTATGTTTTCCAGCATACTGCTGTAAAATGCATTAGAATGCATAAGATTACAATCTTATGCATTCTAATCTTATGCTAAGATTAGAATAAGCGATAATCTTAGCACTTAAGATTAGCACTTATTCTAATCTTAAGTGCTATGTTTTCATTAGCTGTGACCAAACAAGTCATAATTATTACAAATGAACGCTTTGAAACATCTGTAACTAATCCACACGAAAAATAACAAAGTCAAGACTTTTAGCGTTATTACCTAATAGTTGTTAAGCTCCAGCTCACTGACAAGCTGATAGCCATCTGTCTGCCTGCTAAACAAAGTGTGATGCTAACCAACCAGTCAGCAGAAGCCCGATGACTCTGCCCCTCGTTTGCATTTAACATTTCTTGATGAGAACACATGCACACGGAAAAAGGAGACAAAGCAATGACTAAAGAACAAACGCTTGCATAAGGAAAAGACAAAACAAAATACATAGATTTCCTGATGAAAATGCACGTTTATGCAAAACGCAAAAGAAAATATTTGCGTTTCTTGACAAAAACGCGCATGTAAGGAAAAGGAAAAACAAAATAGACGCATATTTTTTGGCGAAAATGCACGTATAAGGAAAAGGCAAAAGAACACATTGTCATTTCTTGACAGAAACACATTTAAGGAAAAGGAAAAACAAAAACAAAAAAAATGTAAATGTCTGCGTTTATTTTTAATTATGTCAGTTTTGGTCCCCCATACACATCAGGACGCGGAACAGTGACGTTTGTCACATTTGAATCGGACACGGATCGGACACCCGAGAGGCCTGGGTCGCATTCGAAAAGAATCCGACCTTTGCTGTTCATGATGTCATGAAGAGACCGTGACATCATTTTTTAATTGAAATCTTGATGGCACATATTTACTTCCATACAGATACAGGTCGCATTATGGCAAAAAATATCAGAATTAGTTTCCACTAATTGGTCTTCTTTCAGTAAGTCATTTTGGAATGAGAGTTTAGTGACTCATAATGAGATTTCAGAAATAAGTTGCCAACAAGCCCGCAGAACCAGAACTAATCGAGGGCGTTTGGACTTTCTGCAATTTCGCCTCAGATTGTTGATTTCCTCATTGAGCCAATAAGTAAAGTTTTTGGGGGGCGGGAGGAGAGTTTCAGATTTTTTTATCAGAGCCCAATAATTCAAAAGTTGCATTGTTCAAGTTCATGGTGAGGGCTGGTGAGGGCGTGCACTGAAGAATTATGGGTAAAAATGGAGGCGTAGGAGCCATCCTGGGTCGAAGAAATTTAGATGCACCTTACATGTTGGCTGGTTTCTCCTCACAACAATAAGTGAACATAAAAATCTGTTAATGACACTATTAATCTGTCATTATGTAATAATGAGCAATGACAGAGAGTCTGAAAATTCAGAAATTAAAAATATCCCTATAATTAGCTGGGTGATACGTCATTACGATTAGAACCACATCACGACCTACGTTAATAACATGAAGCCCAGCTGATTGCAAGCATCAAAGAAGTAGGCAGCGAGTAGGTTTGAGAGCGCGCGTTGCCTAGGTTACCAACAGTTCAACGGCTACCGAGCCGATGACGTGTGCTGAAAAGGAAGGAGGCAACGCTGTTTGAGGATCGCAAGAGTTGACCTGCGCACGCTTTCCAGAGCGCTGGCACACGCACGCGACCGCTTAACTTTCCCGGGCTTTCCGCTTCGAGAGAATCCGCGCTGGGGCGCGACGACGCGGGTCCTCAGGTACCGAGGCCGGGGACGGGGCCGAGGCCGGGGCGGGGATCCTCCGAATCGCTGTCCGGCGCAAAGGGAAGCCTCTGCAGCGAGTCACGGACGTTGGGAAGAGTCCGCCCTGCTCACACGCCGGCGACGAGCGGGTATTTATCACTCGTAGAGACACCGCAAAGAACACAGTGCAGGGACATTTTCAGGACTGAGAGAGAGAGAGAGAGAGATGGCGAGCCGTGACACCCGGCGCCATTTTGATTTGGTCTAGAACGGTTAGAAGAACGGTTTGAGTACTTTTGACGTCATTTGAGATTTTTTTTCCCCCATTGAATATTAAAAAAGAATCTAATTATTATAATTTATTCATTTTTTGCTACATTATTCCGCCTGTACAACTTGAATGAATGATAATAATCTTATATATAAATCTGGCAGGAGTGTGAATGTTTTGGGACCTAACTGTCTCCAATTTTGACAATTAATGAAAACCCCAGCTTGAATTTGTTCATGTTAAATACTTTAAACGTTTTCTATTTACTTGTAAATAACACAAGTGCTTCTTATTTTACGACAATTTATTATCATTTATTATTTCCGGCTGTAATAACCGGTCAAGTCAAATCTTTGCTCACCTTTTTTTGCGCAACTGATTTGATTTGAAAGCTGTTTCCAGTGGCAGGCGGCACCTCAAAATTTCACACCTTCACCAGACATTTTACCAGCCAGAAGGTGAACTGGGACTCTTCTTTTCTCTTCTTCTAAACTGTGAAGCTCCGACAAGCAGATTTCATGTCCAGCTCTAATCGTCTCCCTCTCTGCTGTATCCCACCCCGTCCCCCCCCAAAAAAAAAAAACACTTGAAAAATCTGGGCAGTAGAGATTCTGTTTATTCTCTCGGCTCAACCCTATTAGTCACTTCACACCCCCGCAAACTTGTTCAGCTCATTTTCGAAAGAGGCCCCGGTAGCCTCCACACAGACCTCGCAAACTTTATCTGAAGTAATCAGGAAGCCAGCGGCAGCAGTTGAAACAGAGCCTGTAGGCAAATGAACCGGAGGCCGTTTCCAGGGGCTGATTTACTCCTCCATCTTTCAGGGTTCTTGTTTTTCAGTGTGCTGGTGGCTCCAGCAAACATAGTAGAAAGCAGCAGTTTGTCAGCTAAACAAACAAACAAACAAACAAAAAAAAGCACTCCAGTTACTGCACAGGACTAGTTTTTAATCACAGCTTTTTTTTTGTTGTTGTTTTTTTTTACTCCTATGTGATGCAATGTTTACTATTTATTGTAAACATTAATACAAGTCAATGTTAATATAATTTATTGTACATTAATACAAGAACGAAGTGGGACGTTAGTGTATTTTTGATTCGTTTCCGCCACATGTTGCCAACTTAACCAAAATTCATCGCCAAATTTAAGAAGTGTTTTGGACTTTCTCGCCACTGATTTTTATTTTTTTTTTTAAGTAGCTACTAACAAGTGCAGCATCTTTTCCTGGTGTGATTTTTTTTTTTTTTTTTTGAAGACTACAGCGAAAGCCTGTAAGCCTTTTCCCCGACCCCCAACGCACTCACAGGAGATCCGGTCGTCACGCGGCAGCGCCTGCCGGCTGCATTCAGGGCAACAGACGGGAGAGTTTCGTCTAGAAGATGTTGCCAATAAACCTTGAGTAAAATAAATAAATATTGTAAATCTGAAAATATTTAATGAAATTTCCTGAGATACTCTCGAGATGCAGCTTGTGTTGACTTGTGTCGTTGTGTCTCAACTGCACACTTCGCACACAGCGACGCCCGCAAGCGTCTATAGGAAGCTAGTTATCACTGTTTACTGGGGCGGAAAAACATCTGCAGTTCTTCTCTGTGAAATGTCACCCGAAAGTTTCGCTTGCGTTTACCCCCCCTCACGTGTCAGGACGCCTGTCGGGGGCTGTTACCCACAGAAGAGATCCCCGTCGAATCGCAGCGCGCGGGTTCCGGGTAGCGTTGCGTGTCCCGCTAAGCAGGCGCCTGTTCTGCGTGGCGTGGTTTCGCTGGTGCTCAGACGCTCGACACAGGCCGACGGTGGGCGGTCGTGCAAGTGGAGAAGTGTGAACGCGTGCGACAGCTACATCTCTTTCACTTTGCTTCTGGACGGGACGCTGATGAAGCACTTTGTCAGGATGAACAGACGTTAGGAATTCAAAGGCAAACTTCGGTATGGACGACAATGACGTCGGTGTTTTGATCACTGAAAGGGCTCTTTCTAGAAACCTGATGGCCGGCCGGGCTCTATGCAAATCCTGTGGCCAATCGAGGCTGTTAGCGAAACGTCGAGCGAGTTTCTTTTGTCAGTGCAGGTTGAGGGGCAGAGCCAGTTCAAATGTTTCAACGTAGTTGTAACTCTGTTCAGTGGAGTTCACTTTACATGCTCTCTAGGACACAAGGTCAGCTGTAAACCACAGGCTGACACAAACTATGTGTCTGCTTTGGCGACAGCGCAGCCAAGATCCTTAGTTTTTAGGCTTTTAACCTTCCGTTCCACTAACTCTCATCTCTTTCGTCAGACTATCCTTTACAAACCCCAAGACCTGCAAACTGTCAGCGTTGGACGCAAAGCTCCCCTGAAGGCGTCGTTCCTCTCGCCTGCGAAGCTGCCGAGAAGTTCCCGGCACTACGGCTCGCTGCACGGACTCCTTTCGCCACAACGGACAGCATGGGAGCCCGGATTGAGCGTTCGTCGGACCAAAGGCAGCTGTTCTGATACCAGCCTCCTGCAGACATCCTCTTCTCTTTAAAATGAATAACAGCCAGCTCAACTGCAGCGGGGAAGCTGTTCTGCAAGAGTTCCAGCACCACGTTTACGCTGTGGTGTACAGCATCATCTTGGCACCGGGCTTGCTGGGTAACGTCCTGGCGCTGTGGGTGTTCAGGATCTACGTACGGGAAACCAAGAGGGCCGTGGTGTTCATGATGAACCTCGCTGTGGCCGATCTGCTTCAGGTAACGCCGCGCCTCTCCTTCTGCCTTCCTTCCTTTCCCCCCCCCTCTGCTCACATCATCTGTCTGCGTGTAGTGAATAACATTCAACTCTTCAGTTGGAGGGTCATGGTGCGGCATGTTCTTGAAGACCTAATGCACGCGATTTTAAATGTGTTTCTGATTTGATGGAAACGCTGCAATTCTGAAGCTGTTTTTTTTTTTTTTCCACATTAGCGGAATAATGACAAAGCTTTGCCCTCATCAGTGATGGAGACGCGACTACTGTTACCAAAATGAGCAGATCGATTACCGTACCAACTAATGAAAGAGCTAACCTTGTTAAAATGGGCACTTGTACACATTAGCAATCCTAAGCTGAAGCGATTGTGAATTGATGTTAGCTCAGCCTTTCAGAAACAAGGTAAAAAGTGGCCGTCATTGTCGGCCCCAAGCATAAAACCCCGGGAGGAAAACGATTAGGAGCAGAATGTTCCGGACGCATTTCAGAATAAAGCGTTCTTAACAGAGTTATCTAGTGCGTTGCGAGTTTTGCATGAAAGCAGCTCGTTAGCTGGCAGCTTTTAAAGTGCTACTTTCTGTCCTAAGTGCTCAGAGCAGATAAAGGAGCTGAAATGAAGCCGAATTGCTTTGACCAACACTTAAAACCGAATAACTTGGGGAAACGAGACGCAGCAGGACTCACTCAGAATTGGACTGTGGAGCTTTTACGTTCATATCTTATTCATCATCTCTCCAGATGTAGTGTCTCAGGAAGGCAAGTCTTACTCTCCTTCCACCACATTTAGGCAACGTCAAACTTTTAATGTGTTTCATTGGGGATTTTTCAGTGGCAGACCAACCCAAGGGAGTGCAACGTTGTGAAATGGAAAGGAAAGGGATTCTGGGTAATCTTTTACAAATGAAAAATCTGAAGAAAAAAAAATGGGAAAAGCGTGCGTATGTTTCCGGCTCCTTTTTATTCCGGTACCCCGTAATAAAATGCAAACAATTGCTTTCACAAGCTTACAAGTGTTGGCCTGCGTCACAAATCCACAACAGTACGTGTTGGATGTCGGTATTGTGGCAATGCAAAACATGCAAAGTGCTAACATTTTATTTTATTTTTTTCTGACAAGATAGCAGGAAAACGAAATCACTATGCCTCCTCTGCAGGTACCTATTGCAGCGGCGGCTGTGAGTGACGTCACCCTCTTTGTCACGTTTTCAGTGACACGTCGAGGTCTTTGACTTCAGCTTTGTTTTGTTTTTTGTTTTTTTAAAAGACAGAATACGACTTATTTTCACAAACATGTCGCGGAAAAACTGGAGCAAAAAAAAAAAAAACTCCTAAGGATCTTTTGTTATTAAAAATAACCCACTTGATTGACTGTCCCTTAACTCACACATATTAATAAATTATGAAATGTCTGACTTTTCTGCACGACTAAACTCGACTCAGGAAGCAGAGCGTTAACCACTGCTAATACGTGGCAGATTTAAGTCAGATGTTGTAAAAAAAAAAAAAAAGGAATAAAAAAATCTACTGCTAACATCTGCAGCCGATAAATTCCTGATTAAAATGTTCAATGTTCCAGTCAGGCAGAGGTAAGATGAGCTGAAATAACCTGCAGAGTGCGGCACGACGAGAAAGAACAGTCACACGCTGCCTGGCCAAAAATAGTTACCGCCTGGATTTAACTACGCGAACAAGCAGAAGCCTCCTATTACATAATCGCTGGATTGTGCTTAAGCTGGCAAGAAGTTATTTAATGCCAACTGATGCAATTAGTAGTTTCCCATTTCCCGTGACGTTGAAACACACGGTCCCTATAGGTGGAAGAGTTTTTACTCTGGTTAAGAAAGGTCGAATCATTTTGCAGCAAGCGGCGAAAACGTCTCAGGAAATTGTAGAAGTGGCGGAAATTGGGCTGAGACGAGTCCAAGAACAGCCGGAAGGATAGACGGGAACCGTCATCTGGGAGGAAGACATGCGGTTGGAAAGAAACCCTGGATGATTGGCGGCGCGTCCAATGGAAGGAAAACAAGCGCGGACCTCGGGGTTATGTTTAGAGAGCACTTCCACGATGACAAGGGAACTCGAGAGATTGGGATTGAACGACGGTGCAGCTGTGAGAACAACACTCATCCGTGAAGCAAACCTGAGAAAAGGGGCTTCACTTTGCAAAGCAGCGCGAAAGCCTGGACCGAGGAGCGCTGGAACAAGGTCGTGTGGTTCGAGACGCTTATTGTCTGACGTACGAGACAATGTGGGTTTGCTGGACCGAACGTTGCTGCATTCGGTCCAGCAACGTTACGCACCCAAAGGAGGTCAGACAACTACCAGAACGTACCGAACAACCAGGCTGCTCCACCATCAAGTGTTTTCCTTCCCCAAAAAAAAGCATATCCCAAGACGACAATGCCAGGATTCATTGGGTGAAAAAAAACAAAAAAAAGGGATGGAAATATGTCCTGTGACTTTGCAGAAGCGTATCAAAACAGTATCATGTGTCACGTGTGAGTCAACGCTAAAGGCAGTTCAACAAAATGTTAGCATGCGTCACTTTGTTTTGGTGACTCGTAATCAAGTGAGATCATCAGCGCGGAGTGGAGAGAGCTGAATTCCGGTTAGATAATGATAAATGGAGTGGAAATGTGAGCAAATGAATGAACTGAGCTGTAATGAGGTTGAAATTTCGGGCTGCAAAGGTGCAGAGTTTGCAGAGTGTCTTCATTTTCAGAAGCAAAAGCAAAAGAAAGTGACCGTCTCCTCCAAGCTTTCTGCTTTCTTTTTCATTTTATTGTGCTCTGAAGCACGCCAAAATCTACTTTTACTTACTTTTATTAAAAACTTGACCAAATGCGCAGAGTGTTTTCAAATGAAAAATGACCTGGCAAGCCATTTTTTCTGTTTTCTTCAGTCGAGCTCAAAATAAGTAACAAACCGGCCGGCTTTCGTTTAACAAGGACAATCCCTTTTGAACTTCTGGATCTATTGACGATAAACACAAAAGCGCTGCTGATAGAGGAGCCGTGTTGTGATGACTTTCTGAAGGCGGAGTTTCAGAAAGGGCAGAAGTGTTTGTTTAAAGACACGGAGTCAACTGAAGGTAACATAGTTACTTGGTTGTGCTGTAAATCGATTCTGTGTGGCTGGAAAACACACGATACTGCCCCTTTAACAAAGACTCTTTCTAAACGCAGTCCTAGTCGATGTGATTTTTGTGCTCGTCCTCCGTCGGCTGTTCCTGAACGCTGTGCCTCTGTCCTCAGGTGCTGTCGCTGCCTCTGCGGATCTACTACTACTTGAACGACTACTGGCCCTTCGGTCACCCTGTCTGCTTATTCAGCTTTTACCTCAAGTACGTCAACATGTACGCCTCCATCTACTTCCTGGTGCTGATCAGCGTGCGTCGCTGCCAGCTCACCGTGAACCCGCTCATGTACAAGGCGAGGCCGAAGGGAGACGTTTTGATGTCCGTGTTCGGCTGGCTGTTGGTCTGCGTGACGTGCATAGCTTTCCCCTTGCTGAGGGAGGACCCGGAGAACTCAGGGCAGTGCTTTTCAGAGCTGCCCACGAAGAAAATTGGTGTTGCGACGGCCTCATTCCTGATCACACTGGCAGAACTGCTGGGCTTCATCATCCCTCTCATCGTGGTGGTGTCCTGCTCGATCTTGACGGTTTCAAGCCTCAAAGAGGTGACGATAGAGGGCATTCAAGACTTTGGGGAGAAGCATAGGGCACTGAAGACGGTGCTGAGCTGCACCGTGGTCTTCTTGCTGTGCTTTGCACCGTATCACATCACCATGCCGCTGGACTTCCTGGTGAAAGCTAACGCGATGAAGGACTGCCCCACCAGAAACACGATCCAGAGGTGTCACATCATAACGCTCTGCCTCGCCAGCCTGAACTGCACCTTTGACCCGATCATGTACTACTTCACGAGCGACGAATTCAGGAGGCGGCTAAGCAAGCCCGAGATGCCGGACAATTTGAGCCAACGGCTGTCCTGCTTAACCACACACGGGGGCGCGCAAACTAACCCGTAGCCAAACTAGGCTGTGGGAGAGCCACACGCGCCACAAATCGCTGCTTTTGCTACACGTCTGGCAGAAAAGAAAAATAAAAATAAATGCTGGTTTATGACTAAAGTCGCTGTAAAAGGGTGCCGAAAATCCCGTGAAAACGCCAGCCTTCTGAATTGCGGAAATTCAGGTCATCGCACACCGCTCTGATCGCCGTCACACGTAAAAAGCACCATTCAGTGAGCAGAATGGACGCCATAACACCCGCCGTTCAAGTTCGTCTTACAGCAGTGTGAGGAAAGAGCCGTTTTGAAGGGATTTTCAACGCATTTTCCTAAGTCATAAACCAGCGTGTATTTTTTATTTTTTTTTTATTTTTTTTTTAGCCAAACGTGTCGTTAAACTGCCTATTTGTGTCCATTCCTGGCTTCCGTAGCTGTCGCTGGGGAAGAAGGCGGCGTCTTTACAACCACTAATCCTCCAAATAAAATATGAGCATTCCTTTGGTGAAAATATAAATTATTTGTGAATGTGAGAAAATATACAACGGAAATGTGAAACCTTTACCCTATTTATATGTAATTAAAACATGTTTTAGTTTTTATTTGGTTGGTCCTTTTTCTGAAATCTCATCAGAAAAACAAAAAGAGCTCTCAAGAGAAATCCTTTCTCTGAGAGCTTCAGCAAGCTGCTGGATATTAAATAAGTCTTTACTTTGATCGGCTCGTTTCTTGACACAAACCAGACTAAGCCACTGCAACAAACAAAATGTATTTTTGACTAGTTTTTATTGCAAACATCATAATACTCTTGAAATAAGACAAAACTAACTTACGAGCAACTTCTCAGCATGAAAAGGCAGCTGATTATTTCACTTCCAACATAGGAAAAGTGTCATTATACCTTAAATATATGTTTTAAATCCGTATTTAGAACTTTAAAAAAAAACAAAAACTCTAATATCTGGAAACTAGACCAAATAAATTCAGCGTCCAGGTTGCAACGCATTGAAATTTCTGACCCAAATCTTGTTTTTTAAAATGAATTAAAGTTGTGTGTTGTACAGTTTTTATAGATTCCAGACCAAAACAAAAAAAACAAAAAATGGCAGTGACACATGACAGAACAAATAACCACACAGGGTAGTTTAGGTTTTAAGCAGGTTAAGAAAAGCGACTTTATTCAACAACAAAAATGAAATTCAGTTCAGTAGTGTCACACAGAGTTGGGTTGTCGTTACTAGCCTACAGCACTTCCTACTGATTGTCTTCCTGTGTGGGATTCACAGAACAAAACCACTGAAGCACCTCGCAACGTTTCCCTTTGTTCCCCCTCTTCAATCTGTTTGGCACAAAGCCATTTCAAAAAGAACATTTTTGTTTTTTTCACATTTTTTTCCCCCTTTTCTTTCTGCTTCTCCAGGGATTTCCAAACTCGGATCGTGACAGTTTCGTGTAAGTGAATCTAAGCGAGTACGAGTTCTCCGGTGAAAGAAAGTAAAACTTCAATTGCCACCAACTATAATAGATTACATCTGCTTTTTTTTTTTTTTTTTGTTTTGTTTTTGTTCATTTTGTTCAGGTTAAAATGAAATGTACGAACAAATTCACAAACCAAAGCAGGCGATCAAATAAACGTTTTTCACCTTCAAAGTAACACGCGACGTTTCCCTGTGGCTCGGTCCCGCTGCTTTAGCTCACGAGGTCTAACATCTAGAAATGTCTCTACACAAACACAGAAACCTAAAGAGTTCATCATCACTTACACTAAATCATAACACGGCAGGACGGAGGAGTCCCAGCAGCAGCAGGTTCACTCTGGGAAATATCTACAAAACGGTGAGGCGTGGCAGCTGTCGGGACGTTCGTCCGCGTCGGCGACCGTGACAGCGAGACGACGAGCGTGCGCTCAAACGTGCGTGTCGGCGTTACGGCGACGCCGCTGAAGCTGCCCTGGGAAAGGAGGCGACAGGAAAGCACGAGAGGCGCCGCGCACCTGCTTGGGGAACGGCGGGAATACTGAGCAGGATGCCAAACAACATCGACGGGGCGGGTCTGCAGGAAGCCACGGCGAACGAAACGGATTCTGACGGCGCAAATGAAACTTAGTGCGTCTACGGGAACGACAAAAAAACAGCAGGTGGTGAGGGCTGATGCGGGGCGAGGCGTACGTACAGCGGCGGCGGCTCCGGAACCTAAACTCACAACGCGCAAGCCGGGAAGCAAAGGGAGGGCAAAACGATTTTGTACAAAAGTAGATTTCTGCAGAAAGTTGTGCTTCCTGTCGCTGTCGCTCATTCACTCCCTCCCTCAGTCACCCCGGCTCGCCCGTTTCCTCTCTCTCTCTCTCCCTCTCTCTCTCTCTCTCTCTGCGGCCGTTTCCCCATCAGGCCTTGCAGATGCGGGTCTCCGTCACAAACTTGTTCTCAAAGTGGCGGATGGTGAAGCAGTCGTCGGCGGAGCGCTTCTGGATGTTTCCGCCTGACAAAAAAAAAAAAAAGAACAGCAATATTTCATTTCTACATCAAACTTTTTCTTTTTGAGTTAATCACGCTGAGAAATAAGTGGGTGTGAGGAAAGGTATGTTCCTCTTCCCGCTGGTCATTTCAGTAATCGGTTGTTCTAACGAGTAATCTGACGATTAATCGAATAAAAAGGTTGGCTTTTCTTCTTTTTTTTTCCCAACCACCTGAGCAACTTTTTTGTTTCACACAATGTTAGAAATACGTTAAAAGACGCAAATGAGCAAATAATTCAAGTAATTTTAAGAAAAAGGAAAAAACATGTACTGCCTAAAAAGCAGCGACTCAGCATTCATTCCTGTAGGGACGCATGATCACTGTGGCACAGGTTGCATCTGCTGCTAAACAACACTGTCTACTAGTTAGCTGATTATTTTTTTTGATTATTAAATGGAGCAAAAGGAGATTAATAGACTTTTTTTCCAACAAAATTTGAAGCTGGTGAAGTTAAAAGTGCAACATGAGTAATTCTGGGTAGTGCAGGTTTACAAAGGAGGTTTTTAAATTTAACTGTTTATATTTTCCGTGCATCTCTGACCCAGTCACTGCTCACACCGTGACGTTCCTTCAGCAAACGGACATTTTTGGAGCCCGTATGCTCCGGTTAATGGTCAAGCGATGACTAAATTAGTTGGCGATTGTTTCGAGAATCGATTAATCGCGATTCATTCGTGTGACCGTTCCAGCCCTCGTTGTTCGCTTCCCGAAATGGTTCCGGAACTGACCTGTGGACATTTTACGTTTAAAACGGAGGAGTTTCATTGTTATTTTTATATGGTATTTGTCATTTTAGCCGTCGGTAAAAACAAAAACGCCGTGCTCTGGCGTCCAGCATCCTCCGCGGTTGAAAGGAGCTGTTTGGGTCTGTTTCACAGCCTGAAGCCCCATAAAACTTTCCTCTTGCTAAAAACAAGTATGCCTTGTGGCTTTTTTTGGACATGGGGAAAAAACACAATAATAATTTTTTAAAAAAGCAGCTGAGGATGACTCGGAAACCTCAGATATTACTACACTTCTAGTTTTCCAGTACATATTTTCAGTTAAATTCTGCCCCAGAAGTCGTCGCGATAAACGATAATATCGCTGCTTTGAGAACATTTTCAAGTGATACGATGGCGATCGCATGATGACGCGTATCGCACGATCACATTCTGAACGGTCAATCATTGTTTTAGATTCTGATTGACGTTCAACACCGGAACTGGAAGACGTTTTAAATGTTAAAAATAAATAAACGAAACAACGGAAACGACGGATAAAATGAATCGTGAAGGCTGTAAACAAAACAAGTGGCCAGTTGAGACCAAAGATTTTTATCACCCAGTTTTTGGTAGAAAGAGAAAAACAATAAATCACGCCGATGGGAGTTATTGAGCTCGTTTTAATTTATTTATCTATTTATGAACGTCGGTCGGGTTGGATGGAGAGGACCAACGTCTCGCCTCAGGCTCATTTAATTCAGGTCTGGAGTTTGACTGGGCCGTTTCTCTCACGTCGATGCACTCCCATCTAAACCCTCCGCTTGTAGCTTTTGGCTGTTGTCCCGACGTCAAATCGTTAGCAGCGTCTAAAAGGTTTTAGTGCTAAGATCCCCACAGCATGACACTACCACCACCACGTTTGTTTGTTTTGGGGGGTTTATTGCCGCGTAGCGTTTTGCATGCAAATCGACTCTGTAGTAAAAACCCAGGCACGGCGCCGGTTCCACGGTTTTGCTGTCTGCAGTAAACCCGCAGCGCTGGCCGCTGTCGCGCTCGGCGTCCGTACCTGGCAGGTTGGACCGGCGCTGCATTCTGTAAGTTTCCTTTCCGTCACACAGCCGGCGGATGTAGAAACCCAGCGGCTTGACGTCCTCGATGCGCTCGGTGACCACGAGGTCCTCGCGCACCAGGTAGCTGCGGTATGAGTCGCTCTGGAGAGAAGAGACACGGAGCGAGTGAGGCTGTGCCTGTTTTCAGCCCGCCGTTATGAGGAATAAAGGACAAGAAAAAAAAAAAAAAAAAAAAGGTATCCACACACACATGCTGCAGAAACAACAAGTCCGGCAAAGCTTCCTGTAGAGCAGAAGAAATGTTTTATTTTAAGCAAACATTTGTGCATTTCCTCTTCTAGGTCTCCTTAAGTGGCTCTCACTGTCCTCAAATCTAAACATTCAATTTTTCATGGAAAACAAAGTGTGCACAAAATACCTCCGAGCTCTGCTGTTTGAATTTGGAAATTGAGTAAAATATTACACACGCAAACATCTTGCACAGACTTTTGACTTGCCGATGAAGAACCCTCAGAAAGAGGAACAACCAGAAAAAGTTTGGGTTTTTTTTATATATATCTATACACACAACCAAAATGCCCCCAGCAGCAGCCGTGCCATTAGACTATTGTGACATTTCCCAGTAACTTTTCTACATATTTATTCTCGGGGAGGGGTTTGTTCACAGTAAACAGAACTGATGGGAGGAAGTGTGAAGGTTTAAATATAATAGTTGAATCTTTCGTGCGTCTGTCTTACAGTTTAATGAGATTTTTGTTCCTACATGTTGTATTTGGGGGCAAAATCATGAACCACAATATGATAGTTTCAACAAATACACAGACAGACAGACAGATAGATAGATTTATATCAAAGTTACCTATTGTACATTTAAATCCTGTACGTTACTTTAATGGTCTAACTGCTACAACAGAGCAAACAAACAGTTTTAAGATTTGACTTTGTGTCACAAAGTAAAATTCAAGCACTTTTCAAAGATTTTCAAGGTGATTTTCCAAACTTCTCCAGCACAACACCTTGAAAAATGAAGACAGTTTCTCTTTGCTATTGCATAACATCGATTATTTATTAATAACATCTTGTGTAAGTGTTTTATTTACTTCAGCAGAAAAACTGCAAGCTAGAAACGAATTAAATATCTCCCCTACACACATCCTGCACACCTGACTGGTTTGAAAAAGTTACTAAATAATGTCTAAAACATTTTCTCCCAACGTTTTCTGGTATTTCACAGATGGAAATGATTTTGACAAACCGGAAACGGGGAAAGTTTGGTCAGATCTAAATTCAGACAGTGAGGGGAAAAAAAGTGCATTTGTCTTTTCATTATCTTTAAATATCTGGTTTCAACTGCAAATATTGCCTTAACATTTTGTTTTTGTTTTTTTTTAATCGACGTTGGATGGCACTTTCTTGCCAAACTGCGCAGTCTGGATACCAACCACTGTCAATTACATTTCCAAGGACCTCAAGCAGCCGTACGAGCAGATTTTCATCAGCGTGGCATCATTTTATTGTTAGTGACATCACTCACCATGAGCTGTGAGAAGAGGTCGATGAGGTCCTGCGGGGGCAGGACCACCGAAGTGTTGAGAGGAATCACAAAGCAGGTCCTCAGAGTCAGGTCCAGGTACGCCGTCAGTTTCTGCGTCGTTCAAAAAAAAAAAAAAAAAGACAAAAGCGTGTGACGTCGGTGAGCTCGCCACCTGGACGGAGAGCGGGCCGCCCCGCGGCTCTCACCCGGTTGAAGTCGTGGAGGATGTAAGCGGGGTCTCCGGGCCGGAAGCGAGGAGGGGGCACGCTGACGACGGCCATGCTGTCCGAGATCTCCACCTCCTCCTCCACCCGCGGCAGGTAGTAGGGCTGGCTCTCCGCCCCGGTGGACACGTCGGTGAACTGCATCGCTCCGTGATACAGCCTCTGGTGGGGAGTGAAAAACGAGACAAATCATTCACACAAAGACAGTCCCGGGTAGGAAACAGGAACCGGAAAAAAGGCCAGAAAAAAAATCATTATCATGCAGATATGAAACTAACAAAAGCAGAGGAGGAGGGGGAGGGGAGAAAAATCATCTTTGATGTTGAGTTTTGCTGTGAATGTAATCTTAGTTTCAGGTTAGCTTCTGTAGGATGCTGTGCTGCAGGCTTCAACAGACTGATGGCGTTTTTCAGAGCGGTCGCACACGGAGCAGGATGTTTCTGCAACCACAACAGTCCATGAACAGTCAGTGGTTCTCTTCCTGCTCAGCTACAAGCAGAAACGTTTTGAGGTCGTGTCTTCAAAGACATTTGTACACTGTTGGATTTAAATAAGCATGTTTGGTGGGTTTAAGATTTAAAAATGCAGGCGATGAAACCGATGAAGAGCTCAGTCACGGTCATGATGACTTGGTGACGGATGAACGTCGACTCTGCTGCCGGCTTGTAAATGATGAGCTGGTTTGGTTGGGGCCTTTGTCCATTTGGGAATATCCAAGCCTCAACTTCCTGTCTGACGATGAGATGCATTTAAAGGAGAGTGCACCAGTCCCTCCTGCAGCAAAACGCCCAAACAAAATGCTGGACCTTTTGGGAAAGTGCTGGACAGCAAAAGATAAAGTGGAATCCAACATCAAGACTTCTACGGATGCTTAAATGTCCCTGAGATTTTTAACGTTCAAGTTTTGGCTAAATTAGGAGATGTGGGTTCAAAAGTCACTTTTTCAAAGTGATTTTCAGGCTAATTTAAGGACCTATGAAATCTGTTGAATTATCTTCCAAATCATGTTAGATTGTGTTCCACTTGTTTCCGTCTTCATTTCTCACACCTCTGCTGTAAAAGATGCAAATTCACAAGTCGATAGCTAGAGGTCAGCATTTCCTGTTATTCTGCATCAGAAACCCTGTGGTTTTGGCGTTTAGCTGTCATGTTCCTGCAGCCGGTTATAGCAGCTGATACTGGAGGTAATCAGGGCTGACTGTGCTATTAGACAGACTTTAATGTGTAACTAAAGTTAGACAAACCTCGTCTACAAAAAGAAGGTGGATCCCTAGATATAAAACTGGATCTGGTTTGTATCAACAGTTATAATCCCAGACTCAAAAGAGTGAGCCGTCTCTCTCCCGAGACTGAGGAAACACTTGAGACAAAGGTTAGAGTGTTTAAAAAAAAAAAAAAAAAAATGTCATCCCGTCTCTCAGCTCGTTTCTGCACAAGCTGGCGGAGGAATTAGCAGGGAGGCTGGCGATTGGTCCCACTAAAGCCAGAGTCGGGACAATCCTCTAGGATTAAAAACATGGAGGGGCGGCGATCTCATCCGACGGCCAACACAGCAATTCAGGTAAACTCCTCTGGGATTTAGTTTCCTTTTTTTATTTTATTTTACCCCCATAGGAAACGGTAAAGCAAACAGTTATAACAAAGGG
Source organism: Poeciliopsis gracilis (assembly GCA_911649635.1). NCBI lineage: Eukaryota > Metazoa > Chordata > Actinopteri > Cyprinodontiformes > Poeciliidae > Poeciliopsis > Poeciliopsis gracilis. The sequence goes on along the minus strand of CAJVRI010001175.1, from coordinate 2,006,663 downwards.
GACCCAGACATGGGAAGAAGAATAATGCATCCATTATGTAAACAGTCGTAATAACGTATGAAGAAAAGACGTTTTCCATTACGATCGTCCGTCTGGTGACTCTGAGGCTGTTCAGGGTTTAACAGAAGTTCCTGGCTGTGGTCAATAAAATACCTCAATAAAAGTACATTTCTAATATTTCCTCTTCAACAAGAGAAACAGCTGCCGGCCTGGAAATATGTGAATAATTTATTGGAACCCCCCCTGGTAGCAATAAATATCTATTTACTGGAGATCAGATCCGCTACGATCCGCATTATGTGGCCTCTGAGTGCCATAGCAACCAAGTAATTACACGGTTTGTAACTTTTAGTCCTCGCAAACCTTGTTAAGTGTAAACACAATACGATGAAGCTCATCTTAATCTAACCTGCTGCATACTTTATTTAAAAATAAAGCCTTATGTCTTTACATATTTGTGTTGTTGGTGTGTATTAAGACTGTAAATACGTACGATAAATTGTTCCGTTTACAAGCTGGTATCGACAATGGATGGATATAATTCTACTTTTTAGATTTTAATTTTGTGCTTTATTCTCAGCTGACCTGCCATTTTTAAAAAAAAACAAAACGTTATGCCGTATAGGCTTGTCACAATAACAGATTTTTCTGGACGATAAATTGTTCCAGAATATTATCGCGATAAATGATAACATTGTTGTTTTGAGACCATTTTTAAGGAATATAATGGTCATGGCAAACTAATAACGCAAGGACACGCTCTTAAGCGTCAGCGAACTTTACATTCTAATTAACATTTAACACAGGAAATGGAAGACATTTTAAATATCCAAAATAAATAAATAAAACCCCTCCCCCAAAAAATGTAATTTAATATTTATAAGCTGAAGGTCTAGTTACGACCAAAGCACCAAACCGAAGACTTTCATCATCCAGGTTTTGGTAGAAAGAGAGAAAAAAAAAAGTGTTAAACAATAAATCATGTCAATAGAAATGATTTGAGTTTGTTCTAATAATCATTGATTTATTGATTATTGACACTCGTTTGACGTCTGTTGGAAGATTTTGATGACCAAATGGGTTTTGTTTATTTCTGCAACACAAATAAACAAATGATTATATCATTCATAATTGTTTTTCAACGTGTGTGACTTTATTGTTATTTGTGTTTTTGGTGTGTATTAGGACTGTGAATGCATGCTGATTTCTGGCAGATTTCTCAAAAAATAATTTGTCGGTGGTGCAAAACCCCCTGATTGTCTGGGTTCGTCCTCCATGAGTTTCTGATCACGTTCATTGCATTGAGAAAGCTCAAGAGAGCAACATGTCTGCAGCGTAATGGAAAATTCCACCATGTTTCATGGTGTGAACGTGCAGATTCGTCAGGAGCTTCACACTGAAACACAAACCTTTGGGGTGAAGTACCGGTAGAGACACGCTCCCCCCACGATGAGCCCAGTCAGGATGAAGGAGATCCCCAGCAGGTACAGGATAAGGCGACCGAAGCCGTCTGTGGCCGCAGAGTCAGAGGCCAGCTCCGGGTCCTGAACACACACACACACACACACACACACACACACACAAATAGCACATAGAGAGCAGTAATAATGCAGCGTTGCATCCATGCATGGATGCATGTTTTTATTGTTATGCAATCCTATAATCCCGACTCTGAACATCTGCATCCTGCGTCCGGTGCATTTTAGTAAATGACCCAAAATAATAATAATAATAACAATAATGATACATTACAGCAGGTGTAACACTGTGACGTGTCAGACAGTGCGGTAAAACCATCGCATTGGTTTTGCACATGAATGCGATGCGCATTCTCTCGCGGTGGGTTCGGGCCCGGAGCAGCAGCGGCTCCCCGCTCCTCTCCGCCGGAACCGCGCTGAACCAAGCCCGCCAGCTCACCTTCACCGCGGCCGCCGGCACCTCTTTGCCCGGCGCCTTGTGCGCCAGAGCCGAGCTGAACGCTATCTTCACCATGCTGCGGCCCAACACGTCCCGCTCGGGTTTCTGAGAGTCGCGCGCGCACACAAAAGGTGGAAGCCGCGCGTGAGTTTCTGTCGGCGGCGGTCTGCAGCTCTCGCGTCGTGCTTCTCCGGCGGCTCAACCGTGTGACGCACTTTGCGACCTCGGCTTTATGCGCACCGCTTCCGGTGGCCGGGCGAGACCGAGAAGAAAACGAACCAGGAGGATTATCGACCCCAAACAGCTCCAGTTTACGGGTAGATGTTCTTAGCCGTGATTTAGATGGTCTATTGTAAGAACGTAACGATAACTAGTAAAGGGAAAACCGCTTCTCCTTGTTGTCTTTTGGAAATCATTTCTGTGGCTTTGGTGCCATCTGGTGGCTGCAGGTGGAAACTGGTATTTTTTTTTCCTTAGAACAGATCAATGTGGACAGCATGGGGCTGAAAACGAAGCTTAAAATTAACCCGAAAATGCGCTGGCATTGGAAAATATGATTGAAACTGAAGATAAAATACATTTACTGATACATGTATTAAAGGGAAAGAGACATTTAAAGTCAAAAAGAAGGAATTGACACTTATTAACTCACAACCGATGATGCACAGTCTGACTTTTCATTAGGCCTTCGCAGTGCTTATCTGCGAAGGCCTGTTGAAATCCTATTGTTTCTTCTTCTTTTTTTTTATATGCTTCCACCAAATGAATTGGCTTTTTGGGGCTTAATCATATTCAAAAACTCACCAAAGTTGGTGGATGCGTCAGGTCTGCGTGAAAAATATGCACATTAAGGTCTTGGCAAAAATTGTCATAGTTAAACTCAAACAGGAAGTCGGCCATTTTGGACTGAAGTTCTGATTTTGACCCCATTTTGGCCGTTTACAGCCTTCGCGCTGGTAGAACGCCTAGGGATTTCGATTGATCGGCTTCAAACTCGGTCAGATTTCATAAGGCAGCATGGACGATTAAAAGTTATCAAAACGGTGAGTTTTTGAGCATGCTGAAGGAGCGATGCCAGGGGTCAAAGGTCGCCTACTCACCATGAAACACAAATTGTTGTATCTCCTACACAAAACTCACAGAGGCACCAGACTTTCAGTAATTGATCATCACTGATGATCAGTCACTGATGATCAATCAGTGATGATCCACGCCCCCTGAGAACAGGAAGTGTCATGGTCCAAACCTGGCAGGCGAGCCGATTTTTAGTTTTGATTCTCAGTCGCTGTTTAGGCAATCAGGATGGGCGTGGCTTATCAGCAGCATAAGGCACTCGACCCGTCCGACGAGGTGGCACAAACTAGATGACACAAAAATGACTCATCGTTGCACCGGTAATGTAATAACATCAATGTTTTGAGTGCATAATGTCGCTTATCCGCCTCCGAACATATCCCCGACTCGCGCGCTGCGTCTGCCTGCCAGAGTGCGAGCCCACTCACGCTGACACACATGGCGCACGGCGCCCAGTGTGCTGTGCGGAAACACAGGCCAAGGCCATACGGTGCGTCTGACACATACCGTCGGTCCGCCCTCGGTCTGGGGCCGGCGGCGGCTCTCTGCTTCCTCTGATTTCACTCAGGGCAGAACATATGAGTGTATAAACACTTTACTGCTGCACTGGCACTCTTAATTCCCAGCAAACCGCCGCAACGGGAACGTGTGCCTCTCCGGGTCTCACAGACACACTCGTGGGCGCGTGCTTGCGCTCTCTGCGCCACTACGATACTTCCTCTGTACAGCAGACAGATTGAACCGGTAATCACCACTGAAAGGCGCATAAACATAGCAGCTGATTTCTGTACCTAACCCCCCCCTCGATCGCCCCCACCAACACTGACTCCGAATGAAAATCCTAAGTGATCCTGAAGGCTTGTTTATGGGCTCATCTTACGCCGTGTTTGATCTGAGCGCCTGCCCACACATGCGTGCGTGGACTCAAACACGCACCACACACGCACCACACACGCTGGGACAAAGGAGGGGAGCCGGCATTGGCGGTAATGGCCGAACTGATCAACAAAAGGCAAAGATTTAATCGTCTGGGCCTCTCTGTATCACACACACACACACACACACACACACACACACACACACACACACACACACACACACACACACACACAGTGGGCAGAGTTTTGAAAAAGCTGCAGGTTGGGGAGGACAAAACCAGCAGGTGGAGGGAGAGATGGAGGGATGACTGGGGGGGAAAAAGAGACAGAGGGAGAACTGTGAGGAGAAAGAGAGCAATCTGCAGCGTCTGACGCTTGAGTGAGTTTTCCGAGGGGCTGATTAACAACAGATTAAACCCGCCGAGCGTCTAGTTTACATCTCAGACTTCCTTACGTGCCTGAAAGGTAGAAGTTCTCCGCTTGTTAAGCCAGAATGATCAAAAACTGTATACACCGACATCATTTTCTTTTCTGTAGGCACAAAGAGGCAGGGTGGCAGGCGCGTCTGCATGCCAGCGCTTCCATGTGGTCTGCAGCGAACGGCCACTGAATGCAACAAAAACACTCAGGCAGAAATCACACTGAAGGTTCCTCACCAAAGCAGTCACGGCTAGCCAACGACACGTTTCTCCGTGTGTGTGTGTGTTTTTTTCCCCACATGGTTTCATGTTCTGTGTCATTTTGGAGTGGAGGGAAAAGGAGACATGGTTTTCAAACGTTGTTAAGAACGAAACCCGAGAGGAAACTGTAATTAAAGAAAAATGCGGCGAGGTTTTTGTGTTCAGCCGCCAGAGTTCGTTCGTTGTAGATCCGCCTTTCGCTCCAATTAGCTACAAAGTCTTTAGGGGTAATTGTTCGCAAAAAATAAACTCAGGCCCAGTCAGATAAGACGGGGAGCATCATTGAGTGTTCCAGGCCTGGCCTTTGACTAGTCCATCTTAAAAAAAGAAAATGCTTTTCAATAAATCATTCAAAGTGTATCAGTGGGGCGGCTGGAACGTGAATCTCAAGTTCTTGGAGTTTCAAAGGATTTCTTAGAGGATTGGCCCACAGCATGATGCTGCCACCCCCATGTCATACAATGAACATGTTTATTTTGGGGAACCAGTTTCCCAACTGGAAGGGACTGAACACAAACGCGCCAAATTTTCTGGATCATTACTTTTAAGGAATTTTGAAAATGTTTTCAAATTTTTTTCCAGTTTGCAATTAAAGCTGCAGAATGTAACTTTTACAAAAATATGTTGTTGTTTTTTTTCCACATTTATCGAAAGTATCACCATGTGACAGTGTGAGATGAGGCAGACAATCTGTGAAAGACTCGAGCTCCTTCACCTCCTGCTACAGCTTCAGGTGAAAAACAACCAATCAGAGGCAGGAGGCGGGACTTAGCGCTGCCAATCAACCTCCTATAGGCTGCTAAATGTGCTAGTGGTGGAAAAACAACTCCCCGTTACAGAAAAATAAGCGTTTATACGCCGTCATCGTGGCTATGCTAACTAGCCTCAGCATGTTCTGGTGGTGCAGGGTGAGCACGAGAGTGATTGACAGCGCTAAGACGCTCCTCCTTGCTCCGACTTGTTCTTTTCAACTGAGTATATCTGCAGTTAGTTGTATTTCACTGACTGTCTATCATACTGTCACAACATAATGATAATTTTAGCAAATATGAAAAGAAACTTTCTTGTTTTCTTTTTTTTTTAGAAACTTTACATAATGCGGCTTTAAACACTGTTCATGTTGCTAAATCAGTTAAATCACAATGAAACCCATTCGGTTTTGTTGAACACTTCCAGGCTTCTAAACATACACACAAGTCCACGGTCTGCAAATGTCTGCAGAGGCACAGCAGACTAATAAAAAGCGATGAAAAGAGCCTCTTGAGGATGACATCACCCACTGAAGTGCCAACAAATGTGAACGCATAAGCAAAGCAGAAAAAAAGGAAAACACCTCAGAGATTTGTCATCAGTTTCAGTACCAGACATGCGAAACCGCAGGTGACAAATGATTCTGTCCCAAAACCACACACACACACACACACACACACACACACACACACACACACACACACACACACACACACACACACACACATGCACACACAGTCCAAAAACGGCTACAGCAACAGCATGGCCGCAGGATGGACTCGATTCAAAAAGCTTTGCTTCATTACGTCACTGACATGTCTTCATGCGGATCAGCCATAATCACCACGTGCCAAGAGCGCCAGAGCAGTTGGCGGTCGAACGGAGCGACGAGGCGCAGAGGAGGAACACGGAGAGACGAGAGTGGATCCTCCAGAGCGGACACGTCCAAGAGAAGAGAAGAGAGAGAGAGAGAGAGAGAGAGAGAGACGCTTCAAAGCCTCGTTCCAGATCCGGAGGTCATCACTCTCTCCTAGGCTGCTTTCCTCACCACAGACTCACTTTTAGCAGTCACACATGGCTCAGAGACAGGGTGACAAATGAGGGTTTGTTTTAAAAAAATTTCTTAGGGAAGTATCAGTTTCCAAAGTTGTACCTTCACTCTTTAAAAGCACGGTCCATGTTGGGCTCGTCATCTTTACAGTATGGTTCACCTTTTGGAAACTGATGATGAGTTGTTGGAGGGGGGGGAACATCGAGCTTACATTACTGCAGATATTCCTTGGTTTGTATTTTGAGATCGCCGCAATCTAGAACATCAGGACATGTGAAGGTTTGGGATTTCAGAGGAGTGCTGGTTGGTTTTCCCAAACACATTGCATATTTTTATTCATTTAGTATATAGTCACAGAACATCTACAGGTTAGAAATTACAAAAGGTTTTTATTTTATGGTTAGATTTTTTTTTTTAAATGTCTCGTCCAACATCTGATACAACATGAATACATTTGTTAAATGATTACTTACTCAGCTTTACAGTGTATTGTTAATTTGAATTCAATTAACTTAAGAACAATTTAGTTATATTTAAACATATCGGTTGAAGGAAAGCAAATTTTCGCTGTTAAAGTAACAAAATTTGTTTATGTTTAGCGAACAAATGAAACATGTTCACTGAAAAAGTGTTTGCTCTGTCAGTTTGTGTCAATCTGAAGTGTTTTGAAGGAGTTAATTCATTAATTTTATCTCAGTTGACAAACAATCGTGTTGATTCAACGATTCGTTTCTTTGAGTGTACAGACGCAGTATTAGCTTATTCTAGTGACAAATACATAAACTCATACTGTCACTGTTATTGCTAAGTTTTTGTTGTCATCTGCACAGTCAAAAGAAATAAAGTCCAAATGCTTCTGCTACGCTAAGCATGTTGTTTTGAACCTAGCATATTGCTAGTCAGGGTTTACCCACAATGCTTTGCAGTGCTACAGGAACAGGAACTACTACTCCTGCTGGTGTTTCGTTTATATCCGTTCTTTATTAAAGTGAAAAATTCATACAACAAACAATGAATTTCACAGGAACTTAATGCAGTAATACAAGCATGTTTAAACATACCACTTGATGTTTTCTTCAGTGAGTTTCACCTCGATTACATTTTCCCGCCTTCCCTGATTCTATATTTGGCAATAAATTCGGTTTGGCTGTGAGTACATATTAATAAATGTTAAGGGCAATTATTACCGAACATATCAAATTCTTTATTTCATCCACATTTTGCAATTCAGCATCTTCATGCTTGACAGATGATGTTGTGTTTCATTTCTTGTTTTCTTCAGAATGCTTTCGACTTGTTCACACTTGTCTTTATCTAATGCTAAAATCTGTTGAAATGGGTTTTTTTTCCCCAAAAATATAATAACAAAGGATTTGTGAATCTCAAACTATTTTAGATAATGAGCAGCAGGCGGCTAAATGATTTTTAGACTTCAATAAAAACTACACACCAGCCTCTTATTCATTTAGCAGAACAAATCAAACACCAATATCTATTCTTCCATGTAATAAATACACAAATAAGTAAAAAAGAATGGCATGGATTGTTTTTTTCCCCCCAGCGTTTGTGACGCCCTGGGCAGTCAGCCATATTGCCCACACGATGAACTGCCCACGTTAGCGCACTGCCAGTCTTTGGAGCTCTGTTCCTTTTCACCTGTTTTTCCATCTTCCACAGTCGGAAAACCAGCAACCATCCCCAAAGTATAATTTCCTGAGAACACATACAGTAAATAAACATTTTACAACAGTGACTAGACCAGGGAGGAGAGAGAACAGCAAATGTCTGGGAGGTAACGGGTGTAGGTGTAAGTCACGGAAGGGGCAAGGATGAAAATACATAAACCACATAATTAGACTTAAAGGAGTTGAAAAAGGTCGACTATTTGAGAAGAAGAAGAAAACTGAAGGAATCCAAACAGATGAAAGAGCAGAAAAGAAGAGAACGGAGGGATGGAAACGGGTGAATGTCTATTATGTTCCTCTGGGTTGAACTTCAGGGAAATGACCTCATCGTGATACCGCTCCAGCGCTCTGCAGTCATGTTGACTTTGTAGCAGTGAGGCGCACACGTACAGACACATGTATTTACCTTCCATTGAACGGTGGCCAATAGCATCAGAGCCCGGTCCAATCACTTCCAGATTCAGTGACGCCACCTCTGTCAGGTTAACGGGGAGCAACGCGAGCGCATACAGCCACCAGAGGGCACCAAAATGAGCTGCGGCTTCTTTTTTCTTGAGCCGTCTCTGTTTTCAGGTTTTCTGTTCCTCTGTGAGAAACGATCCTCACATCCAACTGTTAACGGTGATGACAGATTTGGACTCCATGTGATGATGGTCCCAGCAGGACTCTAAAACACCCCCTGGTGTGATTTGATCAGCTGCAGAGGTTGGCTAGGAGGTACTTCCACCAGGATTTGGTGTGACAAGAACCGAGTGCTGCAATAGCCAATATTTATGGCTGGGAAAGCTGAAGTTGGACGTTTTGGTCTCACAATGAATCCTACAGAAAACATAGTGTACCTCTGTGTGAAAACATAGTTTACCAGTGTATTTGTGTCTGATAAAGCAGCGTTTTGCATCGTACCAACAATCCAACTCTGTGGAAGTTTGAAACAACTGGATCTGATTTTACCCAATCGCTTTGGCGTTTGGCTGTGACATACGTAACACACCAGCTCGATCGCAAAGGAAGCTACACTACAAAGCCAGTTTTTTGTAAACAACCGACTGCCTCTGCAAAGAGAGAAGTGCTGAGCCAAATGAAAAGCCAAACTACAACTACAGGCAGACTGCAATTCAAAAACAGAGTAGAAACTCAACACCGAAGATCGCAGTTCCACCTGCTGTTACCTGATTGGTCAGGATGAAACGGACGCGTCCGGTGAAAACGAGCTCAATGGAACAAACCCCAGACAGAGAACTGAAGACGGACGAGAACTGAGCGGAAGTGAGCAGTGGCTAGGCTAACACTGATAACTCACACTTAGCATTTATTCTGATGATGGTTAAATGACAATTATTGTACAAATTCAAGCCAGGTTTAATGATGTACCGACTCAGTCAAATTTGGTAAATTCTAAATCAATATTAAAATCTCTTTGCTCATCTTGTCCTGTGACAAAAAGAGAATTGTTGCGAATGCTAGAAAGAATCGATCAATGCTAGTGACGCTCCAAAAGCTGCAGTACTAATATGTAAAAATATGAAATAAAAATTATATGTAATTGTTTCACATTTGTGAAACTGTCAATCTGTGAAAAGAAAAAAAATCAAGTGCTACTATTGATGTCTGAAGGAAGGCTCTGCTCCAGGCCCAAAACAACCAATCAGAACCAGGAGGTGGGTCTTAATGCTGTCAATCAAGCTCATGTTCTGCTCAATGTGCTAATGGCGGAGAAACAACTTAACGTTATAGCAAAACTGTTTGTCTGTTGTCATCAGTGGCTATGCTAACTAGTGTTAGCATTCTTGGCAGGTTATGTTGTGGTGAGCCAGCTGTAGCTTAGCAAAGAGCAGCTCCTACATGACAATGATTGATGGCGCTGAGACAGTCCTCTTGGCTCTGATTGGTTGTTTTTGACGAAGCTGTGGTCAGTCGGACCGCAGGGAGATTACGGAGCAGCTTGATGTATTTCACAGATTATATATCTGTTATCTGTCAGGACATAGTGATCATTTTAACAAAAACATATTTTTTCTAAAGTTGACTACACCTTTTACTCAACAGGAACAGCATTTGATAAAAAACAAAATTCTTGCTTAAAAAAAAAAAACTAGCATAAGTACTTTAACAGTCAACGCCCCCAAGCCCAACGCTTTTGTTTACAGTGCAGCAGAGACAGTAGAGCAGGACAGAAATGAGTCGAACTGATTTCACTTTTTACCTCCCCTTCCTTCTCCTCATGTCAAAGGTCACCACGGCGTATGAGGAAGCCGAGGCATCGATGTGGCAGTGATGAAAGTGCCAGTGTTTGTATGACTGGGCCTGATTATCTGGAAGAATTTTCCAGCATCTCGGGAGTCCATAAGCCCCGGCCAGGATGTAGTTCTGCAGCGCTAATTTGAGAGCTGTCTGATTACGAGCTCTCTGTGAGCCCCCCCCCCACACACACACACACACACACACACACACATCGACTTTCATTCATTTCTACACCCTCAACCTTATCCTTATCCTGACCCTAAGCATTATATACCTAATCCTAAACTCAATTCACACCTTAGTGCTAAATCTGACCCAAAAACAGTGTTTCCCCGTGTTGTGACCAGGCTTTGGTCCCACAAGGAGCAGTGGGTCCCCACAACGTAGCGTCAGAAAAATGGTCCCCACAAGGCACTACAAACAAACACACAAGAACACACACACACTCACACACACACAAACTTTCTATCGGTCATTAATCCATCAGGTGTCATTATCTGGGAAGGATGGGCCTGATTGGAACCAGAAGGACACAGGAATGATGTCACGCGAGACACATTTCACCACCAGAGCTCTCCTCTGTGTGTCTCCACGTCTCTCCGTTTCATCCACATCGTCGCCACACACACTCTTGAGCTCATTTTGACGTTTCGACAGATAAAAGACGAGGAGTCGGGCCTCTCATTACCGCTCCTCCTTCCATAAAATCGGCCCGAACGGGAGGAGGCGGGAACGGCTCTCCCCGTAGCTGCAACAATAATGGGAAAGTCAACTCGAGATAAATCTGTGTCTGTAATGAATGGGGCCGGGCTTGGAATCACAGACGGATTGTTTCTCCCCACGCAGCGACAAAAAACGATCACATTTTAAAAACACAAAGTCAGCCGAACAGGCGAAGCTGCACGGCCCTCCGCGGAGGAAGAGCTATTGTTTAGCCGTGACAGTAATCCCTTAAAGCGGTGCTACGTTTCCAGCCTGAGAATGGATCTCTTTATTAACACTGACGCAGGAGCGTTTTCTATAAATACAGGCGGGAGCCACTAATAAATCATTTCTCATGGCTCTGATAGAGCTCTAACCACGAGGCATTAAGGGTTCGTGAAAGCTAACCACACATTGGGAGGACTGGTCTCTCTCTCGTGTGTGTGTGTGTGTGTGTGTGTGTGTGTGTGTGTGTGTGTGTGTGTGTGTGTGTGTGTGTGTGTGTGTGTGTGTGTTGCACCATGCTTTGGCAGGCACAGTGATGGGTCAGGAATCTGGTTTTTTGATTGAAATAGCATGCTGAGTTCCCGTTTCGGCAGCCTTTAAATTACAGAGTCCTGCAGATGCAGAAAAGTCTCCGGGGATGAAATCAGAAAAGGAAAAAATAAAATAAATAAATATATAAGGATATTGAGAATTTGACTGAAAGGATGTTGAGCCGGTTTGTTTTGGTCCGACATCATAACCTTGGACGTTCATGTCTGCAGAAGTCGTGGGTCGGTGATGAAGGGATCCATTAAACCGGTACTGACCCTGCGCTTCATTGCTTCAGTCTCCAAAGAAGCAGAACAAAATAAATAAGCTATTTTCCTTCACGTTTTTACGCTCTGGAGCTTCACCACATTTCCAGTCACATGAGTGTAAATGTAAATGTGTTTGTTTAGGCCCCAAATTTTTTATTTCTACCACCCCCCCCCCAACTCTTATTTGACTCAATTTCATGTAACGTGTCCTCTTTTGCACTTATCAAAGAGAAAAGCTGATCCAACTTAAATAAACTGCTTCAGAAGGTTAATCCAAGTAAACTTTATTCAGTTATTTTAACAGGACAAATTTAAGTACTGATGTGTCTGTATTAGAGCTAATCAACCAATAATAATAAATAAATAAATAAATAAATAAATCAACAGAAAGATTGGTCAAACCTACTTTTCTTCAAACAACTACCACCAGAGGTGGAACTGTGGTGGAAATTATTTTAATAGCTGTTAAATCAAAAGAAAAAATGCTCGTTTCGAGATTCTGCACTTATTTTTACTACTCAAATCATAACTTGGGTTTAGAAATAACAATAAAACCAGTTTGAACATGCAAGTAAAAATACCAGTAGCTGTTGTACTCCGTGATTAGCATTAGCAACATGAGCTAGTAAATATGCATTTCTCTACGCTTTATGAATCCAAACTGAAATCAAACAAATTCAAAAGTAGAGGTCATGTGTAACATGAGAAATTACAGCAAATAGTTTGTTGATTAAACTACTGCAATAGTTTAGATGCACAGCAGCCATATTGGATTTTGAGATTGAGGATGGTGAAAAACCTTGAAAATGGGAATGGGGATTTTTTTTTTTTTTGGTCTTTGTATCTTTGCATTTCCCAGATAATATTCATTGGAGCTGAACTTTCCAAAGGTGACATCAGTGTCTTATCCGTCTCTTTTTCCAGAACATGTTAAAAATATTAACCCCACTAAATGCAGTCGATTATTTTACTGCATTTAAATCACCCTTTGTATCGTGGTGACATAAAATAAAAAAATCTGAGACAATCAGATGGGTTTTGTTTTTTTGCTTTTGGGAGCGAATGCGCGCATCCTCACCGAGCCAAAGTCAGTAAATACGTTGTCAAGTTCCTTTAACAACAGCTTCAGCTGTAAGTCTCTCTGGGTAAGTCTTTAAAGGTTTGGCACGTCACGTCGCTGAGATTTCTATCCCTTCCTCAAGACAAAACAACTCCACCTCTTTGAAATTGGACGGGTCCTCCTGGACTGCAGTCTTCAAGTCAGACCACAAACTCTCATTTGGATTGCGGCTGAACGTGTCCTTCCAAGAAATGCAACCGTGTCTCTTTAAAACCAGTCTAGCGTCGGCTCAGCTGTGTGCTCCGAGGCCGCAGCCGTCCTCGTTACCAGTGTCAGTCCTCTGCAGCAGCGAAACGCAGTCCGAGTTCAACATCAGCGACCAGCGTTGGAACGTGGCGGGAAATCACCGAGAGACTAATCCTCAGCGAGGAGCAGAAAAACCAGATGGAATATTGTCGAGGTTTTTTTTTTTCTTCTGGGAAAAATTTCCAAATTGAATTCATAAAAATAAATTTGCTTAAAGGAAACATGCCATTTAAAAAAAAAAAAAAAGTTTTTAATAAAAGATGAGTGTTTTGTGGGCTGTGCCGAAATAGATGCATTTCGCAAAACTGTTTTCATAAAACACGTGATCAACAGCCGGACGTTACTGCTGGAGAAAACGACAAAGAGGACGACAGGAAGTGGTAGGAGGATGATGGTTCGTTTTATTTTTCTGGCTACACTGGAGCTCTCACAGCACCACACAGTTCATGAAAAGATGTGCATCATTCGAACGCGTAGCATCCATGGCTCTTTTGTAAAATGTCCGGCTCTCCAAAACGCCGCATACGTAACTGCACCACTCAAACGCCTGAATGAGACGCCAATGTTTCCTGGTGACTGCTAGCTATAAATATATTTCATATAGCTGTTTATATCCGTTTTTAATGACTTCTTGGGTGAACAGGCTCGTTTACAGGGAATTTCTATTTAATTTTGTATTTCACGTAAATGGCGCGATTGTGAAATTTAGTTGTTTTTTTTACATGAGCAGAATATTGACAGAGATTTGCAGTGGAGACGGAGCTTATGTTAGCATTGGTATTTGTGCACAAAATGTAGCGCAGTACTTTTACACAGCAGATTTTATTGTTTTTCACCTTGAAAATGTCTAAATTGAGGGCAAAGTCACGGTTAGCTTACTGCTTCAACACTGCCCCACACAGGGTCGGAGAGTTTCTCTGGACCAAAACAAAACAAAACGAAGCCGCAGCTTCCGCGGGGAAACACAGTGTTTAAAACCCCGCTGCCTGAACTATTCATACTGTTCTGCAGTTAAGACTCGCTTTTTTCATCCTGGTGACTTTTGGCTTCAAAACTCAGAATTCCTGCTGCATTAACGCGACTTCCTCTCCGCTCCTGTCCGGTCCTGTCCCGTCCGCCCCAGCTAACTCAAGCCAGGCCACAGCAGCCAAGCTGACGGTTTGACCTTCCTCAGAGGTCACGCCTATTGTTGCAGCCGCCCCGTCCACCGCAGAACCCCTGCTTGCTCTGTGGAGCCAATCATCCCCCCCTCGCTCAATAACCGGGCTCGTTCTGAGAAGACGTGGGAGTGAAAGGTCCGATTAGGGCCTGCTGGAAGCGTTCAGCGTATTCGCTCCCCACCCCGCCCACCACATCGTCCCAGCAGGCGGCCCCCGCCGCCCCCGCTCGGCCCCGCGCCGCTCCGAGCCGTGATTGGCATGTGAATTGCAGTGTGTGGTGATGATAATAAGAGCGCTAACCGGGGCCAGGCCTGCGCCTTCCAGCCAGCGGCCAATCTGAGCTGGCACGGCCTGAAAGGCGACCGCTGCCACCGTCTGAAGAGGCAAATAAAAATGACAAGCTAACTGTTAAGAACTGCTGATTTTTCACATGTTGTTTTAAAAGTTTTTGTGGCTCTGCCAGAAGCATTTTTCACCAACCCCCACAACCACTTTTTCCTTTTCTTCCATATTTTCATTCTTCTTGGCCTCAACCACATTCAGATACATGAAACCCCTCATTTATCAAAAAAAAAATCTAAAAATAATCGCCCAACGCTGTAGTCCAGCTCTGACTTTTTTTTTTGTTGTTTTTTTTTTTTTCCTGAAAAATCTGCTCACAGTGATTACGTCCAGTGTGACAAAAACCGACCCAGACAAGTCTGACTCAAAACAATCAATTTCCTACGAACAATTATCATTTTCTCCAACCGAACGCGTTAGCAGTTCTGAACGGAGCAAATAGCACATTTCAAGTCTCGGCGGGACGCACGTTTACACGGATGGCTAAGAGTTTCTGGATTGAGGTTTTAATATAAACGGACAACATCATCATTTATACTAAACTCTGTTTAATATAAATCCAGACTTTTCCAGGAAGCTGACGCTGATGGCTAAGAAAAAGAAAATAAAAAAGACTTTAACCACCTTAAAACAACTGCTACTTCAACAACATGACGGGGCTTTATGCTAACAATATTTAATAAACCTTTTAAACTACAGCGCGATCATGTTTCCATGGCAAAACACACATAAAGCAAAGATTATTTACACAGGAAGCTGAGGTTGGAGGCTGTGCGCCACCTAAATTCTTCCACTGTACAAAATGTCCTGAGAAGTTAACATGTAAACACAAACTGATAAAATAGTGTTAAACATTTTTAGCTTTCTTGCACTGACAAACTTTTATATATTATTATTATTCAGTTGAAATGGGTGTAAAAGGTAAATGAAGAGACATTTTCCTGTTGTTATTTTTTTGAGACTGATGTCATTCTAACTTTTCAGCAAATTAGGAGCTTTGATTGAATAATTCCTCAATATTAATGAAAAAGTTCTCGTTCCACTGGTAGATTATTTCACTGATAACAAGATATTTTCCCCATGTTGTAGCTGAAATGATCTATAAGTGGAACTAGGACTTTTTCATCAATATTGAGGGATTACTGACTTAAAACAAGAGCTAAAAAATTACTTGTAATTAGCTAAACCTCGCTAATTGAATTGTATTAGCTAGCCAAACCTAGCAAAATCAATTATATTAGCTAGCTAAACCTAGGTAAATGAATCTTATTAGCTAGCCAAACCTAGCAAAATGAATTATATTAGCTAGCTAAACCTAGGTAAATGAATCTTATAAGCTAGCTAAACCTCGCTAAATGAATCCTGTTAGCTAGCTAAACCTAGCTAAGCCTCACTTTAAAAGCTTGAACTGTCCCTTTAAATTGGTACTGGTAAAGTACACCAAACACTCGTGGGAGTAGTTGTGAAAACCTCTCTGGGTGAAAACGGTTCCCACCTCCCGGTGGACCCCCCGGTGCCCCGGGTCAGTCGCCGTCCCCGGCTTGGCTACAGCTTCCCGGAGGAAAAGAGAGAGAAAGACATCCCCACATGCCGAGGCTGACTCCCATTATCAATTACGGCTGTTTTTGTTTCCTTTTACCACAACATTAACCACACGGTTACTGGCAACCAGAGAAGGACGGGGGAGCGAAAGAAAAAAAGCCATTTTCATCGAAAAGAATTAGCTATCTAAACAAGTGAGACGGGTGTGGCGTGGAGCCCCGGATTTACAGCTGGGCTCGCGGAAGCTTTGTGGACAGATGAAGATCTATATGTGTTTAATGGGAAGAGGGTGAGTAGCAAAGGGATAACTGGAGGCTTAGGGGAGGAAAGGGAGGAGATAATTCACAACACACTTGTGGTGAGAGCGGGAGGCAGCGACTTGGCAGGGATCTTCCCCTCCTCTCCTGGTTTCCCTCGTCCTCCTCCCTCGTTACCCGCCGACCAGGCTGAGGCAGCGGGAGCCGGTGAAGGCTGGATGCCGTGGCACATGAGCCATTAAATCTTCCAACACTGTGGGCAGCGGGGGGACGGAGGAGGGGAGCGGCGGCACCAGGCGCCATGCCCGGGACCCCAAATGCAGCCAGCGAGGAGCTGCAAAGAGGAGCTCAGGCTGGAGGAGCTTTGATTTATTATTATTATCATCATTAATATGTTTTCTCTGCGCAGTTCAGCGTCTGCATTTCTCTAAAATTATGCAAAACTTTAATAGGCCTTTAATTTCAGTTGCTCATGAGCTAAAAGCTACACTAACGTGGTTGTAGCAGAGTGCGCCTTTTGGTGCCGTTTCATCAGGAATAAAGCACATAAGGTCATTATAGTTGGCTAACAGTAATAAAAAATAAAAACTGAAATTGAGGGGAAAAAAAAGGTTTTGGTTTATTGAAATAAATAAAAACGGAACTGTATTGCGGGTTTATGAAACATATTTAAACTATATAATACTTTATCTAAAATTGTGAAAAAAGTAAAACGTCTACTACAACTAATAAGAACCAAACTGAAATTAATAAATTTTTAATTAATAACTAATAAAAACTACCAGACATACTCCAACTAAAACTTAACAAGACAAACAAAACGTCACAACTAAATAAAACTAAACTTTATTGTCTTGAGCCTGGCGGTGAGGCTCACCCTGCAGTGGGTCAAGAAGTGCAATCGTGAGTTTGAATGGCACAGTCAAAGTCCAGACGCTCATTCAATTGAGCGTTTGTGGAAAGACGAGAAGCTCCTCCTACTATCTGACTGAGCTTAAGCTGTTCTGCAAAGTCTGACGTGAAGCTTTTGAGCTTCGCATCATGTCATAATGTTGTTCCCTCATTAAAAACATGCCTGGAGTTTTGCTTTAATGTCTGAGAAATCCTTTCATCTCCATGGCAACCATTCAGCTGTAAATACCTGAGCGGACCAGGTGCTGCTTTTGAGGACGAAGCTCCCCCTCAGAGCTTCAGTTTCCCAGCTTCCTCCTCACCGGGCAGCTCTCTCTCTCTCAGCTCCTTCAGACTAGCCAGCTGCAATTAGCAAACACCTGGTGGACCATCTGCTGAGCTCGTTGTACGAGCTACTTCTCAGAGCAACGCTGGTAAAAACTTCATTAAAGGGTTAATAGGGGAGCCCTGTTGTGACGACTTCCTGGAGGCGGAGTTTCAGAACGAGCAGAAGTTTCTTAAAGAGACAAAGGGCCAATTTCAAGGCTTTAAATTACAAAGTCAGTTTTCTTTGAAACCATATTTGCTGACAGCATTTTTATAACAAACGACTGAATGCTGCTTTATTGTGCTCCTTTAATTTACTTATGAAGACCAAATCACACCTTCTTAATTAAACAACTCAGGACTCTGGTCTCGCCAACATCGCGGATTGATAAAGAAAAACCGAACTTCTTTACGGCAACTTAATGAGACGACAAGGAAAAATGAATTCACAGACGGTTTGAACTGCAGAACGACCCATTAAATATGTCAGGAACTCTGAGAAACTGCTGTGGAGCTGTTGATGTTGGTTTATGATACACATTCAAAATGCTAGTTTATTCATTTGCCGTGACCTTAAAATGTCCTGCGATGCGTCTCCGGAGGAGAGCATCGGGACTCCTTTTGGCGTCAAAATTAAGCAGCTGACTGACGTTTCGAAACATCGTTCCGATGTTTCGAACCATCCAGAGACGTTTTTCCTACTGAACTACAATTCCTGCCTCTACTCAGCCGGCTGAGGGGACCTTCACCACGGAGAAGGGCCAAATTTAAAGCAGAGGTTATAAGAAGCAGATGTGATGCTTCACACACACACACACACACACACACACACACACACACACACACACGCACGCACACACACACACACACGCACACACACTCATCATCCAGCTGACGACATCTGAGGGTCAAATGAATTTGTCACAAGGTTAGGAAACACTCAGAGGACTTGCACCTCTGCGCTCTGTTCTTGTAGGAGAACAGAGCAGAGACACACGTTGTTTTGAAATGCATGAGGCTCGGTGTGCAAAAACACAAACAGTTCAGTTCATTGTTCAAACGATGTAGTTCACTTGAAATAAGTCAAAACTAACTTAGAAGCAGCTTTTCAGCGAGAAACAGGATCTTGTTTTGAGTCAATAATTCCTTGATATTGATGAAAAATTACTAGTTTCATTGGCAGATTATTTCACTAATAATATAGGAGGAATGTCTTGTAATAAGTGAAACAATCTGCCAATGAAACTAGTAATTTTTCATCATTATTAAGGAATTATTGACTCAAAACAAGATCCTGTTTCTCGCTGAAAAGCTGCTTCTAAGTTAATTTTGACTTATTTTGAGAAACTATAGGCCAACGTTACTTGGTAATATTCTGTGTTTTTGCACGTATCTACAGTGAGCCTCCGCTTCCCCCCGCAGCGAGACGCCGTCCCATCAGGGCCACCGTACAATAAGAGCTCACAGCGTCCAAACCCTTCACACGCGTCACACTCTGCAGGTTGAGGGGAGTTTGACGTTTGGCAGCGAGCGGGCATCCGCTCCAGCACTCCGTGCCTAGAATAACCCTCACCGCAAACACACACACACACAGAGAGAGAGAGAGAGAGAGAGAGAGAGAGAGAGAGAAAGAACACACGCTGCTCAGCATCACGGTCCCGACATAAAACAAACCATCAGGGGGCCCCGTCACTTCCATTCAGCGCTGAGACACAGGCGGACAGGCCTGTTTATAAACACGCAAACACTGCCAGCTGGGAGAGTGTGTGCACTCATACTGTATATGCAGAGATGCATGGCCACGCAACTGCTCATGATTACTGTCTGGGCTCTGCTCTGCAGCTGCAAACACACACACACACACACACACACACACACACACACACACACACACACACACACACACACACACACACACACACACACACACACACACATTTCAGCTTCAACTGTAACCAAAACTATTTTAACAAATGACTTTAGGTAAGGGTGAAAAAGGAAGAAAAAATAAATAAATTAATTGGATATTACACTAATAAAACAAAATTAGAATTTAATCCGAATTTAATTTAAAAAATAAATAAATAAAACATTGGTGTGATATTTTGCTGCATTTTGCTCAGGTAGATTAACGTCAACAGAGCCAGAACCAAACGTTCAGCTTCTATGCACCACAAGTCTAGAAAACTGCAAAACAGCCGAAAGACTGACGTCCTGTAACTCAACACTACAGACCTCTGGCCTGTTTAGAGTTGCCTTTAAATTATAATAAATGAAACCTTGTTGTATATTACATATATATACATAATATATATATATTATCATATTCTGTAAAATATCAAACATATTTTGGTGTTTAATGACAAGTGGAAAAATGCAGCTTTTTCAGCTGTCCAATGTTTCTCTGCATTTTTGTGTCGCTAAGAAGGAAAGCACGTTAAAACGCCTGAAACGTTCTGCACAAATAAACTTTGTTTACTGATGGGAATAAAGACACTTAGACACGACTGGACCGTCTGGATGAAATCAGTTCAGTCGCATCGACTCGCAGCCTGAGTTCAACGAAATGAATAAAAAAAATAATAATAATCTGTCATGTTTGGTGTTGACTTAAAGAGAGAAAGCAGCTCTTGTATTTTAATTTTGTATTTAGTCAATCAAATGGATGCATGAGGAATCCGTATAAGCAGCGAGGAACCCAAACGCACCGAACAAATTTAGATCAATATCTGGTTGATCTAAACTCGGTGCTGCTGCCAGTTTTGGATTTTTAATCTCAGTCGGATTTTCCTGGTAAAATAAAGGTTAATAATAATAATAATAATAATAATAATAATAATAATAATAATAATAGTAATAATAATAATAATAATGATTCTGTCTGCTCTGCGTTGTGCTCAATGTTGGGAATATTTTTTGTTTTTTTTATGTGCTGCTAAAGGTCAGGATGCTGAACACATTTTATCTACAGCGGGAGAATTAATGGCATCCACTTGATTTTTAGTTCAGAATATGAAATATTTACTCCGACTGAAACAAAAAGAAACATTTTTCTGTGATTTTTTTTTGTTTGTTTAGCATCAAGACAACCTTGAAAGGCAAAAACATGCAAATTATCAACAAATGAACTGAATTATTTTACATAACTAGTATTATATTAAACTATGTAACATAAATTAATGGTTGTTTTATGTTGTCAATGTTTTGCTCTTCTCTGTTACCTGCTGGTCGCTGAACGTGACTGACAGCAACATTTGGTCAAAATATTCAATTAAATTCTAACGAATGAGATGATTAATCCCATCTGGATTAGTTGGGAATTAAATGTAGATTTTCTTGTTGCAATTCCATCACTGCCAACCAGAGATTTTCCAGTTTTAACGTTCTTCATGTTGGCGGGTCAGAACCGAGGTCACACTTTGACCCACGATGCTCCATTGAAGGCATCGTGGGTTACAACAACGAGCCAGTGATTATTAGCCGGTTGTTATTAATCAGCAACATGTCGACAGGCCTGAAGGCGTGAAATGACGGCGGCGCTCCGAATGTCAGCCGCCCGTCAGACTTCCGCCTCCACGGGGAACCCGGGAATCTCACCAAATTGGGTTTGAGTGTCGCGTTTCCGCCCAGGGCCCGCGTCGGTGCCTAATAAGAGGAAACATGTGTGCCAAATCTCCCCGAACAGGACAAGACTCGGATTTGCGCTGGATTAGAGAGCGGAGAAGCAACGAGGGGAAGGCGCTTCCTGCTGGGCCACCATGACGGCCGTCCTCATGCTGAGCCCAGAATGAAAATATATACATAATATGTTATGTAAGCTTCAATTCTTGCAATTCTTCAAAAATAAAATCTATTAAACATGGCGTCCAGATCGAAGGTGGTGACCATCAGGGCCTTTTTTTTTATGAGCAGGATTCTCCCCGGGCACCACTGGGGTCCTTACACTTCATGAACTTACTGCTTGCACATCGATGCACGTTTAGGTCACCAATGACTCCCAGAGTGACGTCTCTGTCGTGACGCTGTAATCGGTGCAATCCAGTCAAACCACCAGAGTTTTTTCCAAAATTATTTAAGGATTTTTGTCTCCTGAAAATAAAACTCCCATAAATCCGTTTTGGCGTTTCGGTGCAGTGAGACGCTCCACAGAGTCACCGCTCTGGAGGCTCACTGTAATTGTTTACTGTTCTGTTACGTTTTAAACTTCCTGTCGCACATATTTCCCTCTTCTACATTTTATTGTTCTTCTTACAAAATAACCCCAAAACAGGATCTCTCCAAAATAAGAGAACTGAAAATGATTTTCGACCAGATAAGACGTCTTTACTCACATATTAAGGTGTTAAAAACACGTACTTTTCATAGTGAAACGTATCAGAATCACCAATGATTTAAACTACATCTTTTTTGCAAAATCTCAAACTGTTCGTAGAATCTCTCTTCCAGCCTCGCTTTTTAAAATGGCTCTTTAATCCGACACTAAAAATTAGTGATCAGTATTAGCAAGAGCCCCCCCCTGCCCCCCCTCGGCCCCCATGCTATTCCCCCCCTGGGCGGTGAACCACATCATCCAGCCGTCATCACTGGTTCCAGGAACGAAGCCGCAAGGTTCGCTTGTACTTCAGTCCGGCTCCTGCAGCCGTGCAGGCTTTGGAGGCTTGGACCACGTTGTGCGCTTTAGAGCGTGGGGGGACGTGGGGGGGCAAAAGCCGACACCCGTCCGCGGGTTCCGGTGACAAGAGCAGCATGTGATTCGGGTTGGTCATAGGTCTCCATTTCCCGGCTGTTGTCGGGAGATTTCCATCAGCGGCCCAACCGAGCGTGCCGTAAACACGGCCCTCATTTGTTTTCTCCTCAGAGCAATTACAGCGTGTGATTAAAACCATTTTAAACAGAGAGCCTCGCTCCATTTTATTTGTGTAAGGCGGATCCATTTCATGTCGAGCTGTAATGCAATAATCCCGAGCTGTCATTATGGGCCCGAGATCTCCGTCCGACCCGCGCGCTTATGAGAAGCAGACTGACGCACGGGGAGAGAGAGAGAGAGAGAGAGAGAGAGAGAGAGAGAGAGAGAGAGAGAGAGAGAGAGAGAGAGAGAGAGAGAGAGAGAGAGAGAACAGGAAGGTCCCACCTACATAAAGGGCCTCAACGAAACGCTTCAGATGAACATGGGAAACGTGAAGTTCGACAGAGACGCAGCGGGTTTCGCGGAGACGTTTCCCCTCCCCTTTTCACCCCCAGATGTCCTGAATTTGCAGACTTAAATATTTGGCCCTTTGTTTCCCTTCCAATACTCTTAAAACCCGTTTTATTTAGATATCGGCTGTCTGAGCGCGGAGAGGCGGCGATTGCCGGGGAACGACTGGGAGGCTTGTCCAAAGAGAACCGGGCCTTTCAGGAGCATCAGAAGAAGAAGAAAAAAAAACCCGCCTCAGAGTCCAGACCGTCACATCGAATCGCCTTTATTCGAAACTGAAGTCAGATTTTATTCGAAAGGGAATTTATTTGACAAACTGTTTGTGACGCAAAGCTCATTTCCTGTCACGTGCGACTAAATCAGCTGACGATGACAATCATTTATGTTACGTCGGTGAGACGTAAATAACCCCGTCATAAAAACGAACCAGAGAATGAATGAATGAATGAATGCATGAATGAATGAATGAATGAATGAATGAATGAATGAATGAATGAATGGGTTGTAGCAGCAGTCGTTCACTGATGTTACAAACAAAATGGAGATCGCTGAAGTGGAAGACGAACATAAATGTTGACCCTCCACATGATGAGGCTGAGCAAAAACAATTCTGTAACTATTAGAAATAGAAACGAGTTCATAAGATTCCCATATCTAAAGAAAGACATAGGAGCAAAGCAAAGCTTCCCCACAGCATGCTGCCGCCACCACCATGTTTCAGGGTTTTGTTGACCGACAGACAAATGGTCCTTTTTTCGTCTCACGTGACCAAAAACGTCGAATGTTTCTGTCACCGACGTCCTTCTCTCTTTCACGGAAGTCTCATTTGTGAAGCGATATTTGTCCCCGTCAACCGATTTTCCTGCCCGAGTTCACTGCAGCTCCCCCAGAGGCACCGCCGAACTCCGGGCCCCTTTATCCGACCCGTGCCGCCGAGGGTCCGAGCTGCGGCGCCGCTCGGTGCGAATCTGATGCTCTCAGTCGAACCACCAGGGCGCAGAAATGAAGCTGTGCGTCACAAAATGAGGGCTCATCTCCCAAATCGGGACAGAAGGCAAAAGCATGCCACACCTTTCAGATCTTTGGTGTTGTTCCCACCAAACTCCTGAAGCTGGTGAAAATGTGTGAGGAAAAAGTGCAAGAAGAAATCAGAGTGTGATTTTTGCTGCAGATGTATTTATTTATGAATATCCTCCGTGTCGCTGGAGATGAGCTTTAAAGCAACAACTTGATTTGTGAAGATTTTTTTCCCCCCATTTCCTTTTTGAACAGATATTATTATTAACTGCTGCTGTTACCACTATTACTACCAGTGGCAACAGCAGCATTGTGGTGCTGGATTGGCTTGATCTTGTTTAATTTCATATTTCCAGTGAGAGTGGGAATTTATTATATAATTTATCATGATAAGTTTCTTATCATTATGATAATTCAGATTTATCGTGATCACAATAACGATAAATAAATAAAATGGACTCTTTCTTTTTTTTTTACAATTAAAAACTGGAATTTTTAGTTTCACTGTTGTTTTTTCAATATTTGTGAGCTTATAAACAATTATTAATAAAATTGAAAAATCTGACTTTTTTTTTTTTTTTCAAATTTTAGTTATTAAAAAATATTTAGCGATCGAAAAGTGCGATTTATTGCACAAACAGCAAAGAATCGTTAGGAGTTTCCCAAAGAACAGAAGTTCATTTTCACTTTCATTGTCATCATAAAACATTAGATGTCCAACTTTAAACCCACCGCCACTTTCAGCGTGTTTTCAAAACCCCACCTAAACCCTCAACAATCATTTAACATAGTTCAGCAACAGTTTTCACTGTAAGATCCGGCGTGTATTTGCGTGGAGCGATGCGCGCCGCGCTCTTCCCTCCCTCTGCGTGACGCGCAGAGGGACCAGCGGAACGAGCGGAGAGGCAAAGGGGGGAGGGAGGGGAGACCGTGGCGTGGATGAAGGAGGTGGGGAGAGTTTGGTGTCGAGGTGGAGAGGCGTGCCAACGACCAGCGATCGGCGTCTCGGAGAACACATGGCAGCGCACCGGATCCATTACGCAGCGTCCAGGAGCCGCTGCGAGAGAGAAGGGACTCCCCGAGGCGCCGCTGCCGCTTCTGGTGCCCCATCCTGCCTCCTTTTCTAGCGGGACCCGGAAGGATAAATCTTGGGAAATCGGCCGGTCACACACTGCTTCTTCTTTTTATTCTTGTTCTTTTTTTTGTCTCTCCTCCTTGTCGCCCGGGATGCAGGGCCTGAGCTCCCGGGCTCACGCGTTCTCCGTGGAGGCGCTGGTGGGGAAACCCTCCAAGAGGATGAAAGTGTCCGAGAGGCAAGAGTCCAGCGCGGCTGCAGACGCGGCCGGAGGCCGGAGCCTCCACAGCGGTGAGGACGCGCGTAAAGCTGGGGATGCAGCGCACAAATTTCAGGCAAAATGGAGGGAAGAAGCTTGAATTATTTTATTGCACAAATAGTAATATATATATATATATATATATATATATATATATATATATATATATATATATATATATATATATATATATATATATATATATATATATATATATATATACACTGAAACATATAATTGAAAATCAAAAATGTCCATCGCGCGTCCTGTTAAACAGAGCTTTAGTTCTGGAGTTAAAGCATCCCGATATTTCCTTTAAAATCACCCAGAATAACTCAAACATATGTTGTTGTTGTTGTGGTTTTTTTTTTAACTATTTTTTTTCCAGGCCTGTCCGAACACATCGCCAGCCAGGAGCCTGCAGCAGGTTCATGGAGGCCCGGAGACGCGCCGGGACAGAGCGGGCCGGAGGAGCCCGACGCGGGGCCCGAGGAGAGCGACTCCCGGCCGGACACAGAGGTCCGGGCGGAGCTGCAGGGCTCCGAGCTGTGGAAGAGGTTCTACGAAATCGGAACCGAGATGATCATCACCAAAGCCGGCAGGTAAAAAAAACAACAAAAAAACAATAAAACAAAACCCACAGACAGTTCAACACGACTGGCTGTTCCAATTTACAGAACTAATGGAGCCTGTAAAAAAACAACAAGCGTTCCCATCAGATTGTGATCAGATGAATTCAAATGAGCCGTTTTCTGTTTACATCACACAACGCTTTGTCTAAAAAAAAAAAAAAAACAATAAAAACCCATCTATGAACTGTCCACGTCATCGCTGTCAGTTACCAATGAACCTCCAAAGTGGCCATTATCAGCAGCGCGTATCGCTGCTGCATTTACATGAACCGCTCTGCGGTCACAGGTGTGCGTTTATCAGCAGACAAAAACAAAACAATACAATACAAATTAAGAGCTTTGAACGCGCAGCGGCGGTTCAGGGACGAGTAAAGAAAACCGGTGGTTTTTCCAAACAAATGAGCGGCTTATCAAGAGTTTGCAGCGCCAAACTAAAGGAACAGAAACCAACCGGGATCCGTTTCCGTGTCTGATCCGCGTTTCACTGAGACCGGGAGACAGGAGAAAAAGCACAGGAAGTGGGTCACAGTTTGTTTGTTTTTTTTATTTGTGGATATAAATGTGTATATGCAGCTCTGTCAAAAATTAAGAGGCCACTTTAAATGATCAGTTTCTCAGATGTTACGTTTTATTCGAGTCTTTTATTCTACTGACATCCCGAGCAAAACCGATTCAGTGTTTATTTGCAGAAAATTAGAAACGGTCAAAAATAAGGACGGAGATTTGTTCAGTCCTCAGATGACGCAAAGAAAACAAATGAATCAATTTAGAAACAACAAGTTCAGACATCAGTGATTTGCTTGCAGGTTTTCACTGGGCTTCATTTTTTCCAGACGTGCGTTTTAGGTGCATTTGAAATAAAATAAATAAATAAATAAATAAATAAATAAAAAAATAAATAAATAAATAAATAAATAAAATAAAAATGTTCGGAAGAATAATAACAAAAAGTAACACTATATTGAGTTGTGACATTTTTACAAAATATTTCGCAAAATTGTCGATATTATCGCGATATTTGATTTGATAAAGGATCTTTTCTTCTTGTTTTTTGCGCTTGTCTTTAGAAGAATGTTTCCTTCCGTGCGCGTCAAAGTGCGCAATCTGGAGCCCTGCCAGCAGTATTACGTGGCGATGGACGTCATGCCCGTGGACTCCAAGCGCTACAGGTGAGTGGATTCAACTCACGCTCTTTATGGCCTCAGAGCTAGACAGGCTCCAAGAAATGTGATAAATGCTCTGAACACGACTTGTTTAATTCTAACTCTTTTTTTTTTTTTTTTTTTTTAGACCATTTCAACCAAATAACATTTATTTTATGGGCTGAAATAATTCAAACTGTTCTGTTTCACACTGTGGACTCATCAGAGGATGTGAGAAGGTGTTTAAAATACTCAGCCAGGAAGGTTATAATAAATTTGATCATAAATGTGACTCCATATCACCTGGTCTTAGCTGGCGAGTTGGAAACCAGCTGTGGTTAAAATTAAAGTAAAAACAGAAACAGATGCATTATGCGTTTCCCAAATTCCCTTTTTACAGTGTAGCTTTTCTTTTAGCCCTTTGCTTGCTGACATTTGTTTGTTTGTTTGTTTGTTTGTTTGTTTTTGTGCAGGTACGTGTACCACAGCTCGCAGTGGATGGTGGCCGGGAACACGGACCACTCGTGCATCTCTCCGCGCCTCTACGTTCACCCGGACTCGCCGTGCACGGGGGAGACGTGGATGCGACAGGTGATCAGCTTCGACCGGGTCAAGCTCACCAACAACGAGATGGACGATAAGGGACATGTAGGTTTGACCCCCGGGGGTCGCTTTCCTCTTTCTCATCCGCATCTGTCCTGTCGATCTGGCTGGAACGAAAACAGAAGCAAACACACACACACACACAAAAAAAAAAAACACACAAGTTGAATTTAACCACTGAGACTGATGGGAAGAATTTCTTATGTTTTACAAGGGTAGATTTTTTTTGGGGGGGGGGGGCTTTTGGCTTTATTTCAGTTTTACAGCTTAACCACAAATTGGTTAAATTGGTGAAAGGGTTCAGCTTTCTGTCGACTTCCTGCCAAGCTGGACTTTAACTATTCCCACAAATCCTGTGACGTTTTATTGAGCTTCTATATGTTTTGAAAACTCAACAGAAGTGAAGACGATTAGCTCCTGAAACATAAAACCACGTCGTAAGGAAATCAAATTCTGCTATTTTTGTTTTTATATCTTCTTTTATTATTATTACTCTAACTGCTGGACCTTTGGCTTTGGTTTGTAATCTGTTCAAAATTTAGATGAACAGGAATAAAATGGATGATGTTTTGAGTTCAAATGAAGGTAAAAAATAAATAAAATAAAAAAGTGGCTTGGATTGATTAAATATGTTTAGTGTTGAATTTTAACAAAACCCTGTGGGCTAAATTAATACAGTTAACACATTTTTAACACATTGAACTAACTTTTATATTTGTAATTTTGTTTAACTTAAATTCAAACAGGAGATTTAACAAATAAAACAGGTTTAATTAGTCTATTCCAAACTATTTCACAAATTACTAAGCTGCAGACAGTTATGACACAGCTGAGCGCTAAAAATTAATTTTGTAACATTTTTATTTTGCTTTGGATCCGAATTGTTTAGTTGAATCCCTTATGTGTTTTACACAGAGATGTACTTATTCTAATCCTAGTGTTTTATTATTATTATTTTTTAATTATTACTAGTTCTGCAGAATAACCAAGCTTTCATATATGTAATCAATATAATCAATTACAACAATTGTTTAGTTTTGTTGCAATGTTTAAATTCAAATCTCATACAAAATAAAAGCTCTGATGAAGCTTTTTGGGGAATTTCTTTTCCATTACTTCCAAGTAGTGAAGTGATCCGTTTCTCCTGTTACGTTTCTAAATGTCAGCATGAATTACCAGTGACTCCAGCGAAGAAATCGCTGTCGAATTAACGTCTTCCCCTGTCCCCGGCCAGCAGATCATTCTCCAGTCGATGCACAAGTACAAGCCCCGCGTGCACGTCATCCGGCACGACCCTCGGATGGACCTGTCCCAGATCCGGTCCCTGCCTGCGGAGGGGGTGAACACCTTCTCCTTCCCGGAGACGGAGTTCACCACCGTCACGGCCTACCAGAACCAACAGGTGACGCCTCGCCGACGCCGACGCCACACAGAGCGACGGAGGCTCTGCGGCAGCCTGGCGAATGCTTAACGAGTCTCGGCTTTGTGGCAGATTTAACGAGGCATCCTAAATCATCCTAAAGCTGATTCGGATTTCTCTCTAAGAGCTATAATTCAGGGACAACATGAAAATTAGCTCCAGTTTTTCCAGCGCCAGTAGCTGCATCGCTGCAATGTGCAAGAGAGTAAAACTGTAAAACAGGAATTCGTCATTTAAAACTACCAGCTTAAAACCTAAAACCTTTATGTCTTTAATTGGCCACACAGATAATAAAACTACTACTATGAGTTAACAGGACTATTTACTTGAGTCCATAGATAATGATCTATTATACCTTAATTCTAAATTTTAAAAAAAAAACTGCTAGCATTTCAGAATCCATCATGTTCCATGTTGGAGCTTCACAACCCTTAGCAGCAGGTAGCACAGTAGCTATCAGACACCATGTTTAGCCTTCCTGTTAGGTGCTAAAGTCATTCGCTCCACATTTACAAATATTACCTTGGTGAGATTTGACTACTTTAGGTCGACGTGTTTCTTACATACCGACATGCTGACCGCTAGCTGGCTGTGTTAGCAGCCTGTCTGAACAGCCAACCTGCCTCCATAGAAAACTGGGTGTAGGATTTACTTTAACTTCCTCCTTTAAGTTCATTTTAAACACCTGACAGAAACTAAACGTGACTGAGTTTTTGAGTGCAATTCTCTCAGCAGAGGTTTCCTCCTTGCTGTGATCATGTCAGTGGCCGTGATCCCGTCTGTCAGACGTCCCACGTGAATGAATGAGCCCCCGGTTTGAGAAGCTTGAGTCCTGCCTGTGGTCCGGGCGAAACCATAAATCCAGCGTTGTTTTCATCTGCGAGGCCAGCTGAGGGTGTGTGCGTTTCACGCCGCCTAGCCCGACCCTGCCGCTCGCCGCCATTCCTTCGGTAACGGAGCCGCCTGCGGGGCTTCCCGCCTCTTTTCATCAGGGCTCGTTTTACGATCGGGGAACATATTATTACAGCAGCTCAGTAACAAGATGTGACTGCTGCAGCTGCCGGGGTCCACGGCCCGTTAAAGCCGGGCATAAAACCGAACACAGTCCTCTCTCTGAACAATGTTTGACAGGCCTGATAAAATCCGAAGAAAAGAAAGGAGGGGAGCTCTGCCACAGTTTTTCGAAGCCGAGCTCGTTGTTAGCCTAACGCCGAATTCGTTCCTCTCTTTTGGGCAAGATCACCAAGCTGAAGATCGACAGGAACCCGTTCGCCAAAGGCTTCAGAGATCCGGGACGGAACAGGTACGGCACGCCTCGCGCTCTGCAGACTGGTTAGCGTCATGCTAGCCTGACTCGGTTAGCGCTTGGCTAAACGAGTCAGGAGGGAATTTCAGTTTTAACCGCTGAAATGTGAAGCCGTGTTAAACCTTCAAATAAAGCTGAACAGAGCGGTGCAGAATTTCACACCTTTCAGAATCAACATTTGAATTCCTACGTAAGGATTTTTAATGTTTATACAGTAAATCAGGACGTGTGTGTGTGTGTGTGTGTGTGTGTGTGTGTGTAGGGGGGTTTTGGACGGCCTGCTGGAGTCGTACCCCTGGAGAGCCCCTCTGAGTTTGGACTTTAAGCCTTTCTCCATCCAGCTCCAAGGTACTAATCTGAAAATCTGTCTAGATTTCTTGTCTAAAGTTTCCTACGCTTTCTCACATGACGGAGTGACTCCAGTTTGTGACATCTGTCGACAGGAAGCTCCCTGTCGCCGAGCAGCGGCGCCAAGAACTTCCTCCCTCTCTCGTCGTCTTCACCTCTTCTTCCGTTCTCCTGCCCGGACGCCGCTCTCCACGCCCTCGCCCTGCCCCTCTTCGGGAAGGCGTCCACCGCCGCGCCCTCCGTTCCTCAGCTGCCCGGCAGAGTCTTCTCCTCCCTGGGAGCGGACGGACTGAAAGGCGTTCCTTCTCTGCCGCCGCTAGCGGACCTGCCACTTCTGACGGCGCTGCAGGGGAAGAAACCCCTTCACTGCAGGGATCCGTGTCTGCACAGGTGCCCCGGGAGCCCCCCGTGCCTCGTCCCCCTGCACGGCCCCCCGGGATCGTCCCTCCTGCCTCATCTCTCTGACACTGCGACCCCCTACTGTCTTTACAGCTACAGCTTTCCCCTGAGTCCCCAACTCACGGCTATTTCTAGACACGGCAAACTGAGCGAAGACACCACGGACTGCCTGCTGCGGCACCCCGCCTGGCAGCAGACCTCCAACCACTGCCTCTGACAGCCGGACTCTTAAGGACCAGGCAAAACCAAAACGCGGAAACAGTGACCGACTGCGAGGTGGACCTTTGTATTTAAGAACGGTTCAAAACGACGTGGTGGAAGCTCAAGCACAAAAAACCCGATCCTGAAGCCGGTCAATCCTGAGCCAAAACATCCAGAGTTGGAATAAATGTACAAACTTTTCTCTGCAGAAAAGTGGAAGTAGATTGTTTTTTTGTTTTGTTTTGTTTTGTTTGTTTGTTTTTTTTCACATACTGTGTCTGTTATGGTTATTTAAGCCAACTTCTTCACACAATGTTACCAAAGAGCATCGACACAAGGAGGCTGGGTTGTGTCAGAATATGACTGAGAAACACGGCATTTACTGTCACAGTCGCTGTTAACTGACCATGGTGAAGTACCTATTAAAGTTTATTTTGTACTTTGGTCAAAAAGGTTCAAAATGCTTTTTAGCATACCAACACAGAAACATACAGGGGAATTATAGCTATGTCTGCACATCTGTATATATTGTCGAACCCCTAAAATAATCGCTTATATAATTTTTTGGGACCAAAGAATCGCTCTACGAAGGTATTTATTTATGTCCGTACCGTACACAGACACAGACATAAACGTGGACATACAAGCAAAGTGTTTTCCAGTTTCGTATGACAAATGGCCCTGCATTCGTCACGTGGAGTTCTCTGACAGCGAACAAAAGTGTGTTTTTGTCTTTACTCTGAGGATTCGGTGTCAGGCTCGGCCACCCCCGACCGATAGCATGAGCTCATCAGGTCTCTCTGTGGTTTTCGGCTCGGCGCGACAGCTGCCAGAGTTCAGGCAGCCGGCTTCCCTTTCTGCGCCGTACGACCTGATATGACTAATCAGAGACTCCTGGAGGTGAAGTGATTGTGCTTCAGAGCTCTTTATTGGGCCCAGATGCACCAGAACACAGACCTTTGTTCACCGACGCAGTCCAAAGAGTCATTGTTAGAAAGCCGGAGACTTTTTCTTGTGGCTTCGCAGCTAAGAAAGTTTAGGAAAATCAAATGAAATAGACCCAATATGAGGCTGCGTGTACCAAATGGGACACGCCTGTTTGGCCGCTGATGTGATAATTCCTGCCTTCAGCTTCGACTCGAGGCCCGGCACCCAACCCTCCCTCTCTTCTTCTGGCGGTTTAGGCAAAGTGGGGGGATGGTGGGTGGAAATGGACTGTTTCCTGACAAACGGTCATAACCAAACAGCAATTTACTTGTCATAGCCGAGCGTGTCAGCGAGCTAACGTGGGCCGGACGGGGCTGAGAGGGGAAAATAGCAGGAAGGAGTCAATTGAGCAACCGGGGCTAAAGGGGGACGGCCCCTTGGTCTCCGCCACTGGTCAGGTGCAGCAGCACTATCAGACACAATCAGCACAACACTGTCCGTCACTTCCATGTTTGCCTACCTTGTGGAACAATCATTCTAAACTCTCGACCAATTCCTGATCTTTCAATTAAACTAATTGCTTTCATCCGAGGAGACCTGAACTCCTCGGATGGGCCCAGTTTGGACGTTTCCGTCCAAACTCGCTGAAAACGAAAAACATGCAATCGTCTGCAGAGAGAAAGGCGTGTTAGTTTGAGTTGCAAGAAGTTATGGGAGGCACAATCGTTTTTACGCAACACAACACGACATTCTGTCTGGCTGCAAAGCCTCCGATTTCTTTCTTGACATGCAAAGTAGAACAAAAGTCTGCCTGGAAGTGGCTGCGGAGTGAAGCTTTTATCAGCCTGCTGATCGTGAACGTCCTCCTCTGTTCCTCCAGCGCCATAAAGCGTGTCAACATGATCCTCTTGTAGGTGGCGGCTGAAATAACACGGAATCCGTTCCGATTCCAGCTTGGAATAACACGAAGAGGGGACGGACGTCTGTGGGCCCTGCAGCGGTGATTGACGGGCAGTAAAAAAAAAAAAAAGAAAGGAAAGAAAAAGGGAGGGAAATTTGACCCCAGGAGTCATTTGCTTCCAATCATGTGAAATGGCATCCTGAAACAGGAGAGAGGCTCTGCGGCGAGTTTAGACGTGTAAATACACTTCTCATTCATTAGATTAGCATGCGTGACACACACAGAGGCGCAGCACAAACACTCTGTGTGTCGGTTATCTCCTGCCGGACTCCGCTGTGCGGCACCCGCCGCGCGCTGCGCCCTGCGGCTCGGCCCTCTGCGCAGGCTGGAACGCTGTTTTCTCTGCAAACTCAATAAAATCTGGTTGTTTATCAGGTCAGATTATGAGACGTGACTGAGCTCAGCTGTAGGACAAAAAAATAGAAAAATTGGAAGTGAAACCAGCTGTGTCTGAAATTGAATTTCACCCAGAATGCAAAGTGAAAAGCAAGAGCAGTTTAACAGCTATTGAGCGTTCTCTACTAGTCGGTCAACAATTCAAAGAGCAGAACTTGTTGATCATAAGTTCATTTCAAAAGGATGCGAAGCTGTAAAATTGAGGACATTTGGGTTTTACTGTCTGAATTCTCAACGAACTTTGTAAAAAGCCTCACAAAAGTATAATAAACTGTGAATTTGATCACCTTTTGTGAGAACCACAAACTTCCATGTGCTTTATTAGGATTTTTTTTGCAGTTGACAATTGTTACTTTTGCCAGGTAAGCTTTTTCTCAAATGTCACTTATTTTCCCCAAATAAGCTCTAATTAGCTTCCATGTTTTTGCTGACAAAAATCACCCAGAGCACGATGAAGCCACCACCGTGTTTTACAGTGTTAAAACTCATGTTCAGTTCTAGTTTTCCTCCAGAACATCATCTGTGCTTCATCAGTTTTAGTCTAATGTTCAAGACCAAGTGGCTCTTTGGACATTCTACAATGGCCCTTAATAATTCGACTAAAACAGTGCAGGAACAACAATTTCCTTTAAAATATAAGTATATAATGCAGATTTTAGTTGGGATTATTTTTTTGGTATGAGATAAAATCTGCATTCAATTTCCACCACATAATGACTCAAGTATCAGTGATAAATATTTCTTTTTTTAGAATCGATTTCCTCAAACATCAACATCCCATTGAAGAAACTGTATCAGTCCTCTTTTTCTAAATGTTTTTCTTTATTTTAAAACTTTAAAAAAAAAAGCAGAAATAAACTGTTGTTTTATAACATATTTGTTTTATTTTTTAAATACGTACAAAAAACAAATGCAATACAATATGAACCATAACGTCAAAACTTCTGCTCTACATAGTCAAGAGAGTGAGTGGAAGTATAAACCTGTCAATATTCCCATTCTAATCCATATTTATATAACTAAACCCATATTTCATAGTTAGCACATGAAATCAACACAGCATCTATTTTATTTTACGAATGAGCAACAAAAACAACAAAACTAGCACCAACAATAATTGGATAATAATCTCATATTTTATATTTATATCCAGCTATGTTTGTTTATGCGTGCTGTAAACAGTTTTGGACATTTCAGAAGTTCAATATTCAAATGATTCCCACAGTTTGACCCCAATTTTTCCCCCCAGTAATTCTAAATATTTTGATCAGTGACTCTGAACTTATCCATTTGCTTATTAGTCTTAACACTTAAAAGTCTTATTTATTTAGTTTAATTTTTTTTTATATGTTTTCGGGTAACTGTCCATTTTTGGCTTTGTAAAGTATTAGAGCTGTCTCTATTTTCACCGTGTCAATATAAATCAATCATTTAGATTTCATAAGCCATAGATTAATCATGTTGTTTTTGTGGTATAGTCTCCACAACAACTTAAACAGTCTGCACTGTAAAAACAAACAAACAAAAAAACAAAACGTCTCTAATTTTCGATAAAATACCGGCAGCTGTGATGTCCAGAGTTTTACCGTATAAACGCGATAAACAACGGCCGGTATTTTACCGTAAATTAAAGTCTTTTTTTTTTTTTTGCGTGCGGTTTCCAGCGCTTCTCGTCGAGCTGAGATCACGCCGATCAGCGGAGCTGCGCTGTCAGCACTCGCCTCATGACCAACAAACACAACGCACACTCTGACCCGGGCCTGTCCATCAACCTGCCAAACCGAACCGGGCCTTTCGTTCATGCAGGTGGGTGTGGAGGGGAGTGATGAGAGAGGTGGGTTGGGGGGAGGCTGGGGGGGCGACCGACACCGAAGAGGCGCTGGTTCTGCTCTGGACCAAGCTATAAATCAGCGCTTTCTGGAACAAGAGATGCGAGATATTCTTTTCCTCTTCGCCTCTATCTCTTGTCAGAGCGGATGGATCGCCCTCCCCTGCTTTCGCTTCCTGTGTGTGACAGGTTATCGCTCCTCCGAGGAGAGCGGAGGATAAGAAAGGAGAGTCGGGCGGGGTGATTGAGTGATGCGCCGCGGCTGATGTATCGGATGGCAGACGGAGGGATGGAGTGATGGAGCAGCAGGGGGAGGGAGGAGGGAGGACGGAGTGATTTAGCGCAGACCCCGCACTCTCCTCCCTTCTTATGCCTGCCTCGGTGCTTTCATGTCTCAACCCCGGGTCAGGTCCGCCCGCTGCCCCAGATGGTGCTGTCTGTCTGCGCTGCCCTCTACAGGATGTGCCCCTCTCACCCCCAACCGCTGCACATCTATACTCGTTTAATTGATTTCAGGGGAGAGAGAGAGAGAGAGGGAGAGAGAGTCAGAGAGAGAGCTCTCTTCCCCCACCCGGTGTTTCTACACACACACAGACAGCTTGCCAACAGCCAGTGCCCCCGGTGCGCTCACACGTACACGCGGCTGACGCTGTGCGCTGTCAACGCTAATTCAATTTGAGACGCGGGAGTGTGACTAAACAGCAGACCCACAGAGCGTTTTACCATATGCACCCCACACACGCTCGCAACACGTCAGCGCTCCCTCTGACACGCACTGCCGCTGCCAAGGGTTCGTTCACTCGGAGCAGATGGACTTGACTGACATCGCCTTCTTCATCCGCTGACTTGGGAGTGTGATGTTTTTAACAAGAGGCGCGTTTCTGAGGTCGGACGCCGACGTTGGACGTGAACTGCGACTCCGTCTCCAAGGTGTTCCCTCTGGTAGAGGTCGCGGCGCAGGGCGCCGGGCCGAGGAACTGGCTTTGTGCATTGGCGTGGGCCAACCAACCCCAAAGTGTTAGCACAACGTTTGGAGCAACAAATGTTCCCCTTGAAAACAGCCCAATGCCAAAACCTGCACATCAAAGTGTCTGGCAAACTCTACCCTGGCCAAGGCCTTCCAACGCAGTTGTGTTTGCTTCACTGCTCCTTCTGGGCTTTTTCTCCCACCGACTTGGATTGACCAGAATTTCTTCCTGGCCAATCGGTGAACGGAAGGAGAATCCGTGAATGATGACGTCGATTTTCTGCGCTGCTTCAGTCTCAACAAGGTCAAGAGAAACTCATCTATGCCTTTACCTTTCGCACCGCAACAGTGTCTTCACACAGGTCTGCCGAACAAATTGTCCAGCCGCAGCTGATCCAGAACGCTGCTGCTGATGTTCTGACTAAAACCAGGACGGTAGAGCACATCACCCTAGATCTAAAGTCCTTGTAGCTCAGACTGCTGTTTATAAATCACTGAACGGTTTAGCACCATGATGCATTAAAGATCTGCTGCTGTTCTATCAACCTGCCCGACCTCTCAGGTCTTCTGGTTCTGGTTCTGCTCTGAAACCCCAGAACCAGAACCAAACATGGAGAAACATCATTCGGCTTCTATGCACCACAAGTCTGGAACAAACTCCCAGAAAACTGCAAAACAGCCGAAACACCGAGTGCCTTCAAACCTGGACTAAAATCCCACCTGTTCAGAGCTGCTTCTGAAACACATCGACTGAATGTAATGCTTCAATTGTTCGCTGTGTTTTATGACGTTGTATTTTTGTCTTTTAGCACTTTAAATGCCTGAATCATGAAATGTGCGATGCAAATACAATTTGATCGATTGACTTGAGTCCGTGTTTGCTACGCTTCTACTTCTAAACATTGAATGAACATGAACAGCCGCCTCGTTTGGATCGGCGCTTCCTTGTTTACAGAACAGGTGGCACCTGGTAAGCTTCATAGCGTCGAACCGACACATTGCGTTTGTCACGGAGAAACGTCAGCGACTGGGTAAAATTTAGAACCTCAAAAAGCAAGTTTTTCTCATCACCTGATGGACGCACCTTTTGAAAGACACAAATCATCCTGACTGATCCAAACAAAAACGTGAAAACGTCAGCCGGTGTGGAAACAATCGACACTTTGTGTTTCATTTTAGAGTTGCTGACACAAATGAGCTTCATCGTTAAATGATTTCATCTGATCTAAGGCCTGTCAGGACGTTTGAAGTGAAGCGATCTTCTGCTCCTGTCTGAACGCGGTCGTCTGTTTGAACACGGCTCCCCGAGGCGAGCTGACGCAGCCGGCAGGTTGGATGAAAATGTGAGATTTGTGCCGTGACAAAGACTGGAGATGAGCCTGAGTGAGAGGTGGGGGTCAGGCTGGACGGGGTTAACAGGGCGAGATCAGGTGTGTGTGTGTGTGTGTGAGCAGCAGATTGGTTAAATCTTAATGAAGCGTGCTGTGGAGGGTAAGGATGGACAGGGCCAGCTGTATTCAGGTGTGTGTGTGTGTGTGTATGTGTGTGTGAGTGTGTGTGTGTGCGTGTGTGTGACAGTAAAACTGATTAAAAGCAGCGTTAACACGTCTGACCGGGTACAATGGTCAAGAGGTGAGAGTGGAAACTGCAGGGAAGCCTCGGTCTGGAACAATTAGACACACACACACTCACACACACACGCACTCACACACACACACACAGCAGCGGCATATGGTGACTGAGGGCTGCGGTGATTGGTCACACATGCCCATGGACATGCGAGCAGAACCAATCAGCTGGGCTTCCTGTGTTTGACCTGACCCTTCCTGGCTGGTAATTGAATATTTTCTTTCAGTCGGGAGGCTGAGAGGTGGGAAGAGAGACAAGCAGCAGCAGCAGCAGGAGAAGAAGAAGAAGAAGAAAATACAGCCTCCGAGCCTGATGAAACATTTCCTGCTTCCACGACAAAACTTCCACCTAAAGATGTCAAAAATGATGCGACAATTGAGGAATCCATTGAGGCGATTCAAAGAAATCGGAAATAAATACAGTATCATGAGCAAAAAACGATGCCGGTATTAATCAAGAAACGTAGTTTCTCTGACATGGAGCGGCTGACTTTGACTGGACTGTTTCATTGTGAGTCAAATTCTGAATCCGGTTGGTTCTGATCCGGCTGGCTGTGTTGCTCCGACCCGAGACGCCGCCCTCACTGTGACCCTGATTGGCGACGGGCCAGTAGAGAAAAGCAATAGAGGAGCTTGAACCAAAAAAAATCACACCCAACCTTGGGATGAAATCTTTTGTGAGTTGGCTGAAGAAATTAATAAACAGAGTCGAAATTAATTCAGGAAGGTGGAAATGTTGCACATATATTTGATTTAATTCACACTCAAAAACAAAAAAAAGAAAAAGAAATTATAGAAATGACCCAAATTTAACTTGATAAAATAAAATCACAACAGAGTGAAAGCTGGTAAGTCGGGTTGCAGCTTTTTATGGCCTGTTAAAATAATAATTGTTATTATGATTATGACAAAAACACAACAGTGCAACTCTCCACTGTTTTTTTTTAGAGGTGGGTCGATTTTATCAATATCGTCAATCTTGCTGATATTATCTATGCCGATGATATCGACACCAAATCGGCATCAGGACCAGATCGATACTTTAGTTTCAGATTCCGTGTTGAAATTTTATTTCATTTCTGTGTCGTAGTTTCTCGACTCTAACTTAAAAAAATAAAAAACATTTTTGCATTGATTTGGTCTCGAATTATACATTTTTATACTTTAGGGAAAAAATGTCATTTGTTTTGTTTTTCTGTTTATTATTTTAACAAGCCATTGATATTTTGTATATAAAAATTCAATCTTAAATTCAAGCATTTAAAAGTAAGGACTACAAAAACATCAAAGGGTCAGAAGTTTGATGACACAGAAAATTCAAATAACAAAAAGTATCGGTATCGTTATTAGTATCGTTATTAGTATCGTTATTGGCAATAGGCCCATGTATTCACTTTTTATTGGCTCGACACCAAAGTATGAAGCATTGCACCTTTGATTGGACCTTTAAAGACCGTAACTGAACAAAAATGCGGCTTCTTGTAGTCTCTCTCTCTGCACGGCGAGATCCAAATACGAAGCAGAAATGATTACCATTCAGAGAGAAAAAGAATCTCCCGTCATTTTGTTTTTAAAAAGCATTTTCTTTCAAAACTTCCAGGAAACAAAACATCAATTTTCACAAGACTAAAGAGGTTTGAAACTGCTCTGAAACACCGACACATCGATGGAAACATCTGAGAATAATTTGTCGATTGCGATTCTTATCGCTTTTGCCAAATTCACAATTCGTTACAACCGGTATTTGGTGTCGTAACAGAGAGAATCCCAGAAACTTTTGGGTATTCAGAACATCAGGGTGGCATTTTCTTCCACAGACACGTGAAATATCACAACCAGCCACCATTTAGCTGTACGTTTTTCCATGAGTCAGTTATTCTTCTGTGCGACAGAGCAACTTTTTTCCCCCCCCTACCAGATTAGAGCGACAGGACCGGCAGCCCAACGGATCACTCCTGTCATCAGCAACCTCTCCTTCAGGAGGCGCTAAAAGCAGCTGCAGCGACAGCCTCCTGGCATCAACACCTGGACGACACACACACACACAAGACAAATAGTTTTTTTTTTACTCTTCCAGAAGCCGTCTCTGCGCACATCTGGCGAAGACATCCCCGGCACATGAGCTGGGACGAACGGAGAAATGGACTCTGACAGACTCCCCTCGCTTTAATCACGCTGAAACCCGAGAGGAAAGCCACAAAGGGTTAAAACAGACTCAAAACAACGAGCATCAAATGCATTCTGTGGCTCTCACAAAAAAAAAAAAGAAAGAAGAAGAAGTAGAAGAAAAAAGGAGGGACGTGGAATTTTAATTTCATGTGATTTTAACTAAAGGCAGAAATGACTGACAGCTGTCGGATCACCGAAGGTCAGCTGCAGACAGGAACGGCTGAGGACTTACACCGAGGACGTAAACTCATCAAAGTTTGGAGTAATGAGCCAAATGGAGGCCCGTGTCAGCCTGATGATGATTGTGGATGCAGTTAAGTGTGCGCTGATGATGATTGGGCGGGACACAAACAGGGTCAGAGGTGAACGGGCGTCAGTCAGGAGAAACTCGGCTGCTGCCGGAGTCCAAGCGCACAGATAGCCGTGTGCTTGGACGGCACCTGTAATCGCTCGCAGCTGAGACACGCTGCACTGTGTGTGTGTGTGTGTGTGTGTGTGTGTGTGTGTAATGGGGCCGCTGGCATGCGAGCAGCAGAAGGCCACTTCCTCTTCAGGTGACACCTTTGACCTCTCATCTGTTCCTTGTTGGAGGAGGCAAAGAGGAGGAGGGAAAAGGACGGAAGAAGAGAGGATGGATGGAGAGCAGCTCTAAATGTATTTAAATCAATAAATAAGTGACATAATCGGACCCTCATACGTCCACCGTCAAATGTGACCCTCACTAAGGCGGCCCTCTGAAATCCTCAGCCGGTTTAACGCCAGATGCGACAGAACAAACCAAAGTTTCGCCAAACGTTTCCCAGGTTGCGGTATTGGAAGTCTCCAGCGGCGGCCATCTTTGCTCAGTCTCTCTCTTCCTGTGGCGTCACAAACACTGACCTGACGGCAGCAGCTCACTAGAAGGTGTTTCGTTGTCGTGACTTCATGAGCGAATGTCTGTTATGTCTGTTGTGCGTCCTCTCTGCAGAAGCTTCACCACGTTATTTCGTTCTGCATTTTCCAGAATAAAATTGAGACGGCGGAGATCCAAAGCCCTGGAAATTACTCTGTCACCGTCTTCAAGCAGATGGATATCAACATGACTCTTTCCTTATACTGGGTCATGACTCGATGCTTTCTCGTGCCTTTCATCCCACTTCAATGCTATCAGACGGGTTCTGATTCTACCCGGGTCTGGCTAGCAAAACCGAACTCCTCCGTCACACAAAATGTGGCTAATCACACTTCACTGTATCTGGGTGGAGGTGGGTTAGTGATTACATATTTTGTTACATTTGGTGCTTTAGGAACAAACTAATTGGGAACTTAACTGGTTTATAATTGAACTCTTTATAGGACAACTAATAAAAAAAAAAAACCACACACAGCAGCAGAGTCACAGTGAGAAGCAGGAAGGATCACCAGAAGTCTTCATATCCTAAAGGAAACGAAACGAAGCAGGAAATGAATAAATGCAATTTAAATACCTAAATTATGAAACACATTTCAAAACGGTCATTTTGTTCATACCTTGTTATCCACTCAGGCATTAGCTGTTCACAATACGGCTCATCTTTCTCCACTCTCATCCACGCGTCACTTGAAACAACAAGAGACTTTTGTGGCAAAATGAAAAGTGTTATGTTATTATTATTATTATTATTGTAATAATGTAAAGCACTATTATGAAGCTGTGCAGTCAGAAGCAGGACTGTTATCGTCCTCTCACCGTGCTCACCGTCGTGGAGGCACGTGGCTCTGTTTGCCATTTGGGTTCTTGTTTTTGTTCTTCTTTTCTTGTTTTTTGCTTGTATTTCCGCTGGAGTTCTTCTTCCGCCGCGTCTCTACGACGCTTGGTCTCTCACCTTGGACAGTCTCTTGTTAAGCTCCTCCTGGTTAACAGAATTCAAACAAGGTAGCACTTTTAAAGCGTGTCCTGGTTCGTAAATTTAAAGCAAGGACGATCGGAAACATCTCAGCGACGGTTACACACTCCTCTCACCCTCCAGCAAAGATTAGTGAAAAAACCCACTGAAAGGCCCCACAGGATTACTAATGAGAGGAGCTTAAGAAAAGCTGGAGGTCGGAAGCCTCTGCGCTGCGTTCATGCTCTTTTGGCCACCGAACGTGGAACGGAGCTAAATGTCATAGAAATAATCATAACTTAAAAAAAAATAAATAAACTTTTTTTTTTCAAGGAATCAAACTGAATGTTTGTGGAAACTGAAGGTTGTGAAACCGTACCGGCCTTTTCTCTCACTGCATGAGGTGGAAAGTATCCAAGGACAAACTAAAGCATTGCTCAGGTCCGCCAGGCCAACTTTGAATTACCTTGTTGCTGAAAATGTGCTATATAAATAAAATTGCCTTCCACTGGTACAGAAAAGAGCTTTTCATGTTGCCTTTCTTTAAATAAATGAGTGTAGAACATATTTGCATTCGCTCTGCCGGGTTAAGACTCGACTCCCAGTGGAACCAGAAGTTTTCCATCAATTTTAACGAATTATTGACTTAAAAAAAAAAAGCTCCCATATCTTCCTTAAAGCTCCTTATAAGTTGGTAAGATTTTGTGTTTTTGCAGTGATTAACAGCCTTA
Source organism: Poeciliopsis gracilis (assembly GCA_911649635.1). NCBI lineage: Eukaryota > Metazoa > Chordata > Actinopteri > Cyprinodontiformes > Poeciliidae > Poeciliopsis > Poeciliopsis gracilis. The sequence goes on along the minus strand of CAJVRI010001175.1, from coordinate 1,963,947 downwards.
AGGAGGCAATAATCTGAATCAGCTGTGGCAGCGAGCTGATGGCAAACTGCGAACGGGCCTCCTCCAGGACTTTTTTCTTGCCTCTTGTCAGTCTGTCGTAAAATGTTTGTTTTTTTTGTGAAACGTGTGAGCGAAAGTTGTCCTGTCAGCAGATGCTGCGTAAAATCTGCAGCCTTCCCGGCGTCGCCGTGGGTTTCTTCCCGGCTGATTAAAACGCTGCAGAGATCCAACGAGTCCGTTATCACTCAGCGTGAAATGAATGGCATTTAACGCCTTGGTGGACTCTTTCATTCGGCAAGTTGTGTTTAAAATACAAATCAGTGTATTACCAGAACGTCTGAAAGAGATATTACTTAAAAAAAACAGCGCTTATAATTTGACAGGATCAGAGATAAAAAAAAAAAATAAAAAAAAATCAGAGTGAAACAAATGGAACATTGGATTTCTGTTTATGGATCAAATTTGTCTAAATATATTTTCACTTAAAAAAAAATCTAATATCCTAACAAGGTAGGTAATAAGAGTTTTTTCCTCAAACTCCACCTTTTCATCCAAAACCTTTATTTCAACATGTCACATGTTCATTTTGAACTGTAAATGAATGAAATAAACAAGTAATTTAATAAATATTCAAATTAACTTTGTAGATTTTTATTTGGAAAGCACAGTAAAACATTATAAAAGAGTCAGTTTACTTGCATTTCACAATCATGCGCTACAGAAACATGTTTCGGTGTCAATCTCAAACAAAACTTCGGACTGAAACCCTGTGCAGCGCGGGACCCCCGATAAAAAAAAGTACGAAAAAGTAGAAGAAGAAATAATTAAATGCGTTCCCCTCCACGTGGGAGGTAAGCCACAATCAGTCAAGCTGATTATCCATAGGGCTGTATCCCAGAGTATTTGTGGAAAGTTGAGTGGAAGGAAGAACTCTGGTGGGAAAAGTTACCTGCTCGGCTGAAGCCACAGTGGAAGCCACGGGGGAGGTCTGTCCCGGAGGAAGCGCCAGGCTGAGATCCAACCTTAACGGAAGACAGACGTGGTTTCTAACAGCGTTCAAAGTCAGCTACGGACCAACCGAGGGCCTTACCCCGCTTCGTCAGCCATTTCTCGCAGAAGCGTGTCCACTTCGTTCTGCAGACAAAGGCGTCAAATCATGACCCGCCGTCCGGTTTGGGAACTAACCCCCCGTTAATTACCCGAGTTAGTACCGTTAGTTCCTCGTTACCTGAGGCGTGGTGAGCGTGGACGTGCTGCCCATGGCGTCTTCCATCAGCACCGTCTGCACGTCCAGCGTCTCAAAGTTCCTCTCGAACTGGTTCATCAGGGCCGAGATCTGACCAGAAGGACCAAAAAGAAAGACAAACTCACACAGACAAACAAGCGTTCAGTTATTTTTCCCCTATAGATACTGCTGGTAACTATGGCTTGACGATGATAAAAACCCAAATTATTTGAACGTGTTGTAGCCCAGACAACACGGAGGGAGAAGGCTGACTTGACAGTTTTCCACAAGCAGGGGAAGCCACTGCAGGTCGCAGAGGGCTGCGTCCAGATGCACTTATGGGAAAGTTAAGCGGGAGGAAGAAGTGTGGTAGCAAAAACAGGGATAACTGCAGCCTGGAGAGGATCGTCAAGCAAAGGATATTCAAAGATTTGATGGACAGAGGCCAGAGGAGCAAGTTCTCTTTTCAGATGAAAGTGAACTTTACGTTTAATTTAGAAAAGGTGTGGAGAGGCGAAGAATGAACGCCCCTCGACGAGGGAAGTTTCCCCAGTCTGTGATTAGTCAGAGCGCCCCGTCATCTGCTTCTTGTTGGTTCTCTGGGTTTTCTAACGCTGCCATTTACCGGGACATTTTAGACCCCTTCGCGTTCCCTTTTGCTTAAAATATTCATGAAGGTGCTGATTTCAATTTCCGGTGGGCCTTGGTACCGGGCCGACACGCCGCAGACCCTAACGGCTGCTTCAGTGATCCGGGCAGCTCTGGACTTGACGGAGAAACGTTTTATTATCTGTAAGCCGTAGCAACGAGAAAAAAAAAAAAAAAAATGAACAGAAAGAAACACTTCGGATACGCCGCATCTCCGTTTGTGAAAAGATGATTTGAATCGGTTTCACTTTTTAAGCTTTTTTTACTCGGCTCTCTGTCTACCTTTTCCAGGTTCATGCTTTTCAGCGTCGCGTCCATCGATTTAAAAACCGCCGACATGGATTTGGTGACCTGGGTGGGAGATACACAACACACAACGCTGGTTGCTGTGGACACAAAAAAAAAAACAAAACAAAAATCAACACAAATAAGTGCAAATAATAAAAAGAAAACATGAGGACGATTCCTCAAACCTAGAAGTGCTGTATCTTCATCTGTCCACTGGGTGTCACTTTAACTCTTCTCTCCAGGCGCCTGACCGCGCTCAGCGCCTCTTACTCTGAAAGCCTCCTTAAAAGCCTCGAGGATTACGGATTGATATGATGAAAATGAGCCCAGTCTCGGCTGAATGAGGCGCTCTGAATGGGTTTATGACTGATGCGTTCGCCTGCCTGCTTGAGGAGAGGCGGCGAGGAGCAGAGCCTCTCGGAGGAGGTGGGCTTCGAGCTATACAAGCTCCACACCCTCCAACTGTCTCTGCAGACATTATTAAATAGGATCATTTCTATAAAATGGCGCCTCCGCCATAGAAAAACTTCAATTAAAGCAATTTTGAAAGAGGCCACCTCTCCTAAAGAGCGACGAGCTAATTGCATATGGCCTGAAGCACATCTAATGACATTATGTAATTGCTGTCTTTTTGTATGCCTGTCTGCTAGCCGTTTTTTTTTTTTTTTTTATGCTTACAAGGGAAATGGCTTCTTTTTCTGTAAAAAAAAAAAAACAACCCAAAAAACACTGAAATCTATACGCTCTGTAAATTGTGAGGTATAAAGAACTCACAGCTTAAGATATAGGCTTTTTGTCATTGCAGGAGGTTTAATTGGTGGTTTCTAATCGGGCCTGCTCGTCTCATGGTTCTACGACGAAGTGGCAACCAGTCTGAAGTTTGTTTCTCACCCAGATACATCCCCCCCTGTGCGATAAATAACCGGGTTTTTCAGGCATAAATATCGAGCGGATGGATGCATTTGCACCAACGTCTGATTTAGGTTCCTTCGGCACGTGGCCAAAGAAGAACTGTGACGTATTTTCAATCAACAACTCTTGTTTTCCGGAGAGCGTGTGAGTCACTCTGGAGACACGCGGCCTTGGGAAAGTATTCGTGTCTATTAAAATTCTTCAGATTTTGTCACCACACAACCGCAAACGTCGGCGTACGAGATGCGGCGGACGCACTTCGGCGTTTCACAACATCAAACTAATTCAAATATTAGTCACAAACCAGGCAAGCAAGCACACAGTGTAAAAAAGATATCCATTATTATTAAGGGAGGAAAAGATCCAAACCTACATTGCCTTGTGTGAAAAGGTGTTAAAACTGTCCAAACATCACTCTAAGGGGCAGAATGATGTGTTTTCCAGGCACAAAGTGACATTTTACAGCATATTCAAGTAACTATGTTACTTTCAGTTGTCATAAAAACTCAATATACATCAGATATGACTTAAAAAATGTTTACTTCCTGATTTAGCATCTTGAAATTGGGCCTCTGTCTCTTTAAAAGCTCCGGCTCTTTCTGAAATTCTGCCTTCAGGAAGTCATCACAACATGGCTCCTCTATTCACCCTTCAACAATGGTTGTTTTTTTTTTTTTTTTTTTTTTTTTACCAGCGTTTCTCTGAGAAGTAGCTCCTATGATGAGCTCAACTGACCCCCAGTTTCACCAGGTGTTTGCCAACCGCTGCTGGCTAGTCTGAAGGAGCTGAGTGGGAGAGGGCTGCTCTGTGAGGCGGTGGCTCAAACACTGCAGCTTTGAGGAGGAGCTGAACTAGGGTCCAACCAGGCGATTTGCACGGCCGAATGGTTGCCACGGAGACTAAAAGGATTTCTCAAACGTGCATAAAAGAATCAAGGGATGAGGGACTAAAGTTATAGCAAGAAGTTCAGCTCATAAAAGTCAGTTTTGCATAATATTACCCCTTTAAAAATGTGTGTTCATGCAAAACACCATGTGTGACAAGAAACTACATCCTGGACAAATGTTCCCTACTGAGAAAGATGGCGGTGGAAGCACGTCACATGCCTATCAATGAATCAGTGTGGTTGTCAGGGCCGGATTTACAAAGATTTGGGCCCAGAGGCTGATGCCCTACCTACTAAATTATTTTACATTCCCTCCACAATACATCAGACGCTCCACAAAAACAAAATGTACTAGAACTTCATCATTTTCACATACTTGACTGTTGTTTATATTCACACGCACCTCGTGCGGGTGTACGTTTTGCAAAACACGGCCTTCGTTAAAAAACGACACTAAAAGTCTGTGTCGGCCGTGGGATACTGCCGCTGGCCCATATGGTTGTGCTGTGACAAAATCTGAAACGTTCGGGGGGGGGTGAATACTCCAGAAAGACACAACAGGAGTCGCACTGCTCTCGGAAAAGAGATGACATCTGTTTCTTTTTGTAAAAGCAGCGCTCATTTGCAAAGAGAACAGAGAAAACCTGGTTCATAGTGACAGCGGTCTGGACCCTGGAGGCCACGGCGTCCACACGGGCACTCATCCTCAGCAAGTTAATGGACTGGTTCTTCTGACGGATGGCATTCTCTGCGTGGATCCTCGCTGCCTCCGTGTTGCCCTTCTGGATAGCCTGAGAACCAACAGTGCACATTCACTGCCAGCACAGGCTGCAGCTGTACAGCAGCATCACCTGTTAAGACACAAACCAACCTTCTTTGCTTTCGCCTTTTCTGCCTTCTCCTCTTTGTCACATTTCCTGGAGCTGTGCTGCAGCTCCTTGGCAGCAATCTTGAGGTCAAACATGTGTTCTTGTAAAAGCGAGTCAAGGGACAGTTTATGACAATATTCCAGCTGTAGTGGGAATGATGCTGTTACTGACGCCAACAGTGGAACATTTGGTGACTTAAAGCCGGGTCGTCGCGGGCGACAGAAGTGTGTTTCTTTTTGAGAAACTGGTCAAAAATTAACCAGAGTCATTAAACATCAGCTGTCGCTGTTTTCCTTCCCCGCTCAGTGACGGAACAGGGGAGAGAAGTTACCAGGAGCCGGAACACGGCAGGGCTAGCTGGGGCCCAAACACACTTTATGGTTAGCAACGGTTGCTACGGTGTGGAGCGTGCGCGCGCTCCGCGGTGGGCAACAAAAAGTACACAGAAAGGATACTCTCCATGTTCGGCATGGTGTGGGAGGCTTTCTGGGACCGGTTCGGTTCTGTTCGAAAGGAACAAAGAGTCATTCAGTGCAGCGCTGGCTTGTTTTGGTTCTTATTTTTGACCGGAGGGTTCGCTTCGTCTCACTTCCGCGTTTGTTTGCGTTCGACGAAGCGGCGGTTTAATTGGCGGACAGTAAACCTCAGCCTCGTCTGATTGGTTTTTCTTTATAGCGTTTTAAATTAAGTAATTATGATGATTTGTTGCAAGCCTAAAGTCGACTTCAGTTAATTTAATCTGTGATATTATTTTGACGTTGATTTGTAAATATTGTTGAATTGATTATTACCCAAAGGGGAAATTCTTAGTTATGATTTATTAAATTTGATTCCAAGTGTCTAAATTAAACATTTTTTTTATATTTAGTTATTTATTTTGTTTTAGTTTCAGATTTTCCTCCTCTGTTGTGTATTTTTATTTTTTTTTCTTCTTGTTTTCTTTTCATGCTTCTCACTGCATTTTCACACAAATAAATAGCGACTCTATTTTCAAGATTTTATTGCGTTTTCACCAGACGCGCAAGACTCGATCCCGGTACGACGGCTGGAAAACGTGGGGTGAACCATCTTCATCCGCCGCTATCTTCGGCTGACATCGCTGCTGCCTCTGCCAGCATTTCACCGTCGTCACACATGATCACGATCTGCACGACGTGCTCGCGCCCTCTACGTCACGACTGTTCGAGAAGTGGACAGGCGCGCGTGTCCAAAGTTCTGTGGTGTCTAAAAATAGTTTATAACCGGTATCAGTAGGTTGTGGGACATGTCTAGTGACGTCATTAGTGCTTTTTTGTGAGGGAGTAAATTGACCTTTTCTACAAGGCTGCTTTGATGTTTCCGTGCGTGTGTGTGCGTGTGTGTGTGCGTGTGTCGACGTGCTCAGTCGTGTTTATTTTACTTTTTCATCCATTATTTTTAATTATGCCTGTGGAGAGAAAGGCTGGCCAAACAGGGACACAAAAGATGTGTGTGTGTGTGTGTGGTGTGTGTGTGTGTGTAGGTGTGTTTGCGTGTGTGTGTGTGTGTGTGTGTAGGTGTGTTTGCGTGTGTGTGTTAAAGACATGGGACATAAAATGTGAGTATTAGGAGGCGAAATAAGGATCACTGCCCAGATAGAGAAAGGTTCCAGTGGATGGACGGCGCGCGCTGGCCGTCCGAAAAGGGCTGGGGATGGGGCGGCGGGGGATTAGCGGTTTGGTCTGGGGGAGGGAGCAGAATGGATGACTCATACTGTAGACAATCTCCTGGACACTTTGTGTAGACATAGTTCAGATAGAGGCCCAAAGATGTTCCTCTGTGAGAGAGAGAGAGAAAAGGGGAAGTACATGAGGACTGTTTAAAACTGCAACTCTGTGAAATAAACAGTCGACAGGTTTGTCTTTATTATATGGCTCACCACCCAGAGCGCCAATAGTGCAGTGGTCTGTTGCTGAAAATGATAGCTTTATGTTATTCACTGATTTCTATTCTGTACTTTTTTTTTATTTTCGAGTTTTTATGGCTCTAGTGACCTTTATTTGATAGATCATTGACAGCAAAATGGGTAATGAGAGAAAGGGGAAGACGTGCGGCAAAGGTCAGCAGGTCAGGAATCGATCCCGGCCTCCATATGTGCTTAACCCCTCCGACACCACAGCAGCCTGATTTCAATTCGATATTAAAGTTATTCACACTTTCAATGTTTTGAAGGAATTTGAACTGCATTTGGTTTACTTTAGATCAAAAATTGAGACACCTTGAACTGGATTATGCCGCACCGATCAGAGATTATTTTATTATTTTATCTATCATGATATCTATTATGATTCTTTTAAAAATCATGATAGATTCTTTTAAAAAAGAATCTTTTTTATAAGATTCTTTTCTTTTAAAAAAGACTATTTTGATTTGTGAATCCTTCACTTCATTCCTGAAATCTAACATGGAGCCTATTGTGGTCATGTCTAATAATGTGGAGGTCAAGTCTGGATGCAAAGCTCTGACTGTCAGAGACAACACATGAGTTTATGCAAGGATAAGGAATTAAAAACATGGGGCGAGACGGTCCGGTTCTGATGCAGCTGTAGCAAACAAACTTCCAACCTTGTAATCGTAACCCAAATAGTTATTTTGGTGAGAGTTCACAAGCATTTCATATAACATGACGAGCAGATGTGACCTCATTGTAATCTTTCCACCACATTTACCCAAAACAGAATTGTAACTTTTTTTCTTTTTTTTTTTAACCGTCTCTCACAACTTAAATGAGAAGCCGTTTTAAAAATTAACAGCTCAACCAGGAGTACGTAAATCCAGCAACTGGGACAAAAATGAGAGCAACAGAGCCACTCACTGGTTTTCAATTCAAGCCCCTATTTAGTCCCAACGCATTTCTTTCTGTACTACTACCAGTGGAGTGTAAATGTAAACAAACAATTTCAAAACCACGTACCCATACCAGGATGTATGACATTACTTTCTATTGCAAACCGCTGTTAGGAATTATGACAATAAATGGTCAGAAAATTGCAGTTTTCATGCATTTGCATTGACATATAAATCTCTGAAGACTTTCTAATGCACCATGTTCCCGTTTGGCTAGTTGATTCTTATGACATTTGAACCAAACCAAAATGCTGGAAAATATTTATTAGAATCAAATAATCAGATATACTCACTATAACCTATGAATCACATATTTTTATTGTTCATATAGATAGATAGATAGATAGATAGATAGATAGATAGATAGATAGATAGATAGATAGATAGATAGATAGATAGATAGATAGATAGATAGATAGATAGATAGATTTTTTTTTTTGATAACTCCTTTTGAAGCTGTCAAAAGGAGTATATGAATTATCCACCTGAACTGACTCACGGCTAACAGGATCGCACAGTAAATTGCACTAAAACTGCAAAAGTACGAAATGACGAAATGAACGTCTTCCTGCATTTCACCCAATCACGCACGTTCCTGTGTTCCGGATGTGACGTGGGAGGTGTTAGCTAAACAGGAAGGGCAGAAGAGTGATGGCTGACAGCAGGTTCGTTTTTTCTCCACAAAAATCGGACAGTTGAATAGAAATGCAGAACATGTATTAAGAATCGTGCACTTACAGTAATATCCAAACACATTTATAAAGTAAAACTGTAAAATCGTGTTTTAGAAATCACCGCAGCAACACGTTTTCGTACAGATAATGTGCGTCATGCTTGTTTATAATAAAGTGTTACAGATGATGGATATGACGAGCGGCGGCCATGTTGGAAAGTAAGTTGGGTCTGCCCTAACTGAAGACTTTCCTCGTAAAACTCTTGACTATTTCTCTTCTGTATTTCAGACTGAGAACTCAGAAGAGGACAACACACCTTATTGGTGTTGTTATTTGTCCTATTTGTGGCTAGCATGGGGATTTACAGGGGCGGCCATTGCTGTTCACTACGACAGCCTATCGACTCCTAAACTCAATTTGAGCCGCACGCCTGCTCATATTAAAGTATATCCTCCTCTTAACTAACGGGTTATTATTTAATAAACGCAGGCTCCACACACAGACTAGTCACACACATCCATACTTACACACACACACACGGTAACGCCCGCTTTTCCCATCGTTATCGTCGCGAGCACGCACCTCCACCGCGCGCACACGCCCCACCCCCAGTCATAACTGAGTGACGGCAGGTCGCCATGGAAACTGCGTTACGCTCCAGGCGGCCGAGGGAGAGAAAACAAGAGCGCGAGGAGTCGTTTCACTCCTCATTTCAGCACCACGCGCCTCCGGGACAGCGCCCGAATGAATGAACTCGCGCGCAGATTCGAGCGTCGCGAGCCTTACAAGTGACAGAGCCGAGTCAGCACCAAGTCCGACCGAAGTGGAGTGAGGCGTTAGAAAACACACACTCACTCTCTCACACACACACACACGCGCGCGCGCGCGAACTTCTCCGAACCTGTAGCTCGGTGGACGCTGAAGGTTTTACTCCACCCGCGAGCCAGGAGCAGGTCGCTCCCTCCAACAACACAGCAACAGGTAAGAACCCCCTCTTACCTCCACCCGGCTGTAGGTGCAGTTTCTAATCCGCTCGCCTTCACCCTGCCTGCGCCGGTCTGTTTAATTGCCTCCCCGGCGCACCTCAGGTGTAAATAAGTGGATGATGAAACGATTGGCGGGAGCGCAAAGCAAAACCCGACGTTTCATCTCCCTAAATCCCAAAAAAAAAACAAAAAAAAAACAGGCCAAACTTTACCGCCGAGCAGCCGGTGAGATAATGAGGAACTACAAGCTCTGTTTGCTCTTAGACACTGATGTTCTGCTCACGTGTTTTTCTGTTCAAATCTCAAACTTCGTGCTGTCAAAACCAGCAAGTTATTTTCATGTTGTTGTTGTTGTTTTTTTTTAAAGGCATGTGCTTACCCAGAACAACAGGAGTCGCAAACGCAGCTGCATCTGGATTTGTTGACCCTTGGGCTTCTCTAGGCGCGGTGCTCAGAAAGCAAGCGGGATACAGCGATTTGTAGATGATGTGTTTACGTCTGTTTGGCATGCAGCTCGGCGGCGGGGAGCCCGAGCTTTTTGTTGTGTTTCCAGTGGCCATAGATTATGTGCGCGCTGAGCCCATACGCCTGGATGAGTCACTCAGCCTGCAAGTTTGCTGAAGAGTGCGAATATGGGGAGGACTGGGGAGAGAGGACAGAGGGGGGGGGGGGGGAGGGACACAGGGACAACAGGGGCCGGCAGGAATATAGTCCTGCACCCGCCTTGTCTTGTCTTCTCAAGAACCTTGCTTCATTGTGCATGTGGCAGCACATGGGAGCCCTGTTTATTGATTCAGGATGTGTGGCTGTTTCGCCAATTGATCTTGCTGAAGTTGGATGCGATTGTCTAATCTTGCCTTTAAGAGATCGGGTAACTCCTTTAACGTTGTTGTGTTTTGTTTTTTTTTTTGTAGGGCTGCCCCTTTGCTGCTTCAGTCCGTGAACTGTAGTGCTGCTCCGGTGCTTGTTGATGCATGCAGCGTGGATTAAATTACATCCAAACACTCCCCATAATAGATTGTTTGCGGTTGTACCAAACCGTAGCCTTCTGGTGTCAGTCAAGCTGATACCAGAAAGCATCCCATTACTGCTCATTAGTATCCTGCTCTTTAGCCCACTGGTATTGACAAATCATAGCAATCAGCAGCACTCGGCTGTAGCCCAGAGTGACAGCTATTGATTAAAGCAAACAAAAGATCATAATGGGCTAGTATGAACCACAGTTGCTCATTCAGAAAGGAGCGCTCGCTCTGCAGAAACACTTCGACGGGCTCAGACAATTGCACGCTTAATCATGTTACGCATACCGCCTGGGCAGACTTTGGCTGGATGCAAAGGGAAAGCTGTGCGCAGATTGAGTGGGGCGCGCAGGACCAGCTTCACGCAGAAACGAAAGCGCATGAAAGGCCGAGCTGAAAATTAATGAGCCGCTGCGAAACTGTTCTGCTGAGTTTTTGTAACTTTCAGAGAGGCGCTTCGGTGAAGTTTGCCCACCCTCGTAGGAGCGCTGTGGGAGCAGCGTGCACACATCATGTGCTGCACACACAAAAAAACAGATGTGTGCCTTTAATTAGTGACGTTGGTGTGATTAATGCAGTCTGCTGGTGATGACTCATTCCGATTAACCCTTGCTCCCCTGGTGGAAAACAAAACAAAACAAACCAAAAGGTTTAAATTTAGAACACTTCCATCAAAACAAGCTGTGCCTTTAATTTTCTGTGTGATAAATTCTAATCAGGTAATTAAAAAAAATAAATTAAAATTACTGATTAAAAAAAAAAGAAGGCATACGTTGTAGGTGGTAAACACTGTAATGTGTTGGTGGCTTCAAAAACCACCCCTTGATTTGTTGTTGTTGGGCAATGGATGGATATTTATCCAAAGCACATTTCTGCGCTTTGCTCCATGTGTCAGTTTAGCGGCACAGCAGTTACATTAGCATTGTACGAAAGCTGTCAGCCAAGCTGTGACTTGCAGACAGCAGACTGGGAGGGCGCATGCATCCGAGCGCCACAGAGTGCTAAGCGTGTGCTTGTGTGACAAAATGCGACCGCATGCGAGTTAAACATGTAGCACCTCCTGAGGAGGAGTTGTAATAAAGTCTCATTACCGCCCCGGCGCTCTCTCTCCCCCCCCACTCCCCCCCGCAGGGCAAGAAGCATGTCTGAGAAGAAACCCAGCCAGCGGTTTCACAGCCTGAACTCAGAGCAGGTGGAGGTGCTGCATCAGGTGCTCTCCGAAGTGGTGCCCATTCACGGCCGCGGGAACTTCCCCACGCTGGAGCTGCGACCCCGCGACATCATCATAGCGGTGCGGGCCAGGCTGCAGAGGCAGGGAATCACGGTCAGAGATGTCCGACTGAACGGCTCCACGGCCAGCCATGTCCTGGTTCGGGACAACGGGACGAGCTACAAAGACCTGGACATCATCTTCGGAGTGGAACTGCCGAGCCAAGAGGAGTTCCAGGTGAGAGTTCTTGTTTTGTTTTTTTTTTTTATTTCACAAGTTGAGAAAAAGCAGGCATTAGCATCAGGTCTTCCATTTTTAATCCAGCATTAGATGTCCTATACTATGACAGTAAAGTTAATGCAGCTGAGGAACATTTACCTTGATTTCGTAAGGCCTGCCTTGTGCTTGGCTGCACCTCTTTACACTTAGCAAAGCACTTGAGGTTGACATATGGAGTGAGGTCAATAATTTGGTGATGTGCTTTCTGTCACGTTCAGAATCTTTCCATCATTTAGCCGCACCTGAAGCAAACCAACAAGTGTCACATTTTAGGCCTTAGCTACATCACTCAAGATGGTTTTGTTCTCCCATTGTTAAAAATAAATTTTAACCAAAAACACTGCGATACCTATGCCACAGCAGCAGGGGGCGATAACAATCACCATTGACAAAATCAAAAATTAAATACGAGAAGTATTTAGAGAGCCACTGAAGATGCACCAGGGCAAATAATTGCAGCTTCTCTTTTAATAAACAATATTAGTCACATGCTTTCAGTTATTACCTTTTTTGTGTTACCTTTGAAATCTAACGTTAGGGGTCAACAGGTGCAAACGCAGCTGTCTCCACTTTACAAAGTGTCTCTGTTCGAGCGAACACTGCTCTAGTTAAATAAGGCAAGCGAAGCTACACTCTGGTCGCTGTCAGTGGTTGAAACTGTCATGTTGTTGACCTCTTCTTCCCCCAGGTCATCAAAGAGTCCGTGCTGAGCTGCTTGCTGGACTGCCTGCCCGTCGGGGTCAACAGGGAGCGGATCAGCAGCGCCACAATGAAGGAGGCCTACGTTCAGAAAATGGTCAAAGTTTTCAACGAGCACGACCGCTGGAGTCTCATCTCGCTGTCGAACAACAGCGGCAAAAACCTCGAGCTCAAATTCGTGAGCGCCCTTCGGCGCCAGTTTGAGTTCAGCGTCGACTCCTTCCAGATCATTCTGGACCGACTCCTAGAGTCCTACATGCAGCAGGATGTCATGCACAAGCTGAACGCTGTTAAGCTGAAGGACCAGGCATCAGAAAGTGAGGGTAACTCCTTTTCACCTGAGCCCAATCAGACCGCCGCTCCAGAAGCAGAAAAGCCCACCGTCCACTTACCCGATGAGCGAGGGGGAAAGCCAAGTGGGACAGAGCCGAGGGAGGAAGTGCACGAAAAAGAGTCTCAGACCGAATTCTCACAACAAGCTGAGAATTCAGAAGAAACTGAAAGCTCCAAAGGAGACAAAGTGAAAGCGTCTGCCGAGATGGACTTGTCTGAGCACCAAGGCAACCGGAACGATGAAGAACAGACACCTCTGGTCGCCGGATTAGAAAAGAAACAAGCTTCTGATGAATCCGAGCCACCGGCTCAAACAGAAGGTAAACGCAACGCTGAGCTTGGAGATCAGCCTCAGACATCGGCGACGGCAGATGAGCCAGAGGAAATGAAGTCCCGCAATGGCCAACAACCAACGGGTTCAAATCTCGAGGAAGCCGGTGTCCATAAAGAACTGGCTGGCAACACAAAACCACCTGACGAAAAGAGAGAAATTGCAGGGCAGATGGGACGTTCTGATACGCCTAATGCTTCTAAAATAACTCCGGCAGAGTGTCTAAACCTTGCAGAGGAGCCCCACAGCACCGAGGAATCTGATAAAACAGACTTATCTGAGCATTTCATAGCGGATCAGAGAAGCAATGAGGCAGATAACACTCAACACGTGTCTGCCTCGGACACATGCGCATCTCCATGTGCAAAGATAGAGGCGCGGTTAGAAGATGAAGGCAGAGTGGAAACGGAGAACGGGGAGCAGATTGAGGCAGAGAGGGGAAGTGATAGAAAAATGTGTGAAATCACACAGGAGTTTTCAGCATCAGAGGAGAAACATTTAGAAGACACGCAGAGTATCGATTGTTCCTGCTCCACCTCTTCCACTCTTCCACTCAGCAGCACACGGCCCACTGACACCGACGATACGCTAGAGATTCACGGCGCACAATCCACAGGTAGCTCAGAGAAAACAGCCGGCCCTTCTGACCCCATCAGCCCTTCAGATACTCAGGATAATTTACCCACACCACCTGGCCTTGTTTCTGACAAAAAGACCTCGTCCTCTCCTTCTTCTAAGGTCTCTGACAGACTGTCTCACATGGTGGTGCTTAAACATTCGTCCCCGAAACCCCCGAGGCGGATGTGCAGAAAGATCGCGCCCAGCGCTCACTCCAGCCGAGTGTCTGAAAGTGAGCTTGTTGTTGCAGCCTATGGCGGTTTAAACCCTGCAGGTGAACCCAACAAAGAGTTTGACGTGAAGCCAGTGATTCCCACTTCAGACCCTTCAACTATCCCAACAAGTATCTCTCTCAAACCAAACTCTGGACCTGAACTTGAGCTTTCAAGTTCCTCATCCTCAGACCCCGATCTTACCTCGACTCCTGATCCAGACCCTGAGATACTTTCCCCATCACCTCCAGACCCCACATCTCCGTTACCTCAAGAAATATCTTCCTCTAAGATGGACACGACTGATTTGTCTGAATCGAGCCCGAAAGAGACGCTGAACACACCCCCAGCGACGGATGAGGAAAATCAGTCCTGCGTGAGTGAAAGGGTCTTTGAACCCAAAGAATCAGAGCCTCTTGACTCAGCGGACACACCCAGCACCAACACCCATGACCCTGAGAAAACAGCTGAAGAGTCCCCAGCTGGAACAGAGGAACAGTCCAGAGAAATAAGCTTGAATCAGCCAAATGTCACTTCACAAGAAACTACTCTAAGTTTACCGTCTTCCCATGCCATCGTCCCCCCAGTGCTCAGCCTGTCTCCTCCTCACTACACGCCCTCGCCCCCTTGTCCCAGTCCTCCCCCATGTTTGACTCCCCCGTCTCCAATGTTAAGCACCATGAGCCCGACGAGCTTTAGCTCTCCACCCCAAAGTTTCAGTCCAACCTCTTCTTGCCTCAGCTCACCTCCTTACCTCACTCCTCCGATGCTCAGCCTTAGCCCTCCCCCTCTCTGCGCAACGCCGCCGTCCCCCTGCCTCAGCCCCCCCCTCCTCTGCTTCACCCCGCCGGTGGAGTCTGGCGACCTTTTACCTCAGGGATCTTCGGACACAGAGTCTTTGATAATGCATGCAGATGAGAACGAGCATGGCGACCTGTCCTCTCCTCAGGCGGGAGTTTTGCCCTTAGAGTTGGAGGAGACAAAGGAAAACGGCTACATCTCCTCTTTGCCTCAGGTTGTCGAGCCTGTCTCTTTTCCAATCACAATTCCAAGTTCCACCTCACCAGTTCTGCCTCACCCTCAGCCTGGGGATTTAACGGTACCAACCCCTCCAAAAGCCACTAAGGCATCCATCACTGTGCCTGACGATAAAGACGTTCCGAAAGCAGCTCCAGAAATAACTTACCTGAGCGGTCCCTCTCAAGCATCGGATTCAGTGCCTGCAGTTGAGGTCTTGGCCGAGAGCATGTACGGGGACTTTGAGGCAGCGATGGACCACCTGCGCTATCGGCTGATTGCCACCAGAAACCCCGAAGAGATCAGAGGCGGCGGTTTGCTGAAATACAGCAACCTGCTGGTCAGAGACTACCGGCCGGCCAGCGAGACTCAGATAAAGACGCTGGAGCGATACATGTGCTCGCGCTTTTTCATCGACTTCCCCGACGTGCAGGAGCAGCAGAGGAAAATTCTGTCCTACTTGAAGAACCACTTCATCGGCGAGGAGAGGAGTAAGTACCAGTACCTGATGACCCTCCGTCGGGTCATAGACGACAGCACGGTGTGCCTGATGGGACACGAACGGCGTCAGACTCTAAACATGATCACAGTTCTTGCTTTGAAGGTTCTGGGCGAGCAGAACATCATACCCAACACAGACCATGTGACGTGCTTCTACCAGCCAGCCCCATACCTTGCTGAGCACACTGCCCCCTATCTGGCAGAGCCGAGCTACTGCAGCTACTACATACCACAAGGGGGATCGACTCTGCTGTACCAACCTTACCCTTTACACCTCCACCCACAGACTGGACTAGTCTGAGACAATGTGGCATAAAAAACAAACAAAACAAAAAACACACACACACAAAAGATTGAGGGGATTGTGCTCACCGTGAGGGAAGAGCTGCAGAATGGAAAACTAATCCAGGGATGAACTGTTTGGTCTATAATAGACCTGTGCGGGTGGAATTGAGTGGGTTTCACAGTAAACTTCTTGAGATCTCTATAAGGTTCCAACATGATTATATGTAATTATATCCGGGCTTTGTGGGAAAATAATAATTCTTCCGATATTGTTCAAATTCCAGAAAATGCCGTATGCACTGCATGAGTCATAGGTCTTTGGTCTCCCTGGGAAACCAACTGTGCTGTTGACATTCACACACATCCAAACACACATGCCGGTGTGTGCGTGCACACGGCAACGTGGACGCGCACTCACACACACACACACACACACACACACACACACACACACACACACACACACACGCAGACACACACCCAAACACACTTCCAGGTTCTTAAATTGTTGTTCACTCCTTTCATGTTCTTACTGTGTTGTTCTTGATGCGTTTGTTCAGAACGTGGACCTTGCCTGTGGTTGATATTGTGCATGGATACATTAGGACTGTTTTTTCACTGCCAAATACTGTGTGGCTACTATGCTTCTCAGACAGTTTTATGTAACTTTGTCGGTCCTTTACAGAAGGGATGTTTTATGGAAAAAACAAACAAGCAAACAAACAAACCACAGCGTGACGGGGCTACCGGTGTGCGCAGTGTTTTCACGAGAGGACGAAACACTGTAACGCACTCAAAATGTTAAGACGATGCATGAGTAGCTTGATAGATCGCATTTCAAGTCAATGAAAAGACGTTTAATTTATTAGAAACGGATCTATTTTTGCAAGACTTTCCGAGGTTAAGAGTACTGGTTAGTTCCAAAAGAGAAATGCCAACAACAAATGCCTTTGGTGTAGACTGTACAGCATATCGGTTACAGTATTTCTTGTGCAAATACGACGTATTGTTTTCAGGTAAGCCGTGTTACAATGTAGTGCTCGTTTCCTTTTCCCTTGTGGAGTTCTTTCTGCAACCATGTGAGTTATTGTACCATCTCGTGTTGATTTTAAATATCGTCCCAAGGTTTCGTCAGCGGAGGTTGCCATGTTACAACCATCTTTGGGTCATCTTCAAACGAGGCAGGTGTGCGAGAGATCCTGCCGAAGCGGAAGACTTTTTTTTTTTGCGTAAACTTGCACGACCCGCTGTCCGATTGCACCACAGCCGACGCCGGTCGAGTTCAGACGGCCCATTTGAACCTGCGCAAACAGCAACTATGGCCAAAGATGGTTCGGTTTAGAAAACAAGTGCCTAACTGTGAGACATCGTCGGCATGTCTTTATCTTACTGCACTGTGGGTGTTCAAGGGGGCGGGACCAGGGCTGGGCTGGGTCTATGTTCAGTTGTTTGACCCCTGTTACTGCTGCCCGTTTTGATGTCTTCTTTAATGTAGTCCTTTGTTGTATTTTATTCGTGTACGTTTTGATAAAATAAAGAAAAATGAATAAGCAAACCTCAAGGTGTGAGAGAAGCTAACTGTTTGCAATAAAAAAAGAGTCTTAATATTTCTGTTTTGGTTTAGGTTTTGTTTTTTTTGTGTGTCTTTTTCCACCATGTGCACTCCTGCGGCTCCATTCCCCGAAATGACACACTGCACAACTTGCGCATCTTCCACCGTGATTACGCTCTGCAATGATCCACTTAGGCGTGACCGTCAAATCACTCCGATGCCCGGGAGAGCAGCCCAAAGCTACCAGATTCTGTGTGTTGGAGGCCTCTTATCGCAAATTACCTGTCCTTCAGATGTGCTGGGAGCCAGATGACGCACGGGCTACGCAACACGGCGGGCTCAACGGTGTGTAAATGTGGGGGGAATGTGGTTCGGGAGGCGTGATGCAGGAGGGAGAGGCGTAGAAAGCTTGTGTCTCGCTGCTTCAGATGGGGAGGGTCCGCCCTCCAGAGGCAGCACCAGGTGGCCTCCGTCTGCTCCTGGTAATTGAGACGACCCTCGGTGTAATGAGGCAATAATGCCGCTTCCTGTCTTTCTTGTCGGCTTTCGATTTCCCTCCATTTTGTCCCCAATCAGAAGCCTTCCTCGGGTCAGTGGCCGTTCAGCTCTGTCCAGGCTCTCGCCGCGGAATCCAGCATTTCATGTGGGCGCATCTAGAAACGGAAGTGATATTTTTGACAAACTTACCAGTCGCGTGGTCTTTGGCGTCCGTGCGGTAACGCATCACGCCAATGGGAAAGCGTATTGTCTTCTTCTGTTACATTTCACAAAGTTCAGATGGTTATCTTTACACAATCTCTATCATGATGCGCCATTTTCACTCCTGCTCACCCCGCAGGTCTGATACAGGCGGAGGCAACTCTATCCCTAACTGGGAACAAGGTTCAGTTCAGGCTGGAGCCATTTCCTCACGTCTATCAAGAACACATCAGCCTCACTTGAACAGGTTCTGGAATTTTTAAGAAGTCTGATCAATTGGAAAACGAATACATGCCTCGCAAAACTGATTCAGTTACGTTTGCTTCAGCAGAGGTCAGTGGGTTTCTAAAAGATTGATTTTTTTTTTTTCACGGTGGTATTTCACTGATTCTTTCCATTCGGTGAGGGATTTGTATCTTTCAGTGCCGGGAGATTCACCGTCACTGTCGTGAAAACAGATTCGATTGAAGGCTTCGGATGAATCTGCAGCAGCCACAAATATCTGCTTTTTGCTTGCACCGATGTTCACATGTTTTCCTTTTCTGCAAGAGAAAGAGAGAGAAAGAGAGAGCCAGTGATCCAGTGGGGTCTGCATCATTGTCTCACAGACCTCCAAGGCACTCCTGTCCACTAGAGGTTTCCATAGAGACACAGACAGGCAGCACTGTGGGCGCAGAGAGCTTTGCAGAAGACAGGGAAGACCCACACATTGAATACGAGGGAGTAAAATACAAACAAAAAAAAAAAAAACACAAAAACAAAAATCAAGCAGATACTGAGAGGAGAATATATAGAAAGTGGACATAAAGATGGATGGATGGATGAGACATTTAGAGGCGAGGATGAGATGGTGAACAGCGCATCACGGTCCGTGAGGGGCGGGGTGACAGATAAACCCGGGTGGGTGGGGGCGTGGGAGGTTGTCAGGTCTTCAGTCACAGGGGAGTCACTGAGAGGTGGCTGCAGTGACGGCAGCCGTGATGTCAGAGCCGGAACACACACACAAACACACACAGACACACACACACACACACACACACACACACACACACACACACACACAGAGCTGCATGCACATCAATTCCCCTAATGGCCTGCCCACCGGTCCGCGTTCAACAAACATTTTCTAACCAACAACGACAACAACAACAAAAAAGCGCCCATCCCTCACTTTTACATCCCAATACATCAGATGTGCGCAACGCTGTTCCGCGACGCATCTCACAAAAAAAAAAGAAGAAGAAGAAAAAAAAAAAACCTCCGAGGCGAACCTCCTGTGCGCGCGCGCCGCCCGTTGTGCGCCCCGGTGTCGCGCCGGGTCTTAATTGGCACCGAGATGAAACGCGTCGCACCGTTTGAAGTGCGAGTTCAGATAATTATGTCTGCTGGCCAATTCATCCCTCGCCGCTCCCCTGATTATATTCCTGAAAATTAATTTCTTCCTAACCTTCAGCTGCCCAACAAGCTCCGAGCTGGATCCTTGAAACAGGATAGTGAGACTAAAACCATCATCTACACACACACACACACACACACACACACACACACACACACACACACACACACACACACATATATATATCCATATATATATATATGAATATAAGAATGGCTTCCTGAGTAATCAGTAATAGAAATCCCATTTAGGATCAATTGAGCAGATTTTACCCCCCCCCCTGGCGGGGCAGTGAATTTGGAGCATAGTATCCACCATTCATAACTTTGTTTTCATTCACTACAACCCTCCCCACCCACACCCTCCACCCTCCTCCTCAAACACATACCCACAGTGTGCCTCCCGCCCACCTGCTCCTCCGCCTGCTATGACTCAGTCCTCTTCCAGCTGAGGATACATGAGGATAAAACCCTCGATGAAAAACAGCCAAGAATATCTTTCCCTTTTTTTTTTTCTTTTTTTTTTTTGTACTCACAGAAATGGAACGATTGGCAAGGCAGCGGCTGATGATGCCATACCCCAGCCCTCATTAGAAACACTCACACACACACGCACACACACACACACACACACACACACTGAGATGGGTGTGCTCCATGCTTCAACCAGTCAATTCAACCCTAAAAAGAAAAAAAAGATGTATGTATATATATATATATATATATATATATATATATATATATAT
The DNA here is from genome assembly GCA_911649635.1 of Poeciliopsis gracilis. Lineage (NCBI taxonomy): Eukaryota > Metazoa > Chordata > Actinopteri > Cyprinodontiformes > Poeciliidae > Poeciliopsis > Poeciliopsis gracilis. The sequence goes on along the minus strand of CAJVRI010001175.1, from coordinate 1,943,698 downwards.
ATATATATATATATATATATATATATATATATAATAGGGAAGGCGATGCAGAGTGTTTCAAAAATAGTCCCTGATTTCTCCAGATAGCAGCTTGTGTCATCACGACTCTGTGACATGGATGGATGATTTCTTAAAGGCAAACCTGCCAACTATAAACAGGCAGACGCAGGGCCTTGGATGACAAAGCCCCGAGGAATCAGAGCTGTCACTCAAACTAAATGAAGCAATTTGCACTTTTTTTTTACCCCCCCCAACCCCCATCACCCCCCCAGCCCTCCACCCTCATATTTAGACTGTGCCGCCATCTCACCTTACAGCCAATCGGAAGCCGTGTGCACCAACGCGAATTGTGTCTGAGCCTCCCGGCGGCTCGCTTGTCTCCGTGGCGCTGCGTCTATTTTGGGCTTCTGGGTCACCGAGACCTGACTTTGTTCATTATGCAAACCAAATGCCGCATAACGGATCACAACGCTGGCCACGTGACAGAGAGTCACACCGACGTAACAGCTGATCGATGAGACGGGCGAGGAGTGGCGGAGGTACCGCGGCTCCACGACCCACTGTGAAGAAACGGAGCAAAGCGAAACAAAACAAGGCGATTTCAGAAGGGCACTTTTGGTCCACAGGAAAAAAAAGAAAAGGCATTCTAGCACCACCTAGTGGTTCACGTTTGCCTGGTTCTTGTGATTTGTAATCATATAAATTATTTTCATTTCAGTCTTCAAAATATGTGAAATGGTGTAACTTTTAAATATGAAATGATTTAAGTTTTGATCAGATACTCAGCACTTGAGTAAACTTTTCACCAAATACTTTTTGACTCTTGGACGGTTTCTTTTTTTGTTTGTTTTTTTTTTTTACTTGAGTAAAAACATGTTGAAGTTCTGCCTCTTACTTGAGTAAACTTTTTGGACGCTTCAGGACCCAACATATCATTGGCAGGACATAAACCGGTTCCTTAAACACGAAAGATTTGATAAGGGTGTTAAGATTTTAAAATTCTTTCAACAACCAATCTCTGCTTATTTACAACGTTTGTCCCATTCCTCTTGGTGAAAGTCAAAGACTGGAAGAGGAGCGTCTTCAGGCTTGCAGTTTAAAGTGTAGGCAAAGACTCTCGGCTGGATTTAGACCTGGGCTTTGACTAGGCCACTTCGGCTGTAGAGGTGCGATCCAGTTCCAGTTCTTAGGATCACAGTTCAGGTTATCCAGTTTTGCAGAAACGCACACGGTGGTCAACATGTTTAAAAAGAAATCTATTTTTAAAACAGACTGAAGTCGTAACTCCATCGAACGAAACTTTTCTTTTCACCTCACATCTATTCACTACTCTTTTTTTTTGTGTCAGCTTATTATTATTATTATGAACACCTGACAGCTCAGTCTCAGTCGTTAAAGAGGGGGGGGGGGGGCGGGAGAGGCCGGCTTGAAATAGATAAAACCACTTTTTATTTGTTCTTCCAGTCCTGATGGAGGTTTGAAAATACTCACCTCTGCGCTATATATAACCCCGAACAAAAGGAGGGGAAAGAATTGCCTCTGTGTTTATGAATGAGTGAAGTGGGAGTGGGAGGTAATGAGCCGGGTCACTCAGGTGAGTGATCATGCTAATGTTTACGGCTCTGACTCAATCCGCTGCTGCTGTTGTGTGTATTAGCATGGGACTGGACCGGGAGAGGAGGGGAGGGGTGCATCTCTCTCTATATCTGTGTGTGTGTGTGTGTGTGTGTGTGTGTGTGTGTGTGTGTGTGTGTGTGTGTGTGTGTGTGTGTGTGTGTGTGTCTACACTGATTGACGTCACAGACACCGACTCATTTCCATCTCGTCTCCTGCACAGAGAATAGATCCCCATCTGCACTCAGCCCTTCTTCTCCCCCCTCCTTCCCTCCCTTTTTCCTCTTTCCCCCCCCCCCCCCTCCCCCTCCTCCCCTTCTCCTTTTTCTTCCTTCTTTTCACCACTTCCTCTGTCTGATCCTGCCTCTTCCCATTCGCTCTTGCGGCTTCCCAACCCCTTCACAGAGAGTGCGGCCACCCCAGCAGATAAACAAGGCAGAGAAACACAAACAGCTTAAGACAGCCAGACAGCAACATCCGCGTTATTATTAGAATGTGGCCAGAAAACATCTGCTCGTTTCGAGCTCCACGGGTCTCCCAGGCCAAGAGAGAGAGAGAGAGAGAGAGAGAGGGGGGGGGTCTGACCCGAGCTTTCTCACACCGACTGTGACCCGCGCGCACCTGTCGGGCGACCCGTTCCCCGCGCGCTTTGTCACTTCGCTTTCTTACGCGTGAGCGAGAGAGAGAGACAGACAGACGGAGACGGAGAAGGAGGAGAAGGAGAGGAAGAAAGGACGCGTGACGTCCTTTTCCACAACAATTGCTCATCCGCATTCACACAGCAGCAACTCTGCTGACGACAGAGCGCGATTCAAATCACTTCCTCATAAAAGGTCATCTTCGTTCTGTGCTCTGAAAAAAAACCCAAAAAAAAAAACACCCCAACTCCACCCACTCACCCCCCACACCCTCCACCCACTCAACCCAACATCCCCCCCTCCTCCTCCTATCTACTCGATGCGCGCGGCAGACGCAGTGTGTGCGGGCACGCACGAGTCCTTGACTGACCGAAACGACGTGGACGCAATTAAGATGAGTGCAAATAGAGACGTCAGGGGCGGAAAACAATGCGTGGGAGAAAGTTTTTTGTGTTTTATTTTTGTAAACAAAAGCCAAAGGTGTCTCTTCAGGTCTCCATCAGAGGACACGATGGGAGCGAGCACTGAGGGGGGCTCAGACCACACAGAGAGAAGAAGGAGAATGATGCTGCAGTGGTGGTGGCTTCTGTTATGGTTGAGGTATGGCTCTCTGCCCAGGGGGAGAGGAAACGCAGGGGGGGTCAGAATCTGTCTGGGATGTGGCAATGAAAAAAAAAACCCAAATGTGCCAAAAACGTTTTAAAAAAACAACAACCCCTCAGCAGGAAACAAGAAATCACATTCGTATCTTTTAGCTAAAGTAAAATTGGAAAATTAGAAATTCATTTGCTAACAATTATCTATATGTTTCCAATTGTTTATTACGTAATAAGCGAATGGAAGAGTCGCAACTAGTTTCTTTCTTTCATTTTTTTTTTTCATTAGCTACGTTGAAACTGTCAGAGCCTCTGCTGTTCCATATTTTGTCTTTGCTGTCTTTACACTCTTGTTACGATTCACTCTAACGGGGCTTGGGGGACAATTTGTTAAAAAAAAACACATCAGGTAGGCCCAGAGACACAGACGTCACACACCATTCAGAACCTAAAGTGCATGGAAGGCACCGCAGCGCCTGGGTTGAATGAGGGTGTTAGTATCAACCTCCTCTCTCCGTCACAAAGAGACAAACTTCTCAACTTGATTGGAAAGAGGTGTCCGATTGTCTGCCTGCTGGACGGAGTGGACACCAGAGCTCTATGGGATACTCTGTGTGCCAAGCGGTGGCGAACTGCTGCAACTGCAGTTTAATGCGTCTCTGTTTGAGTAGGAGAAATGCAGCTAGAGGAAAGTCAACAAATAAAGTAAGAAAAAGTGAAGTGGGTGGGGGGGTCTAATTGTTCCTCGTGTCCATTCTGTCACACTGGTCTCATTTTTACATTCCCTGACTGTGTTTCTTTTTTTACAACCACGCTGATAAATCTTTTTGCGTCTATTTCATAAACCATATCCAATCGTTGCACAATGATTGTGGGATTGCGCCGCGTGGCACATCGTCAAGGTGTTTTATTGATTTCCCTCCACTATAACAAATGACAGTGCCGCTGTCGTGGTTCCTGTGTAAATGATCCACTACAGCTAATTTCCCCAACGATCAATTTCCTTCGTTCCTGGTTTTCCTCCTCTGTTCATGTTCTGACTCACGGTTTTCTTTGCGTATTTCATCCGACCCTTTGAGCAGGACTGTGGCAACAGCAGAGCTGCTGGCACCAAACTCTGGGCTGGCAGCAAACGTCAGAGAGTTCTGGCGGCCTCTGGTGGACGGGTACAGGAGAAGACGTTCACCTCATACAGTCTTAGGATGCAGGGCCGGCCCAAGGCACAAGCAAAATAAGCAGACGATTAGGGCTTCAGGGCCACTATGGGGGCCCCCTCAGTGGAGCTGATTTATCTTTTTATTTTTATACTTAGCGATGAAATGAGCGCATAAAAAGTGTTTCATATATTATTGTGAAACTTAATCAATGATGCAATACTTTTATTTGCATTTAGATATCTCGTCTAAGTAAGCTGTCCGTCCGTCTGTCCGTCCCAGGTTGCCATTCACGTGGGATCCAGCTGACAGGTTTGCTGGTCAGGCTGTACACCAAACCCGCCTGATCAGCTCTCTGATGGCTTATAGGAGGCGGCGCTGCATGCGGCTGCGTCTCGGCATCAAAGCCGTTAATGAGTCAGAGGCCTGATCACAGGAGACGGGATGAATGAGCGGATCGGTGAGAGGAACATCACAGGGACAGACGAGAGGAGGAGGTCCAGAAGTGAGAGGTGGGCAGAGAGATCTGAAACTTTCTGCCCGATCGGATCGATACAGTGTTGTATTTATTTGTTTAGCTTTGGTTCCCCTCCTCATTGCTGCGTTTTTATCGACCACAGACTGTGTGATGGGCCCTCGATGCCAAATTGAACAGTGGGGCGCATCGATGATGATGAGGCGGGAGATTAAAGCTTGTTGCCAGACTGTTCTGTGAAATCATTTGAAACTTACCTCAGATGTTGCTTGTCATGTTTCCGTGTTTCGATCTGGCTGACGTTCTGATTTATTCAAGATAAAGGCGTTCCCCTTGAAAACAAACTTCAGCGTGCACAACCCACACAATATAAGGCATGAACTGATCAGTTATTTTGTAATTCTCTCTTTTTTTCCCCCAGTTCAAATCCGATTTTTTTTGTTACCCTCACATCCAGGCTTGGTTCAGAAAATTGTGGCAAGAATCAGCAACAATGAAAGGTGATTATTGGTTCCATTAAAAGGATTTCAATGATCGGCAGACAAGCTAAAACGCCTCAAAACCTTTGTCAAAAACAGGAAGAAATCTTTTGTGGTGCACTGCGGAGCAGCAGCCTATCAAAAGACAAGCTGAGGCATCATGGGAGCACAAAGACGCCTCATCGAAGGTCCTCCCTCCCAGCAGCTCTCAGACTTCAGAACATCACTGGTCCCAACAAAACCATTAGATGTTTGCACATCTCTGTTGTTTAAACCGCTTTTGTTTTTTTTTTTTGTTTTTTTTTTGCGGCACCAATTGTAAAATTTGATGGAAAAGATGTAGCAGACTGTTTTTTTTTCTTTACATATAATTAGCTTACTTTATTATGTAATATTATTAATATTAAATCTGCATCCAAAAGTTAAATCCAACTGCTAAATCTAAGTGTACATGAGATATTTGGATTTAGATTTGCTAAGAATTTGCGAAACATAAACATTGTGATATATGACGTTTAAAAAATGTTTTTTTTAGTACATTTTCAAGTCAACTGTGACAAAAGCGCTTAATGGAAAAGTAATTTAAATGTTCAAAAACCACACTGTGCAATTGTTGCACTTTGCGTCCCACCACTTCTAACCACACTGTTGTTTGTATGCACAAACACACGCGCACACTTGATAGATGTTTTTACTCGTTCTGCTCAGTGTCACATCTGTTTTCATTATTCTATTTTTATCAACTGCACTTATTTTATTTGTTTACAATAAAGTAATTTTTCAATTTTTGTACAGTCTCTTATATTAATCTTTTTTTTATATATGTCACTTTGCTGCTGGTACATGTGAATTTCCCCTGAAAGAAAAATACTATTCTATTCTATTCTATTCCAATTGTAAAAGAGCTGAGAGGAAGCGAGATGTGGATTATGTCCTATAATCTCTTAGTAACCAGTCTGATATCTAATACATCTGCAATCAAAGCTCCACCAGAGCGGTGCAGCTGCAAATGTGAAGCAATGCTGCCATCTAGCGGCGGAAAGTTGCAACACTCCGTTGTTGGTTTTTTTTTTTTGCAAACACAAAGTATCGACAAAATGGTGCCCAGTGCTCGGCCATGACAATGCAGGTCAGGGGCGATGCGTGCGGTGCACACAGCAGCTGAAGAAACAAACAAACAAACATGGAGTCAAGGTTTGTTTAAAAACCTGTAAGCGATTAAAGAACTGCAAAGGCTTTGCTTTGAAGTGGGGACAAGAGGGCTGGCTGCAGTCAGCTGCACTCCTGAAAGCCTGTAAAAAAAAAAAAACCATATGCATGTATTTGCATCACTTTGACATCAGCCTGACACGTGAGAAATCCATGTGCGTTTTCACCTGCGGGCAAAAAGAAATGAGAAGCTGAGACATGAGGGGAAAGAATGCGGCAAACGTACACAACCAAACTGGCGCTCAGATCGCACTGCGCTGAGAGTCCGGATGCACGCGCTGGAAAGGCCGCGCCTGCTCCATCAGGCCGAACACGCCAACGTCTCTGAGCAGAAACTAAATCCGGAGCCTCCTCCGTGCCACGCTGCTAAATAAGCCTGTGATCTTTCGCTCCGGGGTTGTCGGGGGTTGGGTGGCGGTGGGTGAATGTGGGCCACGGTGCTCACGCGTGAGTTCACCGAGGGTTTAACATGAGCCCAGAAAAGGAGGGTTGAAAAAAAACATGGACAAAGATGCCCGCTGTCATGCCTTCATTTGAGCGGGCTGATAAGTCAGGATTACGACAGGCTTTGCAGGAAGGCCTCGGGTCAGTCGCCGGGTCTACCGTCATTTACTGGGCGAGGATAAAGGCGAGGGATGGGGGGTGGCGGGGGTGGATTCGAGCATTTAGTGATGGGTCGGAGCAGAGGCACAGCTGTTGCTGCAAACCTGTGGCTGATTCAGTTGAGAGCTCACAGAGTTTTATCTGTTTGACTAGACAAAGCAGGCCGGTTGGGGTTCGGCATTTCACAGGGAAACGGTCGACGTTCGTTCCGTCAGGTTTCAACAGCTACAATTTAAGTCTTCTTAAGACCTGATCAAGACTGATGTGAGTGACATTTAAGGCCTGTATCAGGTCAGAAACGTACAAGATGAAATCATATGATTTCTACAGTCCTGCCAAGCGTATTTTTGCACGGTGAGGCAAGTTGCATCACCCAGGTTGGCAGCAGATGTGAGCCAGTGGCAAAGACAAGCGTCGCCGTGTCCGATTGCCGATTATTATACACCTGCCGATGACAGATGCAATGAAGCTAGCTGGCTAGAAATGATTTGTTATCAGCTAGTTAGACGTAGCCTCGACCGCCGTGAGTCACAGAACCCAACGAAGACAGGAAACTCAGAAAAATGAACCACACGGAACATGTGGGACGAAAGTTGAATTTTGCTCTGCCGCAACAAAACTTAAGACCTTCCACTCACGTTTTTAAGGCCACCTTGCACATTTCCTAATGAATTTAAGGCGTTTTAAGGATTTCTTTCTACTACGATCCAACATGTTAAAATAACTCGTGGAAGTCGTGGTTTCTCCTACGTCTTGCTTATGGAGTTCGACTTCGTAACGAACACTTTGAGCTGCATGATGGTGATGAGGGAAAAAAAAGCTTGATTTACTGAGAGATGTCAGTTTGTCTTTTTGTTTTAAAAAGCACACTGGAGACGTTGATTCGAGGAAAATTTCCAGGACTTGTTTTTATTAAGAGAATTGCAGAACATAAGAGAGGGACCAGACACCTGCATTAGTTAGAGAAGGAATCCAAATTCAATAAAAACAAACAAAAAGAAAGGAAAAGAGAGAGAGAAATAAAGAAAGAAAGAGAGAAAGAAAGAAAAACAACAAAAGAACCCAAAAAACCGAGTGTTTAGAAAAGCTGACGCGACAGCCCGGATGGAGCAGGAGCTGTAGTTTTTTTGACGTTTTTTTTTTTGTTTTGTTTTTTCAAAGTTTTTTTTCCTTTTTTAAATCTTATTTTAACACGCAGGGTCGTCTAAGGAGACGGGAGGCGGCGGGGGGGTCGGAGGCAATCGCTGTTTTCCCGGAATGTTTCACTTGTTCGTCTTCCTCTTTCTTATGGACAACACGCTTGAACACACCTTTTTTTTTTTTTTCGTTTTTCTTCGTCTGTTTGTTTAAAACACAGTTTAAGTGAAATAAAAGAGAAAAGAAATGAGACCATAAAACAAAAGTGGAGGGGGGAAAAAAAAAAGAGGGGAGAGAGAGAGAGAGGTGGTGGGGGGACTTACTGCACATTAGGAGGTCTAAAAGAATCACCCACATGAACATGGCTGAACCGTTAATAAAAGATGGACAAAGGCTGATCTGTCGGGAGGGGGGCGGGCGGGCGGATGGGTGTGGGTAGTCTAATTTGTGGGACAGAGCAGGAGAAGGAGGGAGAGAGAGAGAGAGAGAGACAGAACGAGAGAGAGAGAGAGAGAGTTTGGGGGGGTCGGAGGGGAAATAAACACAGTAATACACAACTCACGACATTAGCCAATCCGGCAAAAAGGGACACGCTTTCTACACCAAACAAGCCTTCAACAATCATGAAATGCCATTTAAAAAAGATTTTAGTGTGGTTTTTTTTTCTTTATTCCTTGCCCGCAGACACTTGATATGACCACTGCACGTCTGCAAGGGCGCTCCATTATCAGCTTCGCTTTTTTGTGCTAAAAATCTGTACGGATACTTATAAAATCATTGATAAAAATATTCCTCTGTTAACAATACGCCTCGGAGGGGAAACCATGTGAGAGACTTGAGGAAGGGGTGGAAGGGGGGTGGGTGGGGTGGAGGGGGAGAAGACGGGGAGGTGGATGTAGAGTAGGAGGAGGAAGCTGGAGGGGTCGGAGGTCGGGGGGGAAGGAGAAGGGTGGGGCAGTGGTGCTACTCGGACTTGGCCTCCTCCTTGGCCTCCTCGGGGGCTGCCTCCACCTGTAGGGGGGGGTTCAGAGAGGACAAACGTCAGCTGGGCGGGTTCGGTTGGGCGTTCCGCCACGCGGGCGCCGCCTCACCTCGTTGGTCTTGGCCTCTCCGTTCTCAGAGTGGTTCTCCTCGTTGGCCTCCGCCTCGGCGTTCTCCTTCGCCTTCTTGGTCTTCTTGTCCTCCTTCTTGTCGTTCACCACCTTTTCTTTCTGCCGAAGAGAGAATAAGAAATAAAGAAATAAACAAAAAAAAACCACAAACAAAAAGACCCGAGAAAGAGAAAAGGCAGGGTTCTGAAGGGGTGACTCCGCCCCCTTACCTTTGCCGCCTTCTTCACCTTTGGCTCCGGCTTTGGAGGAGCTGGTTTCTGGGGATGCAAACGGCGCCCGGTTACTCTTGGCAACGCTTTATTCTGAACATTTACAGCTCTTTTATTTCTTGATTTTTTTTCCCTTTCTTTTCCCTTCCCCTCTCTCTGTGGCGTTTCTGAATCCAAACTTTTCTCAATGCTGGAAGTTTAACGACCAGAAAAAAAGTTTTAGAGCAAAAAACGCGACTTAATGCTTCTTTTCTCTTCCTCTAATTCATGTCTAACAACTTTGAAATGCGTATAAAGCAAGAAACTGAACTTTTTTTTAAGCTTTCAAAGCTCAAAGCGACAAGCTACCCATGTCGTGCTTTTACCACCTCACAGAAGATTCCTGAGTTTTGAGCAGTTAGGGTTAGGGTTAGAGGGGGGTTAGGGTTGGGGGGGTTAGGGTTGGGGGGGTTAGGGTTGGGGTTTGGGTCGCAGTTCCTCACGCTGCCGGTTTGCATTTAAAAGTTGTTCTGACACTTTAATGTTTGAAGGTTTGCTTGTATGTTTACCGTCCAGCTTCAGAAGTCAGGAAATCGAAGCATGTCTCTTTTTCACTTCCTAAGGGCAACTGATGAAACTTTTAACTCTAAGCGTTTGATGAATTAGAGGCGCATCGATCAGGATGATAATAATAATAATAATCATTTTTGAATTTCTCGCGAGGTCTGACTTCCTGAATGTGACTAAATCTGACAATTTGCTCCTCCAATAACAGGGAGGAGAGGGAAACTTGTTCAGTTTTGAATCAAACAAACAAACAAGAAAAAAAAAAACCCCAGAAAGATTTAAATGATTAAACATAACAGCTCACGCTCCTTAACTTTTTATTTTTATCAATCTCACTTATTTGTAGCCAATTGATCAGTTGGTTCCTACAGCTAAAGTTTATTTTGTTCGCCGGTCTTTGTTTTAGTCGCACAACGTGAAAGCAGCATGTCATCACTTTTATTTGTTTCGTATTGACATGATTTCGGTTTATAAAAAAAAAAAAAAGAAAAAAAAGTCAGACGCCTCGTTTTACTCCCCTCAGAGGAGCCGTGCGATATTTACTCAAAGTTACAAACACTCAGGCCTCCTGGAGGATTGTGGGACGTTCGGCGTGGTCGTTAAGGTCGTTAAGGTCAACTCGGTGCGATCAGTGGGAGACTCTTACCGCCGATAACCGAGCCGATCTCCTCTGGGGCTGAAACAGAAAAGATCAGGATCAGGTTTGGATCACATGCGGTGGAAAAGCCCATTTGGGCTCGATCGAACACGGAGCGCGTGTCCGATTTAGTGACTCAGAACCGGAGGACGCCGCGCCGCTCACCTCCTCCTTGTCTCCTCCTTCCGTTCCCTGTGCCTGGAGAACAAAACAAAAACAACTCAGAATAGGAAATAAGTCATCGATAACACAACTGGGCTCAATATTCGGTTTAGTGCTGCAAGCAGGCGGCTTCTGGCACACGGTCCGATACGCCGCAGGCCCCCTGGGAAAACTTTTCAATTTCACGTGAAAAGTGAAACAAGAAGTCCAAACCCGGGCGGATTTAATGCACTGCGGGCTCAAAATGCGGCCGTCACGCGCGGATCGGGGAGCAGGGAGCCGGAGTCGCGCCACGCGGCTCCCCGGAGCCACATTTGTAGGGTCCGGGCCCCGTTGCTCCCCCCGCCTCGCTGCCCCTCCGGCTCCTTCATTCAGCGCGTGCTGCTCGGATTTGAACGCTGGCGCGGGAGCCTTTCAGGAGGGGGGAGGGACCTGCCGGGGGGGCGCTCGCGGGCTCCACCCGGCGGCAGAGGCGCGCCACTGCAGCCATTCGGGACTACGAACAAAGAGAGAAAATATATAATTTTGCCGAAACGCCGCGGCGAATGTCCGATTTCGCGGTCAAAGCGCAGAGCGGGGGCTCCGGGGCATTTTCTGGCGCCACTTCCCGGCGGTTCGGTGGGCCCGCGGCGGCAGGCGGAGCGTTTTGCTCTCGGTAGGTCGGGCGACGAAGGTGGAAGAGAGCTGCAAAGCATGGCTGCTGCTTGTGCTTTAACTGCATGGAGACCGAGAGGCACTTCTGACTCCCCCAAAGGACAGCGGCTCGCGCACTCCACACGCGCTTTAAAGGCCGCGTTCGAGCGGGAAAATATCCACTCCGCCACACAAAAAATGTACATTATATGGGGAAGGCAGGCAAAAATCCCCAGCGACGGAGAGCGGTTATACGTTGCGTTATAATTAAGTAATGTCTCTGAGGGATGTCTCCACAGCCGTTTGCATTGGATTAATGACTGACTCGCGCCTCCAAATATTTGTACCGTCTCGAGAGTACGTACCTTTCTCTTGGGCATGTTGATCTCGTGGAGGTTTCCTGACAAATGCGACTAAAAGCGGGTTTTCTCCGTGGGTTCAGTGCATGTGAAGACGAGTGTCTCCCCGTATGCTCGGCAGTGTAGTAAACACACTGGAACAGAGAGGCGAGTGGTTGAATGGGGGGAGGGGTGCGGCTAAAGCCGTGATTGATAGGCGCTCGGCCAATCAGGTGGCGCCATTCGGGGCCGCAGAACACTTGGAATTTCGGAGCCGGTGATGTTCCGAGGTCTGCGCGGATGATGGCTTCTTCTTCTGCTGCTGCTGCTGCTGCTCCGCGGCAGAGGATGGGAGGAAGCCATACCCAGGCTTTCTCTGCCTTCGAGGACACGTTCGGCTTATTGACTGCGAGGCGGAGGAGGCCTCGCTCGGCTGCGCACACGCGCGCACGCACACGCGCATGCGCGCGCGCCGGCCGGGCGGGCGGGCGGGCGGGCAGGCAGGCCCTGACGGCAGAAAGCAGGCCACATGCCCCGGTGTTCAGAGCTGTGCATCCCCCGCCGGAGAGCGTGAGAGCGGGCGAGATCTGAGACATTTCTCCATAAATCCCGTCCGTGTTTCTGTCCAACATGGCGCCCGCTGTTCTACGACACATTTCTTTTTCTTTTTTTTTTTTTTCATCTTCTCTGTTGGGTTTCCTAAATTTGTTACAGGCTTCTTCTATGGAAGGTCGAAAGTGCCACAATCCAAATACTGACTGATATATATTTATATATTGGTTGTTTGAATAAAACGTTAATATGTACATTAAATATTCAAATGTGTTTATAATTATTTGATAGTGTCGGTACGTTTTTAAGATACAATGTTTATTTTTATATCAGATTTTTGTGTTTCTATATTGTTATATTTGTCATGATGGTGCTAAACATACCAACGGTAGAAAAAGTTTGCTTAGAAGGGAATAAATTTTTCCTAAATTTGTTTTAGGCTCCCCATATGGAAGCCCAAAAGTGCCACAGTCTAAAAACATGTAATAAACACTTTCAATGAATATTTTTATACTGGTTGTTTAAATAAAACTTTAATATGTACATTAAATATGCAAATGTGTTTCTAATTATCTGATAGTGTCACTAAGTTATACAATGTATACTTTTTATCACATTTCTTTACTGTTATATTTGTCATGATTGTGCTAAACATACAAATAGTGGTGAAATATATAGTCAGGCTGTCGCAAATATACTTTAGGTTCCTTCTACAGAGGGCCAAAAGTGCCACAATCCAACACATTTAATAAACTGTTTACGTGAATATTTATATTGATTGTTTAAATAAAACTGTAACACATCCATTATATAAATACAAATATGCTTATAATTTTTTAATAGTCAATAATTTGTTAGATACCATGTGAGTTTTCATCAGATTTTTTTTTGTGTGTTCCATTATTGTCTTAATTGCAGTATTTGTCATCGCTGTGCCAGGCATACCAACGGTAGCAAAACCTGGCTTAAAGTGAAACAAAAAAAAGACAGTAAAACAAAAAAACAACAACAACTTTGTTTTACTGTTTATAAATGCATGTAATAAATATATAAAAGGATCAATTGGAATATCTACCCTTAATGCACTGCGGTTGTCAGTTTTGGAGTCTTTGTACTTTAACCTTTATGATGAATCTTTTATGAGACGTTTCAGTCAGGTGACTGTTTATAAGACTATCTCTAGGAAGCATCGCTCTACCTGATGACGTATGCCAGTTGACTTCCAAACAGTACAATCTGCTCTATTGAAACTGGTCATATATAGAGAGTCAAATAGAAAACATTTAGACATTGAAAAGTGCAAAGTCTGATATTTTTTTCTTCTTTTTTTTTTCCCAAATGTTTTGTTCTGACAGCTCGGAAACCAGCATCATGGATCCGCCTGTTTCACTACGTCGGGCAGATTTGCTTGGCAAAATGAGGCAAACTGGATGTTCCTCTCTTTTTAAAAAAAAAATATATATTTTGTCAATTTAATGGGATAATAGATCACATCTGGTTTCAAGCTGGGCTGCATGGTGGAAGCACTGGCAGCACTGGCAGCGCTGTTGCCTTGCAGCACGAAGGCCCTTAACCTCCAACACACAGAGTGTGCGAGACATTGTGCGTGGACACGTTCAGGAGAGGCGCTCACACTTCTGAGAAGTTTGAAATTAACAACAACTGCAGGCTGAAGTGAGCGCTTTTCTCTCTGGACCTGCTCCGGGGTGAATAAAGGACCCAAACCGTCTTTTCCAGGGTCAAACTGAATGTTTCTTGCAGAAAGAATTAGGGTTTTCTTTTACCTCTCTGAATTGTATATCAGCATATATTTGTGCTTTTTGATTGTATTATCTGTTTATTAACATGAGTGTCTAACTCTTTGCTATGCTGCATTTTTATTAAATGAACTTTTGCATTTTTACTTGATAATAAGGAATTCTTCTCACATAATTAAATAGGAAATTTGATGTAATTGCACGCTAATATCATACATGACAATGTTCATGTTTATATTTCTGTATGTTTAATTGAATGTGCTGTGAATACAAACCCAGTGAGCTATACTCACTATTAATTCAGTGTTTTGTGAATTATTCGAAAATGTAAATAATTATCATTGCAGTTAACCAATAATATACTACTTACTTTTTTTTTAAAAAAATGTCTTAAATTTGATCTTATACGTATTTAAAACTGATGCACATGGATAAATCTTTGTTAGACAAATCATTTAGTTGTTGGGTTTTGACTATACAAAATTAAGAAAAACACAGACATACAGAATGAGTATGTATTTTTATTTCTTTATTTAAAATACGTCTGTTTAGTTCTATTGAAACGGTCCAATATATGGATTTTAACTTCAGGCATTTATGGAGGTACTAAGTTGTGACACTTCTGGCCCTCCATACATTCCCGCAGCAGAGGCCTGCAGGGGGCCTGCAAAGCCCGTCTAATGAAAAGTGGCTGCACTGCTACACAAAGACGGCTTAAAAAAAAAAAAAAAAAATCACAGCAGTTTATATACCTACACGTTAAATTCACGATCCGCGCGCGTGCACGCCGGAGTATTCTCTGACACGCGCCGAAGGGCTTAAGAAAAAAAGAAAAAAGAAAGAAAGAAAAAAAAATGGAGTCTGGCTCAGACAAAGAGCTCCACGGTGAAATATTGTCAGACAACATAACCTCGAAGTGATGCCATCTTGACAGCCCTGTCGCCCTTTGCGCGTGCGCGTTTGCGCGCGCGCGCTGTTCGAGCTCGACGGAGAGAGAGGGAGGCTTAAAGAGAGAGAGAGAAAGAGAGAGAAGGGGCGGAGAGCTGGAGGAGGAGGAGGAATGCCAAGCTCCATCCAGAGCTAAGAGCAGAAGCATTTGCGCAGATAGTCTGCGCTGCAAGATCACACTCTCGGTTTCCCAGCCTCGGAAGTTTCTCGGGTTTTTTTTTTTTTTGTTTTTGTTCTTTGTTTTCCCTCCCATATCATTATTATTATTATTATTGTTTTTGCGCCTCTGCTGCCCCATCGGCCTGCGAGGGAGCACGCGTCGACAGCAGCCAGCCTGTGATAATAGACTGCATCAGGGATATAAGATGGTGATCAAAGTGTACATAGCAACGTCCTCCGGATCCACCTCGGTAAGGGACACAACAATGGCATGACTTGTTTGCTGGAGGGTTTTGTTGTGTTTTTCTTTAAGAGCAGGGGTTCTTCTGAAGATCCAGGGATTTATTTATTTATTTATTTATTGATTTTCCTTTTTTTCCTGGAGGGGTTAGGTGAACTTTGATTGGGTTGGTTTCCACCAGGCTCTCATCTTCCTGCTTAAAGAACCATCTGAATCATCAGTAGTGATTTTGATTGCTTTCTTCTAGAAGTTTAGAGCATTCACATGGGGGCTCGCCTCTTGATTTTCGCTAACTTTGCCACAGAGGAAGTGCATATGGCATGACAGACCTCACTTCTTCTCTCAGAGCTGCGGTTTGCAACAGTCACAGCTTCCGGATGTGACAATTCAGACCTTTTTGTTCGGCTGAAACGCCCCGAATGACAAGCAAAAAACGAGCACTTAAAAAAAAAAAACAACAATAAACAAGAAAAAAAAACCCCCAAAAAAACAATAACAACTGGAAATCAATAATGGTCTTGAGATCCAGTGCCGGGTCACCTGACGCCAGCCGGCGGCGCTTTGGGTCCGGCTCGCTCCGGAGAGCACAGAGGTTAGACGTTCTCCTCGGGGTCACGCAGCATTCAGGAGCGCTTGCTTCGGATTTGCAACTTTCTTTCGGAGTGGATTGGAATGACGGTGATGCAACTCTCCAGGGCCTCGCTTTCAGAGGAGCAGCCGCAGCCGAGGAGCAGAGTTTAGGACTGACTGAAAACCACGACTCGTCCTTGTCCTCGATGCTTGCCCTAGTCCACTGTTGGATTCTGACGAAAACGTGTTTCTTCCTGCACGCATCCACCACAGAGGCTGCGTTCGCGGCACTTCGAAAAGGTTTAGAGTCTGGGGGTGGAGGTTCACCTCTACAGCTGGAGAATGACCCCAAACATACAGCCAGAGCTGCAGTGGGGCGGTTCGGATTGAGGCGTATTTATGGGTAAAACTCCTCACCTAAAACCAAATGAGAACTTGCACTAGGACAAGAAACAGTCAATGGAATCTTATGTTGACTCTACCTCCGATTTGAGCTATTCTGAAAGGCAACAACTTCCACTGTTGGTGGAGACAAATCCCCTGTAAAAAAAACAAAAAAACTAAAAAGTTTGATTCGGGTGGCTGAATAGAAATGCACAGCTCATGCAAACGCTAGCTTCCGATTCAGTCTTTGCAGGACGTACAGCTTCCCTTCCACCTCGAAAGTGTGTCCCTCCTTCATATCGCTGCATCGCGTAAAAGTCCTAAAAATACACCCAAGTTTGTGGTTTCGCAGCTCCCAGCAGACAAACCCATCAAACACAGAGCCTCCTTCGTTTGGACTGCCCTGGGAGGCTATTACAGCAAATGACATTTGCATCGGCTCTGCGCATAAGAAGGAGCATTACAGGACAGGAACTTCCTGCGGAGTCAGGGTGGGCAGAGTTTAGAGTCCAGATTGCCTTCGGTGTGCTGTTGCACGTCTGGGCTGCAGCGTTTCCTCTCATTGATCCGTCTGCTGTACCGTCTGCTGGAGCCAGTGGCCGACCTTGTGCCCTGTGTGCACACACACGCCCTGCTTGATGGGTCAAACTGTATCATAATGGTACTTCTATCTAGTTAGCTTGACCCGTTCCCCCATGAATTCTTGCTGATCTAGTCGAAGGTTTCAAATGCGTGACTGAACGCGTGTTTTAAACCACCCCTTTCTTGTGGTGCACTCTGCGCCACCGAATGACGGAGATGAGTAGCAGTATTTCCAAAAGCACCATCTCGAGCTTTGCTCTTCCAACGGCCGTAGTTCTGACCGACAGAACTACGGCCGTTCTTCCTGTTTCCTTCTATATAAGTTTAAAGGGATTGGTGCTGTGATCAAATGGTTCTGGCTGCCACTGATACACCTGAAGCTCTTAATCCATGATTAGAACCGAAGACGCCTTTTGAGTCAGAGGTGAGGCAGGAGAAGAAGTCCATCTGCTTTCGGTTTAGGTACTTAGGATTGCTGTGTCCTCGACGACTAAGAACCTACAGCGGCGTGAGGTTGTTGTACTCCCAGCTACAGTTTGAGTCACTTCAGGAAGAACGTTGTCTTGTCCGGTTGGGGATTCTCTTCCAGCGCTTCATCCAAAGGAGCACATATGAAAATGAGTTCATACAAGGTTCAGCTTACGAGGTCCCAATGTCAGCGCTCTTCCTGGAACAGCGCAGACATTATCTTTTGGCCATGCGCTCCCGAGGTTACGATCAGGTCGCATTTGGAAAGCAAAAGGAGTAGCTTTACCCAAATCTGCAGATGCAAATGTTGTGCACACCTGCACAAGTCCTACTAATCGGTAGACAAACAACGGCAACCCGAAAGGGAAATTTCGCCGGAGGTACAAAGCAAAACATCAGCTACAACAGAGGAACCTTTCTTGCTCCTATTTCCATTTATGCTCAACAGTTGCACAGTTGAACTGCTTCCTCATTGCCTCAATAAATGAGCAATATAACTCGTGAACGTGTTCGGGCCTTATTTGGGTCAGACACGCCACACTTGGCCTCCTGTTGGTTCTAAATTAGCTGTGCTTTGGATAGCTGCTGTGGCTAGCAGGGCAGTTTGTGTTAGAAAACTATTCACTTTTGGAGATGACTTTTCATCGTAGCTTTGGGCGGCGACAGAGAAGCCGTCCAGGGTGTTGACCTAAGACCCTGGTGTGGCAGTGCTGCAAATGCTGACAGAGCTGAGGACTGGGTGGGGGAGGCAACCAGTCACCACATTCCAGTAAGTGGATGTTTATGGTGGAAATCAGGCTACATCTAATTGCAACAAACCTTTATCCCTTGGACACACACAAGGCCCGGGTCGATTCTTGTTTCCTGTAGCTCAGACGGCAGGTTTAAAAGTTGGGCCTGTGTTGAATTAGAAATACATTCAGTCTTATCTTCGTGGCGCACTGTTTCAGTGTGTTTTCTTTTCCTGATTGAACCGAGCATAAACCGACGCCGGTTCTGGGTCAGCAGAAAAAAAATTAACCATGAGCCTCATTGATCTAAGCCCGCGTTGCTGGATACGGTTCGCCCGATCAATGGCCGCTATTGTCCAGCAGCTGTTTTTTCTGGGGATTGATCAGGCCTGGATCTGATCTCACGCCGGACCAGAGATCCCCGCGCCACGGTGCATGACGCTGCACGTTGCACTTCCCGCACCTTCAGACGAGCACATGTTAAATACGTCGAAAGGTCCGATTTTTCCATATCCAGAAATGAGCAACAGATTTTGTCTGACAAGACTGCTGCATTTCCCTGCAGTAGCCTTGTCTGTCAAATTATTGCACATATCAGCTCAACAACAAAGACATTTATTGTTTGTGATTTGTTATTGAGGTGATTCAACCATCAGATGGGTACAGCAAAGTGTTGCTATGCCCGCCTGATGAAGAAATGTCTAGTCAGCTGCCGACACCTGACTGAGACCTCGGCAGCCGGGACGGTGAAGCTCCCGGTCGCCACGGGGACGACACGATGACGGGAAATAAAGAGGAAAAGGATAATGCAACGACGACGCTCCGTTGCCCTCGCGTGGCGCCGTCCTTCGAGCAACAGAATCTGCTTCAAAACTGCGCACAACGCATCAACACTCCGATGAATTTTTTTGCTTTTGTTTTTTTCTGCTCCATGTTTGCATTTCTGTTGATCTATCAGGACATTTGCCTCCTGTGTTCTTTGCAACCTGAGACGCTCCGAAACAAAGGCTGGGTCAGGCAAATCAGGCTTTAGAAACGTTGCAGGTTTGCAGCCTGGAAGCCCCGCAGTGGTGGCGTAACAGTCTCTGCCTGTTACAAAAAAATAAAAAAACATCCGTGCAGAGTAATTTCATATCATTCCAGAGAAATAGATTGCATCTTCCTTTAAATATTCAGTTTGTAACTAGGAAACGTTCACGTCAGTCACAACTAAACGACCAAATAAGAAAAAAAAAAAATAGAGAGAGACCTGTCCTAAAATATAGCACAAAAATCATGAACAGAGAATGTTTGTTCTGACTCAGGAGGAGAATCAGACTCCCTGGTGGCCAAGTGTTTTCTTGGCAGTCCAGCCAAATATTTGGGATATTTACAGGGATAAAGGGAAGCGGTGTTTGCTGAAAGCGCCTCCAAACGTTCGGACAACCAAAATCGACCAGGTGTTACGACGGGGGGGAGGGGGAGGCTTAAAAATAAAACCACCGACTATTTTCATACCAGATCAGATTGCGAGTTTTTTTTCTTTTTCCTTTTTTTTTTTATCGATTTGTTTTTCTTGCTTTCTTCTCTGAAAGAGAAAGTCAACAGGGGAGATTATTTTCAAAGAGTGGCTTCATTTCAGTCGTCCCCGTTTCGATTACCTGAGTTGCACGACGGCGTGGTCAAGATGTGAGTTTGGCAGGAAAGAAAAGTCATTCGACGACGAGAAAAAAAAAGGCTTTTTAATGAGGAAAGCGACCGGATATATTCATCAGGATCAGATTGACCAGCTCGGTTTCTCTGGTTCCTTCTTCTAAACAGACTCAGCTGTTTTTGCGCAGTCGCTTCCAAGTCCTGCCGCTGAGGAATGATTTGATGCTGATGTGGCGAAATGTTTCTGCTAAGTATCATCTTCAAAACGTCACAGGATGTTTCTCGTTAGTCGGTTGTTTTTTTTTCTTTTTTTGTGTCGTTCTCACAAAACGTCTGCTTCGTTCTCCACATATTGAGATTGCGTTCTCGCGACGCTGTGAATTTATTTATTCTCCTTAATTAAAAAAAAAAACAATAAAAATCAAAGCCTGACTCTGACATCACCTCATAAAGTTTGCCTGAATTAAGTGCTTGTGACCATTCCTGAAAGACGAGGACGGTTCGTTTTAACCTCCTTGCCAAAAATTACCAGAGGCCGGAGTCGGGGCAGAGGACAGCAGAGAGCGTTTGGACTGGGCAGAGCAGGGAGTTCCCACTGAGCAATTAGAGCAAGAGGCAGATGGCATGTGGCCAGTTTGCCCCACAGATTCGTTTTGCTTGGCAACGGCACAACGCTTTCTGCGGCCGGAGTTAGCTTGACGTGTAGGAGAAAAGACAAATGTGCCGTCAACGGGATTTAGGGCCAGATCAGGCTGTTTGGAGGCGACGCAGATTTGAGTCAAACTAAGTACAAACGTGTGTGTGTGTGTGTGTGTGTGTGTGTGTGTGTGTGTGTGTGTGTGTGTGTGTGTGTGCTAGTGGAGACAGGGTCTGTTAAACCGTGTGAGTGTGTGGCGTTCTGCTCGGCTGCTTTAGCCCGCTGGCTTTTGGGGACTTTGCCCCCGGTTCCAGCCCGTTCACGAATTCACGCTGCGCCACGGCTAATCTGCCGGCACTGGTTTACACGCCTCACTGTTGTCTCAGCGGACGGCTGTCAAGTAATCCGCCTGTCTTCATCTGGATGCCATAAAACACTGGGAGGAGCCCGCTGGAACGGAGGGGGCAGTCGGAGCTGCCGGTGCGACGGCGGCGGCGGCGGCGGCCGGTTTTGTGGCGAAGCTGCGTTTACGTGGGTGAATGCAGCGTGTGCGGCCGAGAGTGGGATATGTTTCTCCTCGCAGAAGGCCTTATTTGGCTCATGTTTGACCAGTTACCTCCTCTCGAGTCCCAGTGGAGCTCTTGTTTCCGTCTGGCCTTGTAGGGCCATCCTCCCTTCTTGCACACACCCACTGGGAGCCTATTGGACTGCCCTGACACACACACACACACACACACACACACACACACACACACACACACACACACACTCTCTCTCTCTCTCTCTCTCACACACACACATATCGACGTCTTGAGACGAAAGACGGCAAGAGTTAAAGTCTTAATTCTCAGCCACTGCGTCTGTCTTCTTAGATTCCTTTATGCTAAAGTGTAAAACGCAACCAGACGGTTTTCTTCAGGAGACATTCGATCTGAAGCCACGTCAACCCAGAGACGGTTTCACTTCCTTTTGGCCGAGGAGTCGCACTTTGTCCCTCCTTTCAGAGTGGGGTTAGGGTTCTTTATTTCAACTGGACAGATATTTAGCAGAAGAGGCAAACAGGATGAGTGGATGGAGCAGACAGGCTTGTTGGCAGAGATGCCTGTCGAAAAGGTTCACACCTACACGAGAAAAGCAGACAGGAAGAGAAATATTCAACTGCCTCCACACGAAGGGAGGTTATTTAAAAATTAAAAAAAAAAAAAAAAAACGTACCTTTCTGGAGTCAGGCTCAGTCAGGCGTAATTGTAAAGCAAATTTCAGCAGCAAAGTGCTGCACATGATGCAGGCAAAACGCAGTTAATAAACACGATGAGGACATAAAGCAGACTCACGAGCTGCAAAGATTACAGTTTCTAAAGCATCGTCATCAACATGATACGAAACGTGCTGCAGATACTGAAATGAAGACGAGAAATAAACAATGTTCCACTTATTATTGCTCAAGGTCAACTAGGAAAATCAATTTTAGCCTTTTTTTTGTTTCTTTTAGCTTTAAAAATGGTTTTAAAGTCTTAAAAACTCCCAGAAAACTTTCTGCAAGTTTGTTCCAGATTACTTCAAACTTAAAGCTGCTTGTCTACGTTTGGTTCTGGCTCTGGGCCGTGGAGCAGACCAGACCAGACCAGACCAGAACCACAGAGACTAAAAGGTCTGGAAGGTCTTCAATATAATTCACTGCCGAGCCGTTTGGTGAAATTTGAACAGCAGTGTTTTAAAGTCGCAGGAGGTCGAACCGGGTCGATCCGCTCCTTCGTCCTGGTTCTAGTCAGAACTCCAGCAGCAGCAGCAGCTGGACGATTGATCGATGTGTTTGTTTGTGGGCAGACCTGTGAGGAAAGTGTTGCAGAAACAAAGATAAACCCGGAACGCCCGGCATGTGCATTCAGGCTTTTTTTTTTTTTTTTACTCTGATACCCCCAAATAAAATGCAGGGTAACAGAGTGGACTAATTGAAGCTAAGTATTAACATATGTGACTTGAGTCACAAGTCAACATATCGTTGCTGACAAAATCTCCACTATTCTTCAAAGTGTTTTAATTACATTCTTTAGTGACATTTTCACTGCAGGTAGATTCATTTCTCTCTTGGGTTTTCTTTGCAAATAAAATCCAGTATGTCTGCCCACCGCTAGCAATGCTTACTTAACGTCAATGCAAAAACGTGGTAACCTAGCAACAGAGCAACTTCCTCAGGGTGTATTTATCTCATCGTAGACGTTTCCTCCTCTCTGCGGCGGCAGACTGGTGACAGAGCGGTGAACCCTGCGCTTCCTCCTCGTTTTGCAGCTAATAACTGACAGCTTCCTTCTTTCTCTCTTTTTTTTTTTTTGTTTCGTTTTCCATCTCCGCCCCCACCCCAACCCTCTCCCCCCAACGCAGATTAAAAAGCAGCAGCAGGACGTGATGGGCTTCCTGGCAGCCAATAAAATCGAGTACGAGGAGTGCGACATCGCGGCCAACGAGGCCAACAGGAAGTGGATGAGGGAGAACGTACCGGAGGAGTCACGGCCCGCCACGGGGAACCCTCTGCCCCCTCAGATCTTTAACGAAGAAAAATACTGCGGGGTGAGGATACGTCCAACCCGCCGACACCACAGCTTTTTCATATGTTCAAGACAAATTTATCCCAAACTGCAACTCATTTGATTTTTGAAGGAAGAAATGATTTGTGAGTTCTTTTGGTTCTTTGGGGGGGCATCAGATTATTTTATGAATATGTAGCAATAATAATATCACTCAAGTAAAAGAAAGAAGGTACTTTGCATGTTAAACCACTTTTATAAATACTTTTTTTTTTTTTTTTTTTTTTTAAAGTTACTCTAGTGAATGTAACAAGTGCAATCCCACTTTTGAACATAGACTACACCAGTACAGGCTCCTTGGTAACAGGCACTTCCTGTCGTCTTCCCCGTCTTTTCCACCAGTAGGGACA
Source organism: Poeciliopsis gracilis (assembly GCA_911649635.1). Taxonomy (NCBI): domain Eukaryota; kingdom Metazoa; phylum Chordata; class Actinopteri; order Cyprinodontiformes; family Poeciliidae; genus Poeciliopsis; species Poeciliopsis gracilis. The sequence goes on along the minus strand of CAJVRI010001175.1, from coordinate 1,920,560 downwards.
TCTGGTTGTTGGTCATGTGACTGGTGTGATGCGGGGGGGGTGATGTTTCCATCGCGTCGCGAAGTACACTAATTTTAAAAATAATCTCATCCCAGTGCGAAAACTTTTTCTGAAAACAAATTTCATGTTTTCAGAAAAACATGAAATTTGTTTCCGAACTTGCCGCGTTTTCAGGTTTGTAGCACTGAAGCATATTGAATTTTGTTGTTCATTTCTACATATCAAACTTGCATTTTTTTAATGTATTGGTACCTGCAAAAACATTTCCATAAAGTTTTGCATATCACTCAGTCAGCAACACGCTGCCAACAAATTCTGTGACATCATAATCTGACCGTCTGAGCAGAGGGGAAAATATATCCATGCATTTTTCTATCAGGAAGATGCCTGCACAACCAGGCCAAATCAAAAACAAGCGGACACATAAGTTATCTTCTGAAACGAAACGTTTAATTCTGTTTGTTTATTCTTTTGCGCCGCTCAGGGATGCTATTCGGCGACAGAGCATGCGAGGCCGGCGTGAGCGCCGCCGCTAACAGCGTGCTGACTGATTGCGCGGCTGAAGGCGAAACTGCTCTCGCAGGTTGTATTGAATGTCACAGACAAAAGAGCAGAGCGACTTCCCGGGACGTCTGCAGCTGCAGGGCGTGTTTGAGTGCGTGGGAGAAAAAAAAAGAGGAGAGAATATAAAAGGAACCGGGAACGCGGGCGACTCTGTGGCGGGAGTCCGGGCGGCTTGTTCGTCTCAGCCGTCCTCCAACCTCTGCCGTCTCTTGCAGTGTGTTGCAAAAATGACGTGTGAAACCTTTCCATATGTTACGGTCAAGAAAGGAGGAAAAAAAAAGAAAAACCCCACAAGGTTGAAAACTAAAACCAGGCGTTGTGTAGAGCGACAAAAAAGCGTCGGGAGAAGCATAAGAGTGAAAACATCCGAATGTTCCCGGTATGTTCTTCTAAAACATAATTCCAGCTGCGTCAAACTCATAAAAGAAAACATAATCAAACCTTATTGTGATGTAACAATAAAATAAAATAACTGTATTAATAAATACAGGTAAAATATGAATGAAAACAAATAGAAACTTACAAATCTGGGTGATTTTAAAAATCTCCCACATTTTTAGATGTTAAATAAATTAAAATACATTATTTATGTTAATTCATTGAACATAAATCATCATTTAGTATTTAACACACTTCCTGAGAGACATTGGACCAGCCCAGCTTAAAAACCGTATTCGCACGGCCTAGTCAAAGTACTAGTCATACACTCGCCAACAAATCTGACTGAGGTGGAGCCGCTTTTGCAAAAGAATGAGGAAAAACCTCCACATTCGCTTGTAACTGCACCAAAATGTCCTTCCACGTAATGTGGGCTGAACAGAAACATGCCGCACGTTTCAGATTTCTGTTTTTCCCCACTCGTGCGCGACTTTGCATTAGCCGATCACATAAAATCTCAATGAAACGAGGACCCTCTCAAGCCGTTGCGGGTTTTGAAACATTCATTTCAGAGGACGCTGTGCAGACATAGATGAGCTGAACCGTTGCTGCTTCTCTTTGTTCATTTTCACTTTTTGTTTTTTCCAGAACTACGAGGCCTTCTTCGACGCCAGAGAGGACAACGCTGTGTACGCATTCCTGGGTCTGACTGCTCCTCCGGGTTCGAAGGTGAGCTCCTACAACAGGAACACGTCGGTATTTTGTCCTTTCTGCGAACTGGCGACGAGGAACACCTCTAAATATAACTGTGTTGATTCCGGCTCAGAAAAAAAAAAAAAAAACACGTTTACAATCGTCACACGTTGTATCTGTCCCAACACGCCGCATCCTCTCTCCACGGCGTCTCCTCTCTTGCTCGCTGGCACCTCCTGTCTGCCGCAGCGGGCACCGCGGGCGCAGCGGTTGCCGTAGAAACAAAGCCGTCAGATATCTAAACCGATGTCCTCCATTTTACTATAACATACCCTTCCTCTTCTTCTGTCTCCCTCCTTGTTTTGTCGCCAGGAAGCAGAGGCTCAAGCGAAGAAGGCGCAGCAGTAGCATTTCTATCACCGTTTCTACCTTAAACCTCAGGCCTTCCCAAGACCCGGACTGACCCAGAACCGACCCGGAAGAAGAAGAAGAAGAAAAAAAAACAAAAAAAAACAAAAAAGCAAAGAGAAACGACTCACCACTCGGCTCACACGCGCACGGACCGTTTCCTTCATTGTTACCTTTACTCGGTGTGTTTTCTTACATTTCCGCCGTGCCTTCCCAGCAGCAGGTAAAAGCACGGAGCTGTCCGGCCCGCTTCGGCCCGCTTCGGCCCGCTAAACCTGTTGGCCTAACGCCCATCTACCATCAGTGTGAATGTGGGGGAAAAAAAACACATCACCAGGCACAAACAAGCGTCTGAAAGTCACGTAACTTGAGATTCAGGGTGCCACCAATGTTAAATATTAGCACATAATAATCATTTCCACCACCGATCCTGGAAACACCTGACCCAATATTTAGGACTTGACCGTCATTAAAACATGAGCTGCTGTCTGGACAAATGGTCCATTAGCCTCTATTCCTACTTACTCGGTATTGTCTTAATGCTAGGTCATTAGCAAACTTTTTTTCTTTTTCAATGTATAAGAATACCTGCCAAATGGCCAAATGAGGGATTGTTGTTTTTTTTTATTATAATTCTTATGTGTCTGTATTTTTAAGAAAGCTGCAGTTGGAGTCATATTTCCCGTTGTGTTTCTTATTTCTGTATGATGCCCCGGAATTTAAATAAAACACAAAGACGACTTTTGGGTCAGTCAGTCATGTATATTTCCCATTTTTCTCTGACACTTTTCTATATTTTGTGCACAACTAATAGTCTCCAGGACGTAAGCCTTTCTTTTGTCTTTACTTCAAGGATTCATTGTTTCTCTTGCGCTCCAAATTTACATCCTTCAGTAACTAAATAAAAACACGTTTTTGTAAATGTTATGCAAAATCAAACACTAAGCTACAGGAATATTCAAGAGTTACATAAGAGAGGCACATTCTTTGAAAAATGCAGAATGGGAACCAAACCTTTGTTTTCCTAATGGAAACGAGGCTGAAATGAAACCTTTACAGCAGGGAAATAATTATCAGATTATGTTTCCTCATAATCTGATACAAACAAACAAACAAAAAAAAAGCTAACAGCTGTTCCTGTGACGACTTTCAAAAGCATGAAATATAACAGATTTGCTAGAAATTGCCTCAGTGGGTCAAGATTATCATGAAGACGGTGCCTAAAACTGTGACACACATTAACTTAGACGTGTCTGCAGAACTTGATCGTAGCTCTAGGAGGTAATTCAGGCAATTTATTGAGATGTATTGGACGTGGGATACTCTTAAAGTTTTAGGACATCAAGGCCTGGAGTTGAGGCACCAGATCAAAATGAGTCTCTCACCGCCACCAGCATCAGCAACAAAGATGGACGGGATCAAAGCGGTGACCCGCTGACTACAGGACAGACTCCTGCCTCCGTCGCCACCAATGCCCCTTGACGAAGCGGTGTGTACAACAACAAGCTCTTTAGGTAAATCGCTACAGTGACACGGAGGTGTAAGATTTACAGTTGAGTACAGGATAGTTTTACCAAACTGACAGGCCAACGTGCCATCAAACATTGGGGGAGAACCTTCTTCTCTCACGCAGAACATTAAAGGATTGCAAAAGAGACTTCTAGCATTTCAGTGAAGAGCAACAGCAACGCAACAAACCATTGGCCCAAGAAGAGCTTCATCGAGATCATGGGGTGACCGCCCAGTCTTCAGTCACCCCATAACCGAAGACTGGGCGGAGCAGGGAATCTCTCTTGAAGTGTACGATCTGGCAATCTCTGTCTCGATTCCTGTTTAGGTAGAAGCATCACCTAACGCTGTGATGTTTGGCGAGATATTAATAGAAGAAGTGAGAAGTGGGGGTGTCTTGTTCTCAAATGCAGAAGTGAAACAGGGCAAAAGAGCTGCATCATTACACTTGCAAAGCAACACCGCCATTAAGATTTGAAATTATCGCTCGAAACGAGCCGAAAGGACGGCGAAGAGGAGAGGACATTCCCGGGAGTCATGCTGGCTGAAGGTTTTCTCAGATTAATGTGCTACAGGGAGGAGAGAAAGTTCGCCACAGCTTCCAAAAGGAAAGGATATCAGACGAGCACGCGATGTGCCGACCCGCTCGGCTGTTCTGTCCCTCAGCCGAACTTTGTCAACCCACAGATGCATTTGCCCGAAGAAGGTGGGTGGACTCGTCACTGCGGCTCATTGTTGGAAGTAGAATCTAGCAGTCTTAAAACGGACTATTCCACTTTCATCTTGTGTTACTATTTCTTCTCGTTGCACCGCTTCAGTGTGACTGCAGTGCTTCCTCTTTTGCCAGATACGATCTTCCCAACACACGCTAGCAGTTTTGAATTTACATTATCTTGTTGCTTCTGACAATATCCACATCCTCTTTACTTTTAAACTGCACAACTCTCTAAACTTAAGGCATCTAAAGCTTTACATTTGAAATTTGGTAAGGACAGGTGAAGGGAAAGTGAATGCTACATTGGAGTCACTCAGTGTGTTTTCTGTGATCAGAGTCAAACCAGGAAGAGCTGGACCCCAACAAACCCCAGGGACTGAGAGTGGCGTCCGAGCTTCCAGGGCTCCTGATTCCTGGGTGTTCACCGGCAGCCGCCCTCCCACCCATCTGCGTCGAAGACTGCAGCCTCCTGGAGCACTACCCAGACCTGCAGGTGGCCGACTCGGGCCGGATCTCACACCACCTCCCCAGAACCGTGGCCAACCAAGAGGACTTTCACTTTCAGCCTAATGAGGCACGCCTCCAAACGGAGGCCAAACAGGAGTCCATGCCAGACCAGGGCTACCTGGTGATGGGGGCAAGCGAAAACATCAGCTTGGATCTGCCCGGCTTGGAGCCCATGTCCAACTCCGTGTTGAATGGGCTGCTGGAGAAACAGCTGGAGGAGGTTTACATGCAACACCTGACCGACAACTTGGCCCGATGCGACTCCCACTTCGGAAACAGCCTCCTGCACGGCCTGGTGCCGCCACCGCAGCCCGGCTGCCTGTCGCACGGGCCGTACTCACTGGAGGCCAGTCTGGCGGACGGATCCGGGGGGGACAGTGGCGATAAAGTTAGTTATCTCAACACCCACAACTTAGCGCCCTGCTCATCTACCTTCAGCTCTCCTGTGCTGAGGATTTCAGAGGTGGACAATCCTCAGCTTCAAGGGAACAATCCTTCCAAGTAATAAAAATCACGATACACAATTTCTTTTTAATATCTGTGCCTGACATTCAAGTTTTCAAACCCCTACGCCGCATGTAAAAGGATTGGATCAGTGTGTTTTATGAGGCAAAGCCTTTTTCTTGCCCACTGGATCAGAGCAGCTTTCACACGCCATCTGCTGTTTGATTCTGGTATTACATGAACTGACAAGACATTGAATGAAATGAATCTCACAGGCGTTGCTAGATTAAATTAGGAGATATTTCAGAGTCAGTTATTGCTTGGTGTTTAACACATGAATAAATCATCACTTTTTTTCAACTTTATCTTAGTAGCTGCACATATTTTGCTGATTGAAATTATTTATACACCAAGTAAATGGATATTTGGCGAAGATTTGTGGTGGAGAACAAGGGAGCCACTCGCTGATTCAATCACAAATCAACACACTGAGCTCATGTTCACATGTTTTATCACATTATTATTACAAACTTCAATGTACATTTTGGGATTGTAAAGGTCTGCAACCTTTACAATCTAAAGAGTCATTTCTGACAAGCCAAATAAGACTTAAGAGCCCTCCAACTCCCCAAAAAGTTATTTTTTAAATTTCAGTTATTTAAAAAAAAAATGTTTTTAGCAAAAGTAAGTAACCATTGCAGGGCCGTGCAGAGACCTTTGGAGGGGCAGGGGCTCAAATTTAAAAAAGGGGCACATTGAACAAAAACACCGAACAACAACATAGCAACAACCTGTTTTACTATATCACTGCCATCATCAGGGGACAATGCAAAGCAAATGTAATATATTTTTCCCAACAGGTATAAAGTTGCTGTTTCTGCTGCTGACAGTCCTGGAGGGAAGAGTTGATCTGAGACTGCAGCTGGTAAACAGACCAGAGGAGAGAAGGTCAAAGGTTATGAAGTTGTGAAATAAGCAAATTTGCTGAAATTTTACTAATTAATCCCTAATAATATTTATTTAACCTCTAGAACAACTTGGCTGCAGACTGATTGACAGATAGAAAAAAAAAAGCTCAAAAGGGTTTAACATTTAATATTTAATATTTATAACCTTTTGAAGTTAGCACCTCTGAGATCTAGAATTATAAGACTGCTGCTGGTAGGGGCCATTCAGGGGCCTCCAGACATTCAGGGGCCCCAGAAATGGTTTAATTGTAACACAGAGCATAAATCTAAACTTGTAGCATTCATTGATAGAGAATTACAATGTTATTAAATTTTATTTAATGGATTCAGCTGAGGACAAAAAAGTACAATTTGTAAAAGTAAACTAGTTTGTTGTGTTACCATGGCTACAATATGGTGTAATCTTTGTGTTTGAATTGGGTTTGTTCACAAATACATGACAGCAAATAACCAATAATCAATGATTGTTTTTAAATTGTTTTAGCTCGCCCAATAAGCCTGGTCTCTCTCTCACAGATTCACTTTATCAATATTTAAACGTTACTGATGGGTTTCAGAGGGATCAATACAGAGGTTGAAAACTAATTAAAACCAGCAAAAAGCTAGTTCTACATAATGAAGCGATCAAATAGCTCCTGTTAAATCCACTTCAGTGTTTTCTCTGCGTTTTGTGATGCGACATGAGAGCCAAGCAGCTTTTTGGGGATCTCACGCTCTCTTCCTGCTCATCAGAAACATTCGAACCTGAGCCACCAACGGCTCCAATCAGCTGGTTTGAAATTGTAAATGTAAAGCACGTCTCAGACTCATGACATCGAACTGAATCTCTCCGAAGCCTCGAACGGTGCATGATCAGCGTGAGCGACAGGAGAAAAAAAGGGGGTTGTGTCCACTGAGACCTGGCGGGCTCCACGTCTCCCCCACAGCCAGCTTGAATCAAAGCTACCTGCAGAGGACCGCGAGGCACGCCGCGCGTCCAGGAGAGCAATTATACCAAGACTTACCACGGATTCGACTGCTTAAGTTAGATTAGTAACCTAAAAGCCTGAAATCCTCACAGCCAGGTTCTCTGCAGTCAAGGAGACGGTGATCCATTAGCATGCAGCAACACTGTTACAGCCTGAGGCGCTTCGACTCCACTGCTCTCAGAGATGGAAAACAGAGATTCGACAAGGTTTCGCCTGGGATTAGCGGATTAGACGTGTCTAATCGCGCGACGTCTCGCCAGAGATGGTGGCGGGTGAATCTGTGGTAATCTAAAAATTAAATTCAAAGACAAAAGAGTTGGAGAGCGATAATACCCACCCCAGAGCGAAACTAGTTTTAAAGAACAGTGAGAACACGAGGAACCGGTTTGAATTTGGTATAATAAGCTCACTTGTTTTCATCAAGCTGTGCTGGCGGGGATGTTTTCAAGTAGCGGCACCGAATTAAAGACGATCCAGTCGACAATATTCCCTTCGTTTCTCCATCATTCCAACAACTGAGCCATGTTTCTGGCAAAGAAAACCAACTAGTTAGAAATAATCTACAAACAAGTAGATTATTAACTAAACTAGTTTTTGAAGTAATTTAAAAACTAGTTTAGTTAATAAACTAGTTGCATGTCATCCACAAACTTGAAGGTATTTAAGGTCTTTGCACTTTTGCACAATTTGGTGATTTATATCTCAAACCTTAGTGTAATGTATTGGGTGTTTAAATCATAAAACAAGTGGGAAAAATATTTACAAGTTGATTATATAAAATAAAATAAAATAAAATAAAATAAAATAAAATAAAATAAAATAAAATAAAATAAAATAAAAGAGTCCTTGGGGGGAATTACAGCATCAGAGTATTGAAATAAAATGATCTAGAAAACAACACGAACAACTGTATACTGATCTACATCTACAGATAAAATTAAACCGAAAGATTTGTCTTCTTCTTTGTTTATCTTTATTTGAGCATGTTTATTGCCGTAGCGACGGGAGAAACCAGGCGTAGGCGTTTATGGTGTCGATAACCATTCTTGTCTCGTCATGATGAGAACCTGGATTTATCACGACAACAAATCCAATTCATGATGTTTGAGAAGGTGTCTGTGGTGTCGGCATTGTTACTTTTACTGCACTGTACCTCGAAAAATGTGATTAAATTCAAAATTAGGATTAAATGCAGTCGCCGTGTCCGGTCTGGTGAAAGGAATCAGACTTTTCTATATAACTGGAGAAAACATCTTCAAACTCATATCCATTTTGAGAAGAAGTTATAAATACTTTCTTATCAAAACTTTTATTGTTATCCCAAAAAATACCACGAAATGCTGTGGTAGCATTTTATGTTCATTGTAAATAAAAACCCCGAATGCTCTTCTCTCCGCTTCACAGTCATCCTGCTTTTAAATAAATGTTTCTGTTTTGGAGTATCATAACATAAAAATTCAGACTGCTGGGTACAACGTGTTTACAAATAAAATAATAAACTAAAGTAACATAATTACTTCTGCATAGACGTCACCATCCCTGTTTGATAAAATTCCAGTGTTTGGGTTTTGGCTGCTTTTGGGACATAACAACGTCCCTGTTCTCCGGATCACTTGGTGTTGTAACTCAGGCGAAGCTTTTGCTAATCGACGGGCTGTGACTGCAGAGAACACATTTCAAACTACGCCGATGGGACAGAAACAAAACAGAGCGCAGCAGCAACTGCGCTCTGAGCCGTTGGGCCGACGTCGCTGCCAGCTCAGGGATTCCTGTGCACATTAGCGTCCGTGTGGCTTCAACAGTTTTGGTGGAAGTACAAGAGCTGCTGGCCCGCCCTCTGTCTCTCTGACCCCTGCCCTATTCTCTGCCTCTCTCCTGTTGTTCCAGCATGGCTGCAGGATGGCTGCGCTTTGGCCTCTCCCTCTGCTGCTCTCCCAGCATCTCTGGGCCTGTTTGGCCCTGACCCTCCCGGACGAGCCCCCGTCGGAGGGCTTTGACGCCGGCCGCGTCGGACCATCTGTGGATCCGCCCGGTGCTCTGAGGGTGTTCAGCTTGGACTACCACCACGTGCAGGCTCCCTTTGAGATCGTGCTGTGGATCATGCTGGCCTCACTGGCCAAGCTGGGTAAGGCCGACAGCAGCGCCTCTCTGACGGAGTGTTGAAAACGGGATGGAGGGCTGGGTGGGGAAAATAGCTCAAATTCAGGATGAGAAATGTGAAATGTCAGAAATACTATCAAATGTCACGTAGGATGGCAGATTTGGATGTAAAGCGTCAATTCACGACAAATGTCATCTCCAGCATTTCAATTCATCTGTACATAGATTCCAATTGATCCTAGTTAAACAACAAAACATTTCAAACACACATAGAAACAACAATTTAACGTTATTTTTGGTAAATATTGGGTATTAGATCAAGAGTGCCTTGAAAGGACTTTGAACTGCCTTGTCGTTGAAATGTGCCGTAGAAATAAACTTGATTGATTTATTGGTTAATCATCGGAACATTGTGCAACTGAAAAATTTCAGCAACTGTGACATCTAAATTTTAATTTTTAATTAATTTGAATAATAAACTGAGCTGATAACAAGGATTAACTTCAGTTTATCCCAACATTTTAATACAAAAACTTGTGACCTGATAGCCCAAACCAGTCAAAATGTGGTTTAACAAATTCTCTGAGTAAATCAAATGTTTTAAACTTCAGATTTTGAAACAGTTTTATTCTTATTTTACAAAGAAACCACACGACAACTTTGTTTTTGGTAATATAGAAAGTCAGAGTAACCTGCTGACCCCATCCGAGTTTCCCCCTCTTGGTGTCATGTTCTCAGGTTTCCATTGGTCCGGTCGAGTCCCAGCTGTTGTCCCAGAAAGTTGCGTCCTCATCATGGTGGGCCTGCTTGTGGGAGGGGTGATCTACGGGGTCCGCCACTCTGCGCCCCCAACTCTGAGTGCCGACGCGTTCTTCCTCTTCCTGCTCCCGCCCATCGTTCTAGATGCAGGTTACTTCCTGCCTGGGAAGCTGTTCTTTGAAAACCTTGGTACCATCCTCTGGTTCGTACCTCGACTGCTTGGTGATTCGATTTGAATGAAATTGTTCATATGTTACCCAAGATGTAACTTGTGAAGTTGTAAAAGCCACAAGCAGGAGAGAAGAAGACCTTCCTGTTGCTCCACCTGCAGGTATGCGGTGCTGGGAACCCTATGGAACGTGCTGGGCATTGGCCTGTCTCTGTACGGCGTTTGCCTGCTGGTTCCAGACTCTCTGGGCGACATCTCTCTGCTGCACTGCCTGCTGTTTGGCTCGTTGATCGCTGCCGTCGATCCCGTGGCCGTGCTCTCCGTCTTCCAAGAGATGCACGTCAATGAACAGCTGCACATCTTGGTGTTTGGAGAATCGCTGCTCAACGACGCCGTCACAGTGGTCGGTGGTGTTTCCAGAGATGTTTTTTTTCTACATGAAGAACCTACTGAAGTGCACTTCTCCACCTCTTAGGTGCTCTACAAGCTCTTTGAGTCCTTTCTGCGGCTGCCTTCGGTGACTGGACTGGATGTACTGGTGGGAGGCTGCAGGCTGATAGTGGTGGGTTTGGGAGGCTTCTTCGTGGGACTGTTCTTTGGCTTGGTGGCAGCTCTCACCTCACGGTTCACCTCCAGAGCCCAGGTCATCGCTCCCCTCTTTGTCTTCCTGTATTCCTACCTGTCCTACCTGACTTCAGAAATGCTTCACTTCTCAGGAATCATGGCGTGAGTATTGATGTCCGTCATCCCAACCCTTTATAAAGGCTACTGTGATGCACTAGCAAGGACCACAACATAATGCGAATTTAAGGATTTTTTTTAAAAAGACGGGACGATGGCTGGAGGAAGGGATGGATGGGTTGGATGAATTGGATGAGTGATGAGTCGTCTATAGAGAAACATGAATGGAGACTGTCTCTCTACAGTCTCCACACAGTGTGGGGCACAGTCTTCAGAAAATATCCTGTCCTGAGCTTGTTAATGACCCCCAGAATGGAACCTGAAACAGAGAGAGGTTAGAGACAATCTGGAGGAAGGGATGAAGGAGGAACCAAAGGTTCCCAAGAGATGAGGTAATGGATGAAGGGTTGAAGGATAGAGGAAAGGATGAAGGATGGAGGGAGGGATGAAGGGATGAAGGATTGAGGGAGGGATGAAGGGTGGAAGAAGGAAGGGTTGATGAGGGGGCCCTCACTCACTCAGGTAGGGTGAGTGAGGGCAGGTGTTGAAAGAGCATTAGGGCAGTGGAGTGGCAGCTGAAATGAGTTATAGACGAATAATTGGAGGGTTGGTTGAGTTCTGGTCCTGCTCCTGACTTCATTAATCAGTATTTTCCCCAATCCTCCAGCATTGTGACCTGCGCTGTGACCATGAAACAGTACGTGGAGGCCAACGTGTCAGAGCGCAGCAACACCAGCATCCAGTACTTCCTGAAGATGTGGAGTAGCGTGAGTGAGACCTTGATCTTTGTCTTCCTCGGTGTGTCCACCATACAAGACATCCACATGTGGAGCTGGCCCTTTGTCTGCTCCACCCTGCTGCTCTGCCTCGTCTGGAGGGCCACAGGTATTTCTTACGTATGAAATTACTTCAGTCTTTAAAGAACGTCTCTTGCTCAAACGTCATCCCGGTGTGTAAGGCGTTCTCCTGCTCACCGCTGTGGTGAACAAGCTTCGGAGGAACGCAGTGACCTTCAGAGACCAGTTCATCATCGCCTACGGTGGCCTCAGAGGAGCAATCTGCTTTTCTCTGGTCTTCCTCATTGATGACTTCCCAAAGAAGAGGCTCTTCATCACCACCACCATCGTGGTCATTCTCTTTACCGTCTTTGTGCAGGTGAGAAACAAATGTAGTGTGTATCACAACAGCTCAGTCAATAGGAGGGGTGATTTAAGATTTTCACCTACCCAGCTTGGTTATCAGGGGATGACCATCAAGCCTCTGGTGGAGCTGCTGGACGTGAAGAGGAAGAAGAGAGCTCTGCCTACAGTCAGCGAGGAGATCCACAGCAGGGTGAGACTTCACAACATCCAGCTCAACCGCTGAGCTGCAGTTTCCATCTGCAGAAAGCCATTGTCACACCTCACACAGATTCTCAGATGAACAACACATGAATGCATGTCTTTTCCTGTTTAACTCCGACTCTCGCCTACATAAAACTTAATACTATAATTGCCACCATCTACAGTACATGTCCTCTGATTTTCATCTCATAGGTTTAACTACTCAGAGCTTATTGTTTAGCTCATTTTCTCTGGTAGTGGTTCCTATCAGTAACTCCATGACACACTACTTTTCCTTCAATAGAAAGTATTCATTGACCCGTTTGTGTTTTGTGTCTCGACTCTGTCCTCTGAGACAGATTTCGCTTTATGTTTGTTCCTGGTATAAAGGAATCGTGTCTCCATGAAATTGATTTGGCATCCTTAGACAAAGATCACACACACACACACACACACACACACACACACACACACACACACACACACACACACACATATATATATATATATATATATATATATATATATATATATATATATATATGTATATGTATATATATATATGTATATATTATTGTTTTTGTTTGACATAAGTACAATGTAATTCAAATTAAATTTATTAAACCAACCAAAACTGACAAGGAAACCATGTTTAGTCCCACGTTAAGACGATTTTAATAATACGTATGATGTTTGGAAATGAAGATAAAACATCTGCTTTTAGCTCTTAGACCATCTGCTGTCAGGAATAGAAGATGTGGTCGGCTACTGGGGGCAACATTACTGGAAAGACAGGTTAGTTTATCTCATTAACCCCCTTTTTTTTTCTTTTTTTTCTTAACCAACTCTGGAGAGTTTGGGTTTTTTTTTTTTCTGCTCATGTGATGCAAAAACAGCCACTAGGTGGCAGCAAATAATTCATAACATGGAACTTTTCCCCCCTGCGGTTTGTGTTTGTGTGAGGTTTGAGCAGCTCAACAAGAAGTACCTGCGGCGCTTCCTCATCGGTGAGCATCACCAGGCTCGCTCCAGCATCCTGAGAGTCTACCAGGAGCTGGAGAGGAGGGAGCAGCAGGGGGACGAGGAGGCACCGCCGCCGTAAGAGGACAGAACCGCCGTAGAACCCACCCAGTAGTCCTACAGGAGTTCAGGAACTCCTGGAGGCTCTGTTAAGGAGTTCTGCTGTAAAACAAAATTTATATGTAAAAAAAAAAGATCTAACAAAACTGATCCAAGCCTTTTCTTTACACTGACCTGGTCTGGCACATTTGAACTGCTAACATCTGATCGTTTAACATACAACTTTTATGGTTTTTAAGTATTTTATTGAACAAGGTGCGATATTCATAGCCATCACTGGTGTTCTCATCTAATAGAAACCAAACATCCCCATTCTCACATAAAACCCCAATTACTATCCCTGAAAAGAAAAACACTTCATGAACGTTTGCACCTTTCCCTTCAGAGTGGACCCCCGGCCCGGCGCCCGTCCCCTCCTGCCGGAGGAAATGGACAGCATCAGGCGCATTCTGTCCAGGAACCTTCAAAACTTCAACAAGAAGGTAGACTGCAAGCCCTCCTCTGAGGCTCCTCCCTGCGTCCAGCCGGAATAAACGTGACAGTGTGTGAAATCTGACCGCAGCAGACTCCAGCCTACAGCAGACACACCTTGCACCAAGACGCCTCGGCGAAGACGGCCCTGCACAGACATCGGAGCCTTCCGGAGAGACACACCTGTAACAGAGGCACGCTCTGCCCACAGGTAACCAGAACAGAAACGCATCCAAGAGACGCTCGTTTCAGTTTCAGAGCGCTTTATACGTCTGCTTATGTGTAGGAATGACATTTAAACACGATTAAATCACACCGTCAACACAAGACGATTTAATTCAAAAGAATTTATGGTGGCAATTTATTTAGAAATTAGGAGAATTTGAAAATCAGTCAAGTTTATGTGTACGGCTCATTCCAGCAACAAGGCAGCTCAAAGTGCCTCACATCGTAAAATCACAAAAATAAAGCATCATAAAACAACACACAGTCACCGACTGAGAAACCAAGTAAATATCATTACACTTTGACAAATGCCATCAGCACAATCAACAGTTCACCTCGAATATGTTTGTCAATAATCCATTTATTACGGCTCAAAAGCAAATCTGAAAAGTTTTAGTCTTTCTTTAAAGGAATTCTGTGTTTCAGCTATTTTGCAGTTTTCTGGAAGTTTATTCCAGATTTCTGGTGCTTTACAGCTGAATGCTGCTTCTCCATGTTAGGTTCTGGTTCTGGTTCTGGTTCTGTAACTGTAAGCTGCATCTTTGCTTCCTTTCTCTGTTACTTCCAGTGTCAGCGGGCGGAAGGAGAGTCCTCCAAGTCTTACAGAGGCAGAGCGCGACTCAGCAGATCTCACACAGGTAAGGCAAAAGGCTGACGACGTAACGGACAGAAACAGACGCTCACTGCATCGAAAAGTGTTGGATCCGTCTTCTATTTCTGTCTGAAATGTTGCACAGGACGCCAGCAGATTGCTACACGATATGGGTTTTCTCAGCGTGACGATAAACATATAATGATGAGTTTAAGACAAAGTACATATTTTTTGTAGCCCTAAACTAACTCACAAATTCCTCCTGGAATCTACGCTGGTTCTGTCTGATCCAAACCGATCAATTGAACTTTTCTTGGTTCAAGGTTTGGAATGTGCCTCTTAGATGTTAGGTTTTCAATTTGGTCTGCATTCATTAAATGTCTGCTCAACCGTCCTCCTCCCCTTCTTGCAGTGTGCTCAGCAAGCCCGAGACGACCCGACCCCCCCGACTCTGTAGACCCGGCTGCTCTGAATCCGACTCAGCCGTCGGATCCTCAACCGGCTGCGGAGGAGCAGCGTTCTCCGCCGCACCGGGCGCCGATGGAGAGAGGAACGAAGAAACAACTCAGCTTTGTTCTGGAAAGCGAGACGCGTCGATAAAGGGAGACGGTGGCCGCGTTTCCATCACAAATGTACCCAGAACTCGGCCGTTGTCCGAACAAGACAAGCAAACACGCAATCTCTCAGTCGCTGTGTTTCCATTAAGTAAGAAACCCAGTGAATGCGTTTGCTCGAAATACGGTGATTTCAATACACAATAAAACCTACCAACTGTTTATTTTTTATAGATAAGCGCATTTATTTTTGAAATGTCAAACTGCAAAAATGATGTGGTCGATGAAAACGCAGCGACTGAGGAAGAGAAAGGAGAGTTAATAAAGAATCGGTATGTAAAGCTGTATCTTCTCGAGTGTCGCTAGCAAACAATAAAGCTCTACTCATTCTTGACGGCATCAGGTGGAGCGTTGAGGCTCATTCCCTCCTTCAGTCTCATTTATTTCCAGCGCCTCTTCGTCAAAAACACAAACACTCTGTCCACATTCCCCTCGCCCACGGACCCTCCTCTCCGCACACTCGCTGGTAATCGGTTCCCAAAAAACCCCCCCCCTCCCCGGACAGAAACTTAGGGACCGGGACAGAGGACTCAGTGGAGGCGGACGCTGGTGAGGACCTGAGTTCTTCAGAAGAGGGACAAAGAAGGTTTCGGATCATGAAAATAGGAGCTGCAGCTTTGGCCGGGGGGACGTTTGGGCTGGTGGGCACCCTGTGTTTCCTCGTGGCCTTCAGTACAGACTACTGGCTGGTCGCCGTAGAAGACTGTGAGTCAGACGAGCCCACCACACCCCACCCGACAGGGAGCAAAGACGCAAACTGGACAAAGGTAGGCCGCCGTCTTTCTGCCACGCCTAGTTCAAGATCTCTGTCACAACAGAAAGACACGGCCCGCTTCCACGGCCAAGGATTGCATGACGACCGCAAAAAAACTAGTATGGAAGCTAGTCAGATGTTTTGTAAACAGTGGCGTGCAAGACACGTCTGTCAGGATATTTAAAGACACAGAGAAGCTATGTAGCGCTGCGCGTCCATAAATATGGAGGCGCGGGACTCCGAGCCCCACAGCAGGTGGTGCTGAGTCGTCTCGACGTGTCTGAAAAAACAAACTTCTGGAGATTGAGTTGGAATTTATATGGGATAGAACAACTCGGTGTCGGGCATCACTGTGACCACGAAGTGAACAAAAACCAGCAACACGTTTTACAATTTTTGATCAATACAATCTGGAAAGAAACGCAAACGCCTGCATCTCAGGCCCCCCGTGCTCCCAAAGCTCTGGTAAAACCGACGCTCCGCGTCGCCCTGAAGTCACGGCCCCTACCATGAAGCGGCGGCGGCGGCATCGGGAAGCTGATCGGGTCAACGGGGGGAAGGGAAAAACGGTGCAGTGATGTGAGAGACATGAAACATGTCAAGAGGCTGGAAAAGACTTGAAACTGAGGCCGACATTAAAAATGTAGCAGGAACTACACTGGGCTGGGTTGCCGTGGCCTAGACAAAGTCCAATTGAGAAACTTGGAAACTCACGTTAGCAGGCTCTTTGCAAAGGCAAAAAATATATAAGACGGCATGAAGACTCATCTGTCAGCAGGGCAGAGGAGTCACAATGTCCACATTATATATGTTAGAGTTGAAATGATTAACCAGATTAATTGTGTTGAATCGATTATTAAAATAATTGCCAACTAATTTCATAATCGATTCATCGTCGTTTTTCAGATGCTGAAATATGCAATTTGCTGGAAGGACAACAGAAAGTGCAGCAATGAAGCTAAAACTGTTAAAAATGCAAACATTTTGCACTGAAGATGAAGAAAAAAGACCTGAACTCCTCAAACGACTCCTTTGATTTCCGCTAAAAATCAAATCAGCTCTTAAACACCTTTTGCCGTCCAGTTATTAATAAGTTAATTCATGTTATCAATACACTGTATTGATTAAGAAAAGCAGAAACAGCTGGGCTTTACACACGTCCATTTTAGCTGCAGATGCATCTTTGATACAACATGCTACATTATTGCATTTTACACAATAAAGTTGTTATTTTTTTGTATTTAAAGATGAATTCACATTTTTTTTCTAATTTGATTTGCAGAAATCTGACCTTCGGACTAAACTGATAATATTTTTGTGACGTTGTCACTTCGTTTCTGTTGATGTTTCTCATCCAACAAATGTTTTAGGAGAAAAAAAAATGTTTTCTAACAGAGCGTATTGATTAAATGTTACAAACTTGGATTTCTGTAAACTCAATGATGAGCACTGAGAAGTAAATAGAACGTTACGTCTCCGTCTCTCTTCAGTCCTGGTTGGATCTCTCTTCCTGCTCGTCTCTCATTGATCCAGAATCTCAGGAAAACGATCCGTACCTGAGAGCAAGCGACGCATTTTGATGCTCAAAGCTCAGAAAGTCGACCCGATGGAGCAAAACCAATGTGATTTTTGGATTCATGTCATCAAAATGACCCTGAAACGGCTGAAAAACCCCAGGCAGCGTTTTTGGCTGTTGACCAGCGCAATCGATTAATCGTCAGAATAATCGATATCGACTGATATGTTATTGCGAATCGCTCGTGGAATTCAATTGAGATGCGATGCCGCTCTTTATAAAAGTCAAAAGCCAACCCACAGCTGACTTCCTGGCTTTAGAGGAACCAGAACTATCAAATCAACGGATCTGCTTAGTAAAAATCATGAAAGTACTCCTTTAATCTTCCAGTTTATTCTTCCATGCAGCATGTGTGGAGAAATTCACAAAGCTCATAGAGACGGATATATTTATGAAAGCTAATCCCCCGGTGAACTCGCCGCGGCGACAAAGTCTTTCATTTTCGATAAAGGACGATGATTAAAGTTGCTGTGCTGCGCGGCGCCATCAATCATGCTCCTGCCAAGCGAGTGGAGCGTTTTCCCCTCGTTCAACCAGTTTCCCTCCAGGAAGCCTCAGAGAGCAGCGGGCCGCGGCCGGGGCCTCGTTTGATGCGGCGAGACGCGGAGCGACGCAGAGCCGCTTCCCTCCGCGCCTGTTGACAAAAGCCGACAGACGAGAAGAAGAAAAGGGAGACATTCAAGTGTCTGTTTGTGTGATGTCTGTCCCTGTTTCTCTCTCAGATGCAGCCGCGTGTAGCCGCCACCGCTGCTCCTTCCAGGCTCACTCTGCACCACGAGGGCTTTTTCAGGCGCTGTGTGTTTTTTGTGGAGCCCTCGACGCCGCCGCTCCTGGCCACGTTCGCCAGTATGTTGAGATGTACGGTTTTTGGTCTACTAAAGAATATTTACATTTTCATTATTATTGTTATTGTGCGATGACATGCGCCCATGACAGCCGAGTGAGGAGAAACTAGTTGACTCTTTGCCTTTTTGCTTCTCCTGTTCAAACTGCAGCAAACCCGCTGCAGGGTAAGACGTGTTTCCGTGGTTACCTCTTCCCGCTGCCGGTCGCCCTGGGATACGTTCCTCAGACAGTTTATGACGTCACTGCAGGTAACAGGACAACAAAAACCTAACTGGACCCCAAACTGAGTCCTTTGCTCCCGAGAAAATTCCTTCAGAACTTTGACAGATTTTGACTCAGGTGAAGCTACAGTAACACATTTACAGGCCAAGAGTTTTGTTTTTAATCTTACACATTTTTGTACAGTTTTGACTTAATTACTGCTGTAATGATGACGTTTTAACAAATGGCCTGTGTTTGAGTCTCTACACTCATCAATGAATCGTTATCAGCTGGCGATTATTTCAAGGATCGATTCGTGACGATGAATCGTTTCAGGCCAGATCGCGTTTTCTTTCTTTTCTTTTACAAACTCAGTCCCAATGTAGAGTGCGTTTGAGGCAAACACAGTAAATCTCTAAGAGAGGAGGCTCGCTTTTAAAAGTCTTGGCTCTCCGCAGTGTTCCGAGGGTTCTGGACCGCCCTGATGGTGTTCGGGCTGCTCTCGGCTCTGACCGGAGGCCTGCTGCTGCTCTGCGGCGTTCCCTTCACCAGCAGCAAACTGTACCGGCTGGGCGGGGCCTTCCTCATCGCAGCCGGTAAGACACAGGCAGCCGCGCCGCCTGCGCAGGCGGCGGACGCAGACGGTGACGGTCGCCTGTGTGTCCGTGTCTCCTGCAGCCGGCCTGCTCCTGATCCTGCTGCTGCTCTTCGTGCTCTGGATGGAGGCGGCGGACGTGAGGCGCTACGTCCTGCAGGAGTACTTGGAAGACTGTCCGGACGCCGAGGTCTCCCTGCAGTACGGCCTCTCCTTCCTGGCGGCGGCCGCCGGCGTCCCCCTGGAGGTCCTGTCCGGGCTGCTCTTCCTGCTGGCGGGCCGCGCGCTCCGCGCCGCCAGATGAGCCGAGGGCACGCTTCACCGTGGAGCAAGCAAAAGTTTCCGCACTTTTTCTAATGACGGCCACAAACTTCAAAGTGTGTGATTTGGGAACTGCTTCTTGATTTGGCTGCAAGGGTTTTGGACCTTCACCTTCTTCAAATGAAGCGAAATTGGCTTTAAACATTTTGTCATGTATCATTGGGTGTTTCCAGAGAGGTCATCAGAGGTCAAACGGGCCTCCTCCCCCACACACACACGTTTACAGAATCAAGGACATTTGGTGTCAATCAGCCGTACTGCAGCATTTTTTAGAAATATAGCACAATTAATTTGATTAATTTTGTTTGCCAATTTACTTTATTTCCTTCTTTTAACCGGGTTAAAACCCCCCACTGACCTGCAGCAAACAACAACCTGGTTCCACCAAACTGAAGCAAATGAAAACATCCGCACACCTTCAGAACGGATTACAAGACAGGGGAAAAGCAACGACACTGACTGAATCACGTTTTTAATGTGTGTGTGTGTGTGTGTGTGTGTCTGTGTGTGTGTGTGTCTGTGTGTGTGTGTGTGTGTGTGTGTGTGTGTGTGTGTGTGTGTGTGTGTAGATCAGGTTGTTTCTTTTGTGAACCTCCGGAAACGTTTTGTTTTGAAATCTTTAAAGATTTAAAATGTCACAAATGAAATGTCTGCTGCACAAATGCAGCACGGCTTTTTGGCGCCATGTTATATTTTATGATCTCTGGAAACATTTACAGTATTGTGGAAATCATAGCGACTCAAACCAGTCCTGTGTATTTTGAAGAAGGTGGGGGGTCGGGGGGGGGTCAACGTTTCTCAGGTAGTGGAAGGGAGATAATATGTACGGTTTTATATTTGTTAATGTTTTACAAATAAGTGCCAGTCAGTGTTACTCCTCAACAAAATCCACTATGACCACTTTCATCCGGAAGTCACTTGATTTGTGATAAGTGTTTAAATTAAACCTCAGTAGAAATATAATATGTGGTGCGATATAGTCTATTTTGTAATTATTTCTTGTGTGTTTTCTTGTTCATATTTTTTTTTCAATAAGAAACAGAAAACAATGAAGAAAAATGTCATAAATGGAGAGAAATCTTCTTCTTAAAGGGATAGTTCATGCTTTTCAAAGTGCAGATGGGTTGATGAGCAGTTAGTTTCCTACCTGCAGTAGAAAACTCTTGGTTTTTTATTTCATATAAACACAGATTAGGTTTCCTGAAAGGCGTGAAAACCTCGGCATGTTTCTCTTCTCCGATCTCAGGAGAGTCACAGCGATTTAGGTTCTTGCTTTAGTTTTTCTCAGCTCCCTTGATCTTCTTGGTTCGCTCGCTCTTTATAAAACCGAGTAAAGTTTATTCATGTTTTAAACCTTTTTTTTTTTTGTCAATAAAATCAACCTTTGACCTCAACATCATCATTCAAGGCGCTTTTTTCTTTTTATTCTGTCTACAACAAATTGACGGTGTTTGACTTTGCTGACGGAAAAGAAAAGCTGCTCGACAGCTGAGGCCCGTTTGATTCGGAGAACATTTCAGCTGCGAGAAAAACTCACCGAGCCTGATCTGAGGAGGCAGAGTGACAGCAAGACAGACGGAAAACAAACGAAGGAAGAGAAATCCCAGGGAAACCTCGCACTGGGACTGTCAGAAACTGTATTTATTGTTACGCGGTGGTTTCTGTTTGCTCTGCACGTCGATGAGACACTGGCAACGGACGACAAGCCAGATTAAAGCAGAGGTGAGGCAAAATGCCGGCTGCTTTTTAAAAGGAATATTTACTGCGCTACGGTAAAATCATTTCAGGGCGGCAACGTGTTGGCAATACGACCCTTCCTCTTGGCGTAGCCTTCATTAAATTGATCAGTGGAATTTTTGTATTTATTTTTTTTTTGCACGTTTATCTATGATGGGGCTTCCTTCCAACACCCTAATCTTCAACGTCCTGCACAGATTTCCTATCAGATTAACAGTCACGGTCACTCTGAAACATTAACATTGTTTTCTGCCAGTCAGAAGAAACACGTTGGCAAAATCACAACATTAAAACACACCTAAAAACGCAGAGGGGAGGAACAATCTGCACGCCATGTTGATGTGTTTATTGACTACGTTTATCTCTACGGCCTTCACAAAATCACAGAGGTCGATAAAAACTGTTTTCAAGACACGATCACATCTAAAATGGTCTAAAATGACGCCACCGTCAAGTATCTGTTCATTCACTGCCCCCGACCGACCAGCAGAGGGCGCTCCCGCTCTCTGCATGGCTCTGAGGCGAACGGCGGCGCGGAAAGGGGAGAGGAAGTGATCGCAGAGCGAGACGTGTTTCCTGTTCCCTCGCTGAAGAATCAACTCTCCTCTGTCATCCTGAGCCACAGAAACGCGCTGACGTGAAACTCCCCGCATTTGAGGAAGACGGGATCCTGCGTCCATTATGGGGGGGGGGCATGGTAACGCAGGGGGCGTGAACAGACGTTTGACAGGTGGGGGCATTTAAAAAAAAAAGGCTGCACATGACATGAAAAAAAAAAGTAAATAAAAAAAAAAAATAGAACGGCGCTTTGTCCGCCTGTCTGATTAGCATTAAGAACAAACATAAAAAAAAACAACAAAAAAAAACAGTTGTATTATTTACATTATTTTTATATCTATATTAGGAGCTTGTGTTTTAATGCTTTTTCCTGCAGGTTGGGCTCTGCAGTTCCCCTCTTCTGCGTTTCTGTCAGACAGCAGAGCAGCAGGACGTGGACTGGCTCTGCGGGGAACGTTAACCCTGCGTGGGCCCTGTGGCCCTCCGGAGCACCTGGACTGAATACTGGTGGGCTCTAATCCAGTCAAAGGGGGGGATACACTCGGCGAGAGCACTTTCTTCCCATTCTCTGACCCCCTAACGCCGCTAGTGAGCCGATTACCTGCTCTGTGTGTGTGCGCGTGTTTGAGTTCCAGCCTGTCAGACCCCGTGTGTGGGTGGGTGTGTGTGTGTGTGTGTGTGTGTGTGTGAGTGAGTGTGTGTGTGTGTGTGTGTGTTTGCGTGCTGAGGCCAGACGGACACAGTTTCTTGCAGATAAAAGCCTTTTCTCCTGTCAAAAATGACTGCCCTGATAAGAGCTGATATGGGAGAAAAGCAAGCCTTATGGCATCGCTCTTGCTTTTTTTTTGTTTCTTTTGTAAACCCCAAATCCCCAGGAACACACCCACCGTTCTTACCAAACACACACACACACACACACACACACAGAGCTAATCTCTGTTGGGGGTTATAGTTGAGGTGGAGAAGGAGCAGGTGGAGGGATAAAGAAGAGTCGCTGTGTGGGTTTCTTCTTGCATTATTGTACCAATATATATATATATATATATAAAAAGAACCAGTGTAGTCACATTGAACACATTCCTTCCTTTCACACACGCACACACACACACACACACACACTCTGGCACACGCACACAGTTCACGCAGACAGATTATGTCTGAGACAGTCAGCGCTCCTGCCTTCAATTAACCTCACAAAGACAGGATCACTTACACGCTCATGATGCTGATAGCAGGAGGGAGACACTGAGGACCGTGTGTGTGTGTGTGTGTGTGTGTGTGTGTGTGTGTGTGTGTGTGTGTGTGTGTGTGTGTGTGTGTGTGTGGAAGCGGTTGCAGCCTGTACAACACGGCGACGACTGATACAACAGGGAACTTATTAGAGAAGGACATCGTGTCATATCATCTGTCTTTGGAGAAGATTTTTTTTTTTTTATTCTTCACATACAGCAACACATGCTACTGAAAATAGGGGAGATAAAAAGAAGTGAAACGTTCCAACAATTGAAGCGGTAATCTAAACACCAGCGGTCAAATTAGAAACTGAGACAATGTCTTGATGAGATTTTAGGCAATGGAGCAGCACAAGTTAGTTTACTCTGGTAATTATGAAGGGAAAAATCTGGAAAGAAAAAAAAGATTCATTTTAATTCTGATGAAAAACAATCCAGAACAGCAGGGGCAACCCCAAGTGGGGGGCCTGGGGAGGCCACGGCCCTCTCTTCAACCGCAATGCTCCTCCCTTTTTATGTTTAGCTCATAAGAGGGCTAGAGTCAATTTCTTCAATCAAGACAGAGTCGTAAGACTCAATAAATAACTTTATAAAATCCAAAATAAAAAAATAAAAAAAAGTGTTAATATAGATTATGACAGTTGCTTTCAGATATTTGTTGTTGTTTCTTCTTCGTTGTAAAATTTTTGCCATCCTGGCCTGAAAATCAGCTGATTGTGTTTATAAGCAACCCAACTACAAAAGACCCCCAACGCTTGTTAAATAACGTTAGCAAACACGCAGCATCAAGAAACACTGCAGACCGGCCAGGGAGAAGGAAGTGGAGAAGTTTAAAGCAGAGTGAGGTTACAAAACAGGCTGTGAACACAGAGCGTGGTTCGAGTATTCATCTGAAAACAAGCCGATGAGGAGATTATTATTTAGAGAAATAGCCAGAAAAATAAACACAAGAAGTTCAGACAGGACAACCATCAAAACGTTTATGTCTCAAATTCAAATCATAACAAATCCACACGAGACCAGAGCTACAACGGAACAGTTCAGATATAAGACTGTGACTAAACTTGCAATTTTTTTTTTTTTTACAGATGTTCTTCATGATCCCTGACTGAGATTAAGATTTGTATTTTTTCCGGGTTCTGGTCAGTGGAGACATAAAGGCGTGCGCCTGCGACTCCTGCATAAACGGGATTGTGTGAAGTCTTGACTCGGAAGGGCTGGATAAGAAATGGCACGCCGCACTATTCAGATTTTTATTCGCATACATTTGTAAAACTACTTTCGTCAACGTCACGAAAAAGAAAAAAAAAAAGAGTTCTACTTGATTTTTAGCACATACGTTTTTGGTTGCAAAGCCAAAAATAAAATGTGTAAAGCGTTAACGGGGGAGTGGAGACTTTAGCAATACGTCTTTTATTTGTCTTATAAATGTTGATATAAAACATTGGCAGACAAAAACAACGCTGAAGCTCCCACATGTATTCAAATCAGTTCAGTTCCTTTGATATTAGTATTAATGAAAATAATACAATTATTAGGACAGAACTGACAGAACTTTGACTCATCCGTCGTTATTTCTGCTTTACTGATTCATGCACAAACACACGCACTCTCCCTTATTCCTGCTGAACGACAGGAAGAGGAGAGGCAGAGCAGAGGGGGGGGGGGGCTGAGCGATTAGTTTCAGGGTT
Source organism: Poeciliopsis gracilis (assembly GCA_911649635.1). NCBI lineage: Eukaryota > Metazoa > Chordata > Actinopteri > Cyprinodontiformes > Poeciliidae > Poeciliopsis > Poeciliopsis gracilis. The sequence goes on along the minus strand of CAJVRI010001175.1, from coordinate 1,895,882 downwards.
CTGGGCCGCTTGATTGGCAGCTGGCAGCATATGGAGCTGCGAGGAAGGTTTGCCCACGCTCACTTCTGAGGAAACAAATATTTGCCTGAAGGAGAGCAAGCGAGAGGGAGAGAAAAAAAAAATATTAATTAGTTTGCAGACGCACCGAGAGATAAAAGTAGGCAAGACGTACCCATCAAAAGGCTGCAGAGTTAGCTGCAAAATGGAAATTTTCCCCAAGTTGACAGATCCGGCGGGCTGCTAACACAGAGAGAGAGAGACAGAGAGAGAGAGAGAAAAAACTAAACAAAACAAAAAAAAAAAACAACACATGTGAGCCGGGGAAAACACCGAGGTGCACAAACAAAAAGAAGCCAACGCGGAGCCGGCGTTAACATCCGCGCGGGTTCGCACACCTTGTGAGAGAAATTAACATTTAGATGTGGATCTTTCACACCTCTGTGGCTGCCAAAATTATTTCTTAATTATAATGCGCGATCAAAAAAAAAAAAAAAAAAGAGGTGCAGGAGAAGGAATTGACACGTGTGAGGGAAAGTCAGAGAGAGGAAAACGGAGAAACTCACTGCAGCTTTAAAGAGACACAAAAGAGAAACCTGGGCGACTTACTGGCGCTAAAGAGATCTTAGCAGCTTTGGAACTAAAATAGAAATTACGCTTTTTATTTTCTCATGGTGTGCACCGTGTTGTTGTCGCCATCATTAAAAAACAGAATAAAAATAGGCTGTTGGACTGGTTAGCTTAAATAGCTAACAAAGACATTAGCAACAGATCATGTCTGTTTTAAAGTAAAACTATTGGAAAGTTTATATAGTTTTTCTCTGGATTGGATTGGATTTCCAAGACAAGTTTAGTAATCCGGTTGTTAGGTTAAACACCTGACAAGTCAAGCTAATCAGCCAATTGGCCAAAAAAGCATTGTTTCTTTAGCTAGCTATGCTAAGCTAACTAGAAGGGGGTAAATATTACATTTTTTTCAAAATGTGAAACGTTACTGAATGTATAACGCATCCAAAAACTGGCACAGGTTTAACGCACACATGGAGTATGTCTCTAAACTTGCTAGCCTGGGTTAGCATGGTTTTGAGAGGTTCTAACCTGGACTAGCAAGCTTAAAACTACAACAGTATGAATACATGCTAACCTCGCTAACCCGGAGTCCTGTGACCATTGTAGAAAGCTCAGAAAATCGACTATAAAGATGTGTGTGACGTTCTCGTTACAGATGTTGAGAGGTTCAGGCTCCGTCTTCCATCGTGTCTTTAAGCTAACGTGTTTCCATGTGGATGTAGCAGCTAACCCCCCATGTGACTTTCTCAAGCCCAGGCCTGACTACCGCCAGAACCGTAGAGTCAAGAAATAAGTAAAGCAGAACCAGAACTTACAGCATGAAGCAAGCTATAAAGAAATATCAAACAGCAGCACTTCCTGTCCCCGTTTAAAGAAACGGGAACCAACAGCCACCATTCCCAGGAGGGGCTGACCAACTAAAATCATCCCGGAGGTCACAACAGCAGAACACGTGATGATGCTTAAACACGTTCACTTCAGTTGATTTAATTCTTCATAAGTCCATCAGACATAGGAACAGGTTGGTTTGGTTAACATTAGCATTAACGGTCGACATATTCATCTCACCTAATGAAATAAATGAAAAGTCAGGACAAAAGACAAAAATATAAATAACAGAACAATTTCTCCTGGTTGATAGTAAATAAAGATGCTCCTGCAAAGGAATGCGCGCACACATTAACGACACCCAGCTTCCCGTGCTTTCTGTGCGTCGGCTCGGTCGGCCCAGTCGAATCCACCGGTTCCTCACGTTCAGCGCTGCCGCGGTAACCTGTGCGGTAATCAGTTCTATCTGATGGGCCTCTTTAATTAACCTTGTAGGAAATTAATCCCAATGTTAAATGGACAAGAAAAAGATGTTTGATTACCGCCACGAACCAACAGGGACTTCTCCTTCTGTCTAATTGCCCAGGAAGCGAGAACAAGGGGGGAAAAAAGTAGCACAAATGAGAAACAGAAACAGATAGGCAGAGCCAGGCGAGAGGGGAGAGCAGAGAGGGAAACATCCTGTGGTGTCATTAGCGCCCGCGTGAATGTCACTCGGTCCCTGAAGCACTGATAAGGATTCACTCGGAGAAGACGGATGGAGAGAATACGGGGAAATATCCCGTCAAGCGAGAAGGGAAAATACTCTGCGTGATAGGTGGAATTTCTGAAGAGTTTCTAATGCATTTGCACCCAAATCGCTGAACTAAAACGCCTTTCCTTCATTTAGACTCGTTGTATTTCCTACTAGAAGAAAAAGAGGTCAAACTCTGCAGATCATCCCAGTGGTCAACAGGTGGCCAATGCACTTTGATTGTGCACTGTAAAAAAAAAACAACAATAAAATTAATTAATTTACGGCAAAATACCAGCAGCTGTAGTTACCAGAGCGCTCTATAAGTACAGATTTGACTGTATCTATACAGTTACAGCCCCTTTCAGCAGATCGTACCTCGACTCCATGCTTAGTCATTTTGGCTCAACCCTGACATATCAGTCAGTTTATTTATCTGACCAGCAAAGCACAAAGCATTCTGCTAAACCTTTCAGAAAAACTATTCAAAAACATGTTTAAGTTAAACGAACTGTGTGTTATTTTCCCAAGACTTTATTTCGCACCCTGTTTTCACTGATCATAGCTCAGATTCTTGTTTGGTGGGTGAAACGTTGCAGGTTGTGGTTTCAGATGAAATCACGACCAGGAATAATGTTTCTGTCGGTAGGAACTGCATCAAATGACAAAATCTTTAACGTCGACAATGAATAAGAAAAATAATTAAAAAAAAAAAAAAAGGCCCAAATGCAATTATGGAAATCTGTCAATCAATCAATGGAAAAGTCCAATCGGACCATTGGATGTTACACGTTTTTTAATTTAAATTTAAGTTCATTTCTGGTCCCGTTGAACAAGATGTGGCTTTTATTCTCTCTCTATGCACACGGTAAAACAAATTAGAATCGAAAAGCTGTACTGGTGAAATGATTCCCACCTTGCACTTCCTCAGGTCCTTGTGACTCACGCTGTCGCATCATGGCGGCGCGTCGGGTTTGTCCTCCATGTTGGCCGTGTCTCCTTACGAGCCGGCTTCCTCGACCCATCAATAGACCCGAAGCAGCGCGAAGAAAACCAGGAGATATTTTAGTTTTTTTTTTACTTATCAGCTGTGTTTAGTCTGTGCAAAACGATTCTTAGCTATTATTACGTTAGAGATGATCATTTATAAGTGGGCCAATGGACAAAACGGCGACGTGATTAAAAAAAAAAACCTGCAATATTTCACACTAATAAACTACATTGATTTCATGTTGCTTTCCATGATAAAGATAAACTTCATTGAACGAATTCCTCGTTCATTTCTGCTTCTGTCTAGCAGAAAAATCTGACAAAGAAAAGAAATAAGTGAAGAAAATATGAAATACTATAGAACTGATTAGACTGTGGCTTATTTAGATCCCAGCTGTAGTACAAATAAACAAGGCAAGTCTAGTTTATTAGGAATATTTCAGCAACAGAGCAACTCAACGTGTTTTACATGACAAAAGAAAAACGAGAGAGAAATATTTCACTACAGCTTTCTGCTTGTAGTTTTCTGCTTGTAGTTTTCTTTTTTTGGTCGAATTTAACAATAATTTTTCTTTTGGTGTTTTAAGCACTGAACTAGAGGAGTTATTGGCCTTAGTGTTATAAGCTGTTGTAAATGCTTTTATCCACTTGTTTGAGAAAACAAGTGGATAAAGATGTCAGATGTCGCCGCTGTTTTCAATGCACCATTAATCTAAAGAGGAAAATGACTCAATGAAACCCAAATATGTTTAGTTATGTAGTTTTATAAGAGTTGTTCTGTCAGCCACGTTTGTGACGTTGAGCTGGTCTAATTTTCCCTCAAACTGGAACGAACCAATAATCCCGCAGTGTTGGAATAAATAAATAAAGGGTGGATTCGGTCTATTTGGTCTGGATTAACAAATATCACACGATTTGTTTGGTTTATAAACCCAGCTGTTTTTGCTTTTGTGCACTTTTCCTAAACGCTCTTGGCCTGAATCTGATCGAATGCACAGAATAGAGTTTCAAGGGTTTTTTTCCAGATGGAAAAATATCAACATTCAGACTGAAAACATCCCAGTTGGCCATAAAAAAACAACAAAAAAAAACAACTCTTGACTTAATCTTGCTTGAATTTTGTCCAGAAATATGTATAAATTGTAAAAAAAAAAAAAAAAAAGAGAAAGAAGAGTGTTATCTTATTTCCTGGAGATGTTTCTTCAGCTGTTTTATTTTAAAGATTCAACAATCCTCACTGATACAATGTAGCTGCTCCGCGACCCGGCTCTGTGAAACGTACCTGAGAACCGTTTCAGACCCGTCCAACCAGTACCGGCCGATTTGAGCTGATTGGAGATGAATCTTTTTAAGCTTCCATCATTATAGCTCACAACTTTCTTCTTAGGTGCAACGTTTGCTCTGCCTACAGCTAATTTCAACTTTATTCCCTTTTAACTTCTGCAGCACGTTTTCATAACTGCGCCGGACAATAAGTCTGGAAAAGTTCATTTTAAAAAGGACGAGGATCAAATTCGACATGAAATGTGTTGAAACTGATCAGAATGTAAACGCCATCTGGCTGGAGGGTCTCTGCGAACCTTTAGGGGTTTGTATGAGTTCCCAACATCGCCTAACTATTTCAAATCTTTCAAAACAAGAATAAAAAACATTAAAATCATCCAAAAAAATCTTCCAAAAAAACCCGTTAAAACAGCAGTGGGGAGGCGGTAAATTACAGTAGTGCCATCTAGAGGCGATGAAGGCATTAATAAGTTATCTGAGGGTCTTTTTGAAGTAATAATAATAATAATAATAATAAAAATATGTTGCTTTAGCCACTTTGATGTGGCTGATGAAAAGTGACAGCTTGCTCTACAATTAAACGAAACCTCTCCAAAAAGCAAGAGGGTGGCAGCTTACTGACACAGAGAAGTTTTGTTTTCATTGAGTTTAAATTTATGTATTTATATAAATCACATATTAACCATTAACCCATCTTTAATATGTTGGAGAAGCTGCACTGAGAAATTCATTTCATTCCATCAGGAAACATAATATTCCCTGAATACTTTAACGAATGGTGGCGTAGTCGATGCAAACAAAGCAGGAACCAAAACGGGCCCTTGAGGGACGCCACAAGAAATTTGGGGTGAAGAACAAAAGTTTTGACATAATCGGATTTACTTTAAATGTGCGGCTGTTACATACACACACAACAGTATTATGGATAATTAAAAATAGCGTGTTGTCCGTCGACGTTGTTGCTTTCGCTGGAGATGAAATCCCCCAAAAGCGATTCAGCCTCGGCTGAGCGCAAACACACACGATGTCTGGGTTGGTGTTGCTCCGCCATTACCTTCTGCCGAACAGCAGCAAAGGTCAGCGTTTTCTACAAGAGGTTAATACAATCACCATTACTGCTTCCTGCCGCTGGGCCGGGACACAGGAGGAAGAGGAGGAGGAGGAGGAGGATGAGAGCGCGGCCCGAAGCAGGCAGAGAAACGGGCCGGCTCTGACATGACAATGACAAATTGCCTTGTATTTATTCAAATGGTGTAACGTGATCCTGTGACTGTGTTGTAATGTGCGTTTCCAGAGTTTGACCCTGCTGATGACTTAACAATCGCGAGCTTGTAACGAGGAGAAGCGAAGACGCTGAACCGGGAGGACGTCCAGCTGACAACGACGGTATGCAGACAGAAAGACGGACAGTTTGGAAACCAAACGGCGTCCTTACGTCCCGCCGTCACCTGGTCCAAACCGCCAACCTGAAGGAAACGCTGGAGAACGATTCTGTGAACATCTACCCTTTTTTGGTGAATTTTAATTCTAATTCCTTTGACAACTTGTTTTTCTGTTGTTTAGGAAATTAGCAAATAGCTGTAATGTAGCTACAATCTGTGCTAACAAAAATTGTCACACAGGCTCATAAAACTTGTAAATATACTTCACTGGACTAGTGAGGTTAGGATTTGCTGTCTGTGGCAAAAATCATGTTTTACAATCATTCTTGTTTTGTTAATAATGTAAAAAAAAAAAAAGAGTTTTGTACATGAGTTTAGTTTGAATAAAGATTTAAGTTGACAAAAGGATTTTTTAAAACAGGAACACTGGCAGTCTGGAAGGAAGGAAATAAACAATTACATCAAACATCTTTTCTTTTTGTGCCACGAAAGCTGTGCAAAAAGTATTTACACTTTCTGAGATTTCTTCTGTTCTTCTTCTTCTTTTTTTTTAAACTTTGATCATTCAGTTCATCGAGGAAAAATAACCTCAGGAAATACGATAAAGTTATTGCTCCCGAAACCCTGCGGCCTCCATGTTTATTTTTCTTAAGTCGGATTAAGAATGACTGAACGGAGGTTTGATGGACACAAGTATTTTTTCTTTTGTTAAACATTTTCAGTGTTTTCTGGGTTAAATGAGGGAAAAGAAAACGCTGACTCATCTTTGGACGATATATGCAGAATTTGTCAAAATGGCTGCCAGACTACTAAAAAAAAAATATCTGTAAAATTTATTGTAGAATACCAGAATCTGTGGCTACCAGAATGTAAATATATAAAAAATATGGTAGAATTCGTATTTATATGGTGTGCCGTCGTATTCTGTAAAATTCCAGTATTTTACTGTAAATTAGAAGTGTTGTTTTTTTTACAGTGCGCCTAATACTGCCACTTATGGAAAAATATTGGTGCCACCAAGTAAAAAAAATAAATACGTTTTTGGCTTTAACTTGCCGGAGCAACGAGATTTGTGTGATTTTTGTTCAAGACAGAAAACGACAGAATTATGAGATTAAAGTCAGAATTCCTTCTTTTGTATGTTTGCGGTTTTGGTCCTAATCCTCTTCCGTAGCCTCTTTTCATAAAACTGGTTGAACGTCTATTTTGTGTTAAAGCTATCTGTTGAACTGTAATTAAACTGTTTCAAGGCCAATAGGGTTAAAATAATAAAAAGAAATTAAAAAATCATAACATGAAACAACAAATCTCAATCTGACTAGATCTGTTTATAATCAACATATTCTTCATCTGAACTCATTTGTATGTCACTTCCTGTTTGGTTTCTCCCTATAGTGTTTTGTTGTTGTTTTTTTTCCAGGTTTGGACCTGCACCTGCCTCATGAAGCAAACAGCTGGTTCCTGGCCAAAGAGCTCCAGTTCTGAAAAGCCTCGCTCTCGGGCTGAAAGGAGATCTTTCATCGCCGACTCGGTGTTGGCGGCGTCCTGCCAAATCATTCTAACCCGGACGCCTAAACGGTGACAAACGAAAAAGTGAAGGGAGAGAAAGAAAAAAATAGTCTTTACAGTGTAAAAAGAAGAAAAAAAAAGCTTCTTTTTCTCGCGGATCAAAGGAAACTATCGTGTGGTCACAGAGGATTTTTTTTTTTTTTTTAAATAAAAGCGTTTCCCAGAGTTTTGTGTGAGTCGGAAGTGAAAAAAGGGGGAACCTCTGAGAGTCTGGGGGTTAGCACAACAACTCGGACCTCCTGCACTCTTTCATCTGCCTCTTTCCACATCCCTCCTCTCTTAAACAAATCCTCTCCTCTCCGACAACCTACCAACTCTTAAGTAAATCCTGCTTCAAGAGAGATCCCAGTCATTCCTCTGTGACCTCGACAATACCTCTCTGAACTCTCTCTCACACACACACACACACACACACACACACACACACACACACACACACACACACACTCACAAAAGAAGACAGAGCCGTGATCCGTCCAAACCGGGTGAGACAGTTCAAGTCCTTTAAAAACCCCAAAAGCCTCACTTTTACTTTCTTTTCTGCCCCTCTCATCCTCTGGAGTTCTCCCTTTCCCCTCCAGCCTCTCTGGAGACTCAGTGATAACCAGAGCGGGGAGGAAGGGAGAGGAGGAAGGAGGGATGGAAGGAGGGGAAGGAGCGCGGTGAGAGAGAGCTGCGATGTCCCGACTCAGGGATATTTAATCCTCTCTGTGAGGGGCGAGCATCTCTCTCCCTGTTTGGCTTGGGCGAGATCAAAAGCGGCGCCTGAGATTCTGGGTGAGACCGCTCGCGCTCTCCTCCTGAGTGGACCGGACTCCAGCGCGCGCGCGCACACACACACGCGCGCACACACACACACGCCGCGCACACACACACACCGGGGGACGATCGGTGAGGACAGTCACGTTAATCAGGCAGTGATTGATGGTTTATTACTGCACAGTTTGAATCCTTTTCCATAAGAGCTCATCGACAAAAATAAACACATCTGTGTTCACAGAAAGTTTTTTTTTTTTTTTTTTACAAAACCTTCCAAAAGTATTCATTACCTTCATACAAGCTCAACCTTCAACATGTTCTACTGAAACACTGTTATAGGGACCAATAAACTGCTCTTTTTCCAAACAATGAAACTCTGAAAAGTGTGGTGTGCATGTATTTGGCCCCTTTAAATCTCCTACCTGCACACTAAACAAATTTGGGCCGACCCAACGCCGGGTCGATTTAACTCAACCGGGTTGTGTTGATGTGAACATATTAGCAACTAACCAAAGGTTGGGTTAAATTTTGTCCACTGCTTAAAGCTAAAACTATCCAAAACTAGGTTGAAACTTGTGACCCATCACAAGGCTTATTGTACCAAAAAGATTGTATTTATTTTGAAATTTATCATATAAAAACTGTCTGAATATCTGAAAAACTGCTTTTATTTTCATGTGACACATATATAAAGCCTGCAGAATTTATTAGCAAAAGTTTCGAAACATACAAGTAATTTTTTTTTTAAAGATACAGTAAAAAAAATACGACCCAGTCGACCGAATTGCCCCGAGTGACTGAATACGTAAGTCGGGTTTTCTAACTTGTCGTTTAATCTCCGCGTAAATAACCTGTCCTGAGCTGAAGGGCGTTCGGTTTTGAGTGCACTTTAATTTTGATAATTTTTTTGCTCTTTCAGACACTGTTCTCTTTAGCTCCAATGTTTCCCTGTAAGACATTCAATTCAGTTCAATTCATCCCCAGAGAGAAGTAGCAGCTCATCAAAAACACATGGAGAATCACATCAACACCTGCTTGAGCTGCTCCGTTTTGCTGTGAATTTGGTTTTCAGGTTTTCAGGGTTTCAGGTTTTCGGGTTCGGTTCGGTTTGGTTTGGTTCAGATCATCATGTTCCCTCCAACATCTTCAAATCAGACAAAAACGCTGTCGAACGTTTTTACTGGTTTGTGCAGAAAAAACAAAATGTTGTGCTGCTTTGGCTTTGAAGATATTAATGAAAGTTTAAAAGTCATTTTGATTTTGTAAAAATGTGGGGGGAGGCGGCTGGTTGACCTTTTTGACCTTGAAACTTTCATCAATATCTACAAAGCCAAAGCAGCACAACATTTTTTTTGTTTTGCTTTTGCTGTTCAAAGGTGGTTGAGTTCATTGACACTGTATTTATCTGATTTGAAGAATCTGGAGCTGATTGACCTTTTCATGACCTCTGGAGAAATTTCTTATTATCTTTTAAATGGCAGCGGCACAAACGGAGAATTTTGCAGCACAAACGTTCGACACTATTTTTGTCTGATTTGAAGAAAGTGGGGGGTCGACTTCACTCAGGTAGAAAACACTAATGAGCAAAACTCAGTAAAAACACCAAAGGATACGGAAGACAGAACAAGGAAAAACCTTTCCATCGATCCGTCATCTAAATATGGACGACACAACTGCAAGCCGAGCTACCAAAACCCTACAAGGACACGATGACGTTTGTAATTTCATTGTGAGAAAATGTGAAAAAGGGGGTACGGATAGTTTCATCGGGCTCTACATGTCACAGTTTCTACAACGAGAAGGCGGGTCAGAGATTTTAGGATTAGTTTCATGACAAGTCGCTTTTCTGACTCCGCCTTGACGTTTCTGCGGCTCTGACTCAGCTCAATCGTGTCACACCTTTCTGTGTCATAAATTGGTGGAGATTGGAGGTGGTGAGACAGACGCTGGAGGCCCAGGTAAAGTGAATAGTGAGAATTTATTACAAAAATAGTCCAAAAAGCAACAAAAAACAGTCCGCGGCCAGGCAGCACGGTTGAGCGGAAACCAGGGCTCAGCACCGGTAGCAACTGGTCATAAAAGCGGTGAACACAAACGAATGGCAGACTGACTATGTGCAGCAAAGACAACTTACGACAAGGACCCGACGAGGAACAAAGGACACAGGAGGGACTAAATACACTGAGGGTAATCATGGGAACAAGACACACCTGGGGGCAATCAAGGGGAAGACAGGACAACGAGGAGACTCAGGACACAGAAAACTCAAATAAACACAACAGAAAAACACAGAACATGACAGTACCCCCCCTTCAAGGGGCGGCTACCAGACGCCCCAAAGGAAAAACACAGAACAAAGCCAGGGTGAGTGGAGGGGCGACGGTAGGAGGGCCAGAGTCCAGAAAAACAGAAAACTACCCACAAAAGGTGGGCGGGAACACAAAAGGAGTCCAAGGGTCCAAAACTAAACAAAAAGCTACCCACCAAGTGGGCGGAGGCGTCGAGGGAGGTCCGGAGGGCGTCCGTGGCGCCAGAAGAAGACCCCACAGAGGAGGTCAGGAGGGCGCCCACGGTGCCAAGGACGGCTAGGGGACTCAGGAGGACGGCTAGGGGGCTCTGGAGGACGGCTAGGGGGCTCTGGAGGACGGCTAGGGGGCTCTGGAGGAGCCTAGGGGGCTCTGGAGGAGCGGCTAGGGGGCTCTGGAGAAGCACTAGGGGGCTCTGGAGAAGCACTAGGGGGCTCTGGAGAAGCACTAGGGGGCTCTGGAGAAGCACTAGGGGGCTCTGGAGAAGCACTAGGGGGCACTGGAGGAGCACTAGGGGGCACTGGAGGAGCACTAGGGGGCGCGAGAGGAGCACTAGGGGGCACGAGAGGAGCACTAGGGGGCACGAGAGGAGCAGGGGCGGCCGGAGCGGAATCCGGCAGAGCACGGGGAGCAGGGTCCACGGAGGCCGGAGCGGAATCCGGCAGAGCACGGGGAGCAGGGTCCGCGGAGGTCGGAGCGGAATCCGACAGAGCACGGGGAGCAGGGTCCGCGGAGACTGGAGCGGCGACTGGAGAGCCGGCTGGAGCGGCGACTGGAGAGCCGGCTGGAGCGGCGACTGGAGAGCCGGCTGGAGCGGCGAGAGCCGGGCTGGTGGAGCTGAAGTCCGGCTTGGGAGGTAGAGGGCTGCCCCTCAGCACGGCGGCTGCCGTCTGGAACTGCCACTCTGCCTCCTGTTGCAACTCCACCAGCCCCAGGCCTGGAAGTCGCGGGATCCATGTGTCGAGCATTATGAGGAGGCGGGTGGCCATGCCCAAACGCCGGGGAGCGGAAAACGGGCCTTCCACCTCCGCCAGGTAGTCCTCCACAGTGTCCCACAACAAAGTCTCCTCTGGGTCCATGATGCAGCGATCCTCACCTTATTTGTGGTCGGGTCCTTCTGTCATAAATTGGTGGAGATTGGAGGTGGTGAGACAGACGCTGGAGGCCCAGGTAAAGTGAATAGTGAGAATTTATTACAAAAATAGTCCAAAAAGCAACAAAAAACAGTCCGCGGCCAGGCAGCACGGTTGAGCGGAAACCAGGGCTCAGCACCGGTAGCAACTGGTCATAAAAGCGGTGAACACAAACGAATGGCAGACTGACTATGTGCAGCAAAGACAACTTACGACAAGGACCCGACGAGGAACAAAGGACACAGGAGGGACTAAATACACTGAGGGTAATCATGGGAACAAGACACACCTGGGGGCAATCAAGGGGAAGACAGGACAACGAGGAGACTCAGGACACAGAAAACTCAAATAAACACAACAGAAAAACACAGAACATGACATTCTGTAGCTGCTCTGACCGTCACCACTGGCTTTTGCGGCAGTAAATCTGCCCCCCACACCTCGACTGTTTATAATATTACTTAAAAGATATCCTGTGAGTTCATTTTGAGCGTTTTCTGTTTCGACGCCCCGGAGCAGTTTGTGAACAGAGGGAAGTGCAAAAAAAAAAAAAAAAAGAAAAAAAAAAAAGCGTGCAGCGGACGATAACAAAAAGTGATGATTCCTCTGTTTTCTTTTCTATTTGTATTTTAATTTCATCCTGGAGCGCACAGACGTACGCGCGCTCGCAGAGGAAAAAAAAGAAAAAAGAAGAAGAAGAAGAAACCCCCGGCTCCCCGCGCCACTCGGCTTCTGAGGTTTGCAGGTCTCTGATAGCAAGCCTCTGAAATGGAAAAGAGATAAGAGTAAATAAACAAATAAATAGAATGAAACAGAATTTGTGCTGGTTCAGTGCTCACAGAAGGGGGCGGGGAGGAAGTGCACTCGGCGAGGCCAGCCCCTGCGAAAGATGCATCCTCAATAAAGCGGTGCAAGGTAAACACGTGAATTCAAGCTGGCGCCATTTATAGGCTGAAATCTGTCGAGGCCGTACGCTGGCACACGGAGGGAGAGAGAGAGAGGAAGAGAGCGGCTCTCTAACAATCCACATTGTTTCTGCGATATGATCTCTGCCTTTTTACAATCGACAAAAAAAAAAAACACCAAAAGGCGCTTTTATTTCCATCACAATGAAGTTATTTGGCGTTTGCCGGCTAACGCTTCGCGTCGCTTCCCGCGCAGAGCCACCGGCCCAAACGGTGAGCCTCTAAAGCGGCGCCGCGGGCGTGTGATGAGCGGCGGCGGCCTCACGCCACTCCAGCAGCCTTTCTTCTCCGAGGTTGCTTAATTACACTATCATAGTCTGTTAATTACCTTATCAGCGGCGCATAATCCCGCGGTCAGCGTCTTGTACGTTTCGAATCAAAGCAAAGCGGGTCTCTTTCATCTGCTCCTTCTTGTGTTTTGGTCCTGATTAGTGAATCCAGGGGCTTTTTGTGAGACTGCGAGCGAAGTTGCTTGTTTTTACTAATAATTAAGATCCCGAGGAGGCAATATATAAATATAGAGGTGTGCTTGTTTAATTAATTGTGTTTGTTGAGTGCATTGTGTGCTTGTTCTAATTGTCGCCCCTGAGATTTGAGCTTTTGTCATGTAACAGGAACTGAATCAAATCGACCTCTTTGGCTTGGTCGTTTTGAGGTTCGCTTGTTTTCATTCACTTTGAGCGTGTAAAAAAAAAAAAAAATTTAAATGTATATATATTTTTCATTTGCAACAATATTCAACTTACATAAAAAAAAGCCTCTGTGCAAAATGAGGTTAAACATGAACAGCTCCCTGAGTTTTTTTTTTTTTTTTCCATTCATCGCGCTCCCGCTGCAATGGCGCTGCGACCCCCCTAGGGGGCGCATCCCATACATTGGGAACCACTGACTTAAGAAAACAACACAAAAACTTTGAAAGAAGTCAGGAGAGCGACTTCCTTCTTCACAAAACAAAAATGGAGGAGCGTCAGATTTTAGTGGCTGTAGGGTTGATTTTTTTTTTTATGTCTTTGGCAAAAGACCTTGAGCCATTTCTCCCGCTAGCGCTACACACGCGTTTGTTTACCCACAATCCCCTGCACTGCAGGACAAAGTAAACATGGCTAAAGACTCCTGCCGTGAGAATACGTGCCCAAAATGAACGCTTTTAAAACGTCAATTAATATAAAAATAAATCAAAGTGTTATCTTGTAGCTTTAAGCATGCTTTTAAAATCGTTTCACTTCATTTGTTCTCGGCGTCTTTGCACAGCAAACACTGAGGACACGTTTCGCCCAATATGTGGCGACTCGCGTCCACATGCAAACAGTCACTGTGGTGATTATGCCAAGAGAAAACATTCATATTCCCTGTGTCATAATACCAGGAGCAAACTCTACTCTCACACACACACACACACACACACACACACACACACACACACACACACACACACACACACACACACACACACACACACACACACACACACACAGCTCTGTTAGCCAAGCAACAGCCTGCTGTTGTTTTTTTTCTTTTTTGAATGGCAGCCTATTTCTGTTTATGCCGCACAGTTGGATATAGACCTCAGGTGAAATGACGCACCCACACACACATTTCTATGCACATGGTCACACATATGCAGGTTCATTAGCATGCTAATTGGAGGTGAGGACAGTGCGGTGTGGAGGTGGTGGAGAGCAGCTCCAGTATATTAATCACAGGCTCAGGGAGACCATCTGACTTCCCAAGCTGCTCTCTCAGAGGCCTCCGCTTCTGCAAAGTGTGGGAGGAAGAGGGTTCAGAGCGCCGTATGGCCGCGCTGCACCCATGTGGAAGCGACCCGGACTCCTCTTCATCCGCGCACTGAGGTGAAGCCAAATGGTAGCGTCTCCGTTTCTCGGCCGGCCACGGTCCCCCCTAAAGCCAGCCGGTGAACAAGGAGCGCTCTGTGCGTCTCTTCAATCCACAAGCTATACATCCACAGCAAACTCTCATGTGTGTCATGCAACTTTAAGCATAATCTCTCTCCATCAGGGCTTTCTAAAACCGCTGCTGCAACGCTTTCATTTTTAGATTCTTCTTTTTGTTTCTCCAGAATTTACCTGGTTTTCTACTCTTTATTTGGGATTTTAAGAGTGGCAAGGAAACTAATCCTGTTTATTTCAATCAAAAAAAAAAAAAAAAAAAAGTGAAGATTCGAATGACGAAATGTGTCATTTCGAAGCCGTGCACTTGAATCAGTTAATATGGTAATTATTTTTTATGTTTCGGTTTTAAATGACAGGAAGAAAATGTAGCCAAAAAAAAATAACTTTTGAATGCGATATCGCTTTCATGCACCAAAAATGAATGGTGTCAAAACGCAGAAGAGAAATACACACAACTCACGTTGCCTTCAGAGAACGTCTGGATCTATATGTGCAAAATTGGAGGAGAAGCAAGTTGGTCAAACTTTTGGAATATTTTCAAGTTTTCTTTACACAATATGACATTAAGCCGGTAATGTCTGTCTGGCATTTTTAGTTTTATTTAATTTAATTAATTAATTTTTTACAGAAGCTGGTTTACCTGAGAGAACGTGCAGCCACAGAAAGCAGAGAGCAGCGCTGCAGCCTGTCCGCTTGACACCAAAACTTACACATCACACGTCTCCCGAGTTCAAAGGGCGACGATGCGCCGTTGGAGATAAACTGTGAAAGCTGAACTCTAATGTTTCATCTTCTTTTCTTGAAGCGGTTCTTCACCAGCTGTGCGTCGTTAGCTCATTAGGCTCTGATTGGTCAGCGCTGGCTCCTGCCCACAGTTTTAAGCCCTCATGCTGTCACAGTGTCACTGCTGCTCTTCACCATGATGGCTGCTCAGCTCCTCCTGGGGTAAGGCATGCGCTTGTGTTTCTCTGTGTTGGCTTTTTTTAAAATATCAGTCGGTGATGTTTTCTTGCGTTTCCAGGGTGTCCCTCTTTGCCTGGTTGGTTCTGGATGTTTGTGGATTGTCCGTTAAAGGTATTTAATACAGATTTTCCTTTGCGCAAAGTGACTCAATCTAATTGTGAAATGTTTCTTGGGTAAACCAGGTTTGCAGTCTCAACACCAGAGCAGCAGCAGCAGCGGCGATGGCACCAGTGCAGGGGGGAATGTTGCTTTTCGCAGAGCAGGTTCTGGCTCCAGTAATCCTGCAGGTGTCTTCATGCAGCAGCCCAGCCGGCCCCGGTCTGTGCAGCCTGCGTTTGTCGGCGTGGGCGCCGTGCCTGCTGCTGGATACGCCACAGGTTCTGTTCCAGCGGGCTACTACAGTGGCGCTTCCTACATACCAGGTTCTGCTGCTGGCTCGCCACAGGCTGCAGCTGGTCAGCCTTCCCTCGCAGGTAATGGGTCTCAAACTTGGTTTAACCAATCTGTGGAGGAATTGAATGCCAACTGTTTCATGTTTCCACGACATCCAGATGCAAAGTGGACAATTCAAGACTTTGAGGAAGCATCAAGTGCACAAGCCCAGAGTCCCAGTGCCCCTCTCTCGCCTCCACTGACCCTTCAGTCTGGAGAAACCTCCAAAGCTGAACTCGGGAACTACCAGCAGCAGATGAAGGAGTTTGGTTATCCAGCTGGTTATATGTGGCCTAGCCAAAGTCTTCCACTTGTCACTACACCAAATCTTGGCTTGTGGGGCTACTCTTCTCTCTACCCCCATCATTGCCCTTTTCCCTACCCTTACTTTGACTACAGGCTCCTGTATGGTCTGTACCCCCCTGGCACCTACCCGACCTTCAGCAGAAATGACGTGAAGGGCAAAAACTACTACAGACCAGGCACTATGAGACAGAACATGGCTCTGACGCTCCACAAATGGCCCAGAACCCTGGAACTGGCCAGCAGACGGTCTGACCAGACGAGGACGTGATTGTGAAACTGGTACAGATTTATTAAAAGTCCCGATTGCAGGTGGCAAACGCAGTTTGGCTTAACCCTTGTTTTGTTTTTTTCAGATGACTGGTCCAGGCAGATGACTTGCATTATTCAATAAAGTCTTCAAAACTAAAGTCATTTTTGTCTTTCTTGAAGGGAAATTCCTTTTTCTCTAGAAGTGCACAGGAAAATGTAGATGAGCTAAAATTATTCAAACCTGGAAAAAAAATGGGAAAAGTTCTGTAATGTGTCAAAAATTAGGTTAACCACAAATTAATTCCCTGCTCCTCATTCGATTACTGTTTTTTGTTCCTGTTTAATGACTTCAATACCTAAAATGGTAAACCATCAACCTAAGGTTCTTTCAGAGGACATGATGTTGGTATTAATGTAGATGGCTTTGAATTGTAAAATGCTTTTTTTATATTTAACATTCACACTAACGCAATTAGTCCAAGACAAACATTTGAAGTTGTCTTATATTATAGGTTATCAGATTAGTTTCCTGGGTTTTAGCTTTGAAAAGTTCCAACACTTTTTGCCTCTTGGGTTATTAGGGGTTCTTTAACAATTTTATTGGGGGGGGATTGGCCATGTTGAGTTTATATTTATACATAAATGTAATGACATGGGCTTATTCTCCTGACTTTATATACATTTCAAAGGTGACTGGTTGCACAGGACCTGAATCTAAAAAAAAAAACCTCCACTTTATAGATGTGAAAAGTTTAAAACCGTTTCTTTTTTTCCACTATTCTGCAATTATGTACTGGTTGAATGTGAAAGTTTGTCCATTACTCTGCTTTTATTTTTGAAGGGCCATGATTCACATAAATTTTTTTTTTTTCCCCCCAGTATGTAACAGTGGCTTCCTTTGGTGGTGTTTACTTCATCCAATTTCCAAATTGCCAATGGAAGGATATCCTGATGTGCTTAGGAAAAGTATCAACATTTAAGACAAAAGGGGCCAACTGGCAGCCATCGTCATTGCCTTGCTGTGCTCTCGCTGTCTGGGGCTTCAGCGCGGCCCTGCTAAGTAGAAGGAGACTGACTTAATGATGCCCTGCAGCTACTCTAATCAGTCTCAGCCGCTGGTGGAACCGACGCTCAGCTCCACCTTTTCATCTCTGCATCTGAGGCAAAAACCACACCTTGCTTCATGATGCGTGCGTCACAAAGGGGAAAGTTTCAGGGCCTCTGCCACGTCCACAGCCGTGTGACAATTCAATAGGCCGTGTGACGAGCGAGGAACAGAGAATATGTGGGGAAAACGCAGGGAAGGAAATTTAAGAAAGGTTGCCTTTTTTTTTTGTTTTTGCACAGAAAATCCCTGATCTGCTGAGATGTTGACAGTCTTTAGCTCAGTCACACTGACGTTGTCAGCACTCTTACAGAAAACAGCTTCCCAGTTCAGCTTTCAACGCTCAAGCTGCCAAGTTTCGGTCAGTAGGTGTAATGACCAGAGTCGACCAGCTGGGGGAGCCGAGCGGTAATGACCCGCAGTAAAGAACACGCAACTTCTTCCTCGCTGTCGCCGAGGAAAGAGCGTCTCCGTGTCAAATTGTTTCCCTTTTTCAGGTGAGAGTTCATACATAAAAGTACCTGTGCTGTTGTAAATTGGTTTGCTAACTCTTAAAAAGCTCGTCAATGCGCTTTGTTACAGACTTTATGCGTACTTTGTTGTTAGCCGCAGTTAGCTCACGATGCTAACCGACGTGTGAACGTAGCCTTGTGACGTGTATCCCGTTATCTGTTGCTGTCACATTTGTGTACCATGATGGCTTTGTTAGAAAACCATACTGTCGTTTTAAGCTTGGAATCATCGCTGTGAACGTAGGTAAATTATAATAACTCGATCAAAACCCCTTGTGTCGGAGGAAGGAAAGTGTTTGAGGCTCCTTTGTTGATTTTTTCTTGTTTTTGAGGGCTTTTACACAGACGCTGAAAGATTTCTTCTTCTCTATTATGGCGGATCGCAAGCAACTTTAAGGTGCATACCGCCACCTACTGTACACGAGTGTGTAGCAACATTATTTTACATCAGTCAGATTCTATTTTGCTGAAAGTTTTGCAGCTTTAATTGCAACAAAAAGTGGTTTCCTGGGTTTTAGCACCGACTCTGCAGGGTCAAATACAAATGTTTGGCACACTTCTTAATGTTTTTGTTCTTGGCAAAACACTGATGTCAGCCATGCATCATCATCATCATCTATCAATTCAAAGTTATGTCTGCTTGATGCAGCTCTGCCATAAGCAGCCCCGATGACGCGCATTGACAACATCCGAGTGGGTTTGTTTGCCACTCACTTTTTCCTCACATCCTCGGTTTGTTTCTAACTGTGCCAGGTAGCTAATAAATCAGGAGTGAGTTTACTGATATGCCAAAGACCCCGCGAAGACGAGCGAGAGAAAAAGAGCCGAGGCAACAGCCAAAAGCAACCTGCTGTTACTGTAACAAGGGACCCTGATAACACGGTAATAACAGGCTAATCGTATTTGGGTTCAGAAATCACAACATGCTAATTCAATTAGCTTAATAAGCCCCTGTAGATAAAGGGCTTGTTTCGGATGTCGTGATTGGCTCGGGGTTCCAGCAAGGCGGTCCGGTGGGGAAGCTTGTCTCAGCGTTCATTGCCACCAGTAGACAGTGCAACCACCAGCAGGATGCGTTATTATATTTGTTTGTGGTCATTCAGCTTCCCATAGTCCTTGGTCTCCACAGATGCCACCTAGAGGATAAACCATGTAGAAACAGAAGAGCTTAAGATCCATTTTTGGTCCAGATGTGACCAACAAAACTTAACTTCTTCTGTAAACTCCACATCCTCTTAAAGTTGCAACAATGGAGCGGAAAGTCGCTCATCCCTCAGAACCGTTTTTTTTCTTTCTTTTTATTATTATTATTATGATTGTTTGTCCTCACAAACGCGCAACACAATGGCAAACAAAAACCATTCTTAGTCTATTGTCCCGGCACCGTCTCAGTTCACTCGGAGCGTCTGTCTCAGCGCCGCGGCTCTTTGTGTGGAGAGATGCTCAGGAAAGCATGGCTGCATTGTTTCACGGGGGCTGAGGAGCAGAATGGGACTGTTACAGTGCAGAGAATTGGCAGCTGAGCCCCGGCGAGGAGATTCTCCACACAGTATTAGGGAGAGGGATCACAACGCTCCCCCGCCACGCCGGTCCCCCCCCCCCCCCCACCCCCCTCCCCGAACCCCCCCCGCTCACCCTCCGCGCGGCACACAAACACGACCCAAACGCACACCCACTCCTTCTCTGTGAAATTTCCAATCTCTCTTAACCCTTTGTTTCACTGCAGACGAGCTAATCTGTTTATGGGGTGTTTTGTGAGAGGTGCCTTTTGTTTGCATGTACACGCACTCACACACACACATACTCACACACACACACACACACAACATATATATTAATCTGCAGGCCAGGAGCCAGCTGACACCAGCAGAATATACCACCTATCCCTAGAGATTTTCCCCCTATGCACACTCACACGCACACATAGTGTATTCCCATTCCTTTCCGTCTTTCAAATATACATGCTTGTGTACATACAAGTCCGGCTACATGCATATTTTACCTGACTGTGGTAATAGAAAGCAAGCGGCGGGGGGGAGGGAGGGGGACGCATGGCAGATAAGAGGGCAATGTCAACCGAACGGATGGTGTCTGGAGGCAGGGAGCTGCTGTAAACAACCCAAGCTCGTATTTAAAGACGGATTTGTTCGGGAGTTGAGAGGAGGGGCGCGCACAGCTGGATCTTTGCTCTGCACATCAGCAAAGAACTGAAAGAGAACGGATAAGACAGAAGGAGAAGAAGAAGAAGAAGAAGAAGAAGAAGCGAGTGGGACCGGGGCTGCTTCTCTCCTCGCTCCCGACTGGATCCCCTTCATCAAACGTCACAGCAATTTGAGAGATTAGACAGCACGGATTAGACACCACAAGGCCGCCTCTCTCTCAGGCGTCTGATGCCATTGTGCTTCCATTCTTCCCCGGCCCTTTCATATCATAAGACGACATTATACCGAGAGGTGGTAAGACTCTCGCGCTCACAATGGCGGCGTCTCGGCTGATTCGCCGACTATAGGATGCAAGGGGGGGGTAATTATGTAAGAGGTAAACACCTTGCTCCTTTCCGTACTTGTTTATTAGTTTGCCTTACCAGATTTCTCTGCCTACACTTCTTCCCTGATTAATGAGACACACACACCAACCTGCACGCACACCCCCTCTGAGCCACGTGCTCCCCCTCTCACCAACTTAGCAGTGCTATTAGTAATGATTGAACCCTATCCAGTGGATGTAATATATTAGCAGGCAGATTATTCTGACGTTAAAACATGTTCCCTGCGCTGACAGCATCATCAATCACCCTCACACTGCTTGTGAAGACTCACACACTGGACATAATTGCTTCAGCATGGGGTTTCTGGGGGGGGGGTGGAGGTGAGGGAGGAGCGGGCGGTGGGAGGGGGGATGGCGAGGAGAACGTGTGAGATTTAGAGTGAGGATTTGCGCATTCATACAGTCGGCTGAGAACAGAGGACAACGCTCCGTGGAAACTACTAATGCGGAAGGAGATTGATCAGAAAGGAGCTCCAATTTTAGACTTTCCTCGTAACAAAGCATTTACAATCACTAGTGAGAGAGACTAAATGTAACCAACACAAGTTGCCCTCGCGGGTGCGTTCACGTCAGCCCTGTTTACCACAGCCCTTCGCTCGCCTTGAGGGTCAGGTTCGTTGGAGGAGACGGGAACGCGCCATCGCACTCTGATGTGAACCCGAGACCGCCTAGAAACCGTAGGTTTTGGTTCGGGGGAAGTGAACACTGGCGCGGTTCGAATGCAAGCGGAGCGAACTCCTAAAGCAGGAAGCAGACCATACCGCAGTGCATTCTGGGTATATGGACACAAAACAAACGCACATTTCTAGCTCTAGCGGGAGAAATGGCTTGTGGCCTTTTGCCAAAGACGAAAGGGAAATCCTACAAATATGATGCTCCTCAATCTTGTTTACTTTTTGTGAAGAAGGAAGTTGCACTAAGTGTCTTCTGAGGTTTTTGTGTCGTTTCCTTCAGAGGTTCTTGGCGCGATGTAGTGTGAAGACGAACCGCACCAAATGTTGGAATTTTTTCTAAGCACAAATACTCTTGCACGTTTTCACACAAAAGCCATTGACATAGATTCAGTGCAACTGACACTCATGTTGCAGCAGTAATCCTATCATAACATTATCAGGTTATGCTACGCTGCGACTCCCTCAACAGTCTTCAATTTCCGTGCCGTTTCAACCACGGAAACACCAAAACGTTCAGCTGCTTCACGACATCAACTCTGCTGCAGATTACTTTTATACGCCCATCCATCCAGTGTTTACATCTTTATTGGGTCATGAGGCCTGGTGCCTTTCTGCAGCGGTCACTGGGCGAGAGGCGGGGCACAACCCGGCAGTTTATCACCAGGCAACGCAGACGAACAACAGGACAGAACCGCCCGCCGGAGATGAGCCGACCGACAGTGTTAACCTGTGTCACCCTGCCGCTCTATAACGTTCACACTTCTTAATATATTTATCTTTTTCTAAACATTGTTTGAAAGGGTCTGGCGCGTTTTGAAGACTAACAACTTCCTTTGGGTAGAACCCAACTTTAAAGAGGTCACATGGCTTTTAACAAATCAATACACGCTTTGATATCTTTTAGCATTTCTGCAAATACTAAAAGATTTGCACGCACACACCCTCAGCATGGGGATCGGGGGGGTTACATATAGTTTAATTATGCTGCTATAAACCGCTCTGATGTTCCGATCCTACATTCCCCAATTTCTGCAAAAACAATTTTCCCATACGCAGTTATTTCCTGCGTTGCTCTCACTTTTCCCTTTAGTGCACACAGTATTTCTCAGGTAAATTAATTTCTTTCAGTCTCAGCGTAACATATGTAAACGTGCACATATCCAAATACGTCTTGATCAGGACCGACACGAGCAACTCTGGTCTCGCGAAGCGTTTCGGAGCGCGTACTTTTCTTATCACGGCTCTTTTTTTTCTTTTTTTTTTTTGGCCGCAATATTAGAACCAGATGAATCTGACAGCAAAGAGCGAATGAAATAACCCGTGTTGTTTCACTGCGTTGTCTAACTGGAAAACCTCGGCTTCTGACATGCGTGTTGATGTAACAAATACCACCCGGCACAACCACAGCAATAACATCTGCCAACACCTACAACGACAGAATGCATAGGGGGGAAAAAAACCCAGAAGAACTAAAGGAATAGATTATTCCAAACTCGGTGCTTCTCAATCTGGCCGACCTGCACAGGAAGTAGAGCGTTACCCACAGGATATACTGGGAGCGTCCTTGCACTGGACACCGACCTCAAAGGGCGATGAAAGACGTCATGCATGAAAAACTTGTTAAACTTTAAAATGACACACAGCCCTTTTAAGAACGCATTGTGGTTTAATGAAACTGCACGGAGCTGCAAAAATGACATCACATCTGGGCGTCGTCCGCACGTTGTAGTCAACGTGCGTGGATGGGACCGTGAAGGGCTCGAGTTAGACGCGGGTCAGTTTCACGTTCGTGCGGTTTGATTGGTTTGGGTGAACAGAGTCGCTGTCTTACGCACAAAAGCATCAGTTATTCCTGCCGATGCGTAAAAACAACCAGTGGAGTCACAGTAAAATGTCTCCAGCGTACATTTTTACTCGTTCTCATTTGAACTTTGGCACTCAGGCTACGTTCAGACGGCAGGAAAATGCGACCCAAATTCGCTTTTTTTCTTGGTCCATATGTGACCTATGCGCGACCTTTTCGGTTGAAATCCGATGACCATCGAGAATACGCTTTGATGCGGTCGGGTGGTTCAGCGGTCAGGCTCTCTGCTCAGGTAGCTAGCCTGTTGCTGGCTGTTCAACCGAGCTTAGCAGCTGCAGTATAAAACAGAGTTAGCCGGCTAAAGTGAAGAGTGCGGCTTGTTGAGCGTCCCAGTCAAAGCTCTCGGCGCCGTCCTCCACTGGGACGATGTCCAAATGACTGGATTTGTCTTTCTTGTGAGCAGTGGGAAAGTGTTGCCGTTCCTCTTCTCTGCCTTCTCGCTACATTTACTTTAAGCTCCATGAACAATATATTGGAAAGCGTTTTTCGAAGCTTGGTTTAATTTGACTAGAAATGTTACACTGACGTGTTCAGCTGCTAGAGAAGGAAGTGAAGAAAACCCAGCCGCTGCAGCCTCACCTGGCTGGGAAACCTTCACATTCCCCCATAAACCCAGCTTTGGCTCATTACGATTTTATCCGCGTGCTTGCTGCTCCGTTTTTCTTTTGGTCTCACCAAACTTTCCCTTGTGCTCCAGATCTCATCTCGACTCCCAGACCCAGCAGTTCCGTTCGGCAGAACCGACTCATCTCTGAGCCGCGGCATCAGCATGCTGCTCACAGGAAGGCTGCGCAGACGCGAGCCGGGCCGCAGTCTGTGACGCGCACCTTTATGTTTCTGTTATCTGATATAACTCGCGCCGTTCCGCGCTTCTTCTCTCCCGTTTCTTTTCTTTTTTTTCTTTTTTTTTTTCATGTGGTGGCAGAGACCTCTCTCTCCCTGCTCTCAGTAATGTGATCCAGTGATTAGTATTCTGCTCAGGCGGCGGGATGGAAAGCAGAGTGGCTGCCGAGAGGTGTGTTGAATCGCATCACTCATATTGCACTATGCGAGTGTGTGAGTGTGCGTGTGTGCGTGTGTGTGTTGTAAAGTGTGAGAGAAAGAGGATGAAATCAATCTTTTATCATTGACCGCCACTAAGTGTTGCGCATGCGAGCGTCACTCTGCTTGGTTCAAACACACATTTACCATCTAAGTGAGCTGCTGTACCGCCATTTGTCAGTTTCATCGTGTGTGTGTGTGTGTGTGTGTTTCCTTTTGCACACACACACACACACACACACACACACACACATACCAAGGTCAACCGCACCTGATTGCTGTTCTCTGGTAAATACAGACAGTCCATTCACTTAGCGGGTGTGATAATGGCAATCCGAAGAAGCGGCAGAATTAAAGGGGTAATGCGCTTTTAAGACGTTTCTAACACAAGCAGCCGTGTTGAGCTGCGGTTGTTCACGTCCTAATAATGACTGTAACATAAAAGCTCTTCAGTCTGGCTTTGAGCTGAAATGCATATTTTCATTTTTGCTTTATTATATTTAGGATCATTCTGCTGATAATAATTGTAATTACTGACATGCGTTTTTGATGATATTGTCGCTTGCTGCTTAGGTTTGGCCATGTATTGTTCTCGGCTGCTTTGTTGTTTTAGGAGATTTATTTTCTTAGACATAAATAGGCATGTTGGTAGTTTTTAATATCCATGCTTAGTTGTCACAGCTTTCAATTCTTCACAGTTTTGATGACAACATTATTTGTTTTGTGTGTCTAATTATTCAGTTTGGTCATTTTGTTGTGTTTCTCCATCCTTCTGTTTTTCGCCTCTAAAGCTGTTTTCTTTTCCCTGGACTCTATAAGTACAGTCTGATTGGTAGAGTAGCTTTATTATCAGGGCTATCATGCAATAACATTCAGAAACGAACAGGAAATGAAGTGGTCAATATGCAGGTATTTGTACAATTCTTGAAGGCATGATTTAGTTTTTGTGGTTTTCGAGCGAGACGCCGCAGGCTGGACCTAATTCACATGATTTAGGTTCAATTCAAGAACTCACAGTGGACTGCGGAGATTTTTGATTGTGAAAATAAAAACCGTGGCTTTTGTCACAGCCTGTTCTGCATGATATATTTACTGTTCTGCTTCTTACGGCGTTACATAAGTGCCATAAAGAGTCGGGTTTTGGCTTGCTGTAGTTTCAGGTAGAGCTGGAGGCGCGGTTACTGTCATGAAGTGTTTCTTATTACTGGAAGCATTTCCAAACAAGCAAACTTGTCTTTTTTTCCATCCAGTGGAAAAGCAACATTCCTCTTTCAGCCAGCTTGACAAGCGGTAACAGCAACAGGTGGGGGTGACTCCATTCAACTGGAGAAAACTCTGGTCACTTTAACACTTCAGCTTTCACCTCAGTTAAACAAGCTTACGGAGCAAGTAGTGTAAAAAAAAAAAAAAAAAAAAAGAGTTCTGCTTTAAGTGAAACATGTAGATACATTTCTGTGAGATTCCTCGAGTTGAGCTTTCAGACGTGGCTTCATACCCCGGAGCAAGAGTTCCTGCTTTTTATCTCAGGATAAACGGACGGTTAAAATAAAGATCAAATCCTCGTTTTTGCCCCGCTGGGAAATAAGACCGGAGGATACAAGAATCTGCATTACGCTTTCGCAATAACAACACGCAAATACGGCTGCTGGTTCTTAAATATCTGGCAGACGGCAGGAGAAATAAAGGCTAAATCTCTTTCCCGGTGACATCAGATGAACCTCTGACACGAGGAATGCGTCTTGCACAAAACGCCTCTCCGCCTGCCTGAGCCGAGACGTTTCGTTTCAAATCTGAGGAGACGTCAGATTTGAAACGAAATCTTAACGTTTAAATGAAACCGCCCCGTGTAGATTTTCACTTCACAATCAGGCTGCCGAGAACCACGACCTCTTAAAATCCTCTCGACGTCAAAAAAAAAAGAAAAGAAAAGAAAAAACTGCATTGAACTGTTTATTGTTCAAGTTAGTTCGTCCTGGACGTAGCGACAGTCGGTTGTTTAAACTACGTTTTGTGGATTTCCTGATATCAATCAAATTTTATTTGCACAGCACATTTCAGAAGCATGACATTAAGTCAAATTAAGTTTGTAATTGATTACGTTACAAATAAACTCTAAACAGCTGGGTTTTCAGTCGAGATTTAAAGGAAGTCGGTGTTTCAGCTGTTTGTGCAGTTTTTTTGTTTTTTTTGGGGGAAGTTTGCTCCAGGTTTGTGGTGCGTAGAAGCTGAAAGCTGCTTCTCCTCGTTTGGTTCTGCTTCGGGGGATGCAGAACCAGAACCAGAAGACCTGAGGGGTCTGGAGGGTTGATACAACATTTCCTGATGCTAAAGGATTCCACTTGTCGATCCTAAAAGGAAGAAATGCTTTCGTTTTTCAGCGTCGGTCCTGGACAGACACGACGCTTCTGTCAACTGATTTGCTTGAAATAAATGAACCTCTTGGTGACATTTCATTCAATTTTACTCTTGATTCCCCGAAATAAAGTTCCTCACCACCAAATCTGAAATATTACATGCAGATGCTGGAGTTTTTTTGAGGTTTTGGCCGTTCTTTTTGTTTGTTCTTTTAACAGATTAAAGGCAACGCGTTGCTGTTGTGCCGTTCTGAGCTCCAGAGGCCATCTGGTGATTCCACAGAGATAACCGTTAATTTTCAGCCAATAATTTATCATGCTGACAGGTAATCTCGGGATCGGGTGATCGGGTCTTTCTGATTTAAATAAAGCTAGCCGTGTTTATTCATTGTTTACGCGAATATTTGACGAACGTCTCAGCAAAACCGCAAGCTTATCTCGGATCTCTGGGCTTTTAGTAAAGGACAAGTTAAAGACAGGATGTTTGCTTGACGCCTCCTGCTGTCCTTCCCATTGGCTCAGAGCTGCATGGCGGTCATGACCTATGTAAATGATTATATATTTATATATATTTTTTTCTTTTATTCAAATCGCCTCTGCAAGAGCTGGAGGACGGAGGGAGATCAGGGCGGCGCGAGTCTCTCCAAGCCTTTTAAACTGAGCCGATTTGTTAAAAGTGTTTCCTACATTTCTGCTGGATGTTACTTGAATGTTATCTGTTGGCAGACTGCACTGTTTTTTTTTTTTATCAGGCTGTGAAAGTAATCCATCTGGAGCCCAGAAAATGCCTCAGAGCTGTTTAAAATAAATAAATAAAATCGGCAAGATGCCTGCTGGGGGAAAAAAAGGAGGAAAAATTAAATCTTGACTTCAGGCTGTATTTTTTTATTTTTAATTTATTTATTTTTTCAATGAAGTATAACTATGACCCTAATATAATTTAAGGATGTAATATTGGGAAAGATGAATGTACAGTGAAAAAAAATACAATTATATATAATTGGAATGTGACAAACATTTTATTACCAACAAAACGAACCTAAGCTTTCCAAAAAAAAAAAGAGGCACCATTGTTTTTTTTGTCACGAGTCAAAATAAACCGTCTAATTATCATCTGCGCCACATTCAGGAAACACCGAGCAGCTCTACAAAGTGTCTGCAAATTGCTTCAAACATTTGAGTCAAGCGGTGAAGGTCAAAGGTTGTGTAGAGAGACGTGGGTTCACAACGTCGTATTCCTGAAACAACACCCAAGTTTGTCGAAATCCAAAAGTCAAGAGTTTCAAACGTTTAAATATTGCCACAGAAGGTTAATGGGACTCGAAGGTTTTGTTGGGTTTTTTTTTTTAGTGGACTCGTTACGGGTCCTTCAGTCGACTCAAAGCTCTGGGAGAATCTAACAATCTATAGTCTGACGTTTTAGTTAAAAGCGGCTGCAGAGATTAAATTAAATGAAACTACGGTTTCTAAGTAAACAGATGAAAATCTACAGCTTTTGGTGGAATGTGCAGCTTTTAAATAATCTGTCCATGTGTCAAATCAACTGAGTCTGTTGATGAACCAGTTAATAAAAAATCTTAAGTTAAATCATGTTGGGTTTTTTTTTTTTTTGTTTGTTTTTTTTAAGTATTCAGAAAATCTTCAACTGCCCCCCCAAAAAAAAAACCAAAAAAAAAAACAGTGCAGCCAATCAGAGTGATTAGACCAAAAAACTATTAACTCGTGGTTAATAGACTTGTAACCAGTGGGTGCAAAACACCTTTCAGACTGTTATTGTGTTATTTTAGCTACCTTAAATATATAATCAAGTCAATCCACAGCACATTAAATGTGATTAAAGCGCTGCTGTGTTTTGTTTTTTTAAATTTGACACTAAATCTGAGTCTGTGGAAACTTTTGAGGAAACCGGCGCTGGCCTACAGTCTCCTGTGCCTGCTAGCCAAACGTTAGCTTACTGAGCGTAGCAACAAAAGAGATGATGTATTTGGTGCTGTGGCCTTTAAATGCACCCAAGGAGACGAGTACAGCAGCAGTAAGCCAGTCTCTGCAAACCAATGAGAGCGACGCGGTTTTACAATGTTGTGCTTGTTTCTAGTCCCCCTGGCGGCTCTCCAAACCCGTCTGCTCCGAGGCTGGACGCAGGAATGGGGAGGTGGGGTTACACTAAACAAAACCACAGCACATGGAACAAAAGTGGAACCAAACGCACCAAACCCGGAGGAACAGAGCAGCCGGGTTCACGCCGATTACGTTCCCTCAGGTGAGGGGTGAACAGTAAACTGGGGAGGAAGGATCGGGCAAATTTGACCCACTAAACCCCAAATCTAAAGCAGAGAGCTCCTTCTGGCCCGGCAGCAACAGGAGAATCAGTTTGTCGGGATTTCGGACTATTTCGAAGGTTTTCGGAAAACATGGAAACTAAAGAGCCTCATTTTATTCTCACCTTTCCCCTGCTGGGAGCGAATGAGATGCAGCAGGTGTTCGTCCTGCTGCATTAGCATTAGCCGCGAAGCAGCTAGCACTTAGTGGAGACAGATGGACTCTTTCAATGGTTTTCTTCTGTGGTATATTCATGTAAAATCACATTCATATACATATTTCCCAGTTATTAACCGCCAAATACAGCCAGGTTTAACACTTGTTTTTTTTTTTGGTAACAGATATTTTGACTCGCCACCACAAAAACAGGCGATTCATCGATTATGTAATGCAACAGGCAAACATGATCAACCGCAGAATGAGTGAGATTTGTGAGAAGCTCCAGTCAACACCGCAAATGGTTTCCGAACGGGGGAAGTGGGAAGGAATGTCGTCTTTGAATGTTTTGTCCTCAAATCATGGACGTCTTCTCTCAGCCTTTACCAAAAAAAAAAAAAGAGAGAGAGAGAGAGAGAGATTGTGTGCTGCCAAACTCTTGTGTTAACAAAGGAGAAAGAAAATATTAGAACAGGATAGATTTCCAGAAACAACACAAACACAGAGGAGGCTCCTGGCATCGCAAACCGTGATGCGCGTGATGTGAGGCATGCTCTACCGAAAGGTAAAGAGACTATGGGGGAGGAAGCAGGTAACACAGACAAGCAAGGAGTGTGAGTGAGTGAGTGAGTGAGTGAGTTGAGGGCGTGTGTGTGTGTGTGTGTGCGTGTGTGTGTGGCCGGCGGCTGAGAGAGAGACGTGTGTGCATGCATTAAAATCGGGGATTTTCTTGTCAGAGTAGCAGGGTTGGGGATTAGTTTAGGATCTGACTGAGATGTATGAGAGGAGGGCTGATGACTTTAGCCACATAAAGAGATGACTGGGCAAATGTGGGCACATACATCAATATCAACGGCGAACGCATTATAGAGACGCCTAGCAGGATGAAACGCACGCGCGCACACACACACACACACACACACACACACACACACACAGGCGCAGAGAGGAGACAACTGTGGAGGTTTTATTTCTTTATGCATCACCGGAGAGAAGGAAATTAATATCAGTGTATTGAAACCGTTCCTGTGGAGGATCTTTATGCTTCCCTTAACTCCAGATTCAAACGGCAAAATAGACGCAAGTGACACACACACACACACACGCACACACACACACACACCCTGGTGAAAGACAGGCTCTAAAATAACCTCTGTTCCAGCTGGTGGACTGCTGAGGCTCCTGCTGGGTTGTTTTAATGGGGAAAATTAGCCAAGCAGAAAGGTGGATCCTGTTTGTTATGCTCCACTGTCCCCCTTCCACGCAGCCGGCCAAGGAGGCATCCTCTGTTGTCCTCTCTCTCTCTTTCTCTCTCTCTCTCTGTGTGTGTGTGTGTGTGTGTGTGTGTGTGTGTGTGTGTCTCCCTGAGCTTCCCTGACACTGTGTATCTCCACCAGCTGCTGCTGCCTTCCAACATCCCTCTCCTCCTGCCTCCCACCCTCTGCCATGCAGGCGCACACACACACACACACACACACACACACACACACACACACTTCCACATACCAGAGGCAAAGCTGATCACAAATACACCCTCACCTTTGGTCTAAAGCGCCCAAAACCCGCAGAAGGATTCGCTTTTTAGCTATTCTACGGCGGCCGACGCGTAAAGCTGGAGCAAAAAGGCCAAAGCCAGGAGGAGAGAGGAGAGGGGGGGAGGAGGGAGAGGAAGTAAAAGAAAGAAAATAAAAAAGAAGAGCCAGACGAGACGCGCGCCTGATGTGGGAATTCAAATAAACAGGCAGAGAAGGAGAGACAAGAGAGAGAGAGAGAGAGGTGAGGATGTGAGCGTTGAGATGAGGATATGCAGAGGGGTGAAAAGCATCTTTGTTCTGGATGCCCTTGAGACAGCTGACATAGCTTCAATAAGACCTTCTTTCATAGCCAAGGAGACCGAGTCGGAGCCGGAGAGAGGGGAAGCCAGAGAGCGCGGGGTTCAGCGCTGCCGCACTCCTTGTTGGTCACGTCACAGACAGCAGCAGTCACTTTGTCTCAGAGGAAGCTCCCGTTTTCTCAAAAATCATTTCCCCTTCTCCCGCCGATGCGTCCTTTAGCCGCATTAGCGCTATCGTCGAAGGCGATGACATCACCGGGACGGGCCGACAGAGATGCAAAAAATACACACAACCCGCCCCGGCTGTGAAATATAACACGTTTCTGTGAATGTTGGGTCAGGATTGGTTCCTGTAGCGGGTCAGCGTTGGCGAATGCAGAGATTTTTAAACATCTGGGGCTCAGCAAGGACCAGAGTTTGAGCTGAGGTGGATCGAAACCGTCTTTGAGTTTGGTTTCAGTAGAATCGGCCCAAAACTGAGCTGCAACTCTTCCAACACTAACATTTCCTGAATCTTTTTAAGAATAAAAGAGGAAGAACAAAGGCGTTGAAAATGATATTTAAAAAGCAATTATTCTAACTTGAGTCAATCATTTTTAGCATGTGAAATGTTTGAGCTGTGAATGATGTCATAATGTTGTTGTTGAAGGGTTAATAAGAGGAGCCATGTTGTGACGACTTCCTGAAGGCGGAGTTTCGGAAAGAACAGGAGCTTCTTAAAGAGACAGAGGCCCAAATTCAAAGAGTTCAATTAGGGAGTAAAATTTCTTCCAAGTCATATTTGATACAGCATTTTTATAACAAGTGACGTTAGCATAGTTACTTGACTGCAGTAAAACGGCTCTACGTGCCTGAAAAACATGCAGTACTGCCCCTTTAAAACTACCTTCAGTAAAGGGGCATATACAACTGCAGATTTCTGGGTGTATTTTTCTATCATTCTTTCCAAACTAGCTTACAGTTCAGTCATTTTGAAGTCTCGGCACAGATTTTTAAAATTGCATTCAGGTCGGGACTTTGACTAGGCACATTCTGTGCACATCCTGCAGACATGCTTCATTCTCAGGGTGACGGGCCACACAGAGCTTTTCGGATGCGGGTGAAAAAGTTCACGCGTTGAACTGATCCGATCCTCTTGTTCCACCTGTTCTTCTGTCGGAACGGCAGAGCGGGTCGGCGTCACCGCCGTGAAACCCTGCGTTGGAGAACTCGTGACCGGAGCTTCTCTGGCCAATCGGCGACTCCCTGCTGCTCGGTGATGTCACCGCCGAGCGTCTGCTCCGGTCCCTCAGTGAAACAAAACCCACATCTGATCGACAGCTCATGATGTGCAGAGAAAATCCCAACTCTACACCTTGATGAACATCAGGTAGAGAAAATGTAATCGCTGAAATTAAAAAATTAATGCCAGTTGTATTTATTTGTTTGTGGAAGATTTTTAGAAAATTAAACAATAATTAAAATACATGGATGATGGTATTTGTCATCATTAAAGATATGTGTTCATAGTTATTAACACACCTCAGCTACTTTAACCTCCACAGAAGAGACAGAATGAGCAGTGGCGTCCCCAAGATGAGCCCTGGGGGCCCAGGGCCCCCGCTTAAAAAACTCAGCTAACCCCCATTCACATCATGAAAAGACATATAGAGTAACCTTTACCATAAATGTAAAATAAATAAAATGATGTATAATTTTTTTTTTTTTTTTTGCTGTGCCTCCCAAAACGTCTTTCCTGCTCTGGTCTGATCACCTTTATCAACATTTTCCACTGGGAATGATTGCGATTTGCACACTTCTTGTCGTTTTTGCACGACTACTGAGAAATAAACCCCAACAAGCCTGTGTGGTCCATGACGATCATTTACTGTTGGATATAGATAACGCCATCGGTTCAGAATTATCAGTAAAATGTGCCGAGCCAGAACATTTCCATGATTTGTCCCTGATTAACCCTAATGTGAACACTGAGCAGCAACAGCAACGAACCATTATCTCCGCATCATTAGGTGCGCATTTAATTACCTCCTCGAGTTTTTTTTGTCTTTTCTTTTGCAAAAAGTACGCTGAGCTCCTCCTCAGTACTTTCTTCATTACTACAGTACCATGTCGTGTCTTTCCCACATCTAAACTCACTTTATTGTAGCCAGTAATCAGACTTTCAACTCATTTCTGTTGAAGGAAGTCAGAGACACGAGGACCGGAAACAGACGTTTTATTTGTTGTTTTCTGAACACATCTATAAATTCACTTTAGGTTATTTTTCTTTCACGTCAGGAGACACACAAACGGTGGAATGAAAATCATCGGGTCTGAGGGAGACGTCTCGTCCGTCAGAAGTCGCCGCGCCGCTAGCGGGCGGGCTAACGACCAACTGTGGGTGACAACATAAAAATGCGACTTTAAATGCCTGTGATGGGGTTGCCATGTGAACGCGAGTTATTCGTGTCCAGCTTTGTGTGGCTTCATCCCCAGCATTAAAGCAGCTGCTCTCCGAAAGGCCTGGAGGTTTTTGAGGCCAAAC
Source organism: Poeciliopsis gracilis (assembly GCA_911649635.1). Lineage (NCBI taxonomy): Eukaryota > Metazoa > Chordata > Actinopteri > Cyprinodontiformes > Poeciliidae > Poeciliopsis > Poeciliopsis gracilis. The sequence goes on along the minus strand of CAJVRI010001175.1, from coordinate 1,862,576 downwards.
GAGTGAAAAAAGGAAATCGCCTTTTTTCTGTTTTAGGAAGCATAGCTGAGATACTTCTAGTTTTCACCACATCAGTGCCCTGCCTGTTTGCCCACTTTTTGTCACATCCTGTATCACAGATACGTATCAGCGTTCACACACACACACACACACACACACACACACACACACACACACACACACACACACACACACCCTTTGGAAATATGAGAGTGTGTTGGTCTCTCTTCCTCTGTACCCAGAGTTCCTGGGCCCCGGGGGGTGGAGAGTCTCTTCACCCGTCTCACACGTCCAACCCAAACACACAGGAACCCACACACACACACACACACACCACACACACACACACACACACACACACACACACCACACACACACACACACACACACACCACACACACTGGCAGTAGACCACATCACAGGGGGTCCATTCCTCCCAAAGTCCACAGGTCTCTGGATAAACATATTATTCTGGATGAAATGTTTCCCGTATTTGTTATTCTTTGCTCCGAGACTCCAGGTGGATTTGGTACGAAACCAAAAATCATACACGCACAATTCTTTGAAAGAAAGGGGGGAATGTTCCGAGCGGAGGTGGAGGGGAATGAGAATTCCCTGTCGGAGCGAGACCTTGTAACAACATTTGTGCAGATTTCTTGCGATCGGCCCGGATTTCTTCCCTCTGCGTCCCAACAAAGGCCGGGCTGTGTTGCAGGGAAAGCGGCGCTCCAAAAACCAGGAAGCACTGTGAATCCGATCCGGTCGGTCCGAGAGGCGCTGGTCCTCGCGGCGACGCGGCGGCGTGTGAGAGCGCTGCGCCGTTAGCCGCGTTAGCTTGAATGGAGATAGAAAGTGACGGCTGAGCAGCGGCTCCCAGTCGACATGAAAGAGTTGGGAGGCAGACGGCGATGATGGCGGTGTCTTGCTCACTTATGCAATTACATTCAAATTGCTGCCAGAGCTTCTGACCTTGGCTGGGGGCCGCGCCGGGGCCCGCAGGGAAGCGGGCCGAGAGGTGATGATGTGTGCTCAGAGATCACACGCTGCCCACCTGTAACTCCAACAAACCAAGATCAAAATAGCTCTTAATTGTGGCGCGAATGGTTTTCTTTTTCTTTTTGGCAAATGAGAGGCTTAAATATGTGGGGTCCACCTGAGCAACACTGGAGGAGCTGCAGGGAGCCACTGCTCAGGTTAGAGGACATGTTATAATTCACAGCTACACAACTGTGGCGTTAATGGCAAGAAGAAAACCGTTCTTAAAGGGACGGTATTATGCGTGTTCCAGGCACTTAGTGCCGTTTTACAGCACAATCCAGTAGCTCACCTTCAGTTCTTACAAAAGTGCTGCACATGTCCAGCACGACTTGCACGAAATTGGACTTGCGCAATTCAACGCTTTTAAACTGGGCGTCTGTTTCTTTGAGAAGCTCCTGCTCTTTCTGCCACGTTTCTCCATTATGCCGTTTGCAGCAGTTCTTAGGCGCGTCGGAGTGAGAAGTGGAAGTGAGCCCAGCAGACCGGCAGTCCCAGCAGGCGTTTGCTCATTGCTGCTGCCGCTAGTCTGGAGGGGCCTGAGCGGGGAAGGCGCTTCAGGGAATCCTGAACGATTCAAGGATTTCTCAGACATGCAGGAAATATCCAAGGCAGCTCTGCAGGCATGTTTCTGATGATGGGACAGCATTATGACGTGACCAAGAAAGAAGATTTTACATTATGTAGCCCCTTTAACGGAGTGACATAAGAAGTCCTGTTAGCAATTTGTAGGAGACAGAAAAACAAGTGGACAACGGTTCTCTGGTTAAACGAGGAAAATATTAACTATTTCAGCCTGCGTGCGGAGACGAGATGGATTATGCAAAACACGTGGCAGTTCTAAGAAACTCAGGCTGCGAGAGACTTTAAGGCTTGAGCAGAGGCTCACCTTCCAGCAAAGCAGCAGCTCTGCACACGAACCCAGAGCTAACAAGGATTGGTTTGGACCAGAGCGTGTTGACAGAATAGAGCGGCCCAGTCAAAGCCAAGACCTTAAAACCTGCTGTTAACAGGTGCAATCTGACTGAGCGTGGGCATTTTTATTTTTTTTTTTCATTTATTTTCTTTCACTGTGCAAAAACATCCCAAAGCTGCAACTGCGTCTACAAAGTATTGACTGAAGCAGCAGCTGAATACAAATGTGAGGCGAACACGTTTCATTTTTCTGTTTGTGAAAAACGTGCGTTAAAAGTCGCAGTAAAGCACTGGGTGAAGTGCGGCTTTTACAGAGACAAGCGCCGCGTTTTCCCAGTCTGAGCCAATGGGACAGCGTCCCCTCTGCCGCGTTAGCAGTCACCGCACAATCCAGTCACAAGTATGACAGGATCTGATGCTCCCCGCATACTAATCCCCGCAAAACCTGCAACACGGACTTATTTTATTTCCCTGCGACGTGTTTGTTTTCATAAACCAGCCTCTCCACCCACACCTCCCCCTACAACCCCAACTTTTTTCTTTTTTCCTTTTTTTTTGATGTCTCTCTCATCGGGCCCCCTCTGGACCCCCCTCCCCCAGGAGACGCTCCTCACGCCTGACCGAGA